>OY101448.1:175005444-176205444 GCA_956483635.1 Panzeria rudis
TGTTATTCTAACTTCAACTAGTATCGAACTAAGATCCTTCAGGTTTGAAGTCCAACGTACCAACTACTCGGCCAAAAACACTGTTGTAAAACGGCACCCAGAAACTCAAATTAACTTACCCTTCTTTCTCGCTTAAAAACCTGCATTGGATCAGCAGTATAAAATCAGTTTTTTTTTGTATAACTTGTGTACGAAGCTTTTATATAAGTAAAAAGCAAAAAACTGGGGTATTTCATACGCAGTTTAGATTAATCAGTCGTGGCATCAACAGTAAGATTTGAAAAAAGCAGAAATTTTTGGAAATTTTTGAAGAAACACCCAAAATTTACATATTTACATATACTAGTATAGCCAACGGATGACACAATCGTCCGTATTCTAGATGTAAATAATTTCATTAAGGTTCACAGAAAAATTATTCAACGTCAAAAAAAATCGCATAATTCAACTGTGTATAATTAGTTAATGATATATTCTTTCCTTCACTGAAATTACACGAAGGCTTCCGTTCGAATAACGTATTCATAATTCCATTGGCGACTTTTGCTTGTTACGAACTGTTTTTGTTTTGAGTTTTTTTTTTGTAATTTTTTCAATTTTAGTGATTTCTTAGGTTAACCAGTCTTCTTTTCGTTGTGGTTTTTTTCGTGTTGGTTTTTTTAGTTATGGCGGCTTTTTGTTTTGGTCTTTTTTGTTTTAGCGCTTTTTTCATTCCAGCGATTTTCTCAATGTTGTATATTTTTTAGTTTAGTTTTTTTCGCTGAGGTGATTTTTGTTTTGGCAATATTTTTGACTTTTGGCGATTTTTCAGTTTTTGCGGTTTTTTTGTTTTAACGCTTTTTTCATTCTAGCGATTTTTTCAATATTGTCTATTTTTTAATTTTATTTTTTTTCGCTGAGGTGTTTTTATGTTTTGGCGATTTCTTCTTTTTTGTGGTTTTTTCGTTTTGGTGCTTTTTTGCTTTAACGCTTGTTTTATTCTAGCGATTTTTCAATGTTGTCTATTTTTTAATTTTGTTTTTTTCGCTGAGGTGTTTTTATGTTTTGACGATTTCTTACTTTTAGCGTTTTTTTTTCGTTTTGGTGCTTTTTTATCGCTGCCGAATTTTTTAATGTTGTCCACTTACTTCCCTAGTTTTGGTGTTTCTTTTTCGTTTAAGCGTTTTTTATTGTTTTGGCGATTTTTTTAATTTTTAGCGATTTCTTAGGTTTGCCGATTTTATTTCGTTTTAGAGATTTTTAATTTTGCGATTTTTTTCATTTAGGTCCTTTTTTGTTTTAGCGCTTTTTTCGGTCTGGCGATTTTTTTAATGTTGTCTAATATTCTAGTTATGGTATTAAGTATTTCTCGTTTAATTGATTTTTTAACGATCTTTTTAATATTTATCGATTTGTTTAGTTTACGCGTTTTTTCGATTTTTTCGATTTACTTTCCGGCTTGTTCGTTTCATTACTTGAAGGGACATCCCTTAATTATTAATTTCGTTTGTTTCAATTGTCGAATTATTACGGCACATAAGATGCACCTTAATTTTAAAATCACATTACCTAATAGAATACCATTAAATTTTTAGTTTGTTTGTTGTTTAGCATACGTTACTGTTGCCTTTAAAATACTGCAGTAGCTGTGAAAATTTCAAGAGTTTGCCTCTTACGGTTTCCAAGATACAGCTCATGGACCAAATTATATCGTCGAAATTATATTACCTGATAGAGCACCATTTAAATTTTATATTGTTTAAATTGTTTAAAAATTCTCTTTATAATAATACAATAACTCTGAATATGTCAAGTGTCTATATAACTATTGCATTAAGATTTTAATACGTTTCGTTGTTCGCTTTAGAACACCCTTTAATTTTTAACTTTACACATGCTGTGAAAATTTCCTGTCTGTACCTTTTACGGCTCTCCAGATAGAATCCCGTGATAGATAAACAAACGGACAGCATAGCGCAAAAATAGGGTTTGTTTTCAGCTTTGGTATATGGACCCCTAAAAAGAGCGATCAATATAAAAACAAAGCACCTTCCAATCAGTAAAATCAATTTATTGACCCCTCTCGCCTTTTGTTCCTATGCCATTACTAAAATTCTCCCACATCAAAACATAGAAACAAATGTCTTATTGTTGTCACTTCTTTGCAAAACCAGTTGGACAACAATACATACATGTTTTTGTTGTTTCTTTTATTCACTTACATGCATGAGTAATACGTGTGTATGTATTAGTAGCAATTTTGAATGCTTATAGCTTGCTAAACTACTGAGCCGATTTTAACAAAATATGAATTGTACACCTCTCTGGAGAAATATGTTTAAAATGGTATAAGTTTTATCAAAATCGGCTGTATGACGTGGGCTTAATTAAACCCCTTCACAATGAATCGATTTGCCTATTAATTATATAGACTAGCGTAACTTGAGAAGACTTTGGTTTTTTCATTACAAAAAAAAAACCGAAACTCGAAAACAAAATTATCTTTAATCCTTTAATCCTTGCAAATAATGTTTCTGAGTCTGCTCAGTATCTTCAGAGATATTGCAGAGCTTGTGCAAAAAAAAAATTAAAAAATTCGTTTTTAAATTTTGATTTTGTGAAGTGCATTAGGATATGTTAGTATGCCAAAGTGATCAGTGCTATGCCTTCATCACTTTAACAGTGCAACACAATAACACGCCAATGCACATGAGAAAAATGCATGATGTTGTTGGCTTGCCTGAAACTAGTCTTGAAATCAAGACATCAGGCTTTGTAGTCAAACGCACTAACTACTCAGCCAACAGCACCCTTAACATTTGCACATTTCCAAGTTAAGTACTATGTGCGCATGTATTAGTAGCAACTTAACATACTTTTAACTACCAAAATACTAAACCGATTTTAACAAAATATAGATTGTGCTCATGTCTCAATAAGTATGTTAAAAATGGTATAAGTTTGGTAAAAATTGGCTTGATAATGTGACCATAAATTGCATTACAAAAATCGTCTCACCTAATAATAATATTTCAATGAGTGAAAGGTATATTTATTTACAGCTTGAAAATATATCTACTAAAAAATATTTAAAATATGAATATCATTGAAAATCTATGTATATACATTTTCTTTTAAATTTATTAGTTTTCTATGTTCATTATTAATTTACGTCATTAATTAATGAGCAACTGTCCGTCAGTCAATGTAGCAAAAATAAAAACAAATACGGAAATTATTAACAAATGATTTGAGGTTTTATATGGAATTGTTTTGTTTATAGTAAAAAAAAAATTGCTAAATCAATATTGAAAATATTAAAAGCGGAAAATATCTAAAACTATATGAAAAGAAATTTATTTCTCTATAATACTTTAAATAAGTTTTGTAATAAACACTTTTACTGTGGAATATTTTCAAATTCGTAATAGAAAAGCAGAACGTTGCATATGGGTAATTCCATTTAGGCGGGTGTGACCACTTTATAAATATTTTTTGTTATAAATAAAGAATACAAAATATTTTACTTAAAAAAAACGTTGCGACTCGCAAGGCCATTAAGCTTAAAGTTGTTGAATAACGGGTAGACACTGAAAGAACACGATTCCTGCTCGTCACAAAGCTGCGACGGGTGTGATCTTACAAACCTCAGTTTTAAATAATTATGACTTTCAGCATAAATTCTGTAAAATTTTTATTATAACGTACACAATATTTTTGGTATAGCTGTCTGTTCAAAGTGTTTTTAGCTGTATTACGTATTTACTGTTTGACAAAAAACCATTTTTCTTGACAAAAAACTGTTTTTAAAATGTGACGGGTGTGACAGACGGGTGGGACAGAATACGAAAATTTAAAAAAATTTGAAGAACTTAAACTTTTTGCTGATTTCATTAACATAAATAATATAAAAATAAATCATAAGAAAATAATAATACATTCAATTATTTGCTATCCATTCTATTACAGACAGCAGAAAACTCTAACTGGGTATTTTTTCAAATTCTATAAAAAGCGAAAAAAGTATATTCTTTTCAGAGATACGGATTTTTATTAATGATGAGAAAGGGAAGAAAAGAAAATCTGATATAAATATTAAACATACAAAGAGGGGCAGCAAAATGTTTCGTGGATGATCATTTAAAAGTGCCTCAAATTGCTTAAAAAATATTAAATATTGCATTTTCTTATTTTTTCTATAATTGTCATGCTTTTAAGAGCAATTGATATATTTTTATTAAAAATAAGAAAATTATTTTTTCTATGCATAGGGCCGTTTTACATGGAATCACTTATATACATTTAATTAAAGTAGTTTCCAATTAGGTGCGCAAGATTGTTCAAATAACACTGTGCAGCAAAAATGTTTGTAGTGAACCGGCATAGGAAATCTAGTAATTCTTACATTTTAGTTATAAGGTGTGTTCAGCAATTTTATATACAAGACTACGAGAAACATTTTTGTGAAACATTTTAACCCACTAACTCTTTGCTGTGTTAGTCTTTTTGTCCCTTTTTAAAAGTGGGGCAGAAATCTCCCCTTTAACATCCATGTAGAGATGTCCTGCAAAAATATATGTTATATAACCTATTTCATCTCTCTTTTTTGATCGGTGGATAAAAAACAAATACTAAAATACATTCTCGTGCAAAGCCTTTTTCAAATTTATATTTATTCATTCATATATTGTACCCATAAATCTTGAATTAATCACTTTAAATAACTGAAATTAAAGATTAACCAAATTTTTACGCAAACAATCTACAGTCGTCATTATTTGATAAAAACAAGAATTTTCGTAAAAAAAATAAAAAAATCAAGTATTTCACGTTTTTGTAATAAAATGTCATAAATTTGTTCTTTTGTGACCAAATGTGAAGAGCTTTTGACAGACAACAAGAAGAAAAAAAAAAAACAAATCGTTTATTATTTTTTTTTGCAAATTTTATGAAACAACAAAAATTTATGCAAATAAGTGGATAACAAAAATATCTATAAAAAAAAGTAGCTAACGAACGCGTCTATACAAAAGCCAACATCAACAAATATTAATGGTATTCAGAGATGGTGGGCGACTTTTAATTGAAACATTTAAAACCTTACACAGAAAAAATAATAATAATGAATTTGGATTCACAAGCAAATACGTTCGAAATTATCATATTAGTAAACAATTAGCTACTGGCTTGAGCTTTTCACATGCTTACGTGTTCATATATACTTAAGTATAAAATCAAACCAAAAATGTTTGTCTTGAGTAGAACAAAAATCAGAAAAATTAGAATGAAGAAAAATAAACCAATGGCAAGGCTGGGAAATGCAGTTAATATCAACTTGAAAGTAAATTTAATTCTCGTATCCAGTTTTCTCGAAAAAGTTGTATATATAAGAATTGAAATCACATTCAACCTAACAAGCGGTGATAAGCAAAATACACGTGAGCACTGACGATGGAAGTGTAGCGGCTTCCGAAAGTGGCGCGCTACTCTATACTGTTGTGTACTTTAAAAATTTAAGTTGATGTTAATTTTTACCTTGTTCCTTGGAATATTAATCATGCCCAATTCTTTCTGAATTAAAACGTTACGAACTTTAGCCTACAAATTAATTTGGATAAAACAAAATAGTTTACTTAATTATACAAAAATATTTACTGGATTTTTTGTAATATTTCAAAGAAAATGTTTGCCTTGGTCATTTATCATCATCATCCATTAAGCATTTATGAAAACTCACTTTGTTAAACGTTGAATGTTTATATAAAGACTCTAAAAAAATTAATGAGAATTACACTCAAAACTTTTAGTAAACAAACTTGGCACAATCGCATTACTTTTGCTATCATTGTTGTTGTTGTTATTATTTGTGTGTATGTCGTCATCGGGGTTGATTTCTTACGCCACAGTTTTTCTTGTTGTTTTTGGTGTTTGCGTCTTAAATAAGAGTCAAACAAACAATTCATTGATTATGTAAAGAACATTTACTGAAAATGAAATTTATTTATAGACAAACTTTTGTTTGAAAAATTTTCGATGATAATTTTTTCTGTGCAACACTCTATAAATAATTTTTTTTTAGTTTTAGCTATTTATTTAAATAGAAATAACTTTCTGTAAAAAAGGACATTTGCTCAAAAGGTATTTTTTTAAGGAAGCAATTAAATTAATTCTCTTAAAAAGTTCCCTTTTCAAAAATATACAACAATTTGTGTGAAAATACTTAATAGTTCTAAACAAAATAGTTTACTGAATCTAAGAAAAAATATTTACTGAATTTTTTTTAATATATCCAACAAACTTTTTGTCTGAGTGAGTAAAAATTTTTTTTACAAAATATTTTTAAGTTTTAAATAATAACACCATCCATTAAGCGTTTGTGAAATTTCACTTTGTTAAATGTGTTTATCTAAAGACTCTAAAAAAATTAACGAGTATTAACGCAACAATATTAACGAATTGATTAATTTAGAAATCTTCAGTAAACAAACTAATTACAATTTACGTTTTATACTAATTCTATGAATTTATAAAATTCACTAATTCAGTAAAAAACATTTACTGAAAATTAAATTTTATTTTAGACACAGTTTTGTTTGAAAATTTTTTGGTGATAATTTTTTCTTTATATTACGCATAAAATCGTCATTTATAGATCGATTTTCGTGAAATATACCATAATTCATTTGAGGTATACGTAGATACATGAAATGGTAATTTTTTGCAATTTTTAATTTCATATAAAATTTTAAATAATACAAAATTTTTAGTTTCATAATTTTTTTTATTACTTTGTTCCAAACAACTCAGAATTCGTTAAGCATATTATTTAAATTAATTTTTAGCAAAATAGGACGAGTCTTTCTCAAGTTATAACAAAATCTGTGGCGCGAGCAGCCTCTGCAAAACACAATTTTTTGCAAAAATCAGGTAATTGCAGAAATTTTTTTTCGAAAATTCTTCGTTTTAGCGAACATTCTTTTATTTCGAATCTCATTTTTAATGGGTAATACTATTTATCGCCTATTAATTAAATAAATTTTTAATGAGGAACTTTTTGAATAAATTAGCTAAACAGATCCTGCTAGAAAATGCTTTGGTATTTACTCCCTGAATATCCTGTCTTTTAATATAAACCTCAAAAATCAATTTTTATGTAGAAATACATTACATACACGTGTGTGTGTGTATGTATGTATGTGAGTATTCTATTTATATTTAAGCTTATTTTAGAACGACATGTAGTATATCGTCTTTTCAACTTCAACTTCATCTTCAATTCTTGTTCTATTCTTATTAAAGAAATCATGACAACTTCAAATCAATTCATCAAAGTCATGTCAGCAAGCAAAGAAATCACAGAGACACAAACGCTGTCTCAGCATATTGACAAAAAAAAGCAAAAAACAAATTTTATACAGACGTTTAGTTAATAGATGAAATTTTATAGATTAAACTGTTAGTACGATTGTGAGCAATAAATGTGTACATTTGTGTACAAGTGTTCGTATGAGGATTTGAACAATAGTAAATATCTCAAATGTACGGAGTAGCTCCGCAAGAAAAGTATTGATGAAATTCTAACGTTTTCTATTGTAGTCAAAGTCGTAAAGTGTTGTTGCCGATGTTTATGGTTTGTTGTCCGTTCTTGTTGTTTTATTGCTTTCTGTTCTTGTTGTTGTCTTGGCTAATGGGTGCCAGTGAAGAATAGAATCAGCGATATTTAGATGGATTTTGTGGTGTCTTTTTCGTCTTGAGCCAGCTACAATTTTTTAAGGTTTTTAATTTTCTACACTATTTTTTGTCTTTTTTTTTTATAATTTTATATGTTTTGTTACTTGTTTGGAAGTTCTTTTGTATGTGTGTTTGTGTATGTTTTTCTTTCGTTTTGAGGTTTCTTTGCATCGATTGATCTTCATTTTAAAATTTTTTTATATATATTTTTTTTAATTTCAAAATGCTGTTAAACCAATTTTTTAACTGGTGTGAGCAGTTCAACTGTTCTTGATTTTTAAGTTTTTATTTATTAAGAGTTATTTTATGTTGCTGTATTTAGGGTCATTGATCTTAAATTATTTAAATTTTGTATCTACAAAATTTATATGTTGTTTTGATGGTTGATTTATTTCATAAATTTAAGTTCTTTGCGCAATGATCTAAAAAAACAACCACTGCTAATAAAAATGTTAAAACAATCTTTTGGTATTCAAAATTAAGCATTTAATTTTAATATAGCCCAATATGATACTTGGGGATTGATCGTACCATGATTTACTTCACCTTTAGATGATCCCCTCAAGTTTGTGGCATCTCAACCTCATCAAATTTTTACTTCAATCATTCTCAAATACTTCCTTGTATCAGCTAACTAACTCCTTAATAATTAACTCTATTACATTTTCATTTTCATATTAATAATTACTAATTTTTATTTATTTATTTTTTTATTTTGAGATTTTCTTACAACAATCTCAACAAAACATGTGTTCAATTAATTAACAAACCGCCTTTTTGCAATATCTCATGCTCATTTTAAACATCTTTGGATGCCAACAAGAAAATAATCTTTTAAAATCTACAAGTTGAAGTTTATACGGTCATAAATCAAACAATTTTAATCACCTGTAACAGAAAGCAAACGAAAGAAATCAGTGGAAATCATGTTTAAAGTCTAAAAGCATTAGAACACTCTTACACTGTCTGTCGCTCGGTCGGCATTTCTTTTTCTACAAATAACGAAATTGAGAGAAAACAGCGAAAAACATTTAATGTAAAACGATAAAAATAAATAAATTCCATATTTAGACAGAAAATTGCAAACAATAATTTGTATTTAATAATAATAGACTGACTTTGAAATGATGCACAGTGGGCTTAATAGCTAAATATGTAAATAGTTATATGCCTGATTCTCATTTTAATTACTTTTTCGTGTCCGTTGAAAATATAGTAGAATATTTCATAAGATAAACGTATAAATTTTAAAATGAAAACTGCTTAAGCATGATTTAATAGATTATAAATAAAAGTACATAAGAATTTTTTTGTGTAAGACTGTCCCATTATGTGCTAAAAATGAAGAACAAAATATTGTTTTTACTCTCTTTGTTGATTTTTCCACATTAAGGAAGTATGAATTTTTCCAAAAACGAGATTAAATTAAAACGGTTTTAGGACATTCGCATTTGCTTATCTTATTTTACACATCAAATTTTTGAAAAATAGTAGAAACTATAATATTTAATTGTTGCTGCCCGCAGTCTTGTGTATTGAGCGTTACGCTATTTTACTACGCTTCATTAATAAGTTTAGTTATTAAAATTGCTTTAAGAACATGCACTAAAATAACAGCGTACCCAAAAAAAACTAAATTTCATTTTCTGTAAAGGAACTCAATGAAATAGTAAATATTTTGTCTAGGAACGGACCTACAAAAAAATATCTAAAACATTTCATTGAAAAAAATTTTCTTTTTCAGTGAACAAATTGCTTAAATCTATAAAACAATTTGTCTAAGAAAATTTACAAATTGTAAGCAAAACAATTTACTAAATCAAAAAAAAGATTTACTGGACTTTCTGAAAAATATCAAACAATATTTTTGTCTGAATTTATAAAACAATTAGTCTAAAACTACTAACAAATATTAAACAAAATAATCAAAAAAAATTTTTTTTCTCTGGGTCATCATACTCATCATCCTTAAAGCATTTATGAAATTTCACTTTGTTAAATGTGTTCCAGTCTAAATGTATATCTAAAGACTCTAAGAAAATGAATGAGAATTAATGCAACGACATTAGCAAATTGATTCACTCAAAAATCTTCAGTAAACAAACTTAGTACAATCACATTCCTTTTGCTATCATTGTTGTTGCTGTTATTTGTGTAGATGTCGTCATCGTGGTTGTTTTTTACGACACAGTTTTTCTTGTTGTTTTTGGTGTAACAGTCAAACAAACAATTCATTGATTATGTAAAGAACATTTACTGAAAATGAAATTTATTTTTAGACAAACCTTTGTTTGCAAATTTTTTGGTGATAATTTTTTCTGTGTATATTTGTACTTCTAAATATTTAAACGTTTTGTGAACTTTGTTAAGAAGTATTATATTGCAAAACGTAATATCAATCAGTTATGGTTTGTATCAAGAAAAAAACGTATTGAGCGTTAGCCATTTTTTTATATTTTAATTGAAATTTTTTAGTGCATAGTTAAGATAATCTCCTTAACTCATAGAAGATTATACATCTGAATTGTATTGAAGTCAAAATTATATGTGTGCTCTAAAAAACTATTGAATTCGCATACAAATGTATTGAGCGTTACTTAATAAGTTGTTTTAAATGTAATCTATATCTAAAAATGAATCTGTGCTTGTATATTTGTTTGTTCCTTGTAGGAAGCCAAATGGTAGGACCGATCGTGCTGAAATTTTGGAACAGTCTTACTCCAACAAAATCTTGGGACATATACACAGAAAAAAATAGACAAGAATTATATTCAATAAAACCATGTTATTAAAAAAAAATATGAATTTCAATAACATTTATCTTTAACATAATAAAATATTTCGTTGTAAGTATTTATTTTCCATGCCGGCTATTTCTTTTCTTTTTATACATAAGTACTTAAAACAAGTTGTATCCCATAAAAAAATAAATGGGATATGGCTCAGCTAGAGAGTGTATGCTTTACGTCCGGAAAGTCCGGGTTCGTATTCCAGCCATGTCAACATTTTTTAAATTTATATATATATTTTTATTTTGAAATAATTTTGTTATCAATATAGCTGAATTCTTTATCACAGGAAATTTGAAAAAAAAAAATTATTGAATACCGGGATTTTTGTTATCAAAAACGAAACTTATTTTTTTCTGTGTAGGAGGGGGAGAAACAGGTACCCTCCATACAAAGTAATTATTCATTTTCCTATATCTTCAGAACTATAAGAGTGAAGCTCACTAAATTTGATGTGGGTAGCTCTTAAAACAAAGTAAAAACTGCAACCAAATCTTGGACTTATAGGAGTGGGGAAACGGGTGCCGCCCATACAAAGTATGTAATTATTAATTTTTCTATTATTTGGCTTACTTGAAGCTAAAAAATAAGTAGTCAAATAGACAAGTTTAAATTAAAAAAAAAATTATACACATTTTATATATTTTATTTATATATATTTTTATATTATTTTTTTGACCTAGCTGGGATACGAACCTGTGCTCTGTCAGAATTGCAGACAGCTACTTTACCGACTTAGCTATTGTCGACTTACAAGAATTTTATTAAAAACTATGCAGCAGTTTTAATTAGAAGCATAGTAATAAGATAAATAAGTACGACTCATTACTTTGTAACCCATTATTAAAGTTCTACCGATTACAAAAATGACAAAGGTTTTTGCTGGGAATGAACATTTATTAATATGGCTTTTAATTGCCTTATGAGCATCGCTGTAATATTAGTTGTAATAGTTTACTGTGACTTTAAACTGCCGATATCTGAGGAAAATTCCATTTTCGAAAATCTCAATGAAATTGCTAAACTCTCAATTTTAGAGAGTGGAATGATATAGAAATAATTAATTCTCTATATTATCTTTGAAATAATTCCGGTCATCAATTTATATGTATGTATATAATTTTCTTATCGGCTCCACTGTACGACATTAGACACAAGGTGAATGCCAATAGGCATTTAATACAGGTTGCATAAAAAAGTTTTGGCGCCATTTAAAAAAATAATATTGTTTTTTATGAGAATATTAAAACTCATATATTTTTAAAGTTAGAAATTAAAACGATTTACAGGCAGGCTAAACATTAAAGTTCATATATCTTTGTAAGGAGTTTTTGGTGCACATATCTCTCTTTCGTAAGTTAATCTGCTTCTTCGTTTTCTTTCACTGTTACCACCAGCGAAAACTGTGTACCCTCAGGGTAGCAAGAGCTTTTGGGCATTTGCTAAAAGAGTAAAGGATAATGCTAGTTCTCACTTGCCAGAAAGCAATCAACCACTGTTCGCGATTGAGGAAGTATCTGTAACTATGCCGAAAATATTCTTTCGAGCATGTGCAGTTCAAAAGGTTTTAGCGGATCTCAACATAAATAAGTTTCCTGGGACGGATAGTATTTCAGCGCTGATCTTGACGCAGCGCTCTTCGACGCTAGCGCGTCCCAATGAATTCCCAATGTGCTGGAAGATCGACAACGTTACGGCAATCCCTAAAAATGGAGAGGCTACTAGCCCTGTAAATTACCGCCCAATTGCAGTTGGTTCTTTCCAAGTATGCGCTTTCCAAAGTAATGGAAAATATGGTGAATTTTCATCTTGTGAGGATTTGGAGTCCAACAGTATGGCTTTCGTACGGAATGCTCTACGGGTAACTTTCTAGCAGTCCTTTCGCAAAAATGGTGCCCTTCCATACACCATTTCGGCGAGAGTAAGGGCGTGACTCTTAGATATTTCTGCGTTCGATAGAGTGTGGCATGATGCACTTTTGCCGAAATGTGCTGCTTTTGGTGTCGATGATGACTTCTCTCGATTTATATCGAGCTTTCTCAGGGATCGCACTATACGAGTTGTTATAGATGGGGTCTCTTCAAACGAGTTCAAGATAAGTTCAGGGGTACCGCAAGGCTCCGTTCTTTCTCCTACTCTATCTACTCCTTTGCAGATGATAGCACCATTTTCCATTCATATTCGTTCAGTACTAGTGCCAAGCCTGTCGGAGATTGGGACAATGAGGCAAAACAGGAATGATACGCTTAATAACGATCTTACAACAATCTCTGACTGGGGTCGTGTGAATAGGGTCGACTTTAATGCTTGTAAGATCCAATACTGTATGCTTACGCACAGCCGCATGACCGAACTTGCTGCCCCATCTGTAATTATGAGTGGTGTATGTATTGTGGAATGAGATGCTCTTGATGTTCTTAGCATGAAGATACAGTGTGATGTTCGATGGAATGATCACATTTTTCAGGTTTCAAAAGAAGCATTCAAGTGCCTCGGTTTCTTCGGATGGTGTAAAAGATACTTCACTCCATCTAATCTCCTCAATATCTATACCACCTATAGCCGTCCGAAAATGGAATACAACTCTCATGTATGGGTCGGCGCTTCAAAGTGTATCTTGAAGTTACTTGACCGCGTACAGGAGAGGGCGAAGAAGCTCATCGGCGACAGTAGGGTAGCCAGCTCTATTGACTCGCTGGAGCATCGACGCAATGTGTGGTGCATTTCGTTGTTTTATCGTTAGTATAATGGAATGTGCTCTGATGAAATCAGGGAACTTGTCTCCGAAACCCAATGTTTTCTGAGAACAACGCGTTCTTCATTAAGAGCACATCGCTTTGTGGTCGATACATCAATGAATTGCTCTACGCATTACAGCGAAAATTCGTTCTTTGGCCGCGCAGTTCGTATGTGGAAGAAACTCCCTCTGCATAGGTCTTTCCTGTCACTTTCAGTATGGGAAAGTTTAAATCGTTCACAGACACTACTCCCTCTATCCTCCTTCCCATAACCAATTTTCCTAGTTCCGGCACAATGCATTGCATAAGTACGGGTCATCCCCTGAGTGTTGGTCCAAAAAAAAGCAACACTTTATTTCTATAAAACTTTTCTGTAAAATTAATATTTTTGTAGTTATTATGGCAGAAAGCTAATTTTAAATTTGAGCCGCGGACTGGTGGCACATCTTACACCCAACCCATTGATCTGAAAATTTGGTACGATAAATTGTCTTAAATCATTATTCACCAAACCTGGGGGGGGGGGGGGGGGGGGGATTGGTGATACTGGGAGAAATCGATTTTTTTTTAAATAAAGATCACTCTAATGTACAATCCCATCAGCGAACAAAAATATGTTAATTTGACTATATTATATTAAAAGTGCTTAGTAGTACTACTCAATTACAGCTTCTTTTATTTTTGTATGGGGAGTCCCTCAAGGAGTAGAGATAGAGGGTAAGTTTGTTCGGAAAAGATGTTGGGGATGAAAAGTTAATGGGGGTCGGTCATATATTTTGCCCCCCTAGGGGTGACCCCCGATGACCTATGGTGTTTTTCGAAAATACTGAGCAACCTCCATTTTTGTATGGTGACCCCCCTAAGGGGAGGAGCTAGGGGGTGGGTGTCTTGGGGGAAAATGTTGGCGGTAAAAAGTTAATGGGGGGTCGGCCATACATTCTTCCCCCCTACGGGTGACCCCTGATGACCTATGGCAATTTCCCCCCTAATTTTGGCAAAGTGGACCTTTTTCTCGGCTCGTGCGCAACCCCTAATTTTTTTTTTAAATTTTTTTTTCGGCATTGTCATTTTTTTTCAAAAAGGCACGGAATAGAGCCCTCATCTACCAAAATATCGACACAAGGTCCACCCTAATGTACATACACATATCTCGAAACCTAACCAAAAAAAAACCGACTGTAGATTTGAACCCTGCACCCCAAATTATATAAGAAAAGTCTTTCAGTTGCTCCGGTCCAAAAGTTTACCTGAATTTTAAAAATGTGTAATTGATACAGGTGTAATGAATGCAATTCCCCTTAGAATCGTACAGTTGACAACCAAGGAATTTATCTTGCTTGCAAGTAAATATTTCCTATTGCTGTACATTATTTAGTGCTTTGCCCCATCTGATCTTACATTTAATCGAACTAAATAAATCATATCAGTCAGTTCCCAGTTTGTAAATAAATTTCACACAGTTTGCATAGTTTGTATTTCAAAAGACAGTAATAATTTATATTTCTCAATTTTAGCTCCCTCATTTTTTATATTTATCTAAATTATTTTTTATTTATTCAAATCATTTAAAAATTCGCTTTAAATTGAAATCGAACAAAACAGAAAAAGATCGAAATTCATTAATTTGTTAATTTGTTTTTTTGTCATAATTTTTTATATATTCGATTTGAGCGGCTTAAATGAATTTATTTTTGCTTGACTTTTTTTCATCCGTCTATCAACGATTTGTTGTATTTCTAATGTTTTGTTCTGGTTGTTGTGTTTATTTGTGCTTTTGTTCTGCTACAAAGCATTTGAAATTTATGACTCTTTTGTCGGTTGCTTGCTGTTTGGGTGTTCGTTCGTTCGCATATTTTGTTGGTACGTTCTTGCACGATTAAGATTTTTGTTGGTTTGAAACTACATATTTTTTGTTGCCTTTTTTTGGTTTTTAAATACTTAAAGGCTTTTTATATCATTTTTTATAGTTTTGAAAAAGATCTCTTGTGTGTGTTTGGTTTTTGACTTTATTATTTATTTTTTTCTTTTTTGGTTGTTTAAAACGATCTTGAATTGTGGTGTGACACATTAAGCGTGTAAATGAGTATTAAAAGTGAATTAGCATTTGTGTTAAAGTCAAATTAATTCCCTCTCTTTTTTTGCTGTTGCTAATTAGAATAATGGAAATTAATAACTCGTAAATTATTTTTATAAATATTAATTTGTTTGAACGAAATTGGTGTAAAACTAATTAAACCTTATTTATGGGCTTTTTTTCTTCTAATTAACATTTTTAGGAAAGATTCTGACTTGAATAAGTGGATCACTACCGTGCTGTTTAAATTTGTCTGCTAACTATGGACGATAAGTATCGTAAATTGTAAACAAAACAATTTACTAAATCAAACAAAAAGATTTACTCGATTTTTTAAAAATATCAAACAATATTTTTGTATGAATTTATAAAAGAATTAGTCTAAAAATACTAACAAATATTAAACAAAATATTTACGGGATTTTTTGTAATATATCAAACAAAATTTTGGTCTGGATCATCATCATCCATTAAGCATTTATGAAATTTCACTTTGTTAAATGTGTTCAAGTCTGACTGTTTATACTTAAAAAAAATGAATGAGCATTAACGCTACAACATTAACGAATTGATTCACTCAAAAATCTTGGTATAATCGCATTCCTTTTGCTATCCTTGTTGTTGTTATTTGTGTGTATGTCGTCATCGGGATTGTTTTTTGAAGACACAGTTTTTCTCGTTGTTTTTGGAATTTGCGTCCTAAATAAGAGTCAAACAAATTGATGATGTAAACATTGATTATGAACCCTTACTGAAAATTTAATTTATTTTTAGACAAAGCTTTGCTTGAAAAGTTTTTAGTGATATCCCAGATCGATTGATACGGTTGATAACCGAAATCGGAG
Organism: Panzeria rudis; assembly: GCA_956483635.1. Classification (NCBI taxonomy): domain Eukaryota; kingdom Metazoa; phylum Arthropoda; class Insecta; order Diptera; family Tachinidae; genus Panzeria; species Panzeria rudis. The sequence continues at coordinate 175,021,601 of OY101448.1, forward strand.
GACATGTCATGTCATGCCCTTTCGTTAATGTTCTGTCATGTTGTGTTATGTCATATCATATTAAATCGTGTTATGTCTTATGTGATTTTATATCGTGTCATGTCATGTCCTATTATGTCATGCCGTTTCGTGTCCTGTCATGTGATATCATGTCATGTATTGTCAAGTCATGTTATGTGAACATGATATATCATAACATATAATTATATTTATTTAGGTAAATAAAACTTAAAGAACTTTGTTCCTTGCATTCTTTTTTCGTTGATGTTCGAAATAACACAGAGAAGAGAAATGTTGTAACAAAATCATTACACTAGTTTCGCTTAATTAAGGCTTTCTGCTAAGCGGGCCTCCGACCAGATTCTTCTCTGTGGCATTCCGGACAATGGCTTCTCTAAATAAAAATATCCTGCATATCAGATTTTTGTTCAAACAAATAAGGTACTTTTTTTTAAAAAATACTTCTTTTTAAAGGGACCTTTTTAGAAATCTTTTCAAGATACTTTCTTAAAAGTTCCTTTTAAAAGGTGCTTTTTGATACTTTTTAAAATACACTTTTTTTTAAGATACTTTTTTTAAGAGATACTTTTTTAAATATATTTTCTTAAACATATTTTTTAAAGATATTGCTTTTAAAAGATACGTTTTCTTAATAGATACTTTTTTTAAAAAGGACTTTTTTCAAAGGAAAGTTTTTTTAAAGATACTTTTTTAAAAGATACTTTTTTTAAAAGAAACTTGTTTTAAAATATACTTTTTTCAAAAGATACTTTTTTTAATTTATATTTTAAAAAATACTTTTTTTAAAGATACTTTTATAAAGATACTTTTTTTTAAAGATACTTTTTTCAAGATATTTTTTAAAAGATAATTTTTCTTATAGGATACTTTTCTAAGATACTTTAATCAAGATATACTTTTTTTAAAGATATTTTTTTAGAAGATACTTTTTTTATTAGATATTTTTTTAATATATATTTTTTAAAGGAGAACTTTTTTAAAAGCAATTTTTTTAAAGTTACTTGTTTAAATGTCTTTTTTAAGAGGTGTTTTACTAAAGGGTGCTTTTTTAAACGGTACTTTTAAATAATACCGCTTTAACGGTACTTTTTTAACTGGTACTTTTTTAAAGCATTATTTTGTTAAAAGGTTCTTCTGTTAAAAAGTTCTTTCGCCAAAGGGTTTTTTTAAAATGTTCTTTTAGTAAGTTTCTGTATGTGCTTTTTTAAAGGTACATACTTATTTGGAAAGATACTTTTACGAAAATGCTTTTTTAAAATGTACTTTTCTCAAAAGTACTCTTTTAAAAGGTAATTTTTAAAAGGTACTTTCTTAAAAGGTACTTTTTTAAAAGGTACTTTTTTAAAAGGTACTTTTTTAAAAGGTTTTTTTTTAAAAGGTACTTTTTTAAAAGGTACTTTTTTAAAAGGTAATTTTTTAAAAGGTACTTTTTTAAAAGGTACTTTTTTAAAAGGTACTTTCTTAAAAGGTACTTTTTTAAAAGGCACTTTCTTAAAAGTTTTTTTTAAATGGTACTTTTTTTAAAAGTACTTTTTTAAAAGATTCCTTTTTATTATTGTACTTTTAAAAGGTAATTTTTTTAAGGGTACTTTTTTAAAAGGTACTTTTTAAAAGCTACTTTTTTAAAAGGTACTTTTTTGAAAGGTACTTTTTTCAAAGGTACTCTTTTAAAAGGTACTTTTTTAAAAAGTACTTTTTTAAAAGGGCCTTTTTGAAAATGTACTTTTTTAAAAGGTACTTTTTTAAAAGGTAATTTTTTAAAAGATACTTTTTTAAAAGGTACTTTTTTAAAGGATACTTTTTTTAAGGGTACTTATTTTAAAAGGTACTTTTTTAAAAGGTACTTTTTTAAAAGGTACTTTTTTGAAAGGTGTACTTTTTTAAAAGGTACTTTTTTAAAAGGTACTTTTTTAAAAAGTACTTTTTTAAAAGGTACTTTTTGAAAATGTACTTTTGTAAACGGTATTTTTTAAAAGGTACTTTTTTAAAAGGTACGTTTTTAAAAGGTACTTTTTTAAAAGGTACATTTTTAAAAGGTGCTTTTTTAAAAGGTACTGTTTTAAAAGGTACTTTTTGAAAGGGTACTTTTTTTAAGGGTACTTTTTTTAAAAGGTACTTTTTTAAAAGGTACTTTTTTAAAAGGTACTTTTTTAAAAGGTACTTTTTTAAAAGGTACTTTTTTAAAAGGTACTTTTTTAAAAGGTACTTTTTTAAAAGGTACTTTTTTAAAAGGTACTTTTTTAAAAGGTACTTTTTTAAAAGGTACTTTTTAAAAGGTACTTTTTTAAAAGGTACTTTTTTAAAAGGTATTATTTAAAAGGTACTTTTTTAAAAGGTACTTTTTTAAAATGGACTTTTTTAAAAGGTATTTTCTTAAAACGTACTTTTTTGAAAGGACACTTTGTTAAAAGGGCCAACTAGGCCCTTGGCGGAGCGGAAGATATATAGCGTTTTCCCCTCCCCTAATCGGCATCAGCTTATGTTCTTATTTCTAGTTAGATTCTTTAAAAAGGGATACATACAATACTCCCGTACAATTTGAATGTATATTACATTTTAACTGGATCCATTTGAATAAACAAAGTACCCAAATCCCTCTATAAACATATAAATTTTCTGAATCATAATAACAATTAATCTGATAATACATCACCTGTCCTATCCATTAAAAGGAAACATGCTTTTCATCTCTATTCAATAAATTAAAAATGGGTTGGACTAGTAACTCAATACTGCCATTAATAGTTATACATAATTGATTTATACAAACAAATTGTAAATATAAATTTTTTAGTCTTAATGAAAACTCCTCTAGAGCACAATTAATTTATTTTAGTTTAAGTAATTAATTACACATGGAATAGATAAAAATCTAAGCAGTAGCAGCAGGCAGTACAACTTACATTCATATACTATGAAAATATTAACGTATGTATGAACTAGAAAAATGATTAAATTTAGTCGCATAAACAACTTAAAATGGTCATAACTGACAAAAATAATTCCCAACAAGTTTTCCAAAGTTGTTCTAAAGCGCGCCATAATTCATTTCAAATTATTCACAATAAAGATCAAATCTGGTCATTTCTAACCCCTCAACAATTTACTTTTTATCGTGGCAAGAAGCAAATTTAAAATGTAAATCAAACGCATACACTCATGTTGATTTGATAAGTGCTTAACAGTTACGCCCTCTTTCTGTTGTAGTGGTTATTGGTTGCACGATGCTGGTTGCTGCTGTTCTCTCTCTTGTTGTGTTGTAGTTTTTATTAATGCACATATTAATTACCGTTAATGCGACACAAAATTGGCACCTCCTTGTGTTTCTGTTGGCATCAGTGTCTACGAGCGAGCAACAGTTAAGCGTGCGCCTGTTGTTAAACATTAGAGATCTTAATAAGTTTTTTGTTGGTTGCTTATGAATGCTCTGGCTTTTGTTGTTCTTTTAGGGGGGAAAGAAATTCGGCTTAGCAGTACGATTGTCTGGTACATTTTGCATAAAGTACCAGATGGACAAAATTTTAAGAGCTTTTGAACATGGCCTAATATAATCTATACATAAAACTAGTGCGTAGCTGCACCCAAATAATGATGATGTTTAGGGTAAAATCGTTCCGACCGATCCGAAAGACTAAAAGAACTAGGTAGTTCCTTTCGTTCATCGTTCCGGGTTTTTACTTTGAACAGTGAATGAACGACGAACGAGGGAACGTCTCTGTCGCTCCTAAAAACGCCAACAAACATTTTTTTAATGGTTTATTTACATCTTCTGACATAATCAGAATAAAATAATTCTCTGTTTTCGTAAAATATTTGTAAAAAAATAATGGCCCACAACAAGCCATGAATTTTTGAAAATAATAAAATCGATCATATAAACCAAAATAAATAAATCATTCTCTTTACAAAAAAGTGGACAGAAATAACTGAACGAAAGGAATGTAACACACGGTCTGGAACATTAGTCAAAACAAATTAATTACTCCTAAAGACGGTTTGCAATTAAGGAACGAGGAACAATAAAAAATTATAATTTAAAAAAAGTCCGCAAAGTTCCTTTTAGGTAATCATTCCACACCGTTGTTCCAATTAGCGAATCGTTCCATGGAAATAGGTCGTTCCGAACCACACAGATCTAATGATAATGCGCTATTCTTCAGCTCCAGCTTGTTGTAGACTCTTCTTATAGCATCGTTCCATGGAAACCCAGCTGTAGGCAGCTTACGCATAGTTGAACAGCGCCTAGAACCTTTGGGGTCGTACTGCAGCGCTGCCTTAGCAAGCTCGTTATCGGATCTCAGTGTATGACCAATCCTTCCAAACTTTCTTTTCAGGATGTCGTGCTAGATTGGTTGTTGGTTCGTACATCGGGATAGCTCGCCGTTAGTTATTGTGTTGGGCCAAAAACATTGAATACACCCAAATAATGTCCAATAAATATTACAGACTTACGACAAAGATGGATAATATGGTCGAAAACAAGTATAGATCTATATCGAAAAGCGGCATCACATACTGAATATAATAAGCACGGATCCAGCGCAAGTTTTTGGGATGGGGACTTTTAACTGAAACATACAATTTTGAAAAATTTCTTTTAAAAACTCAATAGAAATGGGGTGGGATATCCCTGGATCCGCGCCTGATATAGTGCTAGAATTTCTGTTAATACAAACCAGGCGATCGAGTTGAGTAGCATTTTTTATGAAAAGCTCTGAGCTACTTTTTAATATTTTTCTACAGAAGTCGATTGTCTTTGTTACGTAAACTACGCTTAAGTGTACGAATACAACCAGTTTTTGCGTTTGTCAAAATACCATAGAGTTTTGGTGTCGGGCAGGTTAAAGAAAATTTTCTGTTTTCTCTTCATGCTATTCACAGATTCGCCCTTGGTGAGTTTTAACTTTTCGATTAATAAATTGGGTTAGGTTGAGCCAACTTTGTTCCTTTGACGGCCTTCCCAAGTATGACGCCCTATTCATAGATAGTGCTGGACATCGTCAGAGGAAGTGCTTAACAGTCTCTTCCTCCTCTTCGTTCTGATAGCTCCTGCAGAAGTCGTTATAACGAAGATTTAATCTTTTGGTATGAGCACCGATGACATAGTGACCCGTTATGACCGCTACGAGTACTCGCAGCTGTTGACGAGAAGCCCCAGTATGGTTGCAGATCGTGGGAAGTTAGACTGCGGTCAGATGGATCTGGAAACAAGTGATTTCATTTGTCCATCAGGTTTCAGCTTCTCCAAATAGTTGTTGCTGATTTTGTATTTTGCAGCTTCTTAGTGGGACACTTGCTAACCAGTCAATGTCCCTCTCCGGCAAGCGGGCACCAGCCTTGGCTAGCTCGTTCGCAATAATGCTACCGGGCACATCAGCGTGGGCCGGTACCCAGAAGAGCCCCAAGTTGGAATGTCTCGCCGTCTCGTTCAGGAATGTCCGTCATCCTTTAACCCATTCCGATGTTGTGTCGATACCAGGTAGAGCATGTAGTGCAGCCTTACTGTCGGTACGTATTTGGATGTCCTGATCGAATACCCTATAGTACCTTAACCAGCTGACCGCCCTTTTGATAGCCGATATTTCAGCCTGAGTGATGCTACATTGATTTGGTAGCCTAAAGTTTATCCTACGTTGTAGGTGTGGGATGAAGAGGGCCCCATATATTCCAATGCCCGACTTGGATCCGTCGGTGTAAATTTCGAGCACACCTTCATGTTAGTGTATGTAATTTGTCTCAGAGGATGTGCCCGAAAAGTCCACCTCAAATCTCTTGCCGGGTAGGAGAGCAGGTGGTCGGGAAAATCTAAGATTTGCCCTAATATCGTCGCATGGCCTACGTTACTCTGCTTCCATGCAACTGAGGCATTTAGTCTAACCGCAGAGCTAGTGCATGGCCAGTTGTTTGATTATTAGGTCGGCAGGAAGCCAATGCAGTATGGTGAACAGTGCTTTGGATGGAGTAGTGCGAGGTGCATCCGTATTCACCAAAGCAGATGTTCGAAGAACCCTTTCAATTATTTTAGAGACTGTGTCTTTGTCTAAGGAAGTCCAATAGACGACATCCCCATACATTACTATCGGCTTTACCACCATTCCGAAAAGCGTGTTGACGTTTGTGGGACTTACACCCCATCTATTGCCGACCGCCATCTTGCAGGTATATAGAGCAATAGCAGCCTTGGCTGCCATAGCTTAAACGCTGAGGTACCATGAAAGCTTGCAGGCCAGTATAATATCGAGGTACTTCACGTTATCTGATAACCTACGGGTGACTCCGTTGATAGTCGATAACGTGAAAGTCGGTATCTTGTGTTTTCTCGTAAAGAGAAAGAGGTCCGTCTTTTGAAGGTTTTGAGGGTTAGCATTAAGGCCACTTTTGACGCTCCATCTAATTATGATACCTAATGCCGATTGAAGACGCTGAGGCAGAGTATGTAGAAATTTACCAGATACTGCCACTGCTACATCATCCGCGTAGGCTACTGTTCATGGAGTTTAATTCCACCAGTACCGAGTTTATCAGTCAAAAATTTTCAGTAAACAAACTTGTTGCAATTTACGTTTGACAATAATTTTATGAATTAAGACATCGCAATCCTTTTGATATCAATACTGTTGTTGTCAATTATGTGTATGTCATCACGAGGGTCTTTTCTACGACTCAGAAAATTGGTGGTGTTGTTGTTTTTTCCGTTTGCGTCCAAAATAAAATTCAAACAAAAAAATTCACTGATTCAGTAAATATCATTTACTGAAAATGCAATATTATTTTGGACAAACTTTTGCTTGAAAATTTTTTGGTGATCATTTTTTCTGTGTATGACTACCCTAAGACGAAAGAGTATTATTTTTAAAGTTCTAATTGGTACTATTAGGGTATTTATCTTATGTTCCATCCCTGTCACTACTATACAAGATTTATTTAAATTTAAATTATTAATTTATATATATATGTGTCTGTGTGTGTGTGTGTGTATCAATATGCTGAGGTGCTTGCATGTGTATGTGAGTTGGCGTTTTAATTGTCCAATGAGGCGTATCATGATGATAGAGTAGGGGTTTTAATTTCTTTGATTCATATTGCTTTTGTAGTTGTTGTTGTGGCTGCTACTCATATCATTTTCTGAATGTGTTTGCTGGCGATTTTGTGGTTTTTAAACTTAAAAGGATTATAAATGTTAATATTCTTAGTTTCGGGCGTAGTGTTGTGACTGTTGATTATATATTTTTTCCTTTTTTATAATTTATGAATTTATTATTACGGTCAAAATAAATACTTAATTTATACATATGGTCATTGTTTTTTTTCTATTAAAGAATTAAAGAATGGGAAGTTTTTTTGCTTCATTATATAAAACAAGCTGTAAATCAATTTCTTTGTAGTTTTCCCCATATTAAACAGTTTTTTAGTTCTTATTATTTCATTTGTATTCTCTTAATCAGTGGATGGTGTATTTTTGAACAAAAATATTAGTTGTAGTAAAGAACATATTGATTAGTAATATTGCTGTAATGTAATTTTTCCGCAAGGGCTTAATTAGTTTAATTATGGACAGTTGTTAATCGATTTTTATGATGCCTTTTATTAGCGATTTCACATTTTGGCCGACTTAAAAAATTGTCTGTGGAAAAGTTGCCAACTTCGAAACAGAGAGACAGACTAACGGAAAACAAGTCCGAAATTCTAATTTCGGGCAATGGGACCAACCTGGAAGTAAATAGTTCTGTTCCAAATCGTTCCATAAGTCCTGATTGTCCTGATTGAACAAGCTTTAGAAATGCAGATGAAAGCCATCTCTTTCTCCTTTGTAATATCAATTCCCTCAAAACTCAGCCATTTATAAAAGATTAAACAAAATGTTTAAAGTTTCTTATTTCGGTCCGTTCATCTGCCCTTGTTTCCCTATTTTCGAGTCGTTTTTCTTTCAAGAATAAAATACTCAAGTGTTATAATATCTTGTTTATAACGTTTTAATATCGCTTTTATCGACTTCACCGTCATTGCAACAGGGTCGTTTTTTTATTAGCTTAAACATTTTTCATCTAATTAAAACGCAAATTCGCCAGGATGTCCCACAAAAACTACCCTGAAAAATACCAATGAATAGAAAATGTGGCCTTGCTACAACGATTCCGCACAACACAACTAATTAACAGAAACCGTTGGGACATCGCGTGGCTCGTCGCAGTAGTCACGGGTCACTGGGCAATCGGCAGACATGCAAGCAGGATAGGCCTTTCCTACAATACGTTCTGCCGTAGTTGCCGGAATCAAGGCAAAGAATAAACAGTCTTCCACTTCTTTTCCCAAGACACAAATTCTTAGGCAACAGCATACTAGACGAACTTTCAGAGCTATCAGTGATAGGTCTGGGTGACATGATTAGGTATCTCAATGCGACGGGTTGGATCTAGTATCTAACTCCAAATCCGAGGCCTGGGTTCGGACCTACATAGGTTGACACTGACAAGTGGTGTGGTTTGTCAAAACAGAATCTTATTGATTCTACTTGAATGCTTGTGCGTAACAGGCAGCCACGTAAACCAACCAGATCCGATCGAAAATCTGTCTGAGTTTTCCTAAGTACTCCACAAAGTGTAAGCAGTGGAGCACAACAGAATTTTTCTGGTGGGACTACTAACAATTTAATATTTCAAATATGTTTAAAAATTTTTTTCCCCGGTTCTACATTGGACAACTTTTCACACAAACACTTACATGATTTTCTTAGGAACCTACATGTCGTAAAACGAGGGTTAAGTGTAATTACAATGCAAAACAAAATTAAAATCTTTTAAATAACAAGTGATTCTAACAAGTGTTTCTGGTAGAGGTCACTAAAAAAATACATAAATTTGTCGGCGTTTTGAAAGTTTACATCTAGGACTCATTTTAGGGGGAGCTAAATTTCTCTTTGCACATAGTTATACACAGGAAAAAATTATCACCAAAAATTTTTCAAACAAAAGTTTGTCTAAAAATAAATTTAATTTTCAGTAAATGTTCTTTACATAATCAATGAATTGTTTGTTTGACTCTTATTTAGGACGCAAACACCAAAAACAACAAGAAAAACTGTGTCGTAAAAAACAACCCCGATGACGCCATACACACAAATAACAACAACAACAACAATGATAGTAAAAGGAATGCGATTGTACTAAGTTTGTTCACTGAAGATTTTTGACTGAATCAATTCGTTAATGTTGTTGCATTAATTCTCATTCATTTCTTGTTTGGTCTTTAGATAAACCTTCACACTTGAACACATTTAACAAAGTGAAATTTCATAAATTCTTAATGGATGATGATGATGATGATGGCCCAGACAAAATGTTTTTTTGATATACATATTAGAAAACATACAGTAAATATTTTTGTTTGTTTAAGTAAACTATTTTGTTTAATATTTGTTAGTATTTTTACACTAATTGTTTTATAAATTCAGAAAAAAATTGTATTGTTTACAATTTGTAAATATTTTTAGACAAATTGTTTTATAGATTTAAGCAATTTGTTCACTGAAAAAACACGTTTTTTTCAATGAAATTGTTGAGATATTTTTGTCTATATTTACAAATTTATTTTTAGTTCCGTCCCCAGACAAAATATTTACTATTTCATTAAATTCCTTTACTGAAAATGAATTTAAGTTTTTTCTGTGTAGTGACTCGACATAAGAAATGTTGTCAGCCTTACATTTAAAATATAAGACAGACATATTCAGCACTTTTATGTAAAACACAACGAGGAACTTTTTTGTGGAATACTTAAACCCTCTAACTTTCCATTGCATGGGTCTTTTATCCGTTTCTTAAAAATAGGACAAAAACTCCCCTTTAAAGGCGATATAGAGGGTTAAAATATCCCGCAAAAATATTTCTCGTGGTGTTTTATATGAAAGTGCTAAATACACCATATGCCGGTAACGTACGGCTTACAAGATTTCCTATGCCGCGTGCTAATTGTGAATAAGTACTAAATTAACCCTTAAACACATTTTATGTTTTGAATGGTTTCTGTCGTTCAAGTGCAGTCTGGAGCTTGAGTGTCTTCTAATACTTACAGTAGAATTTTAGGGCAAATATTTTTCTGGAATTCAGCCCGCTATATTGCCATTGAAGGGAAGTTTTTTGGTTCCTTTTTCAAGAAAGGGACAAAAAGAGGTTTAAAATTAGGGATGTAACGATACGCCGTTTTGTCGATCCGATACCGATACCGATATTTAAAAATAAGTATCGCCGATACCGATTCCGATTCCGATACCGATACGAATATTAAAATTGAGTTCAAGTTTAGATCAACAAAACTCAAGTGCAATTTTTTTATTATACAAAATTACATTGTAAGAGAGAATATTTAAAATTGATTTTAACCCAGTATAAAAAATTGGAAGTAATTTTCTTTGCTTCCAAAAAATCTATATTGAAAATATGCAGATAATTAGTAGAAAAGCAAGGAAAAATTTTTAATTCCTTTATAATTTTAAAAAATACTCGCCATGCTTTTTAAAAAATCGATTTTTAAAGAACATTTATCAACTAATATTCTTCTAAATAACTTAATAGCTTAATTATTAAAAGTTTATATTTATTCACTTAAATTTACATGAAAATAAAGTTTTGAGTTTAAATTCGCATAAAAAAAAAATTGTGCAAATGGGTAATTTTTTATCCTTTTTCCTTGAAAAATCATTATAGAACACCGAAAAAGAAATTTGTCTTAGCATCGCTTCCAATTCGGTGATTGGTAATTCAAAAACAGAACTTCTTGCAGTGGCAAGGATATGTAAAACTAATTAGAAATTATCCAAATTTGCAATAATTCCGGATCGCGAATTCTACATTTTCATGACTTCTTTGCAGTGTATTTTTTTGCTGGAATAAGATTTAAAAAACAATGACTTGAATTTGAATTCATGGTAAAATTAACAAAAAATAAATAAATTTTTTACAAAATAACAGCATAAAATATTATTAATTTTTAAAATTGATATTAATAAGATTTAAAAAATAACGAAGTGAATTTAATTCATGGTAAAACTTAACAAAAATAAATTATTTGTTAAAAAAAACTCTGAAAAAAATTTTAAAAGTATGGTCGTATCGACAGCAAAATATCGCCGATACCGATGTATCGGAAAGTCTGAAGTATCGCCGATATATCGGTATCGGTATTCGTTACATCCCTAGTAAAAATGTTCTACAAAATGTATTTAACGTAAAGCTTACAAGATTTCCAATGCAGACTATTAGTTGTGAATAAGTACGAAATTAATCCTTAATAACATTTTAAGTTTTTAATGATTTCCGGCGTTGCAAGTAGACTGTGAAGCTCGGCTTTATTGAAAGACCTATAATAGAATTTGTCGGCTAAGATTTTCTAGAACATTTTAACCCGCTATATCGCCGGTGAAGGATGTTTTTTGGCCCTTTTTTAAGAACGAGACAAAAAGGCCCACACAACGAAGAGTTAGAGGCTAAAAATGTTTTATAAAATTATTTCTGGTGGTATTTTTCACAAAAGTAATGAACACATCTTGTAGCTTAAAAGTGACCCTTACCAGATTTCCTATGCCGAGTCACTATAACTATATGCAAAAGGTTGAACTTTGACTCCCCCATTAATGAGTTCCAGATGTAAACTTTCAAAATGCCGATACACGTAAGTATTTTTTTTGGTGTCTTCTGCCAGAATCAGTCATTAGAGTCATGTTATTTATTTGTGTTGTACAGTATTTTATTCGTTCTTCATTTTGTAAGAAATTCTTGTGACCTGCCACAATGAAACTCTTAGCAGTTCATTGAACTTCATATTATAATGGCAACTTTTATTTGAATTTAAATTCAAACAGCTCAAGTATGCGATAATTACGACAGCATAATTTAAAAAAAAAACTTAAAAATTATTATTTTTTAAACAAAAGCAATTTTTTTCTTTGAGAAATAATTCACAAGAATGATTACCTGTATATAAATATAAAACTTAAACATTTTTTGTACGTTTTCTACTACAAGATTTGAAAACCGAGATAAACAAGTGGCAGAAAATAAGCATGAAGAACAAAAAAATAAATAAAAAAAAAAATCTGCAATACTGGCAATTACTTGAATAAGAATTTAAAAAAAGTAATAATAAAAGATTTCTTTGTTTATTAAGTTAAAAACAAGAAAACACATAAAATGGTAATAAATATATATTTGTTTAGTTTTATATAAGTTTTCGAAAAAACAAAAAGGTATTAAATAAAAATTGCATCATAGTTAACTCATAAATAAAAAAACAAAAAACTACAATTGAAATAAATGGTAGTAATTTGATAAAACAGACTGGCAGATTTTTAAAGAAACAGATTTTCAAGAAGACAAATTCTATCAAGTTACAAATATTTAATTCGATCACCAATATTTCTATGGGTGTTTCAGTATTACAAGTCTACTGTGTAAAACTCGCAGTAGATATCTATAATTGCTCTTGACTTTGGTCAAACAACCTAACAATCGAAGTCAACCTCTGGCTCTAACGTAAATTTTAAGCTTTAAGGCATACATACACATTTTGTTTATCCTAACTATACATTGGTGTAGAAAACATAATATAATTCTGTCACATAATATAATAACATAATATGATAATGTCTGTATATCTAATATATATATGTTATACAATGCAAAAATATATTTTTTTATTTGTGTTAACTATTTTCGGTTACACTGTAGCATATTTTCAAGTCAATCTTTTATACATGGAGAAGACAATTAAAACCATTGAGATATGTTGCAACAAAATTAAATAAAATTTATAAAAACTGATTGACATATTGAGGTTTTGAGGAAACTAATTTTATTGGTTAAGGTTGTTATTACTGTTATTATACTTGATAAATATATTAACATTTGGCCAAAAACTTGGTGGTAATGTGTTGCAATATCAAAACAGCATACTTTTCAATACAAACTACATACCGTCTGCATTACTATACATTAGCCGAATTAATTACTTGCTAGTAAATAAACAAGTCATTTATTTCCTTATACGCACAGTTCGTAAAAACAAGTTTTAAGCCCCTAACAAAATAGTTGTGCAGTAGACCTGTGGGTAAAACACGTGACATAAAACACAACAATAACTTCAAATGGCATGAGTTCAATATTCAGTAGAGACATTTAATTTTTATTATGTTTTGTATATTCAATGACTTCTAAATGTTGAAATTTTAATTCATTATTTTGCCATCAAAATTTTTGCTGGGTATTTTTACTTTTTATTAGGGTTCCGTACACCAAAAGTGAAGACCGTAAGAGGTAGGGACGTGAAATTTTCACAGACAACAAATACTAAAAGTTTGTGCAAGCTAAAAATTAAAGGGTGTTCTAAAGCGAGCAACGAAACATGTTGAAATCATAATGTAATATACAGACATTTGATATACAGGTACTTGAGATTTTCAAAGTTGGTTTATCATTATACAGACTACACCAATAAATAAGTAAAACAAAATAAGAATTAGAGGGTATTTGGACAATTAGCTGTAAGAGGTAAACTCTTCACATTTTCGTAGCTAGTGCAGCATTTTAAAGGCAATAGTATTGAATGCTAAAAACAAACTAAGAATTAAAGGGTATTCTATCAGGTAATGTAATTTTGAAATTATGCTGTATCTTATGAACCGTAATAATTAACGACTTGAAATAAACGAAATTAATAACTAAAAGGTAAATTAATAATTAAAGGCTAAATTAATAATTAAAGGGTATCCATTAAAGGGCATTAATTGAATGCAAGGAACAAGCCGAAAAGTAGATTGAGGCGATTTTTTTCGCCAAAAATTATTATAATAGCCAAAACAGGGGAAAAATCGCCCAAATGAAAACAAAACACTGAAACGAAAAAAAGCACTAATACGAAAAAAGCATCAAAACTAAAAAATCGCCAAAAAGGAAAAAATATTTTAAAACGAAAAAATTTTTAAGAACGAAAAAGTCGCTAAAAACGGATAGATCGTTCAAAACGAAAATAATCTTCAAAACAAACAAAAATCGCCAAAACAAAAAAGTCAAACAAAAAATAACCAAAAAAATTAATATAAAAGCTAAAACGAAAGAAATGGCCAAATTGAAAAAAGCGATGAAACGAAAAAAATCACCACGAGAAACAACATTACCAAAACTAAAAAAATCGCCCAAAAACGAAAAAAAAAATCGTAAAAACAAAAAAAAAAAAGTCGAAAAACGCAGAAGCTAAAAAATCCAAAATTAAAACAATCGGCAAAACGAAAAATAAAAAATGAAAATAGCGCTAAAACGAAAGAAGGCATCAAATCGAAACAAACGTCAAAACGTAAAATAACCCAAAATTTTAAAATAGCAAAAACGTAAAAAAATCTCCAAAATCATAAAAGCGCTGAAACGAAAAAAGCATCAATTAAAAACAATGGCAAAAACTAAGAAAATAGCAACAAAAAAAAAACGAAATAATCTACAAAATGAACAAAATAGCAAATACAAAAAAAAACCCCAAAACTAAAAAAAAAAATTCAAAAATAGTCGAAACGAAAAAAATCTTCAAAAAGAAACAAAAAGAGCTAGAAGAAAAAAACACCAAAATGAAAAAAATTGCTTAAAGTGAAAAAACCGCCAAAAGCGCAAAAAATGCTTCAAAACAAAAAAGACCCTAAAACGAAATACATAATACAGTATTCATACGGAACCCTTGGTGTGCGAGTCAAAGTCGCATTTTACTGATTTTTTATTTAAATCCTGACTAATGTCAAAAAAAAATCAAAAAGTATTTTTGAAAGAAGTACAGTTTATAAAAGTACCTTTCAATAAATGTATCTTCTAAAAAATTAATTACACTGCACATCAGAAAAGAATTTTGCGCAATTTTTAACTGTCAAAGTGGACGTGTCTGGTTAGACTTTGACCAAAATCAGTAGTTAAGCTCTTTATACATTTTATTTTATTGTACAGTGTACCTGTTAAAAAACCTTTGGAAAAAAGTATTAAAAAATTATTAAAAATGTATCTTTAAAAAGAAGTACATTTTAAAATAAATATCTTTAAAAAAATCCATTTAAAAATGAGTATCTTTAAGAAAAATAAACTTTTAATAAACTTAATGTACTTTCAGTACATTTTAAAAAGAGTTCGTTGTAAAGAAAGTGCCATTTAAAGAAGGCAAATTTTAAAAAAAGTGTCGTTTTTAAGAAAGTACCTTTTAAAAAAGTACCTTTTAAAAAAGTATCTTTTAAAAAATTACCTTTTAAAAAAGTACTAGGGATGTAACGAATACCGATACCGATACCGATATATCGGCGATACTTCAGATTTTCCGATACATCGGTATCGGCGATATTTTACTGTCGATACGACGATACTTTTAAAATTGTTTTCAGAGTTTGTTTTAACAAATAATTTATTTTTGTTCAATTTTGCCATGAATTAAATTCACTTCGTTATTTTTTAAATCTTATTAATATCAATTTTAAAAATTAATAATATTTTATGCTATTATTTTGTAAAAAAAATTATTTATTTTTTGTTAATTTTACCATGAATTCAAATTCAAGTCGTCGTTTTTTAAATCTTATTCCAGCAAAAAAAGACACTCCAAAGAAGTCATGAAAATGTAGAATTCGCGATCCGGAAGTATTGCAAATTTGGATAATTTCTAATTAGTTTTACATATCCTAGCCATTGCAAGAAGTTCTGTTTTTCGATTACCAATCACCGAATTGGAAGCGATGCTAGGGCAAATTTCTTTTTCGGTGTTCTATAATGGTTTTTCCTCAAGGAAAAAGGATAAAAAATTACCCATTTTCACAATTTTTTTATGCGAATTTAAACTCAAAACTTTATTTTCATGTAAATTTAAGTGAATAAATATAAACTTTTAGAAGACTTTTAATAATTAAGCTATTAAGTTATTTAGAAGAATATTAGTTGATAAATGTTCTTTAAAAAATCGATTTTTTAAAAAAGCATGGCGAGTATTTTTTAAAATTACAAAGGAATTAAAAATTGTTTCTTGCTTTTCTACTAATTATCTGCATATTTTTAATATAGATTTTTTTGAAGCAAAGAAAATGTAGCTCCTTAAAAACTACTTCCAATTTTTTATACTGGGTTAAAATCAATTTTAAATATTCTCTCTTACAATGTATTTTTGTATAATAAAAAAATTGCACTTGAGTTTTGTTGATCTAAACTTGAACTCAATTTCAATGTATCGGTATCGGAATCGGTATCGGCGATATTTATTTTTATATATCGGTATCGGTATCGGATCGGCAAAACGGCGTATCGTTACATCCCTAAAAAGTACCTTTTAAAAAAGTACCTTTTAAAAAAGTACCTTTTAAAAAAGTATCTTTTAAAAAAGTACCTTTCAAAAAAGTACCTTTTAAAAAAGTACCTTTTGAAAAGTACGTTTTAAAAAAGTACCTTTTAAAAAAGTACCTTTTAAAAAAGTACCTTTTAAAAAAGTACCTTTTAAAAAAGTACGTTTTAAAAAAGTACCTTTTAAAAAAGTACCTTTTAAAAAAGTACCTTTTAAAAAAGTACCTTTTAAAAAAGTACCTTTTAAAAAAGTACCTTTTAAAAAGTACCTTTTAAAAAAGTACCTTTTAAAAAAGTACCTATTAAAAAAGTACCTATTAAAAAAGTACCTTTTAAAAAAGTACCTTTTAAAAAAGCACCTTTTAAAAAAGTACTTTTTAAAAAAGTACTTTTTAAAAAAGTACTTTTTAAAAAAGTACTTTTTAAAAAAGTACTTTTTAAAAAAGTACCTTTTAAAAAAGTACATTTTAAAAAAGTACCTTTTAAAAAAGTACCTTTAAAAAAAGTACCTTTTAAAAAAGTATCTTTTTAAAAAAGTACCTTTTAAAAAAGTATCTTTTAAAAAAGTACCTTTTAAAAAAGTACCTTTGAAAAAAGTACCTTTTAAAATAGTACCTTTGAAAAAAGTACCTTTTAAAAAAGTACCTTTTAAAAAAGTACCTTTTAAAAAAGTACCTTTTAAAAAAGTACCTTTTAAAAAAGTACCTTTTAAAAAAGTACCTTTTAAAAAAGTACCTTTTAAAAAAGTACCTTTTAAGAAAGTACCTTTTAAAAAAGTACCTTTTAAAAAAGTACCTTTTAAAAAAGTACCTTTTAAAAAAGTACCTTTTAAAAAAGTAACTTTTAAAAAAGTACTTTTTAAAAAAATACCTTTTAAAAAAGTACCTTTCAAAAAAGTACTTTTTAAAAAAGTACCTTTTAAAAAAGTACTTTTTAAAAAAGTACTTGTTCAAAAAGTACCTTTTAAAAAAGTACATTTTAAAAAAGTACCTTTTAAAAAAGTACCTTTAAAAAAAGTACCTTTTAAAAAGGTATCTTTTAAAAAAGTACCTTTTAAAAAAGTATCTTTTAAAAAAGTACCTTTTAAAAAAGTACCTTTGAAAAAAGTACCTTTTAAAATAGTACCTTTGAAAAAAGTACCTTTTAAAAAAGTACCTTTTAAAAAAGTACCTTTGAAAAAAGTACCTTTTAAAATAGTACCTTTTAAAAAAGTACCTTTTAAAAAAGTACCTTTTAAGAAAGTACCTTTTAAAAAAGTACCTATCAAAAAACAACTTTTCAAAAAGTACCTTTTAAAAAATTACATTATAAGAAAGTACTTTTTTAAAAAGTACTTTTTCAACAATTACATACCTCTAAAAAAAGCTCCTTTTAAAAAAGTTTTATAGAAAGAAAGTACCTTTTGAAAAAGTCTCTTATAAATTTAGCTTTTTAAAAAAATACCTTTTTAAAAAAATACCTTTAAAAACCTTTTTAAGAACATTACCTTAAAAATATTAAGTGGCTTTTGAAGGAAATAAATACTTTTCGAAAAAGTACTTTTTGAAAATGTTCCTTAAAAAATAACTTTAAAGTAAAGTATTGAAATTTAAGCTCTTTCACAAATCAAAACTTTTATTCTCATTTTGAAAATTTAATTTCCATATTTATTGCATTTTCAACACAATTATTTAAAAATTATTATATCGTTCTTGTTCGTTTATTTTGATGTTGAATATTTTGAAATTGATAAATCTGCCGTAACATTTGTAAATTATTTATACTTGCAAATGTTGCACATATGCATAAACACTTGAAGCAACATAAAATACTCGTACTTACTACTTCTTCATACACAGTACGACAATTTATATGGCTGTTTTGATTTTTTGTTTGTTTTGTTTTTGTTTTCTTTTTTTTGTTAACATTTGTTGACAGTTTTGTCAACAATGCGTTGAAAATTAGCTTAAATACATACATTAACAACAATTGCCTGTTTGCCACATGTTCATACATACACACATACGAGTATGTTTGCTTGTTTGTTTGTTTGTTTGACTATCGCCGTGTTTGTTGGGTTGTGTGTTGCTTGGTTGACTATACATGCTGCCTGCCACCACAATTTAAAATTGTCTCCGTCTGTATTTAAAATAATTTAAGGGGAATTATGGGGGCCATGTTTTAACTAGTGGTAGTACAAGTACTATGACTAAAATTATTACATACGTACTAAATCACTGCAAACATACTGAAAGAGATAGACAAACAGACAGACTGGCAGGCAGGCAGGCAGCAGGCAGAGAAATTCTTGGACAGACTCCCGTGCCTAGAGATGGATAGATAAAGAATTATTTAGTATACATAACAGTGCAAGATTATTATTATAATCGCAAGCAAAAATAACAGAAAAAATAATAAAATGAAAAATACAAATTTAGAAAGACACAAATACACTTGAAGAAATTGTTGTATACAAGTAAGAGATACAAAAGTTTTGCTTATCCAGAGTTTTCACCACGTAGGTATCATCTAGAGTTCGATTATATTATACTCAATTTCAATTTATGATAAATTCTACATGTCATCAAGTCCAGTAGATTCCAAAGTGATCAGAAATCGCTATAGCCCAATTCACAATCTTGTGCAAATGATCTTGAATTGTAGCATTTGCAAATTGGTATAGTAATTGATACTCACCACTTAACAATTGTTAGTGGTGAGTATCAATATACTATACCATTTGCAAATGCAACGATGAAAGACCATTTGCACAAGATTGTAAATTGGGCTTATACGAGTATGTATCTTGCTGCCAGCATCTATACTTGAGTTCGCTCTACTTAATCTTATGCATAATACAGAGACCAATGAAAACTTTTAGGAAACATCTCTGCCAAGATATGTTTGTGTCTATTTCTTCGGTTTTTTCTTTGCTTACCCACTGGAGTCATCAACGCTAACATCTGCGTATATGATACTGTGAGTGTTATTGGAAAATCTTGTTAACAAATTTTAGGAAAACTAAGAACTGACCATTTTATAAAGTTTCTAAATTATCTAAAATATTTGGTAGTTTATTTTTTCATAATTTATTTCTCTGCTTTTAAAAATTTCTCTATTTGTACCAACATTTAATAGCTGAGTGTAATAAAGTACATTTAAGCATTTAAGTTGAAATAAAACAATCAGTGTAAAATTTGCAATTGGTATGAAGAATAACATAAGGCCTATAAGTTTCATAAATAGCTGCAACTAAACACATATGAACTTTTGTTAACACACGAGGGTTACTGTTTATAATGTGGGCAATAGCAAATCACAGACCTGCTCAATGCCAGGTGTTATTTGTGCAAGAGGACTTTTTGACTATCATCGAGCTTAAACTTTTTATTTTTGTCACTGGACTTGAAAGAAAGAGTGACAAGAGGAGCACAATGGGATCTCCACTGGTTAACTTTACATATAGTCCAGATTATAGTTGGAAAAATGCCATGTGGTACTGCTGAGTTGAAGGGCTTAATAGAAGACACAGCCCACCTTACTTTAGCTATCTCTACAATGAAGTCCACCACGTCACTCCGTCGGATAGCTAATTTTGGAGGAAACTCCAAAAGTCATGTTCGTTAGCCCCATAATTTTGTAAACGGACCGCAAGTTTCAATGATACAGATTTATTAAAATTTTTCTCCAATTGCTGCCACTGTGGGGCGAAGCGCTGTTCACTTTTCTAATCATAAAATTGCATTGTCCCAGAATCTCAATGAATGCGCAAAATTTCGTCAAATTTTGTCAATTGGAAATAATATTTATTTTGAATGGGCGCCCATTTTTGTACTAAAGTCGAAACTTTCCTACGCATTAGTCAAGTAGAACTAGATTAAATAGAACATATTCTGCTTATGGGCGTGGCTCTGAAAAATTTTAACTGACTTAAAAAAGAATGAGTTTATCAATTCGTGTGCATTTTTTTATGTTTGTATACACGAATAATTCTGTCATTTGTGAACCGATTTTCAAAATTCTTAATTTTTTTGAAAGGGCTTGCCTGCAGTTTTACCCCACATTTTTTTTTAATCGGTGGGGAAGACATTTGCCACCTCCCCCACGCATAGCTCGTATCATTTGCGAACCGATTTTCAAAATTCTTTTTTGTTTGTGTGAAAGGGTTTGCTTGCAGTTTGGTCCCATATTTTTATTTCGAAAATCGGTGGGGAAATACCATCCCCCCCAAATTTTAGTCATTGCATAACTCTTCCATTTAAGGATCTATTTTCAAAACTCTCCTTTAGTTTGCAAGTGTTTGCTATTTGCAATTTGGTCCAATAATTTGCCCACTCCCTTCAGCCCCTTGCTCGAATTAATGAGCATCGCCTTATTCCTCCGTGTACGGACCGATTTTAAATATTCTTGTTGGTAAGAAAATCTTTTCTTGCAGTTCGGTCACATACGATTTTTCCGAAAATCCGACAGGGAATTTACCACCCCTCTTCCTTCTCGAAAATATTGATTATCGCATAACTCCGCCATTTATGGATCAATTATAAAAATTGTTATGTGAATGGGTATGAAAGGCTTAGTTCTTTGTATTGAAGCCATTTTTTTGCAAGAATTATTCTATGTATCATATTTTATTTCAATGTCTGTGCAATATTTTGTAAGAATCGGTCAGATGGAAGTGTTCAAAATTTGTTTACTTTGAATAGGCGTGGGGCACTACACTTGTCTAATCACCAAATTGTAGTGTCACGGAGGCTTCACGTCGGAGCAAAGTTTCAAGTAGGTCGGGCGTCTTGATATTGGTGAACATTTTGCGCAGAGATTTCATTACCTGGATCTATCTATCTGAAGTTAATAGAAGTGTATGAAAAGCAAAGAACAAAAACTTTTTACCATTTATTTAGACAAATTAGTGTATGCACTTTTTCAATAAAAAAAAAATACCGTTTTTTCATCATAGCAATGCTCGTATAACTACAAATTATTTTTTCGAGCAATTCTGTTTATGTATTATGTCTTCACATACATTTGTGTGTATGACTTTTTAAAAAGTTATTTATAATGCCACATTTTGAGAAGTTTGAAGAAAAAATGCAGAAAACTCTTGCAACAAAATCTACACAAAATATTTAATGTACGAGTGGCAAAAACATCAGTGGAAGAAACTTTAAATAAGAAAAAAACCAGATGAAAAAATATCATCTTCATCTAAATTGTAGAGAAGAATTTTCTTTATACTTTTAGATCATTTATGTGAATGTTGATTTCTTGACTTTTTATTGTTCATATTGTTGTTGTTGCTGTAGTTGTTGTTGTTGCAGTCGTTTAATATGTATGGCAATTTGCTTTGGCATCAGGCAAACAGCATGAATTTGTAAATATTTTTTATGTTAAGTATCTGGCAAAGTGCAAAATAGTTTGTAGTATGGGATGTTGCATCTCTTTATCGTCATCATCAGTATCAGCATTATCATTTACATCTTGTGCTTCTTTAATTTTTACTCATACATATAGTGAAAAAACGTATGAAAAGATAGACAGACGGACAAGTGAATGCATAGGAAAATAGGAAAGAAAATAAGAGAAAAAAACTAAAATTTTTCCTTTACCATTCTATATATGCATCTACTGTCTATAAAGCTGTTAAAGTATGTGTGTGCTTTTCTTGTTCTGCAGTTGATTTAAATTAGCAGAGTGTGAAAAGAATAAATAAATGAAAATAAATATTGTTTAGTTTAGGACTCTTGCAAGCAAAACGTATTGCTTTGGTCAATAAATTTTGTCAGTCAAATCTTTAAACATTTTGATTTACCGTTTGTCAACATTAAATTTTTATAAAAAAAACATCAATGAACAATTTACTCTTTTATATCTCTGCCTTAAGCATTCTCATATTAAATCATGTTACTTTGGCAAACTATGTATGCTTAAGTACAATAAGTTTTAGTTTATGCATTTTTGTTCAGCTTACTAAATGCAAAATTATCCGTGAGCCCATAATGAACTGGGTACGCACACATTCGTTCAGGCGTTGCATGATGTATGATGAGATTTTGCCAACTTGTATTTAAAGAAAACAAATTCTCTTCTATTTGTATTTAAAATGTAGATTTATATTTATTGCTAAATATAATTCTCAAATTGAAAATTTTACTTTATTTAGATGACAGCAAAAAAAGTGCATAAAAATTATAAGGCAGTTAAGATTTAACAAAGACTTGGTAACAAAAGGGTTAAAGGTCTGTTCGAATCCAAATTGTCGAAAGTTATTTTCGCTAAATCAGGCTTTAGATCTTTCATTTAATTTATATTAAATATTAAATTTGTAATATGTTTGAGGCAATTTTCTGATAACACAGCAGAACAGAACAGCATGTAGTTTTCGGAGGCCGCTACACCTTTACATTGCCATTCATGTGTAATATAATATAATTGTTCTTGGTTTAAATTAAGCCGATTTAAATTAAATTATTAAAACATTTTGATGTAGTGCTTACTCACAATTCGCCCATGCTCAAAGTTGCAGTTGCAGTGCTTTTTTTTATTATCTCTTTTACTTTTGTGTCATTATTAAACTGAGGGTGTGGTATTTTTATTATTGTGTTGATAGTGCTAGACAATTTGTTGTTGCTGTTTGTCTTGTTGCAAGTTGTCATTTAAATGAAATTATTTTCTTATTTTTAGCAAAACATTTTTTTTTCCTCTTTTATTTTTAATTACAACTAATGAATTATTGGTATGTTTTCTTCTATAAATTACTATAGACGTTGAACAAAGTATTTGACGAAATATTTATTTTTAAATAGTCTGCAAAAAATGCGTATAAAATTTAATTATTTTGCTCAACATTTAGAGTCAGATTCTAGAGAGAAGATGTGCAATGTGAAATCTTAAGGTTGTTAGACTTTTATTCACAGAATTTTAAATTTAATAGTTGTGTAATAAGATAAAATCCTATTTAATTTTTATGGGTATTAGCTTAAGAGCTTGCTTTACATTCTTAATTTTCATATTGAAGTGGAACTCTTAATGGTCAGAATATGACTTTTTTGTATAGAGCAGGAAATAACATGCAATCTATGTCCTTATATGGGAAGCTGTGTTCTTATTCGGGTTACATAATTTTAAACTGCAGCGAAAGCGGAAAAATTACGAAAAGTTTTTTTTAATTTATTCGAATAATCGATTAATCGCATAAAATTATTCGAACATTCTATTGTTCGTATTCATAACTAAAAAAAGGAAACTTTCAAAAAAAATTTTATTGGATATTCGATTAATCGAATAAAATTATTTAAAAATTTTTTAATTCCTATCCAGATTTAATAATTTTCTTAAAAAAATTTCAAAAATGAAATTTTTTTAAGAAAACAATATGTATTAAAGTAGATGACTAATCGAATAAAATTGTTCGCAAAATCTATTATTCCTATCTTTTTTTATTTTATTTTTATAAACAAACACAACCCGCGAAGCGATTAGCTTGTCTGCGGAAAACACCCAGGGTCTATTGCGAGAATCGAACCCACGACAACTGCACTGACAGGTTAGCATTGCTACCACTCAGCCACGGGGCACCCTGATATTTAAAAGCTTCAATTTATAGCGAGAAAATGAGAATTTACCAAAAGTTTTTAAAAATTATTTTTATATTCAGTTAATCGAATAAAATCATTTGAATATTCTTCATATCCAGATTTAGTGACTTCAAATTGAAGCAAAAAAAGAAAATTTACTAAAAGTTTTAAATAGTCTATTGGTAAAATAAACGTGTTCGAATATATTTTTTATTTGTATTTTTGTGTAATAATTTAAAATAAAAGCGAAAAAAGAAAATTTTTTGAAATTTTTTAAAAATTATTCGAATATTCTTTTAATCGAATAAACTTGTTTTATTATGCGCATTCAACAGTTTCAATATATGTATAGCGAAGAATAAATTTGACTAAAAGCTATGAAAAATGAAACGAATAATCTACGAGTATTAATCGTACAAAATTATTCTATTAATTTTGTTCAGTGGCTGGCTTAAGAGAAGTTTTCACATCAAAAAACGTTATAGTTATACATGTTCTCCGCTTTTTTTTGTTGAGAAGAATAGTATAACAGAATAATAGTTTGATTGTTTTTTCTCACTTATCCTGCGTTTGACAGAATGTTAATAATTTTTTCGATTAGAAAAGTCCTCACATAACAGAATTCAGACCCAGATTTAGTAATTTCAATTTAATCGAGTAAAATTATTCAAATGGTTTTTCATTCGTATTCAGATTTCATAATTTTAATTTATAGCAAAAGGTAAAATTTGTTTAAAAATTATTCGAATAACCGATTAAATTAATCGATTTTTATATTATTCATATTTAGACCTAATGATTTCATATTGAAGCGAAATAGGGAAATTTACTATAATAGGATTTGAAAAGTTTTTTGTTTGAATAATCGATTAATCAAATAGCATGGTTAAAATATTTTATTATTTGTATCCAGCCAGATTCAATAATTTCAAATTGAAGCAGGAAATGAAAATGAACTAATAGTTCTGAAAAATTCTTTGAATAATCGACTAATTAAATAAAATTATTCGAATATTCTATTACATATGGGCAAATCCTGCGAGACGAAAGCTACATTCGTACGCGTTTTTAGATTAAAATATACACATTTTTTGGTCTATCGAAAGAGATACCTTCAACTTATTTTCCTTTATATAGTTTTAAGGTTGAATATATGTATAGCACATTATTCTAACAGCATATCGACCCCTTAGCGTCAAATTATCGTAAGCGACAAAAATTTAATTTTTCAGGAGGAGGGTTTTTTTTTATTGTATTTAAACATGATTTATACTCATAGACTGTATTTCAAAAGTTATCAAAAATTTTGATATTTTTACGATTTTAAACTATGGGTATTCTCATAAAATTTAGATTTCAATAAAAAAATTGTTTATTTTAAATGTCGCTTACGATCATTTTGCGCAAAGAGGTCGATATATAAACAGTTTTGATAACTTAAAAATTCTGTTCTTGGTGGACCATTTCTGAAATTTGCCCATATTTAGATTTACAGTTTGTCCCACGAAGTCGAAAGTTATCGTTTGCTGGATTTCTAGATACAAAACAGTTAACTTGCGTTCCACTTATAGCCGATTTAATTTATCTGTTTATAGCTTTACAACATGTGCGATAAATCCCACCATTTTGGATCGTTCGACGTCGTAGGACAGTTTGTTAATAATTTCTATTTATAGCGAAAAATTTAAACTTCTTAAAAATTTTGTATAATTATCTGAATAGTCGATTAATTGGTACCAAGATTTTTTAATTTAAATTTATATCGTGAATGACAAATATGCTAAAATTATTGGAAAATCTTTGGAATAATCAAATAAAACTGAGTATCTTACTATTAGTCGATATCTACCAAGATCGAATAATTTCGATCTATTTTTGAAAAGTCTTGAAAAACGTTTCAAATAATTGATTAATCGAATATAATTATTTAGATATTCTACAATTTGTACTCAGTATTTTTCGATAGATGAACTTCTATCCATCGAAATACTCCCTTCTATATTAAGGTAACGATATATTGCTGTCAAACTCATTCTAGAAAAGTGGGCGGTGTCCCACACATTCTTTTTAAACGATTTTTTTTCTTCTATTTAACCGGCCTTATGAATCATTGGACATATGTTGGGTCTTCGTAAGAAAGCGACATTGCAGTTAGCAAACCCGGGAGTGCCACGCCACCCACGCCCATTGAAATAAATATTTTTCTAACTACTTTTACCCAGGACATTCCTATAAAACTTTCTACACTCTTTGAGCTTCTCTACAATTAAAATTGAATAAGTTGAAGAGTGGGCAGTGCCACACCCATACTAGATAAAAATAATTTTTCAATACTTTTTTTAACAACTTTTATCCCATATCTTAAACAGTTTTATTACAAGCAAGCATGTTGTTGTCAAACTTATTTTAGAAAACAGGGCAGTGCCACACCCACACATTATGTAAATATTATTTTTTAAGCACTTCTACTTAAACGATTATTATAAATATTTGCGTACGTATATAATTCTCATGACAATACAGTATGATTTGAAAATTGGTCAGAGCCATGCCCATACGAAGTAAATATCTTTTTTCTTAAAAACTTTAATATTATAAAAGGATAATAATCAGGAATATGTATATTGACGCTGTAGGTAAACAGTTTTGTAATAATTTCTGCAAATTATTTACTTATTGCATCACAATTCAAAATAATATTTTGCAAGATTAGTATCAAACAATTTTTTGTCTGCCACAATAATGTGTTTGCAATCGATCAAATAAACTATGAAACGTATAAAAAAATAATTCAATGTAATTTATAAGTATCAATATAGAATTACATCATCGTACACATACGGTAGTAGTAATAGCAGATTTGATATTTTTTTATATTTAAGAAATCATATAGTAAATAGGTAACTGTGTTGCATGTTGCAAACAGCAATAGAAAATCATACCACCTCTCTACTTAAATCAGTTGCAAACCGAATGATTGAAATGTTTAATAGTATTTTATTTGAGTATATTCGCACACACAAAGGCCATATTTGTATTTATGTTTAAACATCCCGGTTGGCCATGTCTTTCAGACATCTTGCAAGACAGATGCACGACAATGTTAAAGCGTGGAGGACCTGCTGACGACAGGTCTAACAGATCAGTGAAAAAATTTTCGAACAAATGGCCGACACCGTCTATAATATTTTCATTAATGACCATGTCAATGACAACATCCTCAGAAAAAAAACCGACAATGTCACTTATTATATGGTCAGCGACGATGTACCCTACAACGTCGTATATCTTGTCACCAACGAATACATAGCGACAATGTCGCCTATTTCATTATAGAATGTTTTTCTTTCCATTTTTTTCATCCATTCATTCGAACTGAGGCTGCATGTTTATTTGCTTTCGCGCTTATCACCCTGCTGCTGCATCCCGTAAAACATTGACAATAAGAGGCTAACAAAAAATTACAACAAAAGCGACACTTTCGCTAATTTTTTCCTCGTCCCTGTAGAACTGACAATTTCTATAATATTTTCATGTAAATGACAACATCCTCAGATATGACAAAATCCGCAATTTTGCTCAATTTTAGCGAACATGAATGTATCAAAAAGATTCAAACTGGTGACAGGCTAGCCAACAATGTCCGCAAGAAGTTCGCTTGCTGGTATACGAAGAGCAGTGTTTTTCGTTGTAACAAAATTATACAAAATTTTAAATTAAACGTTGCAAGACTTGCTTGCGGACAATATCCAACTAGTAGTTTGATGCATGACCAGTTGAACAGTTTTTCTTTTACGCATTCCTTAAGCACGATTTCTGTTCGCTTGTCTTAAAAGAAACTGTAATCGAGAAATATTGAAATATCCTTAAGTAGTCGATGAAAGTGTACTCTGCGACAAGTTGGTCAACCGGGTAACCGACACATTCATATTTATGCTGCATTCACAATACATACATACATACAGATATATTTACGTATTTGTGGCATTCCTTAAAGATCTAATTGAAATCGTGATTAAAAATGATAAATTTCATTTTTATTTTATAAAATGCGCCAAATTGTTTTGGCACTTGCCACCGTTACCACCATCACCAAAGTCGTCACCACGTCGCTGCACTACTAAATGGCAACACCTGCGCACAACTGTACGTACACAAAAACACACATACACACATCAACAACCAGCAGATTGCAGGCGGCAAATAGTGCCACTAAATAAAAATAAAAAAGTATTAAATATAAATAAAAATCAAATAAAACAAAACCACCATCATCAACAGCAAATTATAATAATAATAATATTACAATAATAATAACAACAATAAAATAAGTTAAATAACCGAAAAAATTTATATAAACTGCAATAAAAAAAATATATCAACTATTTTAAAACAATATTTAACACATTTTACCAACGCCAGCAGCAGCCTTTGGCCAACTCAAACAAACACATGTATTTCGTACGACAATTGGCAGAAGGTTAGCGACTACAGACAAGGGCAAAAGGCAAAGCAGAAAGTAGTTTAGTAAAAGAAGGAACATATGTATATAAAAGTACTTTTAAAAAAAGTACCTTTTTCAAAAAGTACCTTTTTCAAAAAGTACCTTTTTCAAAAAGAACCTTTTAAAAAAATAGCTTTAAAAAAAGTACCTTTTAAAAAAATAGCTTTTAAAAAAGTACCTTTTACAAAAAGTACCTTTTAACAAAAGTACCTTTTAAAAAAAGTACCTTTTAAAAAAGTACCTTTTAAAAAAAGTACCTTTTAAAAAAAGTACCTTTTAAAAAAAGTACCTTTTAAAAAAAGTACCTTTTAAAAAAAGTACCTTTTAAAAAAAGTACCTTTTAAAAAAAGTACCTTTTAAAAAAAGTACCTTTTAAAAAAAGTACCTTTTAAAAATAGTACCTTTTAAAAAAAGTACCTTTTAAAAAAAGTACCTTTTAAAAAAAGTACCTTTTAAAAAAGTTCCTTTTTAAAAGAAGTACCTTTTAAAAAAAGTACCTTTTAAAAAAAGTACCTTTTAAATAAATACCTTTTAAAAAAAGTACCTTTACAAAAAAAGTACCTTTTAAAAAAGTACCTTTTAAAAAAAAGTACCTTTTAAAAAAAGTACATTTTAAAAAAAGTACCTTTTAAAAAAAGTACCTTTTAAAAAAAGTACCTTTTAAAAAAAGTACCTTTTAAAAAAGTACCTTTTAAAAAAAGTACCTTTTAAAAAAAGTACCTTTTAAAAAAAGTACCTTTTAAAAAAAGTACCTTTTAAAAAAAGTACCTTTTAAAAAAAGTACCTTTTAAAAAAAGTTCATTTTAAAAAAAGTACCTATTAAAAAAAGTACCTTTTAAAAAAAGTACCTTTTAAAAAAAGTACCTTTTAAAAAAAGTACCTTTTAAAAAAAGTACCTTTTAAAAAAAGTACCTTTTAAAAAAAGTACCTTTTAAAAAAAGTACCTTTTAAAAAAAGTACCTTTTAAAAAAAGTACCTTTTAAAAAAAGTACCTTTTAAAAAAATAGCTTTTAAAATAGTACCTTTTACAAAAAGTACATTTTAACAAAAGTACCTTTTAAAAAAAGTACCTTTTAAGAAAAATACCTTTTAAAAAAGTACCTTTTAAAACAAGTACCTTTTAAAAAAAGTACCTTTTAAAAAAGTACATTTTAAAAAAAGTACCTTTTAAAAAAAGTACCTTTTAAAACAAGTACCTTTTAAAACAAGTACCTTTTAAAAAAAGTACCTTTTAAAAAAAGTACCTTTTAAAAAAAGTACCTTTTAAAAAAAGTACCTTTTAAAAAAAGTACCTTTTAAAAAAAGTACCTTTTAAAAAAAGTACCTTTTAAAAAAAGTACCTTTTAAAAAAAGTACCTTTTAAAAAAAGTACCTTTTAAAAAAAGTACCTTTAAAAAAAGTACCTTTTAAAAAAAGTACCTTTTAAAAAAAGCACCTTTATAAAAAAAGTACCTGTTAAAAAAATTCCTTAAAAAAAGTACCTTATAAAAAAGTACCTTTCAAAAATACCTGTTAAAAAAAGTAACTTTTAAAAAAAGTACCTTTTAAAAAAGTACATTTTAAAAAGTACCTTTTAAAAAATGTACCTTTAAAAAAAGGGCATTTTAAAAAAAGTACCTTTTAAAATATTTCTCGCAAAAAAACATGACTACAAAATTCGCGTGGCACTGTCCATAATTTTTATCATAATACTGTACTTTCACGAGAACTAATTTTGTGTAAAGTTTTAAAAGAATCGGTCCTTTAAATGAATACTGGCTTTCCATGGGAGTGGCACTGCCCACTTTTCTAACCATAATGTAGTATTCAAACAGAAGCTTAATGTGTACGTAAAGTTTAATATGAATCGGTTGAGTAAAAGTTGATGAGAGGCATATGTATATATTTCGTATGGGTGTGACTACGCCCACCTTTCAACGGGACCAATCTGGAAGTAAATAAAGAAAAAAATCCGAAGTCGGCTTTTGAAGGAACATCCTTAAAAAAATACTTTAAAAAAAAGGAGAAAGGTTATCTATCAAGTACCTTTTAAAGTACAATTGACATATTAGAAAGTCGTCAATATCGTCTGTCACTGTACTTCTCTAATAATTTATACATCTCTAGTATGGGTTAGTGAATTTATGGTTTTGTGAATTTATACAGTGTGTGTACTTTGCACACGTTGTTGCACTCTTTTATTGCTTGAAAATATTATTTATTTATTTAATTCATTTGATCGTTTTTATTTAATATATTTTTTGCTTTCGTTGTTGTTGCTTTTGTTTTATTGTTGCCAATTTGTTATTTTGACCAGCTAAAAATATCGTTTGTCTGGTTGAATTTTCTGATTTTCAATGATTTCTTTTTTGCCTTGCTGTTGCTGTTTCTGCTACTGCTGCCTTTTGTGGATCACTTTATGTGTAAATTTATATGATTTTTTTTATTGTAGTGCAAAGAAAAAAGTTTGTAGTGTATATTTGAGGTAAATTGTTAATAATTTTATATAATTACAATCATTTTTATATTCACATGTCTGTAAGATTCTAAAGTGTTTTTTTGTTGTTGTATGATTTTTGCCAAGATTAAGATCTTAATTTCGTTGTTTTTTTTTATATGTTTGTAAGTGTATGTTTTTTCTTTACGTCCGTCCGTTTATATGTTTGCTGTGGTCATTTACGAGTAAATGCCTGTGTAAATGAGGATTTATTGGTTAGCGTTTTTGTTTCTTTTCTTGTTTCAGTTTATTTTTAAATTATTTTATTTATTATTATTTTTTCTCGATTGTTGTGTTGTAAATTATGGGTTTCACATGACGTATGATTAATTTAAAATTTTGATTGTTTTGTTGATAATTCAAAAACTACTTCTTTTGCAGGCTGTAGCTTCGTGTCAAGTATTATTTAAAATGGTTTAAAGGTTTTTAAAATTGAATTATGATTATAGTTTCTAAGAAGTATTTACCTTTATTTTCTTATTGTAAAAGGATTGATCTTATTATTGCAAGGTTTTTAACAGAAAATTATTTTTTGCATAGATCTACATCTTGGCCAGTGTATGCAGGCTATTTTAATGAAAATTATCATAAGTGTTTTCTTATTAACTGTTCGGGTCTTATAAACTCAATTTCCTCTTTGGATGTGGATGAATACAGTCTTATGGTGATTAAAACTGTGTGTCCCTGTGCCTGAGTAGTGGCGATGTTAGCCCGTCAGTCCAGGGGTCGTGGTTTCGATTCCCGCCATAGACCCTGAGTATTTTCCGCAGACAAGCTAATCGCTTCGCGGGTTTCAATAGTTTCAATAAAGTTCTTTCAAAAACGGTTTTATTTGCAAAAAGTTGTACCGAGAGAAGCCTTCTTTTTAAAATATACATATATACATATATTCTTTAAAATTACTTTTTCTATGAACAGTTTTTTTGCGTGCATTTTTTATAGGTACTTTTTAAAAAGTATTCTTCAAAGGCGACTTTTTTAAAATGCACTTTCTCAAGAAGCTGAAGTTTTATAAAGAAATTATTTAAACGAAACTTTTTTAAGGTAAAAGGAATGGCACAAAATAGGTGTCGCCGTGCCGGTCTTTAGACCCGATCTTTCCCCTATTCTAAGATAAAAGGTGCTTTGGTTAAACGATACTTTTTTTGAAAAAAAAAAAATTATATTAAAAGTACTTTTTTCAAAAGATACTTTTTCAAAATGTAAATTTTCAGAAGGTAATTTTTAAAAGGTAATTTTAAGAAGGTTATTTAATTGTTCTTTGGTTAAATGGATTCTGAATATAGTTTTTTTTATAGCTATGCTGTTTTGAAACATTGTTAATGGGTCTCTTTAAATGATTAATTTTCTTAAAGTTGTTTTTCTAAATAAGACATTTTTTGAAAAGTCCAGGGGCAAAATCGTTGCTTTAGATATCGAGCTGATTAGATAGAGTTTTCTTAGCTTAAGATTATAACATTCGATATCGAACAATGTGTTTACATTGCTCGATAGCGAATGCCATAATCTCAAACTAAGAAAACTTGATCGAATCAGCTCGATATCTAAAGCGACGACGCGGCCCCTGTTTTTAAACGAATAATACGATTTCATTTTTGTTTTTTTGCCGATATTTTTAGTTATTGCGATTTTTTGGTTTTGGGCGGTTTTTTTTTGTTTTAAGGTTTTTTTTCACTTTTTGACGATATTTTTAGTTTTAGCGACTTATTTTAGTTTAATAATTTTTTTTTTCAATTTTGGCGTTTTTTTCGGTTTGGGATTTTTTTCGGTTTTTGGTGATTTTTTTAGTTTTAGCGATTTTTTTTCTTGTAGCATTATTTTTTTCTTTTTGGCAATTTTTTCGGTTTTTAAAAAATTTTTTTTAGCTTTGGAATTTTTAGTTTTATGGCTCGATTATCGATGGCAACCAAACTTCAGTTGCGTTGCCAGCCGGCAACTGAAAATTTGTGGTTGCCAGAAAAGCCCTAAAAAGCAACTGAAATTGACAACTTTCAGTTGCCAGTTGCCATCCGTAATATGATTTTTAGCAACTGGCAACCCAACTGAAGTTCGGTTGCCATCGATAATCGAGCCATTAGCGTTTTTCTAAAATTTCAAGAGTTTGTCTTTTACGGTTTCCAAGATACTGCAAATAGTCAAAATTACATTAACTGATCGAATACCCTTTAATTTTTATTGTTTTAAATATCAGTCTACAGACTACACCAATTAACACTAACTTTGACAATTTAAAGTGGCTATATATATAAATATCTGTGTATTGCATTAGTATTTCAACATGTTTCGTTGCTCGCTTAAGAACACCCTTTTATTTTTAACTGTCATGTATTTGTTATTGTAGCGGCCAAAATTTTACATATTCTGTGAAAATTTCAGTTCCGTAGATCTTGCGGTTCGCGAGAAAACAGCCTGTAACAGACAGACAGACAGACGGACAGACGGATGGCGTAGCGAAAACAATAGGGTTTCTTTAGACTTTTTGTGTACGGAGCCCTAAAAACGAACTCACGGTGTTGTGAAACACCGCATAGGAGCGAAGTTTCTTAAAAACTATAGCATGTTCACACAATATGATATCACATGACAATACAACACATGATATGATATAACATGACATGATATTG
The DNA here is from genome assembly GCA_956483635.1 of Panzeria rudis. Lineage (NCBI taxonomy): Eukaryota > Metazoa > Arthropoda > Insecta > Diptera > Tachinidae > Panzeria > Panzeria rudis. The sequence continues at coordinate 175,055,122 of OY101448.1, forward strand.
CATGACAATACATGACATGATATATGCCATGACATGACTTAAACGACTCGACATGAAATGCCATGATATGATGAGACAAGAGAAGCCATAACATTACATGACGTGACGACATGATATGGACATCGGAGGAGGTACTACTACACCTCAGATTTAGTATTCCCACCCTTTCTCTCAAACACCACCGACCATGACTCAGCCGGTTTGGAAGTAACCACTAGGGCAACTTCAAGCGTCAGCACTGGAGCTGCATTTTGGGCCCTAAAGACAGCAGCAGCTGGTGAGGTACCGCTCTCCAACCTTCCCCTCAAACGCTCATTCACAGCTGTTAGGTTCATCCAGGGAACCTTATACTCCACCAAAATATAGTCACCTTACGAGCCAGCACTCTATCTACTCGTTTTATTAGCGCCGATCTTTGCACAATGCGCATTTTATTCATTTTGTCTACCGCTTTGCTCTGCGCATTGTGCATGCTCTTTTTTATATTAAGAATGGTTAGTTTGACTTTATTCAGTGCTGCTAAATACCTCTTTCGTAGTGACCTAATTTTAAGACATTTCGATTTGTAGCATTATGTTGCTCTTCTTTACCTCATTATTCATGATCCCATACAAATATGATAGTTTAATGCAATTTTTAAATTGGTTCCTGCAGTGCTTATGATGCCCCTAGACGAGTCAAACTTCTGGTCCGGACGGGAAGTAGAAGTATGAACCGCACTGCCGACCCAGCTTCTGGTCCAGACCGGAACCGAAAATATTAACCGTACTAACGACTCAACTTCCGGTCCAGCACCAGTCCCTAAACTGCCAGTGTTAACCGTACTACTGACCCATTTCAGGCGGAAGCCCGCCCGGAAACAGTACTTTCATTCCACTCTTTCTATATCCAGTTTTGAAACTTGTACTTGGACTCAGCCATACGGTTTGTTTGGGAAATTTTTATAAAAAACTACGGTGGCATACAATAACGTCTATGGAAATAATGTCCATTGCCTTTACTAAAATTTTTTACTACTATCAATTCGCCATGCGTATATCATGCTCTTTTGATTCTTTTTGCGCATTACTAAAAAAATACTAGCAACAGCAACTATAGCAGGACCAGAAACAGCAACAAAAAATGCAGCAGCAGTAGCACCAGCACTACCAATAGCACAATCAGCAACATTTTCACCCACAGCATGCTCGGCAGTAGCTGCATCAGCACCGCGCCTGGTATTAGACGAAGATGGCTTCCTCACCCTCTCACTCACTCTTATCAGCCACGATATCCATATAACTTACTTCACTTTCTTAATGCCAGGAGTCGGCCCCATAGCCTCAGAGTTCGCCATATCCAACGTCTCGTCGTTGTTGCGCACTTCGGAATTTTCCGCTTCGACAGCGAATCCGAAGGAGCCATGACTACCGCCAAAAATTTTATTTAAAAACAAATTGCACGTACTTGAATAACACCTATCCAGATGATAACAAGAAGACACTTTCAAAAGTCGTCAGCAACTAAACCAACTATCACTTGGATGATACTAATAGCCAATTCACATGATGAAATTTATGACGTCTATTTTTATACGTCATTTTTTCTTTTTGGCGAACGGTGTAGAGAAGAAAGCGGGTTAGAAAAAAACCTAGATATCTGTTTTCATGTTTTTTTTTCTGAATTCCTTTTTCACTTTTTTTAATTCGTTTAGTATTGTCTCTCATTTTCTCTCTCTTACTTGATTGTATTAACGTTTTATTGTTGTGAATGAGTAGTTAGAGCTAAATTTGAAAGTAATATATAAAAATGACATGCAACTAAAAATCACCGTATGAACGCAAAAGGTTTTTTGGTAGCAACTTCAAAGGGAATTGAGAAAAATAGACTATATAAATTTCACCGTCTGAATTGGGTGTCAGACGCCAATTAATAGCAGAGATTCCTTTAACTGACACGTCCGCGAACCAAACCAAAAACCAGGGGGATTACTCTGTAATTCGAAACGAAAGAAACTGCTTTCGAATTGCAATGTAAATAGCATACAAATTCGAATAGTTTTCCTTTCGAATCGTATTACAGAGTAACCCCTCTGGGCTAAAAATCCTCAAAATTCCACGAGAACCTTGGCAAATCTCCGAAAAATATGGCAGCACTGAGCCGGAATTTTACCTTCCTGCCGGAGTTTGATCTTCAAGTTGAAGTTGAATCTAAAAATAAAAACATGTTAACATTTTGTTTTGCATTTTCTGTTACAGTATTCGTTTCCAGTGTTCGTTAAACATATTTTTTCATGTATACAAAATAAAATTTTCTTACCGCCAAGCATTCAAACACTGATATGCACAACGTGCCATAGAGAAGTAACATAATCAGGCAATTACTGCCTACCAGTTAATTAATTAATGTGTTACCTTCTTTGGGAAAGGGATAGAGTAGAGAGAACAGGTGGTGAAGTGGGAGAGAGATAGAAAGCTTAATTCATTTATAACCCTGCTATTGGGCGTTATTTGTAGACCAGTGTTGCAAGCCTCTCTTTTGTCAAGTAGAGCCATCGCGTTGTTTAAGCTGTGTAGCCATTTTATTAGTTATTTTACTTCGCTGACGGTTCTGCTACAATAGCGACAAAGGAGGGTGCTGTGAAGTGCATTAGGATATGCTAGTATTAATCGCTGCCGGTACTTCCAAAGCGATCAGTGCTATGCCTTCATCACCTTAAAAGTCTAACAACAACCAACACGATAACACACCAATGCACATGAGAAAAATGCATGATGTTGTTGGCTTGCCTGGAAGTAGTCTTGAACTCCAGGCCTCAGCGTTTGTAGTCAAACGCGGTAACTACTCAGCCAACAGCACATATTATTTGTAAATATTATTCGCAAATATTATTCGCATTACCATATTTATAGCGCAATATTTTGTGATCAATTTCTAATGCACTGTTATCATATTACTTTCAAAAACAATTTGTCTTATATTTACTTTCTAAAGACCTCAATTGCATCAATATTAATGTTACAGGTTGCTATTTTCCATTATAACTTATCTATCATAAAGATGAGATGCTATTTTAGCTCAGCCAATAACTACTTCGGTTTACGTATTTTTTTTAGCATAATTCATATATCATCTCATAATGATTTATATTTCATCTCATGTTCCTTGACAATCTTATTAATGATATTGGTTTTGCATTATTTGAACATAAAAAAGGCGTAATAATTTTTTTTTTAATTTGCGTATAATAAATATTAAAATATTAATTCCAAATAAATATGTATTTTTTTTTATTGGTTTATGACAACATGGAGTAAAACAAATAAATAATACATGTCATAAATATTAAAACAATCATAAAAATGTACTTAAAACAGAAATGCCACCAAAGTGGTTGGTTAGTGATCATAAAAAACATCAATTTAATATCAATAAAACTAGAAGAAAAAACTATGGTGTCACAGTAAAGTGCAAATTTAAGTTGCAAAGTAAATCCTATTATTTATAGTATTATTTTCTATCATGGTAGTGCAGTAAAGTGTCTAGAAAGACTAGTTCCCGCCAAAGGTTATTCTGCAGACCAGCTAAACGCTTTCGCATTATTTGTTTGAATATCTTAACAAATCGTGAAATAATAAAAGTTCTGGCAGGATTTTAAAAATGCTTTAGTTCTGCAGAATAAAACGTTACTGTGTTTTGAGTAATTTTGTGTTTGACTGTATGAAAGTTTTACCAAGACTCTGCTTGACATTTGTAAGCCACTTTTTGTTTTGAGCGTATATTTTGATGCAAGTATCTAAATAATTATATAAAGCCGATTAACACTAAGTAGCCTTTAAAGCGATCATTATTTGACAAATAAATCAACTATGAAATAATCAAATTGTCAATTAATTTTGAAAACCAATAAATAAGCTAAAAATAAATGTTTCATTAATTTAAACAAATATTTGCTTAAAGTTTATTTAGTAGTCAATCATTTAGTTATTACCGCATTCCAAGATCTCGTTTTTTTTCAAACGTTCTTCTTTCTTGCTGCCATCAAATTATTTGTTTTTTCTTTTTTATTTTTCAAATTAAATTGGAATATTTAGGTAAATGCGGCTAAAAATAAACTTAAACTATTCGTTGATGTACTCATTATACAGTACGATACAAACACATTTGTATAGATTGCACAAAAAAAACACAAATACCAAAAATATCTGTTTAATGTTCAACTTATTTCGATAATTTTTCTATTTAGTTTTTTTTTTGTTTTATATATATTTAGCCACAATTTGTGATTCCAACACAACATTGATGATGACCACTGCCACCTGCTCCGCCACCACCATCACAAAAACCATCATGATTATTGTGATCATTAGCAGCAACTATTAGGCACTCAATTTCACTTGATCGCAAAAATTCTCAAATACTAATCATTATCATCATCATCATCATCGTCATCATCTTGATATGTAATTGCAATTTATCTATTCAATTTAAAAATTTTGAGGAAAGTACAAAATAAGTGAAAAATATTTTGATTAGCTTATAAATGCTGCACTATTTCGTAAATTACGTCTAAATTCCCTCGCTATTTCTTGAATTTTGAAACATGCAAGTTCAAAGCGGCAAAGGAGATCGCGAAGACACCCTACACAAAAGCATATCTATATAATTATTAGGCAAACCGATTCCTTGTGAATGAGTTTATGCTCACATTATACAGCCGATATTGAGAACATTAATACCGTTTTAAACATATTTATTCATAGATGTGTACAATTCATATTTTGTTCAAATCGGTTTAGTATTTTGGGAGCTATAAGCATTTGAAGTTGCTACTAATCCATACACACGTATAACTCATTCATGTAGGTTGAACAAAAGAAACAAAAAACAACAAAAACAAAAAACTTGTATGTATGTATATGTTGTTATCCAACTGATTTTGCAAAGAAAGTAACAACAATAAGACATTTGTCTTGACTATGTCTGATGTGGGAGAATTTTAGGGATGGAATAGGAACAAAAGGGAAGAGAGCCTATTCACATATTACGTAACGCTATTTTCGGAGGTTTTCTATCCCCTCCCCCCCCCCCCCCTTCGTAACGGTTTTTGCAAAATTTTCAGTATAACAAATCCTTAACACATAAAAGTACATGCAGTTAAAAAGTTCGAATTGGTTCACAATGTCTTATTCGTTCAAGAAATATTTTATACCAATAGAAAGGTATTTTAATGCACTTTCAGATGATATCAGTATTATTAATATGGGTGTGGTATTACCAAAGATATGACCAATAAAAAAAAACTAAAGTGTTTCACGGCTTTAGTTGTTTCGCATTATATGACTCGACTTATAGATTTCCGATCACATAAGACTTAAAATTTGGTGAGAAATAGCAAAAATTTCCACCGAGGTAATACGCTTTCCACTTTTTTTCGAGAACACTGTGCAAAAAAAAATCTAAAATAAATACATTAACAGTTTCCTTTTGTATGCTTAAATATTGCACCCAGACAAAATATTGGTTGGAAAGTGGTTAGGCCGATAAAATATTAGTTGAATAGACTATATATCAACTCACGCTATCCATTATCTATGCATTTATCATAATTGTAATAACGATATAATTCCGACAATTTTTAAATTGATTAGATCAATCGATCGTATGCTTTTGCCATAACTAAGTAACGAATATGATGTCCACAACCGAATAAAATATTTTAAATTATATTTTTGTACTAATTATTGGTATTTGCAACTAAACGAATTTTTTTCTAAATGTACTTAACTTTTTATCGGGTGTTGCAACTAACTTAATTTTATTATCATTGATACACCTAGCCGATTAAACGGTTCGCATTCAAGGTAGATTTATTTACCAGGTACTCTTGATTCCATAGCTGTTTAATTTTTTTTTATTTGTGGCTGTCAATTTTGTATCAAAATACACAAGTTATGTTGTGTATGTGTTTTAATAATTTGACATTTTCAAGGAACTGCGACTACCTGTTAAATAAATCTACCTTGGTTCGCATTAGCAATTATTTATTATTGTAAAACAACTTCTCTTTCAATAAGAATTCTATGATAGTTGGTGCGCAACTGTCAAAATTCGATTGGCAACGAATTCGGTTGTCTCAACGAATCTGTTTTCTCTGCGTATATATTTTGTATATGTCGGCTGTACTAAGTAGGCGTAAATGGGACCCAAATAAATTTTTATGTCCATGAATTTTATATATAGATTTACAAAAGATATGTGTAGTTTTGAAAACAAGCAAAATAATCCCAAATCGTGAAGACGATTTTTCACTTATTCTTAAAAGTTTTTACTATGAATAGAACTAAATTTAAAAATGCAGTAATAACGAATTTTTTTTGTATCCTTTCAGCATACATACAACCAACAGTGGTAAGTACTATCAAACATTTTTATTATTTCTTACATAATAAATTTTTAAATGGATAAGGTTTCAAATATTGTGAAATTAATCCAACGATATTTTAGTTATTCCGACTGGAGTTCGGTGACTTACATTTTTCAGTTCAATTATTTTTATTTAGAAAGGATTTTTCGAAGCATGTAATAATTGAAAATAGAAAGGAAAATTCTTGAATTGTATCGGGGTCGAACTCAACCTCACAAAATCCGATTTTATAGGATACCCAGCAAAAACTTGATAGTGCGTTGTTATTGCAAAAGGACATACTTTTAAACCACAAACAACATACCGTCTGAATTAATTTACAGTAGTTGAACAATTACTTACTATTAATTAAACAACCCATTTATTCTCTTATTGGTAGAGTACTAGTGCATCTGCTTATCATACAGACGATAAAGAGTTCAACCCCTGGTGAAGCAAAATGGATTTTTTTAAATTTTGTTCATATTTGTGAAAACAAGTTTTAAGCCCGTAACAAAATAGTTGTGCAGTAGCCTAGTGATTAAAACACTTGGCATAAAATAACACAGTAACTGAAAATGGCACGAGTTCAATGCTTAGCAAAGACATTTGATTTTTATAGTGTTTTGTGTATTCAATGCCTTCTAAATATTGAAATTTATAACTTGTTATTTGTAATCAAATTTGGCGAGTACTTGCCTTCAAGGACATCGCCATGTTAAAGTAATTGGTTAAAATGCTAAAGTAGAAGTAGTGAATGGTATGTTTATTATCATTTTAACTCATTACTTTGCTATCAAAATTTTTGGCTGGGTTGTTTAGTACAAATTGTGACTACACAGAAAAAAAATAGACAAGAATTATATTCAATAAAACCATGTTATTAGAAAAAAATATGAATTTCAATAACATTTATCTTTAACATAATAAAATATTTCGTTGTAAGTATTTCTTTTCCATGCCGGTTATTTCTTTTCTTTTTATACATAAGTACTTAAAACAAGTTGTATCCCATAAAAAAATTAATGGGATATGGCTCAGCTATAGAGAGTATGCTTTACGTCCGGAAAGCCCGGGTTCGTATTCCAGCCATGTCAAAATTTTTTTAATTTATATATATATATATTTTTATTTTGAAATAATTTTGTTATCAATATAGGGGAATTCTTTATCACAGGAAATTTGAAAAAAAAATTATTGAATACCGTGATTTTTGTTATCAAAAACCAAACTTATTTTTTTCTGTGTAAGTGTGAATTTAACCCTTAAACATATTTTAAGTTTTGAATGATTTTTGTTGTTAAAATTGAATTTCGAACTTTGGTATGCTTAAAAATTTATAGTGGAAGTTTATGACAAATATTTTTGTTCACCATTCTAGTCAGCTATATCGCCGCTAGAGTAGAGTATTTTGCCCATTTTTGGAAGACATGGACAAAAAGATTCATAAAACGAATAGTAAGAAGGTTAAAATGTTCCACTAAAATATTTCTCGTGCTGTTTTACATAAAAAAGCTGACTACATCTTATACCTTAAACGGAAGCCTTAGAAGATTGTGTATGCCGAAGACTAATTGTGAATAACTAAGGATGAAATTAATCCTTCAACACATTTAAAGTTTTGAATGATTTCTGGTATTCAAGCTCTGTCTGAAGCTTGGGTGTCTTTAGCGACCCATATCAACATTTTATGATAAATCTTGTTGTGGGTTTTGTCAGCCTGCTATATCCCTGCTAAGGGCGGGGTTTTTGTCCTTTTTTTAAGAGAGGTAAAAAAGACCCATACAAGTAAAAGTTTAAAATGTTCCACAAAAACGTTTCTCGTGGTATTTCACATAAAATTGCTGAACACATCTTACGAGATTTCCTATGCCGAGTCACTCACTATATGTGCTAAATGGAGGGAAATTTAATTCATCCTAAAACGAATCCCAGATGTAAACTTTCAAAAGGCCAATATACGTATAAATATCTTGGTGCCCTTTACCAGAATAAGTTGTTAGAACCTTGTTATGATATTGTTGTACATAGAGGACGTCATAGGTCAAAAAACTGGAACTGCACTCGAGGATCTTATTTTTAGAACGGCAATAAGAAAATGCATTAGAACTGAAATATTACTGTACTAGAACTGAAATAGTGCTGAATGGAAGCTGAACGGGAGCTGAACTAGAACAGAACTGCAACTGTACTAGAGCTGAGGTAGAACTGAATTAAAACTGTACTAAACCTGAACTAGAATTGCACTAGAAATGAACAATAACTGAACGAGAACTAAACTCGCGCTGAACTTGAACTAAAGTAGAGCTAACCTAAGCTGAACTAGAACTGAACTAGGACTAATCCAAAACTGGACTATACATAGTTGACTTAGAGCTGAGCTAAAAGTGAAGTACAATCGACTCCACTCACCTGCAATATATACACAGAAAAAAAATAAGTTTCGTTTTTGATAACAAAAATCCCGGTATTCAATTAATATTTTTCAAATATCCTGCGATAAAGAATTCCGCCATATTGATAACGAAAATTGTAAGAAAATTATATTTGAATGAATACAACATTTTATCAATAACTTATAATATTCTCCATAAACTTTATTTAAATTTATTTATTTACTAAATGTTACAAATACAAATTTATGTCATAACTTAATTTAAACGAGAATAGCAACAAAGACTTTCACTCGTTGTAGTGAAACAGATCTGAGTTTATGGTGGGAATCGAACCCACAACCTCCACACTGATAGGCTAGCACACTACCCACTAGCCTACCGAGGCACCCACTTTATTTCAAATTTAAATATGTTTTTATTATAACTTAAAAAATATGTATATGTAAATTTATAAAATGTTGATATGGCTGGGATACGAACTCGGCCTCCTCGAACGTAAGTCATGCTCTCTACAGCTGAGCCATATCCCAGTTATTTCTTAATGAGATAAAACTTGCTTTAAAGTACTTACCCCTGGAAAGCATGTCAATGTATAAAACGAACTAAGTGCATACATATGTATTTGATTTAACGGCTATGTTTATTAAATATTAGCAATTTTTCAATAACTTCTTTATTAAACACTTTTTACTGCCTAATTTTTAAAATGTTAAGTTAATCACAAATGTTATTGTAATTAGTATTTTTTTCAACAAAATGATTTTATTGAACATAATTCTTTTCTATTTTTTTTTCTGTGTAGTAATAATTTTTATATTCAAACTAGGGATGGGCAAGTGAAAAAAATATATCGATATATATCGATATCGATATATTTTTAAATATCGATCGGCATCGATATATTTTTAAATATCGATCGGCATCGATATATATCGAATAAAAAATATCGATATAACGTAATATCGATATTTTTTCAACAATGATAATTCATACGTTATACGTCTTACGATATATCGATATTTTTTGCCCATCCCTAATTCAAACAGCAGCGTACTTTCATTATATCGTCTTAGCAGAAATAAACACCTTTCTGAAACCTCAATTTTTTCTATGAATTAAAAATAAATTCGAATATTTTTTTTGCGCTTAACAAAGGTACATATAGATTTTCAATTTAAACAATTGTCGTCTCAACAATATACGTTTGTATTTGTTACCGATATTAGTGTATGTGTGTGTTGATATCTGCCTGTTAGATAAATGTATCTAAATCAAAATTAAGGCAAATTATTTAGCGAGTAATTTTGCATTTTAGAAATTGACGCATTTTCATTTTTGAAATTTTCTTCACAAGAAATAATAATATAACTCACAATCAAATAGAATGAATTAAGTAGGTATACAAGAAGGCGAGCAGGCAGTGCTGCACAGTGGGCTTTATTGTAAAAATAGTGATAATTATTATGTATCTTTTAAGCTACTGCACCTATTGGATCAAAGTGATCAAAGTAAAAGTCATACAGGAAGACTTAAGCATAAAGACAATTGAGTTATTTAACATTTTATTATAACACAACGTGAGCTATACGACGTTAAAGTCGATCATTAAGGATTGTTTCAGATCTTTTACTGCTCAATACACAAAAATGTTAAAAATTCAAAAAATATAATTTTATTCCAGGATCCATTGAATCAGGTGAAAACTATAATATGAATCTTTCCTTCTCATTTCTATTAGCTAGAATGGTAAGCAAAAAGAAAAAAAAACACAAAATGTTTACTGAAAATGATAATCACCCATATCTTTTCCATTTCATTTTTTTTGTCTGCGCTTTATGATGTAGTTTCTCACTCATTGCCTTATTTTAAAAATATAAAACAAAAGCAAAATTAAATAACCGTAAATAAAAGTAAGCATATCACTTTTGTTTCTCATTCCTCATTCCCACAAAATAGAGCAAATTTAAAAGAAAAGGCTGTTGAAGTTCTGTTTCATCATTAAGTCTGCAACTTCAGCCAAAAACGCTGCCAAATAAACAGGCCCAAAACTAAATCGACGGCAGTAGCTTGAAAATTCTCTGATATAATTGTTTATTTTCTTTTGTTCTTATATTTCGTATGAAAAATGTATGACATTTTATTAAAACACGGCAAGATTGCTGAGAGAATGAGTGGCTAAAACTGAGAGCATGAGAAAAACGTTCTCAAAATTAAATAGATTCTATCTCATGACTGCTTTTTACGGCGTATGATTACTGTTAATTTATATGGAAAAACTCGTCTAGTCCCAGTTCAGTTTCATCATTTAGTGTTTTGACTTTCAAAGAATATCCACAACTTATTTGTCATTCGTGACTTTTCTTTCTAATATTAAATTAATTGAAATTTTATGGTAATGATAATAAATCCAATGCAAAAAAAAAAAAGAATTGTTACAAACATGTGAAAGCGAAGTGTTTATTGAAAAATTTTTAGCATCAGCTTCATCCATGTGCTAAGAATTCGTCATTCATTCCTTGAATATTTATGCCGAAAATTCAGGCAAAAATAAAAGCAAACATTTTTCTAAAATCATAAATTGTGCTTCAATCGCAATAACTTTAGCCGCAAATAATTCAATTATATTAGACCATTTGCTTAAAATTTGATGCTGAAGAAAAAGAAACATGTAAAAACTGTAATTCGTGACTTCTATTTTTATGGATTTTGTTGTGGTAGTTTTTAATATCTGATTTTGTTTCGTTTTGAAACTTTAGTTCCATATGGCGCGCGATGCTTTGAATAACAAAAATCAATTCTTGGGGGTAAAACAAAAATTTTTTGAAAATGAAAAAATACTGGCCGCGAATGCCGGTCACTAATAATGGTCACAACTATATAGCCTAATGGTAATGCCGCTGCGGATTTGTTAGATTTTCAGTGTTGCCATATTTTTCCGGCGAAGTGCCGGGGAACTCCTGAGATTTTGGGGATTTTTGGCTAGTTTTTGGGAATTTATAGTATGGTTTCGCTAAATGGTTTGTGATTTGCCTAAGTGCTTCGTAGCGATGCTAGCTGAAGATGTCACTGCTAATTTTATCAATTCTCTTAAATTATAAGAAATTTTTTGAAATGACACAACATAACATAACATAATGGTGGTGTTACCGCTGCGAGTTTTTTAGATTTTCAGTGTTGCCATAATTTTCCGGGGAAGTGCTGGGGAGCTCCTGGGATTTTGGTGATTTTTTTGGAACCTCCAATATGGTTCGTGTCTTTGATAAAAGTTCGTGACTTGGATAAGAGGTTTGTGGCAGTGATAACTGAAGGTGTCTCTGCTAACTATTTCTACTAATATTATAAATGCAAAAGTAGTAAGTTTGTTTTTTGTGCTTTAACGGTTAAAACACAGAACCGATTTTGATGAAATTTTGAACATAGATAGATCTAAGTCTAGAAAGACAAATAGGTTATATCTTTTTTTAAAACTAGTACCATGAGGGGGTAGGGGGCAATTTTCGCCCTTCCGAAACTATCTCACCAATTTTAATGAAATTTAAAGCATGGATAGATCTCAGTCTGGAAGGACATATCGGCTATATATATTTTCAAATATCGGACCACGATGGGTGCGGTGGTGGTGGCTAAGGAGCAATTTCTGGCTCTGAAACTATATGAACATTTCTAATAAAATATAAAACATAAATAGATTTGAATCTGGAAGAAGATATAGGCTATAAATTCGTTAAAAAATAGGTTAACGAGAGGGAAGGGGTAAAGGGCGATTTCTGTCTCTTTGCAACTATCTGATCAATTCTAGTGCAATATAAAACATGGATAGATCTGAGTCTGGAAGAACACATAAAAGATATATATTTTCAGAAATAGAACCACGAGGGGCAATTCCTGCCCTTCCGAAACTATCTAAACAATTTTAATGAAATTTAAAACATGGATGATCTGTACCCAGAAGGACACATAGGCTATATATTTTTTTAAAAGGACAATTTCTGCCTCTTTTATTAAACAATTTTAATGAAATTTAAAACATTATTAGATCTGAGTCTGGAAGGACACAAACGGTATATATTTTTTCCAAAATAAGAGGTAAAGGACAATTTCTAAGGTAAGTATAACATAAAGAACTAACTTCCAGCCCGGTGTTCCACAACACCGTGCTTTCTTTTTGCTATTGTTTTGGGTTTTAAAGGAGACAAAGACTAAATTAAGCAGAGCAAAGACCCAAACAATGTTAAAACTAGATCAAAATCGGTATGCAGAGTATAAGCAAAAGGCAAGGGAAAGGTAAAGCGAAGTAGTCTTCAAACAATTTATTTTATTTATTAATTTTGTGTCTTAAAATTAAAGGAGTTCTAAGCAATCAATATCATGTGATGTGATGATGTTTATAGAAATCATATCGTCCAAAAATGGAGGTAACGAATGACAAAAATGTTATGCGTTGATATGTTAAAAAACTTAAAATGTGTATATGATTTTTTAGAAGACTTTCATGTTTCCATAAGCTGCAGAAGATTTCTCATTCACTATCTACATATTTTAAAAGTTTACAACAATAAACTGCATATTTAAATTTTTTCTTTCAATTTTGAAACCACCCTCAACCAGTCAATTTTAAAGCTGAACTGCTCCTCTACACTATTTGTACTTACATCGTATTGCAATTGGATTAGGTGCCCATTTATTGTCATTATTTTCTGCAATCAGGCCCACTGTATGCCACCAGTGAGATTGTTGCAGTGGAAGAGAATTTAACCAAATTTTTAATATAATTTTGAATTATGAATAAAGAAAACTAGTACTGCAACAACAAAAACAACAAATAATTTGAATTCAACATCTAAATATGTTGTTGCCTTCAACTGGCTGAGTGAGTTTGTCGATTGGTCATTTATAGCGTCTGTCTGTTACACCATCGACCACCGCCAGATGAGCGTCTTTATACTTTTTGATTTGATTTCGGGTGTATAAATCTTTGCAGGAAAATAAATAAAAATGCACACAGCGCAATAAAATTGTTTTGGCATCTTAAATAATAATAAATTTATTCTCGAGGAGGTTTTCATTTTTAAATTGTTTTGCTTTTGTGTGTTTGTGTGTGGAAGCAACATTAGAGAAAAATTTTTCTATTATTTGCAACATTATTTTTAATAGAGACCTAAATAGTATAGAATTATTCTATATAACCGTTGATATAAATGCTGAAGCATTCGTGATTTGTAGACTGAAAAACATAAATATAATTTTCAAATTCTATTACATTAAATTTTGTTTTTGCAAATTAAATTATGTGCACCTTTTTGTTGTATTAAGAAGCGGTAAATATTATTCATAATAAATATATTTTTAATTGTTTTTTTTAACAATTTGTAAAATAGCTGAAATAAAATTGAGGTCTCCTTTAACATTTTTGCTCAAAATATTTGGGAATGCTTTTTAGGTTTCAATTATTTAGAACGAAATGCCATGAAAGCATGAATTTTGCTAGAAAGAGTCAAATAATGTATAAGAATAAATAAAATAGTTTGTAAGATAAAGAGTTGTTTACAATATGAAGAACATTTTCAAGATTAATTAGCCTTAGACATGCATATTTTCAATATTCCTTTAAACTAGGCTCCCTTTTAAATCGTATTTGTTCTTCTTTTTTTATATTAAATTAACAATTTTACTGTCAAACACCCACTCGTTAGGACATAAATAAATACAATGAATAGCAAAATGTATTAAGAGTTACGAATCAGTGACAATTCCAGCGCATAAACACGTTTTAAGTACTCGTACGATTGCAGTCATATCCACTGGATATGAATCCAAAAGTTACTTGAACAAAAAAGCGATCACAACTGCAACAGCAAATAATATTAAAAATAAAGAAAAAGACAGCCACATTAACGATAAAAACAAATTCCATTCAATGATGCATAATTTACAATTATTTCAAGGACACTTTTGAAACCAACGTATTCTGACTGTCATTGCCGCTGTGCGTCGAAGCAAATGTACTTAACGTACGTTATTACAATCATGATTTAATTACAGAGCTGTAAGATAGCTAATTCGTTTTTGTTTTTATTTTTGTTTTTAACAGAAAAGAAGTGTCTTACTGTTGGAACCATATGTAGGCCGATCGCATAAGGATTAGTAATACATATCGTCAAAAAAGTTATTTGCTGTTGCTATCGGACAAACTATACTCAAGTTATGCTAATGTGACTTGTGACTAGTGTGACACTAAAAGTTCCACATTATTTTGACGCCTTCAAGTTTGAATTTCAAGCAAACCTCTTCATGTGTCAGCATTTTGTGTGTAGTAAATAAACATGTGCTTGATCGTTATTAATAACAAAACTAATCATTTCTGCAAAAGTCACAAGAAAAATATGTAAAATTGTGACTGGCAAGACAAACCAATATGACTGGTGGGACAAGCACACTATCGTAACTGATTTGTTCATTAAATATCGTTAGCAACTTTTGTATAAAATTAAAATTTAATTACGATAAAAAAATCTAATTACACTGTACTACGAAATAATTTTTTTTTCAAAATTGAATTTGGAACTTTAATGTCTTTGAATGCCTGTAGTAGAATATTATAGCACATATTTTTGTTGAAGTGGAGTTTTTCTGTCGTTTCTCTCGTTGTTTTACAAAAATATTCGTCGTGGTGTTATACATAAAAGTGCTACGGACATCTTATACCTTAAACGTCAGGCTTATAAGATTTCCTATGCCAAGACACTAAAGCTACGCAAAAAAGGGGAAATTTAACTCCCCTAAAATGAGTCATAGATGTAAATTTTCAAATCACCAATACATGTATATATCGTTACACTGAAAGGAAAAGCTTCGTTCGAACTATGAATTTTATCATTGGATCAATGAATTTTGTCACTAATAACGTGCTAATGTACGAATTCATTATATTAATGAAAAACAATTCGCTGAGTTTCGTGCATATTACGAAACTTTTTTTCAGCGTTCACTTGAATCTTTTTCATTGGCTTTGCGAAGTTAATCATGGTAATAATGAAAATATTTCGGTGTTCACATGAAGCATTTACATTGCAATAATGTAACTATTTCATTGGTTTTATGAAACAAATTATATATGAAATGAAAATATTTCGTTGTTCAGATGAAACATTAACATTGTAATAATGTAACTTTTTCATTGGTTTTATGAAACAAATTATGTATGCAATGAAAATATTTCGTTGTTCACAAAATGAGTCACAGATGTAAATTTTCAAATCACCAATACATGTATATATCGTTAGAATCATATATTTTTTGTGTTGTACAGTGTAATCAATATTTCCGACGAACATCATCCGATTCCCACTTAAAATTCTATGAGACTAAAGTGCAGGCATACCTTTTCAAATAAAAAAGTTTTTCAAAATCGGTCCATAAATGACAAAGTTATAATAATTATAATGATAATCCATATATATTTCGGGCGAGCAAATTGCCAGTCGGACTGAAAAAAATAAAAACAATTTTGGACGAAACTACAAGTAAACTTTTTAAAAGAAAAAAGGGAATTTTGAAAATCGGTTGATAAATGGAGGACATATGGGATAATAAATATGTCGGGCGAGAAAATTGAATGTTTATGTTAATGCTCGTAAGACCCAATGCTATATATTTTCGCACAGACGTATGACCAAAAATACTGCTCCATCTATAGTTATGATTATATCACCCACTGGGTAATTTGAAGCTCTTTATGTTCTTGGCCTGAAAATCCAGTGTGACGTTCAATGCAAGCATTCAAGAGCTTCGGTTTAATACTCCATCTGCCCAGTAAAAAATTTTCATGTTTTTTGAAGCCCTAAAGAAATAAAGCGCTTCATAATTCGCTTTAAAATATGAGCTTGTTCACAAGCTGATTTCATAGCGTCACAACAATGCAGGTTTTGAAGCGAGAAAAGTATTTGCTTTTTACTTATACAAAAGCTTCGTACACAAGCTATACAAAAAAGCTGATTTTATAGTGCTGATCCAAAGCACGTTTTTAAGCGAGAATGAAGAGCAAGTTTATTTGAGTTTCTTGGTGCCGTTTTGCAACAGTATTTTTGGTCGAGTGATTGGTACGTTGGACTTCAAACCTGAAGATTCTTAGTTCGATACTAGTTGAAGTTAAAATAACAAACAGTGAGTATAAATTTGAAATTAATAAAAATAAATAAAGAAACGATATAAGAAAAATTTAAAATGGCGGTAACGACGCCAATCCACATCGAACCATTTTTTTCATATATTTTTAGTTCTACTGCTGAAAATGTTGATGATTTTCAGCGCTTCAAAAGCGCTTTTGTTATAAAAAATTTAGTACTCCAATCCGGGAACTCGCCATAGAAAAATCAGCAGCGATATCAGCAGGCTTGTCAGCGCTACTTTTATTCCATAATACTAGAAACCTGCTTTATTGGAAGCAACTTTTTTACTGGGTGATCTCGTTAATGTTTGTGCCATTTACATCCAACCAAATATGTAACAAAACTCCCATGTATGGCCAGGTTCTTGAAATTTGTGGAGTTCCTCTACCTCGTACAGAAGAGGACGAAGAAGCTCATCGGTGACAGTAGGGTGGCCAACTTGATTGATTTACTGAACATGGACGCAATGTGAATTGAATCTTATTATTAACATTTTATCGTTATAACAATGGAATGTTCTCTAATTAAATTAGGAAAATTATTCCCAAAAACCGATTTTTTTCACATACGAACGCTTCTTATTAAGAATTCTTCCATTTGTAGTCGAATGACCAGTGAATCGTACTATGCCTCAAAGAGATATTGTTTTTCAGTCGCAAATTTTGCAGTTTTTTAGTAGCATGTGTTGAAGTAAAATCGATGCACAAGGTTCTTCTGTCAATGTCGACATGAGAACACCAAATCAAACGTGCAGAAACACTATTCACTTCATCCGCTTTCCCTTAACCTATTTGCCTAGTTCGCATATGCTGATAAAGAAAACCTATAAAAACTAAATAATTACGAAGATATAAACTAAGACCAGTGAATCAAGTGATTGTGACTGGTTGGACAAGATAAGACTAATAATTTCCATAGAAATAATAAGAAAATTATTTAAAATTGTGACTGTCAGTGTGACTGGTGAGACAAGCTTTTAAATAATTTAGAATTAAGAAGAAAACTATTTAGCACGGTGGCTGTGGAGGCATGTCTTTGTGACTGTTGGGACAAGCATTTAATTCGTTACTAAAGAGTAAAAAATATCTCAAATAATTCATTTTGCGTTCTTTGGCGGAACTGGCTGCCTGTGGAATTATGTACGAGTATGTACGTCAGTACGTTTGATATGTACGATTAAAAATATAAAATTTTTGTGCAGTTCAAAGTCTTAAGCTTGAAAAACAAAAGCCTTAAAAAATAATATTTAAGAAATGAATAAACCAAAGTACGTGCCAGAAATGTTTAATTCTCCAAGTACTTGCATGCTTAACATTCAGTTGTCTGTCTGACGGTCTCATTGAACCCAACAATTTTCATAGGATTTACAATTACATACTAAAGAAAAAATTTTAGAAATAACCAAAACTTAAAAGAAACTTAAACAAAAATCATGATAAATTTGGAGTTATAAAAAAGTAATTTTTCAGATGAAAAAAGACTTTATCTAAGTCCGGTATGATAAGGGATTTAGACGAAGACTTTTAAGGTCAATTTTTTTTTAGTTTATGGCAAACGGGTATAAGGGCGTTTAGTGGGACACCGAATCCAAAAGAAATTTACTTTCTTAGGTCATATCTTTTGGACTTGCTACTCAGTTAAACATACTTTTACCTCTTTTGACCATCAACTCTAAAAAAATCAAGTTTCGTCTAAATTCCTTATTAGTGAGCCTTTTCCCTATTATTTTAAATTTGTTTGGAACCCCAGCTATTTTTTAAACTTTAGAACATAATGATATTACGATTTAAGTAAGACTTGGGACTAACACTGGTCTGCAAAAAAATATTTCAGTCCTTTAAATAAAAATATGTGGATTAAATTTAAATCCTTTATCAGTTTTTTTCTATCAAGTACAAACTCGAGAACAAAAATAAATAAATAAATTTGGTACGGATGTACTTCAGTTCAGTCCTGGTTCAAACTTAGGGTATTTTTTACCGCTATAAAATATCTCATTTCAAAGTTAAATTATAAATAAATTCAGTAAAGTGCGACTTTGGGTAGCACACGAAGGGCTCCATACGACTACACATTTATCCCGTTCCCTTTTTTAAAATTTTTTAATTTTGGCATTTTTTTTCGTTTTGCTTTTCGTTTAATTTTATTTCTTTTTACTTTTTTCGGTATTTTTGGCGGCTTTTTTGGTTTTGCGTTTGTTAAATATTTTTTTGCGCTTTTTGACGATATTTTCAGTTTTAGCGATTTATTTTAGTTTTTTCGTTTTTTTCAGTTTTTGCGCTTTTTTCACTTTCGGCGCTTTTTTAAATTTCGGCGCTTTTTTCGTTTTTGGGGATTTTTAAATTTTTTGCGACTTTTTTTGTTGTTGGTTTTGACACTTTTCGGTTTGTGGCGTTTTTTAGTTTTGCCGCTTTTTTGTTTGTTTTGGCGTTTTTTTCGTTGTGGTGATTTTTAACATTTTTGTCGATTTTTTTAGTTTTTTGACGATATTTTCAGTTTTAGCAATTTTTTTTAGGTTTTAGTGCTTTTTTTCGTTTTGACGATTTTTTTTTTGGGTTTTTGGCGTTTTTAGTGTTTTGGCGATCTTTTTAGTTGTGGTGATTTTTTAGGTTTTGGCGATTTTTTTAATTTTGGTGCTTTTTTCCTTTAAACGCTTTTTTTATTTTGGCGATTTTACGTTTTGAAATTTTTTAATATTTTAAATTTTTAGTTCTAGCGTTTTTTTAATTGTCTAAATTACATAGTTAAAATTACATTACCTGACAGAACACCAAAAAAAAAGCTAAAATATGCAATTTACTAATATAAATGTTGCTGGAGATTATAAAGATTTTTTTAGCGTTGGTAGCACTGTTTATTTTGTATTACGGGAAATTTAAACCATATCTAAAGATCTTTATATTATATTCTACGGACACCTCATAGTCATAAAGCGAAGCTTAAGCGCGCGAAGCGGGCGGACTCGTCTAGTTATAAATAAAATTAACATTTCTCCTTCGATTTATTTTGCTCGCAACAGCCATTAACAGCATTAATTAAAAGGTAAAGTTTCGGCGGTTTTAAATTCTTTATGATTTTCTTGATAGAACAATTTATTAAATTTTGCATTACTTTCAACATTAATTTGGGAATAACTCCGAAAGCTTTGATCAAAGCTGCTGGCTTGAAATTTTCACATTTTCATATACTGAAATATTAAAATGAAAACAAAAAATCTGACTAAACTAAAACTTTAAATCACAAAAATTGTCATGAAGGAAAATAAACCAACAATAACACTGGGATTTGCTGTGTAATGTCGTCGAAGTAAAACAATTAATAAAATGGCTACGAATAAAGCTTATGAAAGTTAATGCGCCTACTTAACACCAGAGGCGCTATAAAACTACTGTAAAATTAACATAACGCGCAATAGCAGAGCTGTGAAAAGAATTAAGCTTTCTATCTCTATCTCAATTCGCCATTTGTTCTCTCTACTCTATCCCTTTCCGAAAGAAGGTAACAAATTAATTAATTAAGTAGTAGGCAATAAGTGCCTGAGTGTTCTTCAAAAAAATATACATAATAATGATATACTTCTCGTATTAAATTTTCTCATAATACATATTTTTGACCACCGAAAAAAAATGGGGTGTTATAAGTTTGAAGTGTGTGTCTGTATATCTGTGTGTCTGTACAAGTCATCGTACAGCCCAAACGGCTGGATTTGATCGAGTGTTCTTTATTATCTTTGAAAAAAAATCGATTTTAATTAAGTAAATTTTGTATGAAAGGTGTAAGGTGAATTGATCCAAAATCTTCTAACCTACACACAGAAAAATTTCCATGTAAAATCGTCGAAAGCCAGGTTAATTTAACATTTTTCGGTATAGATTTTGCTTCATAGGTGTTTCATGTTAAATCGACGCGATTTACAATATTCTTGAAAGAAAATTTTTCCTTTTGAATTAACTATATTTCATGTTGATTTAATATTCCAGTAAATAATACGAAAAATCGTATTGAATCAAAGCAATTTCGAGTTAAAACAAAGTGAATTTGATATTGAGACTATACGAACAATCATGTTGAATCAAAGTAATTTCGAGTTGAAACAACGTGAATTTGATATTGAAACAACACGAAGAATCATGTTGTATCAAAGTTATTTTAAGTTGAAACAACGTGAATTTGATATTGAAACAACACGAAGAATCATGTTGAATTAAAGTTATATCAAGCTGAACCAACAGGACTTTAATGTAGCTATTTCATTAATTATTTTACTTACGTGATAGTCATCAGAAAACTTTGCGTTGTAGCTGACTGCCCCATCCAAGATTTGAGCTCGTGCCACCTGCATGATAGTCCACGCGCTAACCACTGCAGCCACAACAGCTTCAAACTTTTCTTTACTTATACACTAAATAAATACCATCGTATGTAAAATGCATTTCATTTTAATTCAACATGATTTAAATGATTATTTAACATAAAGCCTATTTGAAATTAAATTTATAGTCATGTCGATTGAAAATGAAACTTAACGTTTATAACAAAATTGTTTTAACCGTGATTTAAGGTTAGATTAATAATTTTCCGTTTAAAATTAATATGAAACAATGGTAATTTTAAACCAGCAGCAGTAAATTTTCGCTGGTAATTCGTTTGTTGTCGTCTAAATAGACGACACATGTAAGAATAAACAACAACAAGTCACACAACTAAGCAGAACAGTGAATTGTAGCAATGAACAAAGCAAATATACACTAACACACTCAAACGATAAATTAGTTCTTGTAAATTTAATATGATTTCCAATCAAAATTGCGGCATGTGGATTTTACATTCCTTTTTTTTCTGTGTGTATGTTTGAAGAGAGTTGGTCCACTCGTTTTGAACCTTTCATCTATTTTCTTCGGGGGTTTTTTAAAAGTTTAATTTAATGCTATTATAAATAAGATTTGTTAGCACATTTAACCGAGCTACCTATCTAACAAGTGATAACTAATAAGCAGAGACACACTTGAGCTTCCGAAAACAGCGTTGCTATGTTGTGCTTTCTAAGTTGGAAATTAAATTAAAGCTAATTTTCCCTTCTTCCTAATTCTAATCCTAATTCTTTCTGAATATAACGATACGTTTCTTTAGATTTAAAAAGCAAATCATGTATTTCGAATTAATCACAATAACTGTTCTACAGTGTACGATTAATAGTTAACGTGGACTTTAACGGCAAATATTGTATGCCGAACTTACCATTAAAATCAACGTTAACCTTTAATCATACATTGTGAAAAGGTATGTAAAATAAATTTATTTTATTTTCGAAAAACTACAATTTCAAAACATTTTTAAGCTTATTGAATTAAATTATTCCATTGAAAATTTTTAATTTTCGATCTTCTTTCCACGATTAAGCTCGGTATAAGGTAATGTAGAAATTAGTGCAGAGATATTCACTTAAGTTTTTCCTATTACCCACTGTATAATGAACCCAATAGTCACCATTCATATTTCCATAAGGCAAATCAAATTCTTGTTCCGATACAAAGTCAAGAGAAAATATTTGCTGGAATAAGTAAATATTAACACAATCAATATAAATTTTTACAGTGGTAGCCAAAAGTCGCTTTCAATAAAATTTACAAAAAAAAAAATAATAATAATAATTTTAACAACATTAACTAGCAAACATCCCCCTATTATGAAAGGCGACGACGACGTCACATCAACACGACAGTAAAAAAATTGTCAATTGTTTACTTATTTTCGACAACAATTGACTGCTATTGACAGTCTCTTACTATTTTCTGAAGCTTATGAAATAAGTCCAGCATGTTAATATTAATCAATTGTTGTCGACAAAGAGTACACAATTGACAATTTTTTTATGTCGTGTTGATGTGACGTCGATGTCGCCTTTCACAATAGGGGAGATTTCTTTAAAATTTTCTAGATACTCCCACTTGAAAAAAAAATCAAAACTAAAAAAAGACTTACACCTTTTGAAAGTGGACATATGCGTTGTCTTACGGGAAAATTTTTAACAAAAGGTCTCCAAGGTTCAGTGGGATCAAACAAGCTCTTACAGAAATCGTCACGTCTTATCGTATATATAGTTTTTTGCCAAGTACCACGTTCCCATTTAAAAAACTCAATTTCGACCTGCAATATACATAGTTAATAATCGCTAGTATAAACTGAAAAATCATGAAAAAAAATTTCGGTTTACCGGATATTTTTTTGTTGGCTGAAAGTCATGAATAATTAAAATATCACCCGAAATATAAAGAGTATCGTCTGGCATAATTGTCACATTTTCAGGCCATGTAAGGAACTTATCAAAGAAATTATCTGGATACTCTGGACAAGGGGTAAATATCTCTTCATCGCGAATTTCTATCTCATACTTAAAGCCAAAAACGCAAATCTAAAATTAAAAAAAGGAAGAATGAGAAAGAGGGAAACTTATGGTGTTTTCTTTTCTACAAAAAAAAAAAAAAAATGCTACATTTCCATGTAAAAAGTGCAATTTGGTTTTCGTTTCTTAAAAATGTGTTGCTCTTTGAAAGGGTGGTATGTTATATTCTAAAAAAAATCACCCTCACTAATGGTGGAAGACATTGCACTTTATGCCCCATATAAATCTACAGTGCTGTCTGTTATTGCCCTGTAAAATGGTGCCTTTTGTTTGTAAATAGTGCTGCCAGACGAAGTGGGGAAAAATCGCCTTGAATTAAAAAGTAAAAAAAACAAGTTTTTAGAGTTAATTTTTCTGCCTGTTTTATAGAATAATTATGACAAAACATTATATACCCAGCAAAAACTTGGTAATGAGTTGTCATTACAGAACAACATACTTTTCAACCACAAACAACATACCGTCTGAATTAATTTACAGTAGTTGAACAATTACTTACTAGTTATTAAACAAGACATTTATTCTCTTATTGGCAGACTACTAGTGTGTCTGCTTATCATACAGACGATAAACTGTTCAACCCCTGGGAAAGCAAAATGAATTTTTTAAATTGTATTCATGTTTGTGAAAACAAGTTTTAAGCCCGTAACATTATAGTTGTGCAGTGGCTTAGTGAGTAAGACAGTTGGCAAAAAATAACCCAATAACTGAAAACGGCATGTGTTCAATGCTTAGCAGTGACATTTGATTTTTATTGTGTTTTGTGTATTCAATGCCTTCTAAATATTGAAATTTATAACTTATTCTTTGTAATCAAATGTGGTAAGTACTTGCGTCCAATGACATCCCATGATAAAGTAATTGGTTAAAATGCCAAAGTAGAAGTAGTGAGGGGTATGTTTATTACCATTTTAACTCATTACTTTGTCATCAAAAATTTTCCTGGGTAGTTAGTTCTAGATTGTCAATGATATAAAATCTTACTGAATTCGGTGTTATAATATTTTTCCCCAACAGTCTTCAAATCAAAAAATCGTTTAAGCTTCGCGTCAATAAATCGGCAATCTGGCAGCAGTATTTTTATGTTTACATATTTTATGAGAATAAACTAAAAAAATTTTTTTTTGTGAAGAAATTACAATAAATCGATTATTATATTCATTCATCCTCGCCATCTGATGAGGAAGAAATGTTAAATCTTTAAATAGTAGTCTCCCAGGCAGAGATTTCGGTATTCTCCCTTACCAACCTGCTTCGGTATTACATGATTTTTGTATGGGATGTCCGATTTGGTACACAGAAAAAAAAACGCCGTACTAAATTCAAGTATTTTCTGCTTACTTTGAGTAAGACTAATTTAAGTACGAATAACACTAAAATGAACTTAAGTCAAGACGACAACGGGATAATCACGTAAAAAATCTTGAATCAATAACAAAATATTTAAATTGTGTACAAAATTCTTATTTTAAGTACTACTATTAGTATAAACTTTTTACACACTCGTAATGTGTTGGTACTTGTTTGCTTGTTGATAGCTTCAGTCGCATGTTGTGCTTATGTTGTTGTCTTGTTGTTGTTGCACGAACAAACAGAAGTTCGTGCACTGCCGGCTAATAGCCTACAAACATCGTATTAAATGCTGCTGGCTTATACTGGATTTTAGTCGTCGTTCTTTCTATACCGGGTTAGCTGAATTGTCTGAGGCGTTGGTTTACAAAACATGATGAGTTAAGTTCAATACCAGAAATGAACAGAAATAAATTTAAATTAAAACATGTAAGTAAAAATATTATTTTTATATAAGTAATAAAAATTAAGATTCTCAAGTATGTTCCAGGATTATTAAATAGGTAAAAGTTAGCATGATTCGGGCTTGATTCAAGCACGCGCGGAATTGTTTAAAGTACGCAGTTTAGGCTTGATTCAAGTACGCGGCGGATTGATTCAAGTATACAGTGGGCTTGAATCTACATGCAAGACGACGTGCATCAGCTACTTGCCGGCTATGCCTGAGTAATGAAAATAAACAACAACAAGAGCAGAACATTGATTTGTGGCCATCATCAAGCAAACAAACACCAACACAGTACGAGTACGACTGTGTATAAAGTTTATAAACATACTCGTACTTAAAATAAGATTTTTTTTACATGAATAAAGACTAGTCAGGCTAAAATTAAGTATTTTGCACTTGAATATTCCGACTTGAAACAATCTTTCTGTACTTGATGTCAGAAAAACCGGGATTACCGTACTTTTGACACCGCTTGGGATTAATGTAAGTACGGATGGACTGATTTTTCTTTTGAGTATAGGTCTGGAAGTATGAGCTTCTTTCTGCGCATCTTAGATGCGCATCTTAGATGCATTATTTTATGTTGTTTTTATACATATTTATTTATGTATTGAGTGGTACAAACGCAATTGGAAATTATATTACACAAAAATTTACTTTTATTAATTACTTTTTGCTCGCGTATTGAATCAGGAATCGATCCCACGATCTCCGCATGGTAGCCTAGAGCACTAACCACTAAGCTACCGAGGCACATTTATTTTCATACACAATTCAATCAATGGAAGAATAAAAAATGAAATTACGAAATAAAAATAACACTCGCATACATATTTGTATCCACGTATAAGAGAGAGGATGCAGTGTAAAAAAGTCTGAGTTGAAAAAAAATTTCGGGTTTAAAAAACATAAATTGCCGACCAACTTCCCCGTGTGTGCGTTAAATTTTTTCATTTGCTTACGTTATTGCAACCTCGTAAGGCAGAGGGGATGCACTGTGTGCTTTAGCGCATCTCCGAAGCCCTTCTATTTAATCTTACTGCATCCTTGTACCAAATTTATTTTATTTCAGCTGAAAAACAAACTTATCTGTCTGCTGTTAAAAACGGAGCTATCCACTTTTTCATAACGCGTGTTTTGTTCTCGTAAACAACAAATACCATTATTGCAGGGTTTGCAAGACATTTTATACATGCACCTTTCAACAAGGTGACATTTTTTTATGTAGAAAAGAAAACACCATTAATTAATTTTAGCTTTTTAAATTTTTTTTTAAAAATTTATTACACTGACTAAAACCGCAAGCAATAAAAATAGTATATTGAACATATTAGATCACGTTCTTTCCGGAACTTGTGTAGTTTGAATATTTGAAAATTTTGCATTGTTTTTATATTTTATACTAAATTTAAATATTAATTTATTGGACTTCACTCTGATTACTACAATTTTTCGTGTCCGGTTAGTTGTATTAATCTTATCTGATAATGATGTGCTTGAGGTTTTACGATAAATATTTCTGTAAAAATTATGTAAAAAGGTTTCTATTTAACACGTTAACATGTTTACTAGTTTCAAACGGTAATTTGCCACACAGGTATTGAACAAATTTAGCTTTTTTGGAAAATATTTTTTAAAAGTTACTTTTTTACAAGGAATTTTTTTAAAGGTACTTTTTAGGGTTCCATACGCCAAAAGTGTAAAGGAGCCCTATTGTTTTCGCTACGCTGCAAAGAGGAGAAAAAGGCAATCTACCAGCGAAAAAATATTTAAAAAAAAATAATGTAAGTCCGATCACAGGGGAGATGTGTAAACATCTAGTAATGAAACATTTCACCTTCTACCGAAACATTCTTCTCATCATTCACCCGTTTCAACTTCGGCGAACCGGGCTTCATCCTCTTCTTTTTCATCCTCGTACCTTCCTCCACACCCGACAAATCGCTCAAACCGATAAGCCTCGCATCAGTCAGCTCTGACTCACTCCCACCAGGCATATCGCCCTTCCGCTTCCACGCAGACATAAATAATAGTTTCATTTATCCACCAGCAAAAAATAATATACCCGTACAAAATAGTTGGAATTACCGCAGTTAAACAGCAAAATAACCAACAGTCAAAGACAAACGCAGTCAATAAACCCTCAGCCAAATATCGCACCAAGATCAGCAACAAATTCGGTAAAACCGAAAAAGCGGTTTTTTTCAAAAGACCCCGGTTCAAAACCCGAGACGAACCGGGTCTGAATCCCGAAAAACTGGACCCAAAACCCCCTAAATCCCAGAAGTTCCCGGCAAAAATCAAAAACGGCAACGCCGAAATACTCACTCAATTCAAAAACACGGCAACACAGCAGCAACCAACAAACGGAGTTTGACCTTGAGACTCCCTTTGCCAGTGTTAGTGTATTTCTATGCAGCTGTTAGTTTCTCTGTACTTCTTGTTGTCCGCATGATTACACTAATACACTCATACACAGCTCACACCGCCCCTGCAGGAGACTTAGCATTATTTGTCAAAAAGCTACTGGTACAAAAAGCAGTAGTTCAAAAGGTGCTAGAGTTTATATAGGAAAGTACTAGTACTTCAAGTAGTTCATTTGTAGATTGATTTGACTCATATCATTAATGATATATTTCATATCACTTTTTGGATGCGGTTTTAATTTAATTACAAAAAAAAAACATTTAAGTTAACTTTAAATTAAATAATAAAAACCATCATTTAAAAATCAATTGTTTTATTAGTCCCAGTCTAGACCGGCAATTTTCGCTTCAGCAATTCACTTTAATTCTGCTTTGTGCATTGCAGTTTTGTTCACACATCTTTTGAAATTTTACTGAAGTTATCCTTTTTTTTCTTTTTTTCACACGACGAATTTCAGATTGAAAAGAACGAATATCAAAACGAAAAAGATTTCCGTGTACATGAAGCTCTCTACAAATTTCTATATATTTTCCATTTCCTTTTACAAACTCAGAATTGCTGAAACAAGAATTGCGTGTGTAGACAGAGACTTAACGAATTTCATTGGGTTTAATAAATCAACACTTCTAGGGACTTTTTATATACAAAAGAATTGGTACAAAACTAGTTCTTCAGCACCCAATCGGGTCCCAGTGCTCTAGTATGTATGTAGAACCATTTGTACTAGTAATTGTACTAGTACTCATCTAGTACCAATGGTACTAGTAATTTTCTTGACACACCCAATGATAATTTGAGCATTAACATTGTATAGGAAAGTTTACAGTTGAGAACTAGTACTCGTGACTTTCGTACTAGTAAAATACTAGTTTGATATTAGTTGCACCTCCTGCAAGGGCGTTATTACAATTGTACTATTAATCTTACTCAAGTAAGATTAATCTTACTCAAAATTTGTGATTGTATTGTGAAATAGATTTTTACACCCTAGCGTATAGATGTTTACACATCAAAAATAATTGATTGGTAATCAGTTTAAATTAATTACATATTTCATTTATTTTAATTATAATGCAATTAATTTGTACAATGAATAGATACACGATGTTCCCTCATTGATTGTAAAAATACATACTGATTGGATGATTGTGTTTTTTTTACCTAATTTGACAATAATGATAAAATCTTAATACCAGAATTGTTCATGTCTGTGGTATTTAATTGAGCGAGATATGTATTTTTCCGAACTATTGGGAAACATTTGTTTTTAGATTCACCCCAAAAAAATTCGTCTCATTTTTCTATAAAATGTAGGTGAAGTTTAATTGAAAAGATTTTTGCAAAAGGTGTTCTTTTGAAGCTTTGTGGAAAATCATCTTTAAATAAGACATTAAAAGATACTTATTTACTTATAGATATGCATGTATGTACATGTATTTGAAAAAAAAAAATCAATCCATCATAATTGATATCCGTGCTTGTATATCAGAGATCATTTAATTAAATTTCAAAAGTCATGTCCTGTCTTCAACATGTCGACGCAGATCATAACAAAAATATAACAAATTTGTTTAACAAACAATTATTAATAACATTAATGACATGTCAGTGCTTATTAGGGAGATGAAAACGCAAACAAATCTCTTTAAATTCATTTAAATGAACATTTAAAAATGTCTGCTACATTCTTTAAAAGCATTCCTTTTTTTCGCAATTCATTTTTTTATGGGTAAAAACAAAACCAGCCACAAAAAATACAGCTGCACACTCCAGACTGCAAAAAAAAAACAGCGAAAAAAACTGATCCCCCCATTGACAACAACAAGACGAAGAAGACGCACCAAAACCGAAAAAAAATTTGCTGGGGACTCAAAAAAAAGCGTTGTTTAATAAAAAGAACGTTCATCAAAAATTCACTTTAACTTCATTATCATCATTATTGTTTCATTTATTCCACCTTCTGTTTCGCCTCAAGACACTTGATCGCTCAATTGATTTTTTTTTCTTCTTTTTTTGCCTGCATACTATTGTACGGTGGTTCTAATGGGAAAAAAGTGTAATAAATCTGTATTTCTTTAAGTTGTGATTTGCTTACAAAACGATGTAGGTAAAAATCATAGAGGAAGACTTAAGCTTTAATATTGTTGAAATTTGGACAAACCTGTTGAAACACACGTTGAACTACCGGGTATCAAATACGACTTCTTAAGCAACGACAAATTTTGTCGGCCTCATAATTTTTACAAATGTTATCCGATTTCAATGAAGTTAAACTTGGTGTAAAGTTTATAAATAGGCAAAGAAAATTCAGTTTACTTTATTAAGATATCTTAAATGAAATTTATTTGCTGGTGTTTAAACAATGTCTATATGCAACATTTCATTGGTGCTTTACCAAATCGTCAGTAGACTTCAAACACAATTTTGCAAAGTTACAAATCCCTTATATTATGTACAGACTTTCAAAAACCATTTGAGAATTCACAAATATGTAAATGATTTTCAAAAATAAGCAAAGTAGACTTTGAAAACTATACAAAAGCCAGCAAATAATTTTTTATTCGATATGAATCCATTTTATTTTTCTACACCTTTTATTAAGATATCTTTAAAATATTTGGCTTTGAATTTTAAAAAACTGGTTTTTGGCCTCGACTTTGTTCTCTATTTTGCTCAATATCTCCGGTAATAGCATGGGCGAAATTTTCAACAAAATATTTTATAATTTTGAACACAATCCTGGATAACATGCAGACAAATTTTTTTAGTTATCTCAATTCATGTAGTCGTGAAAAGGAATCAAAGTTAAGACTTTGAAATAAAAGTGAAAATTGCTAAATTTTTACAAAAATCGTTTTCCTTAAAAATTGTTCAATACTAAAACTTTTCAAAACTAAAATTTTTTATTAGTGATTTTTTGGGAATCGCTAAAATTTATGTTTCTTAAATTTATAATCGCACTATTTTTATAATCGCATTATTTTGGGAAATAGTGCGATTATAAATTTAAGAAACATAAAATTTTTCAATATTTCAAAAAATAATAGACTTCAAATATGACTGCAGTTGAAATTTTAAATCGATTAAAGGATGCACGCTACATCATGCATTCGACAAAAATGGTGAATTTGTCTACGAAGTTCTAAATTAATCGCTTAAGAAAATACTTATGCCAAAAAAACCGACTTCAATGCAAAGATCTTATGAAACAGATTACAAAACAGACACGTTTTTTTTATAAAGAGATGGAACACAATCAGGCATTTAATGCCTACCAGTTAATTAATTAATACGTTTTTTACCTTCTTTGGGAAAGGGATAGTGTAGAGAGAACAGGTTGTGAAGTGGGAGAGAGATAAAAAGCTTACTTCATTTACAACTCTGCTATTGCCGGTTTGTTTTTTGTAAAGCAGTGTTTCAAGCCCCTCTGGTGTCAAGTAGAGGCATTGAGTTGTTTAAGCTGTGTAGCCATTGTATTAGTTCTTTTACTTCGCCGACGGTTCTGCTACATTACCGACGAAGGAGGGTGCTGTGAAGTGCATTAGGATACATTAATATTAATCGCTGTCGCTACTGCCAAAGTGATCAGTGCTATGCCTTCATCACTTTAACAGTCAACACAATAATACACCATTGCACATGAGAAAAATGGCTTGCCTGAAACTAGTCTAGAATTCAAGACCTCAGGGTTTGTAGTCAAACGCGCTAAGTACTCAGCTAATAGCTCCCTAATCCAATTGTGTCTTTATCTTCAAAAGGGGTGTCCGTCCGAAATTTTTCATAGTACCAAACCTTTCATGTCCTTTCAAATGAAATATTTTGAAAATCGGATAAGAAATGACAGAGTTATGCGATAATTAATATATCGGTCTAGCAATTTTTCCGCCCGATATTCACTTCTATGGGATCAAACTGCAAGCCAGCCATTTCAAACAAGAAAAGAATTTGAAAAACTGATCTATAAATGGAGAGAGGCAACGCCGCACCGATAAAAAAAATTATGTAACCAAACTGCAGGTAAACCCTATCAAATAAAAAATAATTTTTACAATCGGTTCATATATAACAGACTTATGCTTGGGGGAGCAAATTTCCCCACAGTTTTTCGAAAAAAGTATTATGCAACAAAACTGCAGGCAAACCGTTTCAAACAAATTTTTTTTTAAAAAATCAGTTTACAAATGACAGACTTATGCGTGGGGGAGCGAATTACCCACTGATTTTCGAAAAGAAAAAATTTGTGAGACCAAACTACAAGCAAAACCTTTTAAATAAATATGGAATTTTGAAAATCGGTTGACAAATGAAAGAGCTATGCATGGGCGAGGCCTATTCCCCCCTCCGATTTTCGAAAAAAAAAAAATAATTGGACCAAACTGTAGGCAAACCCTTAAAAAAAATTGTGAAAATATGTTGATAAATAACAGAGTTATGCATGGGGGGAACACATTTTCCCCTCCGATTTTCGAAAGAAAATTATGGGACCAAACTGTAGACAAGCAAACCCTTTCAAACAAAAAAATAATTTTGAAAATCTGTTAACAAATGACAGAGTTATACAATAGTGGAGCGAATTTCCCCTCGGATTTAAAAAAAATTAATCGACCAACTGCAGGCAAACCCTTTCAAACAAAAACTGAATATGAAAATCGGTTTGCAAATGACAGATTTTTGCATGTGGGAGCAACTTTCCTCCTCCAATTTTCGAAAAAAAAATTTTTTTGGGGACCAAACTGCAAGCAAATCGTTTCAAACAAAACAAGAAATTTTGAAAATCGGTTCGAAAATGATAGAGTTATTTATACCAATACAAACACAAAACTAAAATACACACGAATTGATAACCTGCTTTTTTTGAGGTCGGTTTAAAAAAACGGCCATTGAGTTTTTCTAACTTCTCTACAAATTATATTAGATTTATTTAATATAATTAATGTGGCTTTTAATTGTTACTCGCAAGCCCAAAAATGAGGCCAGGAAATCACATTTTCTAAAAATAGTAACATTTTCACAAGCATTTTATTTACCTGCATGAGAACTGTACTAAACTTAATTTTTTCATTTTTATTTCTTTACTATTTAATAAAATATATAGCAATCATCCTTATGTTTAAAAATTTTAACGATATATTAAACGGTTATTTTTTTATGTATTTTTAATTTAAAAAAAATAATATGTGCAGAAAATATCCGCATTTTTAGGGTAAAATTATAATGCGTATGAGTAATATGATGGTACCATCATATCACTCATACTCATGGATATTCGCATCTTCACATTTTTGAAGATATCTTATTGAAGATATCTTAATAAAGTAAATTGTATTTTCTTTATCTATTTGTAAAGTTTGCACCAACTTTAAATTCATTAATATCGGATAATATTTGTAAAAGTTATGATGAGACCTACAAGTTTTTTCATGTTCAAGCTAGTCAAATTTGACACCATGTAGCTCAACGTGTGTTTTAACAGGGTGATCCAAATATCAACACTCGTAAAGCTTAAGTCCTGCTCTATTATTTTTACATGTATCGTCTTGTAGTTGGATCGCAAGTTTCAAATACACAGATTTATTACTCTTTTTTTCCAATTGGAACCACTGTGTGTTGTTGCCATTATCATGTGCTGCGTTCTTGTTTCGCTTTATGTTGTTGTGCTGTGCTCGCTGTTATGGTGGCAAAGATCTTTTTATTCGCATTAAAAACAAAAACCTACAAGAAGAGTTAAGCGTAGCAGCAGTCATGATAAAGAGTAACGAATAAATCGGCTAAAGGATGAAGAGGTGGGTACAGGAGATCTTGACATTGCAGTTGTTAAACAATATTCAAAAGTATAATGATGGCGCAATAAAAACTACAACCGAGACGAAAGCGATGATGACGATAACGATGTTAACAATAATAATGAAGTTGACGGCAATAAAATATACTTTTATAAACTGATAAATCAGTTGTTGTTTAAACTAAGTTGCTCCCGTCCAATAAAACATAAAAAACTGCCAAAATAAAATTTTGCATAAGAAAAACAAAATGGATTTTGGTCAAATAATTGACATACAAATGGTTTTGCGTAATTAAAATATTCCGGCGAACAGATACTATTTCTGAATAAAATAAATGTCAGAAACGATTGACCTTGCAGGCGATATTATTGCTGGTACTTTCCACTAATTTCAAGATCAAAACGCTCAAAAGATTTTTGTATTAATAAAAAAAAATCTTTCGAAAATTTTCGACAACGATATCTGTAACATCTATTAGCGGAATAGATAGAATTAGTGGAATTTTTCATTGTCCGAAAAGGTGATCGAGTGTAACAAATATCTGAATGTCCATATGTGGCCAGAATTTTTGTATTGACTAAAAGAACAGGTTTTTAAAATTTTTCGAAAACGATATCTTTATAAGGACTCATAATTGAGGGGATTAAAAGCAAAGGGGTACAAGTACCAAAACTGGCGAAATTGAATTATATACAAAAATCAACACATTATACTAATATCTATCACTATAAAAAAATGCAGACCTGTATGATGACCTCAAAAAAACGCTATGTATTAGAAACCAAAAATATTAGGTATAAAATGCATAGCAATAAAAAACTTTGAAGCTTAATTACTCAGAATTTTGTTTTTTGCACTTGTATCCCTTTGCCTTTAAGCCCCTCAATTAAATTTTCAGTTCGATTGTGAAATTATGATATTATTTCATTATTAAAAATTCTACCAAGCTTCCAAGTCAAATAAATTTTTTTTTTTAGTATTTTTTATTAGACATATCGCTACCTCAGTATTGGTTTGCTCCATAAACATAGGAAAAAGCATTAGAAAGGATCAAACCAATACTGAGGTAGCGATATGTATTTTCCCGCTATCTAAAATAGGAAGGTACTGATTTTACTACGATTTTACTACGACTTTCGAAAATTGAGTTTACATCAGATGTTGACGTTGGAGACAATGGGAGCCTATTCTGACATGCTGTAGATTTCTGCTACTTTTAATTACTCAATACTATTCAATACTTTTCATTTGGGTACTCAATACTTACCTGATACTTTTAACGCTTAGCAATAGCTATACTTTCAAACAGAGTTGTATTTTGTCCCACCAATATTC
Organism: Panzeria rudis; assembly: GCA_956483635.1. Lineage (NCBI taxonomy): Eukaryota > Metazoa > Arthropoda > Insecta > Diptera > Tachinidae > Panzeria > Panzeria rudis. The sequence continues at coordinate 175,089,817 of OY101448.1, forward strand.
CAGTCGGGTTGAATGTAAAAATACAAACGTAAAATTATCGAGTAACTACTTTTTAGTATTGAGTACCCTAAAATAAGAGCAAATAATCAATACTCAATACTTTGCCAGCACTAGTTCTGACTACACAGAAAAAAATAGACAAGAATTATATTCAATAAAACGTTGTTATTAAAAAAAATATGAATTTCAATAACATTTATCTTTAACATAATAAAATATTTCGTTGTAAGTATTTCTTTTCCATGCCGGTTATTTCTTTTCTTTTTATACATAAGTACTTAAAACAAGTTGTATCCCATAAAAAAATAAATGGGATATGGCTCAGCTATAGAGTGTATGCTTTACGTCCGGAAAGCCCGGGTTCGTATTCCACCCATGTCAAAATTTTTTAAAATTATTTATATATATATTTTTATTTTGAAATAATTTTGTTATCAATATAGGGGAATTCTTTATCACAGGAAATTTGAAAAAAAAATTATTGAATACCGGGATTTTTGTTATCAAAAACGAAACTTATTTTTTCTGTGTACTCAGTGAAAATTTTCTGTCTGACAGCGGACAAAATCTGAGACTGTACTAGACAACGATCCGAGTTGTCTAGAATTTCCTTACACATTTGGCAGAATAGTCAGTCGGCAGCTTTGTGATACGACGTTGCTGTAAGTTCTCTAAAATGTTATCCGATTAATATCAGACTAGTCTGCGGATTATCTGAAGGCAATTTAATTTGCTTTAAGACATTTATTAGAATAATCTGCGCATTTTCTAATCTACGCCTTACGACTTTTAACCGTCACATCTGCACATTGTCTGATTTCAGTATTCGTAACAATTCTCAGTTATCTCCTGAAAGCTTGTGCATAACTGTGTTAGTTTTTACACTTATGAAATATGGGTACACGTTTTCTTATGAGATGCCATAAGTAGCACAAAAATGTATGATCCAAGAAGACTGATTCTAAGTTTGGAAAAATCTCTACACTTGCAAAAGAGCTAAATGCAAATTGGTTTAAAGTTGGTTATTTATCTGCTTGAGTTTTCACGCACACAGAAAAAAATAGACAAGAATTATATTCAATAAAACCATGTTATTAAAAAAAATATGAATTTCAATAACATTTATCTTTAACATAATAAAATAATTCGTTGTAAGTATTTCTTTTCCATGCCGGTTATTTCTTTTCTTTTTATACATAAGTACTTAAAACAAGTTGTATCCCATAAAAAAATTAATGGGATATGGCTCAGCTAGAGAGTGTATGCTTTACGTCCGGAAAGCCCGGGTTCGTATTCCAGCCATGTCAACATTTTTTTAATTTATATCTATATTTTTATTTTGAAATAATTTTGTTATCAATATAGGGGAATTCTTTATCACAGGAAATTTGAAAAAAAAAATTATTGAATACCGGGATTTTTGTTATCAAAAACGAAACTTATTTTTTTCTGTGCAGTAGTGGCCTAGAGTATAATAAGAACTCTGATGATGAGATCGTGGCTGATCTCGAATATATCATGGTGTTCAGTTCGACCCTTACACAAAGTTATGAAGCTGTTTTTGTCTTTTCAATTATTACATGCTTTGAAAAATCCTTTCTCAATTAAAAATACGTTAATTGAAAAATTAAATTAAGGCCTGAATAACAAAAATTTCTTTGGAAAAGAAAGTTTCTTTTAAAAAAATTTTAAGCCTTAGAGATAAATGTGAAACATAAAGATAAAGAAAAATTTAACTGCGCGGAGTGTTGGTAAAAGGTAAATGATATTCAATTATTGACTGCAAACCACCGACTTTGGTCGAGTGCTCTACGCGGTAAAGAGCTTTGACGAGAATAGCGGGAGCTATCGAAACATGTCAGTTAAATTTTTCTTTGTCTGCATGCTTCACATTTATCTCTAAATAAGACTATAATCTAATTGAAAAATTAAATTAAAACCGCGAACTGAAGCCAAAATAATAAAATTTCTTTGGATATCAACCCATGCAGTTCGACTAAAGGTACAGTCACATTTGGCAAATATTTGCCGAAAAAAACGTGACCAACATACAAGCTAAACTATACAACAGTTTTTTAAATGTATGTCCACATTTATTAAAAATAATACAAAAATAGTTTTGGCAGCATAATTAACTTTATTTTGTGATATAAAACCAAGTAAAATCACACTAACCCTGAGTAAAAATAGTGGTTGCGGTTTTTTGGACAAGTATTTGCCAAGTCCCCTAAAACCCTAAAACTCATAACTTAAGTTTTAAACTACTAAACCGATCGTATTACTGATCAGCTTGAACTCAAAAAGCAACGTCGAATGCTACAAGTAGGATTAAAACCGATTGATTGATTCGTTGGAGAGCTATCGTTGACGAAAAGTTTGGAGAAAGGCGCTTTATTTTAATAACTCCAAAAGTTCTTGTCAAATACATTTTCAGACTCCATTATCTTTCTTGGACTTTAAAAACTGCGACGAATGGCGCAAAGTTCGAGAGATATCGTTATCGAAAAATTTCGAAAAAGTTTTTTTTTATTAGTGGGTCTAGTTCCCTAGTTTCCCTTTCTTCGTAACGCTTCTTATAAAATTCTCAGTATAAATTATTTAAGCTGTAACAAATCTTTTTCTTCACATTAATTTGACCTTCCTCTATCATGTTTCCATAGAACGATATTAATTCACTCTATGCAAGCTGTAAAGTGCCCCTGTAGCTGAGTGGTAGAGGTGCTAAGCCTGTCACCCATAAACCCTGGGAGTTTTCCCCAGACAAGCTAATCACTTCGCGGATTTTAAAATTATTTCTAAAAAATATAGAATGTTAGATTAAAACTATCGCATGCAAGAATAAAAATATCACATGCGATATTAAAAAATACCGCATGCGAGATTTATAATTAATCGTCCATGTGGTATTTTTGAATATTGCATGCGATATTTTTACTCTTGCATGCGATAATTTTAATCTAACATGCTATATTTTTTATAATGCTAGATTTTTTCTATGCATTTTGTATAGAACTTCAAACATTGTCCATAAATACGCGCACTGTAAAGAAACCCATTTTTCTCAGCGTATTAAAAATTTTGAAAAATCCAGACAATAAATATATGGGGCTATAAGCTTTATTTACAATTTCTTTTGAATTAACGACTTGCTAAAAAAATTATTGCACATGAGCTCGCTCTCTGACTGATATATCCACTGTAGCCGAACCCTTCTTCCTTATCGAATCTAACAAATTGCTTTCATTTGCCACTATTTTTGATTCCTTTAGAAAGAACATTTTGGTTACCGGGAGCATATTTGTAGAAAAAGTTTTAAATTCAGTACAAAGTGCTTACAATATGTAAAGAAAAAAAATCTCGCATTCGATATATTTTATAAATGTTTTAACTAGACATATTTATCTTTACACACATAAAGCTTTTCTGTACTTAAAAGCTCGTCGAAAAGTTTCGTATTTAAAATTTCGCATATATTTCTTCTTTAGAATGATTTTACATTAGTCAAATTTTCTTGCCGCTAGTCTGGATAAAGGGTAAAAGAGGAGAGTATAAAAGTTAAAGACGATTTTTTGTTTTGGCTCCTGTTGCCTGTACTTGCCATGATGCCGACCGTTGCCTGCTATAAAGATAATATCAATGATAATGATGAAGATCATCAATATTTTTTGTTGATTTAATATTAAGATCTTTTTATGTGTTTCTTGTTTGTTGTAGCCAGTTTTAAATGGTTTCATTTTAATTTGTTATTCAGCAATAATTTTTAGCAATTTTGTTATTGTGGATTTTGGCTGGAAATGTCTTTGTTGTTGCTGTTGCGTTTATATATTTTTTGTTGTTTTTGGCAGAGTTTATCGCTTTATTGTTGTCGTCACTTTATTGACTGTTTTACGGTTTGGTTGCTTTATTCATGCTTCCTGAAAAATTTATTTTTCTTCGCAACACTCCCCACACTTCCTTCTTCTGGTCATCAGCTTAAATACCCAGTGTTAAGCGTTTAAGACAAAAAGTTATGAACTGAGTTTAAGTTTATGTGGCCATATGTGTGTAAGTATGCCCAGGCATCTGTTTGTCTGTCTGTCTGTCTGTCTGTCTGTCTGTCTGTATGTTTATTTTTTTTTTGTATATCTTGATTATGTGTGTTTGCCCCTGTGTCTAGTTGTCTGATGGTCGTCGCTTGGCTGCTTCTCGAGTTAGTTGATTGCTCTCTGTCTGCCCCACCAGTCGCTGGGTAGCTTCGTTTTGTTTTTGTAAGTGTCTCTTTGGTGTCTATTTTGTGTTTAAGGTTTGTTGCCTAAAATGTCTCTTTAAATGGTTGCAACAACATTCAGCTTTAGCCGATTTCATATGTATGCATGTGTGCGTATGTAAGTACGTATCACAAGCAGCAGCAACAGCATATTTATCCATTCTTTATTATGCGTTGAATTGTTGCAATATTGTGATTGTTGTTGCAGCAGTTGCTATATATATTTTCATGGGCGGTCGTGCTTAACTCTTGCTTGTATTATGATTTTTTGTTCATTCTTTTGCGCACTTTTGACTACAGTTTTTGTTATTGTTGTTGTTGTTGTTTGTTTGTTTGGGTTTTTGTGGTCACATTCATGACAACCATCAAGTCGTCGTCGTCGTCGTCGAGTTTAGTCAATTGCTCATTTTGTTATTTCAGATACTTCTTACTTGTAGCAACAACAAAAACTTATAATTTTTTTTTCAAGCGGAGTTGTTTTGTTGGAGTGTTGTCAGGGTCTTGTATTGCTTATCTGTACAATACTTCTTTTAGCACAGTGGGCATGGATGTTGTAGAAAATTCTTTAATGTGATAATTTTTGGAATATAGTTTCCATGTCATGTCATGTTCACATAGCAATACATGATAGAACATGACAGCACAGGACAAGACAAGACATGCGATGACATTTGATTGTATTACATGACAAGACATGACATTACATTATATTATATGACAAGAAATGACAGGATATGACAGGATATGACATGATATAATATGATAAGATATGACATGACACAACATGATAGGACAAGACATGAGATGTACATTTGAGGAGGTACTACTACAACTCCTCATATGTACATGTTATGGTATAGCCTATCATGTTGTGCCATGTCATGTCCCGTCATATCATGTCATATAACATAATCTGTTGTCATATAATATAATGTCATGTCATGTCTTGTCATGTAATACAATGTCATACCATGTCAAATCTTGTCTTGTATTGTCTTGTATTGTCATGGCATGTTATGTGAACATGACATAACATAACACGTAAAAAGTTGCATTATTTTAGGTAAATAATACGTAACCCACTTCGTTCTTACCTGGTGTCTCACAACACCTTGCGTTTCTTATTACATTTTTTTTCTCTCAGAACTCTGCTATTTATAAACCTATTTGGAAGACTTTTATTATATATAAAAGCGTTTAATTCCAGCTTGCCTCCGTTGTATAATATTCTTCATTTACACGTCTAGTTATGGCAATTTGATGGCTTCAGAAAACAATGTTTTTCTGTTCTGCCGTGCACGTTGAAAATTAAATTGATATTTTCTCTTATTCCTTGGAATATCGATCACATCTAGTTCTTTATGAATATAACGCTACGAACTTTACCCTAATACCTATAATCACTTTGATTAAAAGAAAAATTAGTTCGAAATAATAATATAAACTTTATTGAGAAGAGGCCAAGACATACTATTTCAGTAAAAAACTTGCTTCGACATAGTTCTTTCTCGTAGCCCCACTGTACTTCAGTTACTTCACTTTCATGAATATCTGTCTGTCCCAGTCTCCTCATATTATGCCGCCAGACACAAAGACACATTGATTTAGCACTGTTTTAGTTGTTTTTAATTTTTTGCGTTTTGGTGCTTCATTCCTTCCTTGGCTGTAAATATGACTTGCATGCAATGTTGCTGCTGCCTTGCTTGCTGCTGCTGTTGCTTATGATGTTGCGTTGATGTTGTCTTTGTTAAGGTGTCGTCCTCGCTTAAATTAGCTCACAATAAATTGTTTTTTGTTTTTTAATTTCTTGGTTTTATATTAAAAAAAAAAAAAAAAAAACTTAAAATAATATTCCTTGATTTGTTGTTGTATTAAGGTTTTGTATTTTAACTTCAATTTTGAATTGTGGATGGATGGTATGGTATGGGATGGATGATGATGATATTCATTTCTGTTAATACTTTTTTAAAAAGTATTTTTGCTTAATTTTTCTTCGATTTTGTTTTAATACTTCATACATAATTTGTTTGTTGTTCGCCCGTTTAGCTTTTAATTTTTTTCTTTAATATTTTTTTTTTATAAAGTTGCTTCTTTGTCTGTCCGCCTGCCTGTTATCGCTCTTGTTGTTGTACATTTTAAAGGTTCTTTCACTGTTTTATTATTTTCATTTAATTTTTTTTTGCAATATAATTATGGTGAATTTTCTAAGAATATTTTTTTTTTGTTTTTCAGATTTATAACCGAAATAAGAGTAGTGTTGTTTTCGATCACACGAATAAAGTGCATGCAAAACTACCATTTTATTGAAGAAATAACAAAAATTAAACGCACAAATTCCTTTTGCTTAATTTAGTTTAAAATTCCAAAAATCGAGAATAAAACAACGAATTTAAATACTGACTTTGTTGCACAGTCGTTTTGGATTTATTGATGATAAGGTTCACAAGGTGGAGAGGGAGAGAGAGAGAGAGGGGTTTTTGTGTGACTTAAGATGGACGATCATATTTGATAACACGAATTCTGTGAAATTAAACAAGTTCAAAGGACTAAAAAATTTATTTTGGGAATCAAATTTAATAAAAAAAAATATGGTACATATGCGGTTGACCTTGCAGATCATTACCTAAACGTCCCGCTAATTTCAAGCTTAAACTGCTTAAATATATGTGCAGAGATTAAAGAATTTAATTTTTTTCCAAATTTTCGACAACGATATCTTTCGAACCACTTAACTAATTTAGATCAAAGTTGCCTCATGCGATGCAGTTTTTCAAGTCAAAGAAATTAACCTAATCCTGAAAACAGAGTACGGAGAGTGCTCCAATTCGAGCCAGTTTTATTTGCCACATTAAAAACAATTATTCTTTTCTGGGCGCGTGTTGAAAAATAAAACTCGCGAGAGAATTTTATTTTTGAGATTCGAAAAATATCACTCGCGAAAAGAATTGAAACTTGAAGAGGCAAACATAATGCTTGATTCGCGAGTCGAGCTGAAAAGAATTCTTCGCGAGTTTTATTTTTGTGTGTAAGTTTTTTTTTAAACTAAATTATTATTTTTTATTTATTTGTTTGTATGCGTGGATGAATGTTCGTATATGTGAATGTTTCATCGAATTTACACAACAACATTAGCACATATATCAAAAGAAAAAAAAAATATGTATTCATTAATACAAAAAAGATAACGTCTTACAACCCTTTGCCACACGTCTTGCCTGCCCTTCTATTCCTTACACATATGTATATTTTTTCTTCGCACAAGCAAAAATATATATATTTTTTTTTATAAGAACTGCTCGTTTTCAAATCATTCGCGCTCGTTTTATGGTCGCAAAAAATTTGTGCTTACGAGTTTAAAAATGTAACTCGTAAGCACAAATTTAAAAACGAGTCGTTCTATGCTTACGAGTCGAGCACAAAAAATCTTACGAGTCGTAAAAAATTTGTGCTCGCGAATTTAAAAATAAAAAATTTAAGACGAGAGAATTAAATAAAATTATACTCGCGAGCATAATTTTTTCCTACCCTGCCTGAAAATCTAATTGACAAAAAGTAATTAAAAAACTAATTTTTCGACAACGATATCTCTCGAACCATTTAACCGATTTTGATTTTATTTACATTGCCGGCACTCACGCAATTATGCAAGTTCATAAAAGTAAATGAATGCCTAAATCGATTCGGTGAAAACATTTGGAGTTATTAAAATAAAATGCTTTGTTTGAATATTTCCTCAACGATATCTCCCAAACGAATCAATTGATTTTAATAAAATTTTGCGAAAAGTCGACATTGTTTTGTGAGCTTAAGAGCTGATTAGATTTGAATTCGAGCAGCTTCAAAATCTACCGAGCCGCATCGGTTCATTATATCACGAAATCTTAGTGAAGTCAACGTCTTTAGAATACTGTAATTTTCGTTCCGATCCGTTGAGTATTTTTTAGTTGTCAAAGGTTTACTTATATACACACTCACCCACACACATTCACCCACACCCACACACACACACACACATAGATATGTAGCCTGTCGAAATTTGAGTTAACTTAAATCTAACTCATGGCTAATCAGATATGAGTGACAGCTGACTCAAAAGCTAACTCATTTTCATGTTAAATGCTATTCAGTTTTTTACCGTAAAAGAATGCGTGAGTACTCACTCACTCTGCATCTGTCTTAGCTAATCACAAGTTAGCTTATTATGAGTTAGTTTGTGTCGCATCAAAAATAGGGTGCTTTCTTTGAGTTAAATGATTAAAATGTTTGAGTCAGCTTAAATTGAAATAAATTTTAAATCCTTTTTTAGTGACGGGAATAGGAATCGAACCGTGATCACTTGTTTGTCGGCCATCATGGTTACCACTTTGCTAACGTAACAAGAATTCTGTACCGACATCTTCTCGATAAGCTTTGAAATAACTTTTAGCTAACTCAAAGCGATACAGACGTTTTTCAAAAACAACTGATTCATCTCTGCATCAGCTTTGGGTTAGCTAAAAGTTAGCTCATCACTTATCGAGTAGAAGTTAGTTCTACAACAACAACTCACTAATCTCTCCATCAGTTTTGAGTTAGATAGAAGTTAGTTCAATACTTATCGGGAAGAAGCCAATTGTATAAAAAACAACTTACTCACATCTGTATCATTTATGAGTTAGTCCAGAAGTCAGTTGTAAATGAGTTAGCATAAAGTTAACTATATTTTGAGGTAGCTAATAAAAATCCGATACAGTACATCGATACGGACATCATCGTGAAAATAGTCAGAATAGACTCCAGACCAATCAGCGTTTCATCTTTCTTCGTCAGACGCTGGAAAGATTAATAGACTCTCATATTAGACATGGTTTTGTACGGTCATCAATACTCTCGGATAGTCCGCCTGCCTACCATAAGGGAAGCTCTAGTGAAGCAACACTCTACGAGGTGGTAAGATTCATAGAGAGATCCCTTGAAAATAAATAATATGCTTTGGCTGCCTTCCTAGACATAGAAGGCGCCTTTAACAATGTATCGGTGGCAGCCATCCAACAGTCTCTCCGGGATGTCGATGTAGAGGAATACATCAGCAACTGGATTATCACCATGTTGAAGGCAAGAAACATCACTGCAAAGCTAGGCAATAGCGAAAAGTCAAAATGGCCATGCAGAGGAACATCACACAATTCTTTTAAGAGTAGACGCTGCGGGACTAAAAGTTGTGGCTTATGCGGACGATGTAGTAATAATGGTATCAGGGATGTTCACGGACGTGATAAGCGATATCATGTCCAACGCCTTGGGTATACTCAGCAAATGGACTACAGGCTGTGGTCTAGGACTGACTCCTAGCAAAACGGAACTGTACTATTTACTGTACCAAAGCTCAGAGCTTTAGTCTCTTTCGACTGGATAATCTGGAACTAGAAGTTATCCTAGACACTAAACTTTCGTGAAAGCTAAATGTGCAACACAGGGTCAAAAAGGCCCCTGCTGCCTATTATTCCTGTCGGAGGATGTTTGGTTCCAAATGGGGCTTTAGCCCTAACATGCTTAAATGGATGTACATAGCGATTGTACGTCCCATATTGACTTACGGATCGTTAGTCTGGTGGTCCGCCACAAGTAAGAAATATGTGGTAGACCAACTATACAGGATAGTGCTGGCAAAGTATTGAGTATTGGGTACAGAGTATCGAGTATTTGATCTTCATTTAGGGTATTCAATACCAATAAGTAGTTACTCGATATTTTCGCTGTTGTGTTTTGTAGTCAAACCGACTGGAAAATTGATAGGGCAAAATACAACTCTGTTAAAGAGTATAACTTTTTCTAAGCGTTAAAAGTATCGAGTAAGTATTGAGTACCCAAATGAAAATTATTGAGTAGTATTGAGTCATTAAAAGTAGCAGAAATTGCCAGCACTAACACAGGATACAGAGATCTGCTTGCATCAGGATTACTGGATGTTTACGTGTTAGACCTTCAGAGGCACGGAATGTTATACTAAACTTAATTCCTATCGACCTTCTTGTATCAGCTGCATCTTCAAGCAGTGCGACAAGACTAATGGCATCTGGGAGGTGGAGATCAAGGACCTATGGCTATGCCAGAATCCTACATCAGTCGCCACCGATATTGAGGAAGCCCACCGATTACAAGGTACCTCATTTATACTTCGACAGTACGTTCAAAGTCCTTATACCATCCAGACGGTATGGCTGAGTGCTTAGCGCGTTTGACTACAAACCCTGAGGTCTTGAGCTCAAGACTAGTTTCAGGCAAGCCAACAACATCATGCATTTTTCTCATGTGCACCGGTGTGTTATTGTGTTGGTTGTTGTTGGACTGTGAAAGTAATGAAGGCATAGCACTGATCACTTTGGCAGTACCGGCAGCGATTAATACTAACACATATCCTAATGCACTTTACAGCATCCTCCTTCATCGGTATTGTGGCAGAACCGTCGGCGAAGTAAAAGAACTAATGAAATGGCTACACAGCTTAAACAACTCAATGCCTCTACTTGACACCAGAGTGGCTTGCAACACTGCTCTACAAAAAACGCGCAATAGTAGAGTTGTAAATTAATTAAACTTTCTATATCTCTCCCACTTCACTACCTATTCTCTCTACACTATACCTTTCCCAAGGAAGGTAACACACTAATTAATTAACTGGTAGGCATTAAGTGCCTGATAGTGTTATTTCTCTTTAAAAAAAATAGAGAAACATATTTCAACTTCAGGATGTATACTGATTGATCAAGACTGATCTCAGGTGTGGGTTCTGGTGTCTTCTCGAAGGACCTTGGAATAAAACTCTCCTTCCGACTTTCTGATGAAGCTAGTGTATTTCTGGCTGAAATATTGCTTATAGGGGGTGTCCAAGAAAGAGCCGTCATTTTGTCGACAGCCAGGCGGCATTTCTAACTCTAAGGTCACACACTACTTTTTCTACTTTAGTGAGCTAATGCAAAGATGTGTTATCCAGATTAGGTGGCCAACCTGACGTTACCCTCATCTGGGTTCCCGCACATAGCAACTTCCCTGAGAATGAACAGGTGGATGAGCTGGCCAGAGCTGGTTCTACTATGGACGTTTCCACTGCTGAATCGGTAGGCATGCCGTTTGGCACTATTAGAAATTGCATTCTCAAATATAACCGGCAGAAAGCAGAAGATAGGTGACGCAAGTCGAGCACGTCTAAGGTAGCTAGGAAAATTAGGCCTTGTTACAACGATAAGCGCACAAATCTCTGCTATGTGAATAGAATTTCACATAGCAGAAAAGTATTATTATTTATGGTTTAAGTATCAGCTCTCTTACTTGCTCAGGAGCGAAGCTGTGAAGTCTCAAAGTATGGCATTTCGGCCATGTAATTTTTTTTTCTGCTTGCCATTTTTTGCTTCTCATCCGATTGTAAAACTTTTTTGTTGTATTCTAGGCCTAGACAAGATCTAAAAGACTTATGTTCAGTTATACACTTATTACTTATAGTTAGTGAGTTATACTCATGTAGAAATTGAAATTTCTCAACTTTTCAAACATTTGGTCCAATATTTTCCAGATATCGGATCCAAATATTATCTGATATCTAAAACGTAAATAAAAATATTCCTCTAATTTCCATTGAAATTTTATTCCGATAGAAATATCAATTTATAAATGCCTGATTATGTTCCAAATATTTTGTTTCCGCCCCAGTGTGTAGTGTATTTTCCACAAATATTTTCCAATCCTAAAATGTATTTAAAATTTATTTGCACAGAGTTAAATTAATTTGCCATTAACATTAATTTGTTTTAAAATGGTATTCAAACACTTTTAAATTAATATTGTATATGGGGTATTCCAAGCCAAATCGAACGATTTGAAAAAAACTTTATTTTTTGATTTTCCCAAATTTTGTGACATATTTTGGTACCCCTCAAAAGAGCCTTCTTGGTAGGATTTTGAGATTTTGTTGATTACTCGTTTAAAAGAGATATAAAAAAATCACTTTTTTTTGTTTCTTGCTCATAACTCTGTCAATAACACAGTGCAACACAAAATATATAACCATATACGGACACCACTACGTGAGAAAGGACAAAAAAAACACCGGTGTCTCCCAGTTTAGCCTTAAGTTGCGTACTTTTTTTATGGGCCCCCAAAGATTTGGGGCCTCGGTGTCATTTTTGCAAAAAACTGATCATTTTCTCACGCTCATATCTTGCAAACCGTTCGGAATTTTGATTTACTCTCTGACGCAAAGTTGTAGCTCTTGTCATAAAGAACATAAATTGTGAATATAAAATATAAAAAAACTTCATCTTCAAGATCAAAATCGCAAAAACTTTAAACAATTCGATATGAGGTGCTTAAAAAAAAATACAAAAAAAATTGCGGAAATCAGACATTTTTTTCAAACCTTCCGTTTTGGCCTGGAATGTCCCATATGTATATTATAGCTTACCGATCCATGCATATGTAGTATGTATGCATCTTTGTATGCACTTGCATATAAAATATACTTACAACATTTTGTAATTTACCAATATTGTGGTAAATCACTTACTCTGATTGTGTGTGAATATCTAAGGATATTCCTTTTTTGTTTTTTCATTTTATTTAAGGCAGACTTGGTAACAATTTCCATCTAAACACACAATCTAAAATCTCTAAAAATATGTGGATGGTCGGCTGACTGGTCGGTCGGTCGCACTTAAATGTTGCAGCATTCAGATTCTAAAACACATTCATACAAAGTGCACATTAAGTTTGCATTGAAAATGTACTCGTTCTTTATATTTTGATGCTTGTATAGTTCACAAAAAAAAAAAAAAAAAAGTCCGAAAAAGAGGAATATGCAACAATTTATAAAAGTGCAACCAGTAAAAAGACATAAACTCAAAACAACACCCAAAATGAAAAAACAAACAAAAAATTCCAAAAAGAAATATTGACTCAAAACATACTAAAACGACTGTGACTCTGCATTTGTGTTAGTAAGTTTGTGTATGTTACAGCAGTTTACAGGTTGTGTCAAGGATACGCATTTCATACTCAATATACTTAGTAACTGGGTGGTGGTTGGCGTTGCTTCGATGTATGGATGTATCTACGTCGACGTACATATTTGTTTGCATGCATTTTAAGCCAGTGGTGGCCAAACATTCACTATCTTATTCTTTGTATGTGTATGTACATTTGCGGCTAAATGGATAGGCTGTGAGTCTCACACAACTGTACGTGTGTAGATGGTACAAAAACAGCCTATGCTCGCGAGCATAGGAAATTAAAAGAATGGCCACCACTGTTTTAAACTAACAAAGCACCTAACAGCTATTATTGGAGATTACCTTGAAGGAGTGTATTAATTTTTATAGCTAAATATTTTTTTATTTCTACAACCCTCTTATTCACAATACCGAAAAGCTGGACTTTTTTTTGTGTAAGTATTCCCTGCACCAAAAAATATCTATGCAACATATGCCAGAGCACGCTCGTACATATTACTAAATATTTCGTAATTTCGCACCATGTCATTCTTTCGTAAAATATACGAAAATAATTAAAACATAAAATTAAAAAAAAAAAGTTTAACTCACCGGGGCACACACAACTCACAATCTTCATATTTCAAATCAAGAACTCTTCCCACTAAGCCACTTTCTACCTAATTCTTTAAGAGCTAAAAAATTGTTTTATTTATTTATGCCTGAAAAAATTTTCAATTTATAAAAAGTAATTTAAATGAATTTTGTTCTTTCAAATATATTTTTTAACAAGAAAAATGTTTACGAAAGGATCTCATTACTTTCGTAAATTCATAAAATTATTGCCTATATGTACGAAAGTTTCGTATATTCCAAGGTAGATAAATTCGCCTTGGTATATTCTACACACTGAAAGTAATCCATGCAACATTTTACGAAAAAAGCTTTCGTACACTGAAAAAATTCCATGCAACATATGCACGAAAACGCTCTTACATATTACGAAATATTTCGTAATTTCGCTCCACGAAATTCTTTCGTAAATAGGAGTAAAAAAAAAGTATGGCTCAACCGGGGCACGAACGCGCAATCTTCATATTTCAAGTCATGTACTTTACCCACTGAGCCACTTTCTACTTATTTTATAAGAGCTAAAAACTAGTTTTCTTTACTTACATCTGAAAAATAAGTCAACTTATAAGAAATTATTTTAATTAATTTTTTTATTTCAAATATATTTTTTAACAAGGCGAAAATGTTTACGAAAGATATTCGCTACTTTCGTAAATTTCAAAAAATACTACCTAAATGTTTTTTCGTAATATATACGAAAGTTTCGTATATTTTACGAAAAAAGTCACTACGAAAGTTTTTTTCGTAAAATGTTGCATGGACTAATTTCAGTGTAGTGTGACTGAAAAAACATTTAGGCAATATTTTTTGGAATTTACGAAAGAAACAAATACTTTTCGTAAACATTTTTCCTTGTTAAAAAATATTTTACGAAATAAAAAAAAATGATTTTTTGTAAATTGACGTATTTTTCGGATGTAAGCAAATAAAACAAATTTTTAGCTCTTATAAAATAAGTAGAAAGTGGCTCAGTGACTAGAGTACATGACTTGAAAAATGAATATTGCGAGTTCGTGCCCTGGTTGAGCCATACTTTTTCTTTACTTTTATTTTTTGATTATTTTCGTACATATCGTATATTTTACGAAAGAATTTCGTGTTGCGAAATATTTCGTAATATGTGCGAACATTTTCTTGTGCTTCAACACTTGTTTCAAAAAGTTGCCGAAAGATGGCGCTAATCGAATATTTCTTAGAAAATGGTGAACATTTTCTATAGGATGAAACATTTCGAGTTTTAAATATTCTAGTAAAATAAAGATCTAACCTTCCTTAACAAAATTGTGGAACATTATAAAATCATATTTTGCGGTTAGGAAGGTCAAATATAGTGATTTTCGTGAGTAACTGAAAAATAACTGGAAATTTTTAGATATCTCAAACATAAAAAAGTCATAGCAGATATATTTTTTTCGAGGGCCCAAAGAATCATTTCCAACAACAAAAAAATTCTTTTTCGCGAAATGTCGTTTTTGACATATTGCCAAATATAACTTTTCATTTGGAACGATTTTCCGTCATCCCATGTCAAATTTGGTTTGTAAATAGACCGGTATCGGCTATGTGCCATCTTCAGTGTTCTATTGAATACTTTTCATCTCGTGAACTGGCTCTTGGAGGACATGTCTAAATATCTTTCTTGCCAATTAAATTCTTTTAATTTTCTGCTTATCATTAAAAAATTGTTCTTTCTTTTCTGTGCTCTGTTGGCATTGTGTGCTGTGTTCTAGTTAAGGTAGAAAGGTAAAATAGAATTTTATTATTGCTTTGTTGTCGTTGTTGTTGTTGTTGTTGCTGCTATAAACATCATGCCACTAATGTCTAGCTTTGGAACTGTATAACTTTTTAAACCATTACATTGCAATATTTTGTAGCTGCTTGCTGTTGCCACTTTTTCCCTCTACTTCTCTAGAATATTTCTTTTTGTTTTTTTTTTGCTTCCATATATTTTTTTTGATTGCCTTTTCATAGTGGTGGATTACATTTGTCCTTGTTGGATAGATTTTTTTGCACTTTGGTTTTAGATTTTTGTTAAATAAAGTTTTTGTTTGTTTGTAGCTGCTGCTTCCTTTTCTCCAACTCTGAAATGTCTACGGTTGTCTACTTTATTAAGAGCTTTTGCAGTTGCTGTTGCTAGAATGCATGTACAGTGAAACCTCTCCTAACGGACACCTCCCATAACCGGACATCTCCCTTAATCGGACAAACTTTTTAGAACCGAAATTTTCATTAGTTTTTCCATATAAAATGTATTCCCATAACCGGACAGTAATAACCGGACGCGGACATTAAATTTTAGAAAATTGTGCTCAAAATACTTCTCATAGGCGGACAGAAGTGTTGAAATATACCCTAATTTTATTAAATTTTATATGTAGTTCATCCTTTTTTTCGACTATGATTAATATTTCTGTTAATGTCAATGACATTGGTAATTCCGATGTTACCACAAATTGACATAATGGAATAAATTTTCATTACCAGAAGTTGTTTGTTAGAGCGGGTGGCTCTAAAATAGGCAAAATGTACATTGATTGGTTCGTTAAGCAAAATTTTTTGAGTCACAATAGACTAAGTTCTCCATTGCTTTAACAATATGTAACATTATATAATAAAATATTTTAAATAATAAATATGTTCGTTCCTCTCTCATAAGCGGACACCTCTCATAACCGCACAAAAATACTGCAAAGGTGAGTGTCTGGTTATGAGAGGTTTCACTGTGTATGATTTCAAAATGCTTTTACTGGTAGAGGAGTTCTTTCATGGATTTTCGTTTAACATTCTGGTAAAATGCATTTCGATATATTTTACCCTAAAGTTGTCATTATTATTCCCGCACTTTTATTTTCTCCTTTTCTTTCGTTTAGAGCCAACAAAGTTTTTTTTTTGTTTATTTAGTCGGTTGTCAATTGTATTGTTTTTTTTTGTGTACTTTTCTTCCTTCTTCTATTTGTATCTTTAATTTTTGCTCCATGTTAGATTGTATGGCTGTCAGTTTTGTTTATAGTTGGACAGTTGTGGTCAACGTAATTCTAAAAGAATATTTCTTTTTTCTTGTTGAGATTAATTTTGTTCTCGTTTTCTTGTTGGCCACTTTAAAAATTTTGCTTTATTGCTTTTGCAACGATTATAATTGATTTTTTGTTGACTTTTAGCAGGGAATTAGAATGCAACTAATTAAAAAGTTTAACATTTTTTGTTTAACAATCTTTTTACAATTAAAGGAAAGCTTTTGTTGATTCAAGTACCATTTAATTAGTTTTAAATCTGTTCAAGCTGTCTAATATAAGTAAAATAACAACCAGTCTTTGGAGCACAATTATAAGAATTATATTGACATAACTTCTACTAGATCATTTTGCATTTTGTAAAGTTTTATATATTTTTTTTTTATTTATTTAGTTGCAAGTTGTAGTGTACCATCTGGTCGAGTTGGATGGACTTTTTAACTTTTTATTTTTTTATTTATTGTTTTAAATTATTGCGTTTTTGTAATTCCAAGTAAAAACAATTTGCATGTGTAAATGAATTACAAATGGCATTAAATATTTTTAAAACACACGCAAATAAAACATCTAAAGTTTTTGCTTAATAGTTGTTAGCTCTAAAAGTTATTTGCTTTTAACATTAGATCATTTAAAATGGATAATAAACTTCTTCTAAAGCAAGAAATTTCAGCAGGATGAAGTGCTCTGTAACTAAATTGAGAACTTTTCAATGCGAGTAAATTTTTATCATCCTGTAGGACTCAGAGTGAGTAAAAAAAACTTAAATTTTCTTTGTTTATTTTAATATATCCAGTTTAATTATTTTATAAATTACCCTGCAATAAAAACGGGATGACTAATATAATTACATTGCACAACAATTTAAAAAAAAAAATTAAAAATCCCGCAGGGTTTCATAACGGTTTTTTATGTTTACGAGGTCTCTGAATCTGAAGTTATTTTTTTTTTCTGGTCACATCAGATTTTTGTGCTACAGAGGGGGCAAGTCCTAACCCACCACTGTCGGAGAGGGTTAATATATATGACCAACCCCCATTATTTTTTCCTTTGGACCCTATCCCGCGTAGCCTCCTAAATACAAATTTTATGATTTTTGTGTAACTTTATAAAAAGAAAAAAGTTAGTTTATTTAAATAGAATAATTTTTATATTTCTATGTAGAAATCTTACACAAAAATCATAAATTTTGTATGAGAGCACCCCTAAGGAGGGTCTGAGAGATAGGTCGCAAGGAAAAAATTTTCCTCTTGAATAAGTAATGGGGTTGGTCGTGTATCCGAAAGTGGTGGGTTATGACTTGCCTCTCTGTAGCACAAAAACCTGACGTGACCCGTAAAGAATAACTTCAGATTCGGATTTAGCGACCTCGAAAAAATAAAAAAAACGTCAAGAAAACCCACGGGATTTTCGGACTGTTGTACAGTGTTATTAAATTTTTTTCGATGCGGACACTTCTCACAAGTAAGAGAACAATGGGACAGTTTTCGTTTGTTTGTTTGTTTGTTTGCTGTAATAGTTTCAAAGTCATATAGTCTTATGGCCAAGAAATCAGTGAACTGTTCAGCGCTAGTTCAATGAAACTAGACCGAAATTTGACTGTAGTTTAAACTCAATAATAGTAAATCAATTTCATATGTCTTATGTATAGTTTAATTTTGCGGCACCACAATAAATGTCCAAAATGGCTGGTTTTGCACCGGGCTTTTGATGAAAATCATATCGTCTGTATTGTTATTTTAAATGCTCAATTTTATGCCTTTAATATATGGTTTATACATACATATGTTTACTGATTTATAGATTTAAGCACATTTTAAACCAAAAAGAGAGATTAACTTGCACTGATTTATTAGCCCTTAGATAAACTTAACAAAGATTAGTTTAAAAGATTTAGTCCGATCTGGTATTCAGCACTGCTCTTTACGCCTTAAGATACTTTAACTGATTCGCCATAAGACAACTTTATAAAATTTTTTCGAAATGCTCTTACAGTAATCGAAAAAGTACAAAAGTTTCTATAATTTCTTTAGTGAAATATAAAAGTTTGAAAAATTTTAAGGTTGTTCCGAAAATTTGATATTTGCTGATAGTTCGAATTCTACCATATGTTCCAAAATGTAATAAAAGTTCCCTTAATCTACCACAAACTCATAATTTCAACAAAAAATTAAAAACGCTCAAAAACCCAAGTTATTCGCAAGACCAAAGGTGCTAAAGCTTCACAAAATAAATATAAAACTCGCAAAAAGATCACAGTTACTCCGAAAAATTTACTACTCGCCGAAAGTTTATTATTAAGCGCTTATGAATCACTAAAAGTGCCTTAAATGTACCGAAAACGTATGAATTCACTAAAAAAATGGAAAACAAAAATTATCGATGCCTTTCAAAAATTCTCCGAAAATATGACTGCACACGTACGTATATGTCCTTCTGTCACGTATGGGTTAAGATATCGACGCAGGTGAACACATTTTTCAAAACACCTCCAATCGAGCTAAACTTGTCTACTACGCCTAATTACACTGTTCAACACTAAAAAACAAATGGCTCTAACGACTGATTCGGATAGGGACCCATTTTGGAGGGAGTTCCCCTCTCATGCATATACATGTAGTAAGCCTGGAGGCCAAAAATTTTCACAGAATATGTGCAACAACAACATATGTATGACAACGCCACTACAACAAATACTAACAATTTATGAAAGTTAAAAATTAAAGGGTGTTCTAAGGCGAGCAACGAAATATGTTAAACTAATAATGTAATATACAGACACTTGATATTGTATAGACACTTGACATTTTAAAAGTTAATATATTATTGTATAGATTTCACCAATAAGTTTTTTAAAAGAGCACAAATCCGTGTATTTATACAACAACATATAGCACCCAGTGTATAAAACTGGTACCTAATTTTGTACGGACCTTAAAGGATACATCCTGCCTATAATTCATCCATACATTTTTTGTGGATAAGAGTATTAATTTGGACGAATGAGATTTCCGACAACTAAAGCATTTTATCGGTAAAACTGGTGAGTATTGTGTCTTTCTTCCGACGGCGTTTGTTTGATTTTGGAACGGTTTTCCGTTATCCTTCTTCGAATTTGGTTGATAAACGGACCGGAAATTTAGACTGTTTTTGCAGTTAAGGTCCGTCCCAAAACCGATTAAAAATATAAAATATTGCATAGTGTAATTATAAATGTAATATTCGTTTTGGTTTAAATTTAATGATAAACTTTCAGCGCAACATCAAACGCAACATTAACATCAAATCAAGGGAGTCGATTAACTTGTTTAGATTAAAAAATTTAAATTTCACGGCCCCTTCTCACAATGTACGACTAGAAGTTTAGGTGGACTTTAAAAGCAAGTTTTGTTTTCCGAACTTGTTGTTAAAGTCCACGTTAACTTTTAACCATATATTGCGGAAAAGACATCAAAATAATAAATGTTTGCTAAAAACAGTATTTTAAAAATGGGCATAAAAAAATAATAAAATGGTAACATTGAGAATTGGTGGGGTAAAACGAAAAGTTAACATCAACTTAAGTTATTTAATTCTCGTAAGCAATTTCTATGAAAAGTTTGTATAAGAATTGAAATCACATTCAACAGAACCACCTCACAAGTGGTGATAAGCAAAATACACATGGTCACTGATTATAAAAGTGTAGCGGCTTCCGAAAACAATGCTGCTATGTTCTGACGTGTACGTTGAAAACTCAAATTGATGTTAATTTTTTCCTTGTTCCTTGGAATATTAATCATGTGTGTGATTTCTTCTGAATTTAACGTTACGAACCTCAGCCTAATAATCAATTTGGATTCAATATATTAAATCTTCAACAGCCCTGGTTATTTTAGTTTGGAAATAACTTTAATTTCATTAAATTTATTTCAACATTCACATAACAAAAATTTTACTATTTTAATATTTAAACTTTCTTTTATTCCTTTATTCTATAACATCATGCATTCACTAACTTACTAACAAAAAAAATGCTCATCCAGTGTTTGTGTGGATGTGTGTGTGTGTGTGTGTGTGTTGGTGGAAAAATGTTTTCGTACTGCAAGTTAGACGACCTGACATGAATGCCTTTAAATAAGAGTTTTCAGAACCTTTTTTTTCATTTTTTTGCATTTTTTTTTACTTTTTGTTTTATGTGTCTTGTTTTAAGCTTTTGTTGTTTTTGCACTACTAGACTTGAATTTACTGTAGTAGAAGAGTATTGTACTCGTTGACATAGACTAACAGTCAGGTTGAGCATTGATAGGGACAGTGGGTGGTGAAAATGTTACTACCACAAGGACTTTAAATGGGTACTTTTTAAAAGGAGTTAAATATAATTTACAAAAAAATTTTTTGGCTTCATTGAATAATATTTATTCGAAAAATATTTTAAATTAACCAATTAACTTAAGAAATCAATATTTACATATATGAAAGTTTTATCTTTCTTTAATATTTAAAATTTTTAAATATTTTTATTAGAGATTTTTGTATTAAAACAAAAAAAAACTATTTTTATGTAAATATTTCGAATAGTGCAACATTATTTATTAACTTTTACCACCCACTGTTAACACTTACACATTCACTTACGATTTACAATTTTATTTTTTTAATTTTTCGGTTTTATAGGAACGTTTGTTTGTACATATTCATAGTGCCATAAAATCCCCATAATATTGTGATTTCTTTCTCTATTTTTTTCAACACAAAACTAAAAAAATAAACTAAAAAATAGAAAAATAAAAAAAAACACAACCATAACAAAAATGCATTCCCATAAGACCATAACTACCGCATATTCTGATGTACATACATACATATATACATACAAGTATAAATACATATCCAAAACACACAATACCAACATGATTATTGCAACGTTCGTTATACATACACAAACACACTTTTGTGTTGGGTGTACATCCACACCTTCAGATATTATAACCCAATCCTCTCTAGTTAAACCATTATCCATGTCATGTTGCATAGAAATGGTTCTGGTAAAATTATAGACCCGGTAGGGAAATTTTCAAAAAGAAAAAAAGCTATTTTGTGGAAAATATATACACTCTAAAACACTTTTGTTGAAAATTAGGTCGATAATAGTCGGCAACACTTTACAGATTATTATCGCCCTAAAATTACACACGCATTATGGTTCAACAAAATGTTTCTACTAAAAAAAATCGATGCAGGTTCGAACCGCGACCTCCTGAGTGATACTCTGACGTATCTACCATTCAGCCATAGCCATATTATACTTTATGTGACATTTTTTCCACTTGGACTAAATATGTTTAATTTGAAAGGTTTTTTCTTTAATAAAGTAACTACAAAATCGATGTAATTTTAGACAAGGAGAAATTTTCAACACAATTTTAGACAATATATGATCGTAAATTTGAAGTAATGCTTTAGAGTGTAAATCTTTCAAGTTTTGAAGAGCTCATGTTTTAATGATATATTTTCTGTGCTCAAAATTTCTGGTTATCAACTGATGGCAATTGACTACCATTATCATTAGTTAGTCCCAGTAATCGCTACCATAAGCTTTAGGCTGAGGTCTACTCCTTTAATATGTGACGAAACACAAACGAATTGAAAATAAATTACGTAAAGTGCGACTTTGGCTCGCACACGAAGGGTGCCGTACGAATACACATATGTATATCTCTTTTTGTTTTTGCCCTGTTTGTCATTTTGGCAGTTTTTTCGTTGTGCTTTCTTGTTTAAATTTACTTTTTTACTTTGCTAAGTATTTTTCGTTGTTTTTTGGTTTTTTTTATTTTGCCGCTTTTCGTGATTTTTTTAAAATTTTTTTCTGGCGATTTTTCGTTTTTTGCAATTTTTTTTGTTTTTTTTTTTGCCGATTTGTTTAGTTTTGGCGATTTTTTCGTTATGGCATTTATTTAACGTTTTCACTCTCTGACGATATTTTTAGTTTTAGCGATTTATTGAAGTTGTGGCGATTTTTTCAGTTTTGGCGCTTTTTTTCGTTTTTGGGGATTTTTTCGGTTTTTTGTGGTTTTTTTAGTTTTAGCGATTTTTTTTTTTGGTTTGACATTTTTTTCGTTTTGGCGATTTTTTTGGTTTTTGACGTTTTTTAGTTTTTGCGCTTTATTTTTTGCTTCTTGCGTTTTTTTCGTTTATGTGATTTTTTTCATTTTTTGGCGATTTTTTCATTTTTTGATGATTTATTTAGTTTTAGCGATTTTTCCTTTTGAAGACTTTTTCGATTTTTGACGTTTTTTTAGCTTTTTTGCGATCTTTTTTAATTTTGGTGATATATTGCGTGTTAGCGATTTTTTTAATTATGGCGCTTTTTTCCTTTAAGCGCTTTTTTCATTTTAGCGTTTTTTTAGTTTTAGCGTGTTTTAAAATTTCAAGATTTTACATCTTACGGTTGCCAAGATACAGCATATTGTCTCAATTACATAGTCAAAATTACAATATTCTACAGACTACACCAATTAGCACTTTGAAAATTTAAAGTGTCTATATAGGAGTGTCTGTATATTACATTAGTATTTCAACATGTTGCGTTGCTCGCTTTAGGACACCCTTTAATTTTTAACTGTCATATATTTGTTGTTGTAGCGGCCGAAGTTTTACATATTCTGTGAAAATTTTAGGTCCGTAGCTCTTACGGTTCCGAAGATAGAGCAGATTGTCTAAATTACATAGTAAAATTACATTGACTGATAGAACACCCTTTAATTTTTATTGTTTTAAATATCGGTGTTAATTGGTGTAGTCTATTCTACAGACTACACCAATTAACACGAACTTTGAAAATTTAAAGTGTCTATATATAAGTGTCTGCATATTACATTAGTATTTCAACATTTTTCGCTGCTCGCCTTAGAACACCCTTTAATTTTTAGCTGTCATATATTTATTGTTGTAGCGGTCAAAGTTTTACATATTCTGTGAAAATTTCAGGTCCGTAGCTCTTACGGTTCCCGAGAAAACATTACATTAGTATTTCAACATGTTTCGTTGCTCGCTTTAGAACACCCTTTAATTTTTAACTGTCATATATTTGTTGTTGTAGCGGCAAAAGCGCTACATATCCTGTGACAGACAGACGGGCAGACAGCGGAGCGAAAACAATAGGGTTCCTTTACTACACTTTTGGTGTATCGGAACCCTAAAAAGGGTTAATAAATCTGTATCCTTAAAACTTCCGATCCGATTACAAAACAATGTACATATGTAAAAGTCATAGAGGAGGCTTTAAAAATTTTTCAAATTTGGACCACCCTGTTGGACAACACGTTGAGTCACGGGGTGGCAAAGCGGACTACCTCGGGCCGAATTTTCCAATTACCATAATCGGCGCATCCAGTCAGTTCATTCCCACTTTCACTACGAATGTGGAGAAGTTCGTCTATCACCACCGACCAGGGAAGTGGAAATAGAGGATTCCCTTCATCACCCTTAATACATATAAATTCATAAATTAGTGTTACAATTGTTACTTTTCATTACGAGTTGTTTGCATAAGAATTTAACTTAAAAAACGTAATTTAAATATTTCGGGATTCCCTGGGATTTTATTGACGAATCCCGGGATTCGGGATGTTCGCGATCGCGATTGGCATCCCTAGAGCTAATACAAGTCCATCAAACTATTTTATAATATTTACTGTACAAACGCAATAAAAGCATATTTTTCACAAGATTTTGTACTCAAGAATAAAATTCTTTTATCAATATATTTCCTACTGACAATAATAAGAACTTGTCATAATAGTGCACTAACTTACTAAACCTTCTGATATTGGATTGTGTTCTAGAAGCATCGGTATGTTATTACAAATATCTATAAAGTTTGTTGGTTGAATGAATGTGTGTGTGTATGTATGTATATTTGTTTATATATCCGACTATCTGTATATCCCTCTCTCTCCCTCGCGCTGTATAACTGAGCGTGTGTTAAGGTAATGTTATACTATTTTACCCATAATGTGCATTCTACGAACATTTGTCACTGAGTTAAAATGGGGGGAAAAAATAAAACTAAACGAAAGAATAATAAAGGAAATATTTTGCAATGAAATTGTGTAGTGAGCCTGGTAAAATGCGCGCCAAAAAGGAAACATTAAAAGCGCCATCTACTCGTATATTGAAATTAAATTTACTTATAATATCATGCCAAAGCAAACACACAGATACAGGTAATATTCTCAGTCATACCTTTTGCGAATGAGTGTAATTGTTGGTAACCCAGCAGTTTTGTTACAAAACTGGGTTTATTATTTTTGGAGGTCATTACGAGGATTCTTTTGTTATGTTTTGGAGCAGATTAATAAAACTTATCATTAGCAGGGATTAAATAAAGTAATGAGTAGGCTCTTCCTTTGTGGTCTAGCATCAATTGTCTAACTCTACGTATACGTACATGCTTAAATACGTAGTCATTTGTACGTTGCTCAGAATTGCTGATGATTATTAATACAAGTACATAACAATTTAAATCATCAGATCACTCTGAAAGCAGTCAGAACTGTTGGGGAATATAATTTCTTATTTTTTTGTAAAATATATTACTTCTGAAAATGTGGTATGAAATGGTTGCATTAGTTTAATAGCATGATGATGATGATGTTTGCTGCATACGAGTACGAATGACTACTACTTCTTCCTGCTATTCACTATACACCGTGTGACATAAATATTGTTTTGATAGTGTGTTTTAGTTGCGGCGGCTGCTGCTGCTGCTGCTGTTGCAACAGCACCAATTGATGTAGATTCTTGTTGTTGCAGTTATTATTTGATGATGAGGACAATGTTTATGATCAAGGCATTTATCAACAGCGTGATGATGATGATGCTGCCGACGATGATGAGGACGGTGAAAAGGACAATAATTTTCTGTGTGACTCCACTCGTACCGTGATGGCTGGTGATGATGTTGGTGTGGCCGGCCGTTTATTTTGTAAAAATAAAAACCAGTTTATTTATTTTTTATTTAATGTCGCTTACAGGCTTTAAAACATGCAGTGAGTGTTTTACTTCTCTTGCATTTTCTCTTTCTTTTTTTCCGATATTTATGTGAATTTGTTGGTGGATGTGATTTTTTCCTTATTTTGGCCATTTTATTTCAGTTACATTTTTTTTGCCCATTTCACATTTGAATATCAGTTACCGAGTGTGTGTATGTGTGTGTGTATATATTATTGTTGCTGGTTACTATTGCCATTCATTTCTGCGCTCCTTTTCTTGTTTTTAGTTAAAGTGTCAGTTTGCAAATGTTGTTTGTTATAAAAATCCGTTTATAGAGCTGCTGTTGCATGTAAATACATGCAATTTTTCATGCGCCACTTTTTAGTTTAAATGTGAGCATTTTGTGCAAATCAAAGTGTTATAAAAAAAATATTCTACTGTATTGTTGTTTTGGCTTTCGTGCTTTAAAATAAAAATTAAAATATACATACATTGTGTATTGGGTTAAAATATGTTTTTTTGTATTTTCACGGTTTTATGGATGTTAATTATAATTTTTAAAAGGGTTAATAGATTTTCAAGTCATATTGAAAATTAGATATATAATGATTTTACGGTGTCATTTCTTTCATTATGCCTTTGAAAACTAAACACTAAACTTCCCTATAGGAAAGAGAACCTATAACAAGATATATAAGTCAGACGTGGCTGGTTTCAAAGGACCAACAACAGGTTTGAGTTAGGGAATTTTATGTTAGAAGGACCTGTCAGTCTTACATGCTGTTGTCATTGGATGGCCGCAATTGATATAATTAAGATACTCAGAGATAGGTTCGAGATCCAAACCTAAACTACTTGTGCTGTCGTGGTTACTTTAGTGCTCTATGGCTTTATTTTAAGCAAATATTCTTGATTTGGAAAAATCCGCCTGTACAGGGAGGGTATTTTGTGTACATTTAAGGGATTTGTTTTCTTTTCACCGCTCAAGACACTAATAGAAAGATCATCATAACGCTGATGTAACTTGACATCAATACTATGTCAAGTGTGTTCGTTTTTGGCCCAATGACTCTTTTCATCATTGCGATGTCAACGTTTACATCAGTCGTCATCAATGTCATTGATAATAGTTCTGTCATCACTGCAATGACTCACCGACATCAGAGAAATGACGAATTGGAATCAATTCAGTGACAAAATGTCATTAATCTGATGTCACTGATAGAAAACTGTCCTAATTCTGATGTAATTTGACATAAATACTATATCAAGTGTATTCGTTTTTAACCGATCTCAGAAAAAGTAGGAGGTTATCAATTGGTGTGTGTTTTTTTTATTTTTTTGTACACGCATAACTTTGTCATTTGCGATCCGATTTTCAAAACTCTTTTTTGTTTGAAAGAGTTTGCTTGCAGTTTGGTCCCATATATATATATTTTTTAAGTCGGGAGGAATTTTGCTCCCATCACGCATAACTCTGTCATTTGCCAACCGATTTTAAAAATTCCTTATTAGTTAGAAAAGGTTTGCTTGCACATTGGTCTCATAATTTTTTTTCGAAAATCTGTTGGGAAATTTGCTCACCCCCTACCCCATGCTTAATTCTGTCATTTGTGAACCGATTTTCAAAATTCTTTTTCTGCTTCAAAGGTTTTGCTAGCAGCTTGGTCCCATAAATTTTTTTCGAAAATGTGGTGGGGGGATAAATTTGCGCCCCCACGCATAGCTCTGTCATTTGCCAACCGATTTTCAAAATTCTTTTTTGATTTGAAAGGGGTTTTTTATTCCCATATTTTATTTTTCGAAAATTGGTGGGGTAATTTAACCCCCCCCCCCCCCACTGCTCCCACGGATAACTCTGTCATTTGTCAACCGATTTTTAAAATTATAATTTTGTTTGAAAGGGTTGGCCTGCAGTTCTATTCGGTAATATTTTTTCGGAAGTCGGTTGGGAAATTTTCTCCCTCCAAGCATAACTCTTTCATTTGTACACAGACTTCCAAAATGTTGTTTTTTTTCAATGCGCTTGCTTGAAGTTTGCTCCTATAGAAGTGGAAGTCTTGCGGAAACAGTGGTAGACCGATATATTGATTATTGATTTGAAAGCAGATGGAATGATTATTGATTTGAAAGCAGATGAAAGGTTTGGTACTATGAAAAATTGGGGACGGACACACAATTAGTAGACGGACACATCATTTTACTTAACGCAAAATTGTGTCCGTTTTATAATCTGTTCAATGGGATCTTTGTATTGAAGTCGGGGGGTTTTTTTTTTAAACATTTGTTGACCTAATGACTCTTTTAAATCATTGCGTTCTCAACCCTTACATCAGTTGGCCATCTTGTCATCAATAAAAACAGAATATCAGCCTTGCAATGATAAACTATAATTATTATGGAATTAAATATCTTAAATAAAATTAAAGTAAACATTTCACACTTAAATCTTAAAAAACTTAAATCAAATAGCTAATGTAGAAAAAAAAAACAAAACAGAATAGTTATCTTCCACAAGAGTATGTTATCATGTTTGTGGAGATTATTGGCACTTCACTCTCTTCGATCTCATTCTTTTTGTTGTGACCTTTTGAATCATATGATGGGTGTACATCAATGCAGGTCTTGGTTTTACTTTGATCTTGTCCCAGGCATACCATAGATGATACGTAAATTATGACAAAATTCTATAATTACTTTTGTCATCAGATTGACGACAATTTTTGTTTTATTGATGCCATTCGTCAGAGAATTTATGTCAGAATTCTAATGACAGGTTTATCATCAATGCGAAGATATAGTGTTTTCATATTAGTGAACCCCTTAAATTTTCGCGTGAGATACCTAGTTAGAAACCAGTGTGCGTAGTAAAAATCAAATTGGTGTGTTAAGAGCGGACGAAGATACCGCCCATACAAAATGACATTAAAAAAATTGCGCCTGATGCGCTCATATAAAATGTTTCCTTAATATAACTTATTTTTGTATCTAGTATTTTATGAGCGGTTGGCTTCGTGCTAACAACGTCATTTTTTACATTTAACTGACTTTGTACGTAAAAACAAGGTTGTTTAAAAACATTCATGAATTTCTTTTTTTTTCTTGATCCTGCATGATCAGAAATGAAAGGTTACCCACAAGTCTATCTCTAGTTTAAATTAATTTCTGATAATCTACAAATATTTTCGCTTTGTATTTACAAATTACTTTCAGCTGTGTAAGTCTAGATGTAATAAAATAAATCAATAATACCTTTAACAGTGAGTGTTATGTACGTATTTGTGTAAAAAGTAACAATTTTTCCATCAGCCACATACAATGTAAATCCTCACGGTATTTCAGTATCTCTAAACCAACAAAAACTAAAAATCTAATTTATTTAATTTTATACACAACAAATAAAATCAAGCAAAAAAGTAAACATTTCTAAACAAACACAAAGTTCAAATGGTTTATCTATTAATTTTTTTTTTGCAAAATAAAATAAACCTCAAAATCATCAAATAACTACTACACAAGCAAAACCAACGAATCGAATTTTTTGAAAAACCCTTTTTATTTTATTTTATGTTTAGTTTTATGCCGTTTAAGAAAAAAATCGAATAAACAAAATTTTAAATAAAATGTATATGTGTATGTGTAGCAACAACTAAACTATTTAAAAATAGTAATAATATTAGCAATATTTTAGTTACAACAACAGCAGTGGCAAAATCAGCAGCACCAGCAGCAACGACATATTGTCTATGTGTCTAGACATAAAAAATCATAAAAATAAATTTTCAGTTTATAAACCCAACAAACGCACAAACTAACAAATTACATCAATAGTGGTAGCAAACACTTACATATATGTGCATAGCCAGCGGTAAAAGGCAACTGGCCTGTAAATTTCAAGCCTTCTTGAAGGCCTCCAAGACCGATACACATGCAAGCTGCCCTCTTGTAGAAGGGAAGGTGGAAGTAGTACTTCATTTTTTTTGATTTTTCGTTCGATGGAGACTCTACCCACATTCCCTTCTTAAAGCAGAGAAGATGAAAGGAGTATTGTATTTTTATATTAAAAAGTAAATACAGTGCTTTGGATATAACAAACACTCTCGTATTCTTTTTTCGCATGTAATTTATATATAAGACTGAAATTTACATATAAGAGACATCACACATGCTGCTATTATGTCGGGGCTGCACTCTAAAACACTTTTGTTGAAAATTAGGTCGATAATATTCGGCAACACTTTAGAGACTACTTTCGACCTAAAATTACACACGCATTATTTTTGAACAAAATGTTTTTACTAAAAAAAGTGATTGGCTGCGTGCAGGCTTGGACCGCGATTTCCTGACTGATAGTCTGATTTAA
This sequence comes from Panzeria rudis, assembly GCA_956483635.1. Taxonomy (NCBI): domain Eukaryota; kingdom Metazoa; phylum Arthropoda; class Insecta; order Diptera; family Tachinidae; genus Panzeria; species Panzeria rudis. The sequence goes on from OY101448.1 coordinate 175,120,003, forward strand.
CAACCATTCAGTCATAGCCGTATTATACTTTATGTTGAATTTTTTTCCACTTGGACTAAATATGTTTATTATGAAGTTTTTTTTCTTTAATAAAATAACTAAAAAATCGATGTAATTTTAAGCAAGGAGAAATTTTCAACATAAATTTAGACAATATATGATCGTAAATTTGAAGTAATGTTTTAGAGTGTAATTAACTTATAATTATTCCGCCGAAACTACTCATATCCAATTCAATGTATAAAAAACTACTTTGGATGAAAAGAAATAGTTGGAAATAAGAAAAAACACATTAAACAAATCGAAAGAAGCCGCTATGAAAATACTGAAATAGAAAAAAATGTGTACCTCCAAAATGGCATGCCAGAAGAGGCCTGTAAGAATCACTACATTGGAAAGCAGCTTGTAAGGCCTGCGCCGCAATGACAGCATGGATAAAAATGAAATGAGTATGCAATACGGATTTTCAGGTCTTATATCTGCTAAACAGCCCTTCTAGAAGGCCTCTTTACTCCTGCAATTTACCGCTGGCTATGTACGTCCATGAGCACATATTCTTACAAACATAATTTTAACATGGATACCGATACTATAACAAATGCCTGATGTTGTATTACAAATTCGATTATGAGATAAAATGTAAAAAAAAAGATAAAAAGGCAATGAATGCTTGGGTTCGATACACATTTTATAACAAATTCAATAATATTTATACTAAATACATGAACACACACATATAGATATGTACAAAAATATGTGAGTATGGTCGTGTGAGTAGGTGTGTTCATGTAAATCCAGCAGTTATCCAACAAACATAAGGCCGACTAAAATGTTTTAATTGATATCGTCTTGAATTATATCATTCGATTTAAAGAACTCACATTCGAAAGAAACATCCTTCAACCAAAAAAAAAGATCTATATTTAAAAGCAATTAAAGCTGTTAGAAGCAATGCATTGCATACACTCTAAAACACTTTTGTTGAAAATTAGGTCGATAATAGTCGGCAACACTTTACAGATTATTATCGACCTAAAATTACACGCGCATTATTTTTCAACAAAATGATTTTGCTAAAAAAAAGAGATTGGCTGCGTGCAGGTTTGAACAGCGACCTCCTGACTGATAGTCTGACGTATCTACCAGTCAGCCATAGCCGTATTATACTTTATGTTACATTTTTTCCACTAGGACTAAATATGTTTAATTTGAAAGGTGTTTTCTTTAATAAAATAACCACAAAATCGATGTAATTTTAGACAAGGGGAAATTTTCAACACAAATTTAGACAATATATGATCGTAAATTTGAAGTAATGTTTTAGAGTGTACACAGAAAAATTTATGATAGCTTTTTTTTTAAACAAACATGTTTTTGAAACTGATTTTATATCTTTATTATTGTCTCTATTTAGTTTGATAAATAATTTTGTTTGACTTATTATTTCATTTCATTTACCTACCGCCAATGTTAGCAACCTGATAAAATTATGAAATTCTTTGATTTATTTTTTATATTTCTCTAAAACATTTTTTGATTGAAACAATTTGTTTATTGAAAAAATCAGAATTTTTGCATTTGAATTTACAAATTTCTTTATAGGATCTAAATTGAACAATTTTACATTTGATTCAGGGAATTTGTTATTTGAAGTGAAAAATTAGTTTTTTCTGTGTATTTACGAACGAATCCTTCCAAAAATGCACTAACGTTTTAAAAAGAGCACGAACACCTATTCGTTTTTGACAATAATTTAAAAATGTAAAAAATATAGGCAAAACAACATAAAAATTTAAGATTTAACTTCTCATACTGACGTTAGTGCTTCTTGAAAGCATTAACGTAAGCCAGACTCTTAAAATATCTCCTACGATCGTAAACACGAACAGTACACAAACATACAGTATACGTGTATACACGAACAGCGCATATTAAAAATAAAATAAAGTAAACAGAACGCACGGGGTCATGAAACAACGGATTGGAACGAAACTACTTTCGGCTCTATGGCATCGGCAGGCCACCTTCAGCCGGCTCCGTTCGGTGGCTATGGCAGACGCCCTCTCATCTCGCCCAAAAATAAAAATTATAATAATTCAGGCTTAAGTTCGTTCAATTTAATTTTACAATTAAATAATTTTTATTGAGAAAGTATATTTCAAAGCATGTAATAATTAAAAAAGAACAAAGGCCAATTTCTTGTTTTTTTGTAAAGGTCGAACCCAACATCTCTGCTTTTGGGATCAATCCCGATCCCATCGTCAGAGCTCTTTATACTTTAGGCTAACCTACAGCCCAACTTTAAGCCTTAAGCTTTTGATGTCTTAGAAATTTCCCATACTTGGTTCTTGTCTTGTCTTAAAAATACTTTCTCAATAAAACTGATTTAATTATAAAATTAAATAGAACGAACTTAAGCCTGAATTATAAATATTTTTTTGGGTAAAACCCATATAGTTCGGCTAAAAAACACATAAAAATTATAATTTAAAAACAAACAAAATTCCACCTACCTTGATGACACCAAGTAAATGAAGATAGTAATTTCAACCTCTGGATGAAAAAAGAAGACAATTAAAAAAAAAACACTATCGTCTGGAAGATACTTAGGCAATACTTCTCAATAATTTAGCCGAGTACCTGTTGTTTAGCCGAGACACCTTCACTTAGCAAGGCAACCAACACACATGCCGAGTCTAAGGATTCCCAAATACTATAATAAAAATCTCCCCAAAATCCTTAAATTTCCCCGGAGTTCCAAAAACTAGGACAAAAATCTCCCCAAAATCCTGGAAGTTTCCCGGATTCCCAAAAACTAGGACAAAAATCTCCCTAAAATCCCAGAACTTTCGCGACAGACAACGAAAACACCAAAAACCGCGAAAATACCAAGGAATTAAAACTTCGCGCCGGGCTGTTGCCTCCGTTTTGAATTGTCGTTACAAGCACTCGTCCGTCACACGTATTTGTTACCCGTATTTTTCATTTTAAATAAAATTTCCCTTTTTACCCCCCAGCATAAAAAACATTTATATGCTGCATATCATATAATTAACAAGAATATATGTAAAATAAAAATTATTGCCGTAGTGTTCGCTGGGTAGTTAGGCTTTGCCATAAAAATTATTGAAACTGTTCGCGCGTAAATACAAGTCAAACAAAATTAACAAAATAAAACTAAAAGGTGAAATTAAAAATAATAATAAAAAATTACAAATATTGAAAATGAAATAGTGGTAAGTTTCAAAAACCACAACAACATATTGCTCTTTTGTGAACATATTGTTGCAATTTTTTGTCATTTATGGGAATGCAAAATAATAAATTTATAAGTAAAAAGCTAGTGGAAAAAAGGAAACAATAATCGATACATAAAAGTTAAATACACATAAAAATTTTTGCGATTTAGTTGTCATTGAATATTAAATAAATATAAATTCTGCAATAAATAGTGTGGGAATAAATTAAAGTGACAATCACTTATACGAAAAAGGAGATCCTATGTCATAAGAGTTTTTTTTAAAGTTTGTGTAGAGTCATATGAAATACTTAATTCCACAACTGGTCTTTGTAGACCAATTTGCCAGAACAATCTAAGTTTGTCTATGAAAGGATAACCTAATGCAATAGTATTAAGCAAATTATTACAGTAAAAATCAAGTGAGAACTTACGAGTATATTATTAAATATTATATATTAAAACTTATTATATTAAATATAAGATTTATATATAATTTTTTTCATTGTATCATGTGGTCCTTAAAATTGGCTGGGTCCAATTTTTTAATATTCGTTATTCAACTGTCATTTCATTTTCACATTTTTTCTTTTGGAAAAAGAAAAGAAAAATTATATGCGTGCGTACACATGTCGATGCAAACACATGCACACACACACATCAGCAAACAGCCACACTCTTACATCAAAAAATGCCAATCTACACGCTCATAAAGTTTGTTAAACTTTCTTTACGAGCTTTATAATTTCTCTGGCTTACCAGTACACCTGCATATATCAAAAGTTTAAGATTTTTGACAGTCAACAAACTTTTGACGTGAAGTCACAAATTTGGTGTACAAAAAAGTTGTGCCAGCCAACCTCTAAAATGAAAGATACATAGCTGACATTTCTAAAACTGTAATTTTTTCCATGCCTCCATGTACAGCACTTTTCGTTTTTTACATATTGCGCCCCACAGTGTTTCCAACACTAATAGAAAAAACATCATAGTTGTGATGTAATTTGACATCAATACTATGTCAAGTGTTTTCGTTTTCGACCCCATGACACCCTTCATCATTGCGATGTCAGTTTTTACATCAGTTGGTCATCTTGTCATCAATGCCAATGATGACATTTTTGTCATCAATGCAGTGACATACTGACATCAACGATGTTTTGAATTGGAATTAATTTAATGACAAAATGTCATCAATCCAGTGTCAGTGATAGAAAAGGCGTCATAACGCTGATGTAATATGACATCAATACTCTGCCAAGTCATCTTGTCATCAACAGTAATCGAATATCAATCATCCTTACAATGATAACCTGTAATTGACATTATGAAATAAATAGGGATTATAATGTAAGTATGTGTGTAAGTACGTTTTTTGCAATAAAAATAATTTTATTCTTAAAATAATTAAATAAAATTACGCACACACAGCTTCATTTATTTTCTTTTTGTCAAGAGTATGTCAGCATGTTTTTGTGGTTTATTGACAGTTTATTGACATTTTACTCTCTTCGCTCTTATTATTTTTGATGTTGCGGACTCATGTGATGACAATGTGTCATCAGTATGAAGAAAATGTATCATATTCTCGTTTGCTGAATATTTTGTCAGTGCATGTATGGTGCACTGACTTAGTTGTCAAAAAGACTAGTATATTTTATTATTAGCCCCGTCATTGTAATGATGATGAGTGTACATAAATGAACGGCCATACATTTTAATTTTTTAAAAATGAGTTTAAATGTAAAAATAAAACAATTAAAATTTTCGTAAAATACAAATTAAATACATTATACTCGTAACACTGTTTGCTATTTTCTTTTATACATATTTTAGATTTTAATAATATACAATATGTGGCATCGTATCGATGTCATCCCAGTTACAACATAGATGACACGTAAACCATGACAACATTCTATGATGGCGTTTGTCATTAGATTGATGAGCACATCTTATATTTACATTGTATGGATTACAAGATTTCTTATGCCGATTCACTATAACAGTCTTCAAAAGGGGTGGAAATTCCATATTTGCAAATTCGTAGAAGGTACTTTTGCAAACACATCATATCTATAAAAATTTACATACGCGGTTATTCATGACAACCACCGATTTATTTCTTGGTTTATCTTTAATAAACATGCTCACGTTTGCAAGTGAGTATGTGCGCACATGTGTTTGTATATTTGCATCTGTAAGTGCGTATGCAAATTACCCTGCAGAAATTGTCGATAGTAAAATTGTATTGATTCACTATTGACTTTGTCACCAGTAATACTGACCAATCATACCCCAGGCAATGCTCTGTGCTATAGACATTTAGCATGTGCTTGTCATTGAGACTCCTCTAATGACCTCGGAACTACTGACTAACTGCTGACTAGATAGTTCTTATGGGACCACATTGAGACATTGTCACCAGAGATTCACTAGTGTATTTTAATTATTCTAGTCAACACCTATGAAACTTTTTACTAGAGAAGACAACTAAATTAAATTTTTTATCAACATTTTTATTTTTTGCATTCAACCGCATTTATTTTCACTACAACAAAATAATACAACAAAAAATAATAAATAACACAACAAAAACTTGTCGACAAAAGTGGTGACTTGGAGACACTTGCCCCGGGCTTTCTTCGGGGTATAGTCTGCATTTAAACAAAATATGTTCAAACACACGCGCTTACCAGTAAATTAAAAGTATTAGTAAACTGTGTGTGGGTGTGTACTTTATCATAAATATTCAACAGTTTTATTGTGTTTATATCTTTTTCAATTTTGCAATTGTTGTTGCTATTTTAATTTAAATGATAAAGTGACAATTGTATGAATGACGTAAAATGGCAGTTCATATAGTAACCAAAAGACAAACGGTGGTTAAATTATTGAAACAATGATTGTGTGATCCCGGGCTAACATCCTCATAAAAGATGTTTAAAAATTTTGATAAAGAAAAAAGACGAAAAAAGCCTGAAATTATATTGTTGACTGTTGAGTATTCGCAGCAGTAAGGCACAAGGCATTCACTAAACAGGCCTTTTTAAAGGCCTTCAAAGACCTGAATTTAAGATTCAAAACTAATTATTTTCTGCCTTCTCAGGATAGCCTTCTAGAAGGCCTCTACACTCGTTTCTAAAAGATCCGAAACACATCCGTTCTCCCTTCTTTTGAAAGGGGTATTCTATTTTTAGATTTTTCGTTTGTTTAATAAAAAGTGTTCTTTATAAATAATAAACATTCTCGTATTCTTTTTTCGCAAATTATTTGTATATAAGACTAAAAAGTACGTACAAGAGGCATCATAAATGCTGCTATTATGTCGTGTATGTTGCACCTACTACATCATGTCCAATTCCTTCTTAATAAATACGCGAAATTTAGCATCATATGTAGGTATAAAAAGAAGGAGCTCGAAATAAAAAATCACTATAAACCAAAATATAGAAGCCGCTATGAAAAATACCCATATAAAGAAATGTACCTCCATTTGATTTTTAACAGACCTTTAATAGGCCTTCTATCAGGCATGCCACGTATGACCTGCAAATAGGCCTGCTAAAGAATGCCTTTAGTCAGGCCTTGGTCGAGAAAGGCCTTGGCCCGCAATAACATCGCGTGTAAAAAAAAGATATGAATATGCAATGGGACTGGAAGTACTAGAGCCTGCTAAATAAAGCCTTGTAGAAGGCCTCTTTACTCCTTCCATTTACCGCTGGGTTCTTCTGGAAAAGTATACCTTTATATAAATTTTGTTCATATAAAAATCTCGTTGTATTATCGGAATGTTTCTTAACAAAAAAGACCCGTACAGAGAAAAGTTAGAGGGCTAAAATATTCTACAAAAATATTCCACGTATTGTTTTACATAAAAGTGCAGAAACCACTTTGTAACTAAAATGCAAGGATTACCAGATTTCCTATGTCGATTCACTATAACAATGTGTAAGAGCGGTGGCGCTTTAATTCCCTCTTAAAATGAAGAAAAGATGTTAATTTTCACAACAATAGAGATACACGTATATTTGTTTTTTTAATCCTCTTTAGACTAAAAAAAATTTCGTGTCATAATTCTAATGAAACCATTTCGTTAGATTTGCGTTACCTTTCCTAGGCTCTGTACAAAATTTGGATGGGATTTATGACAACAACATTTTGACATTTTACCGAAAATCCTTTAAATTTTAACACACTGTTTTAATGGGCAATTAAAAAGCTTGCAATATATACCCTTAAACATTAAAAAATTCAAGCTTTTGAATATCGTAATTGCAATGAATCGTATTTCATGGTTTTGATGAAAAGTTTCATTGCATTTATGAAAAACCGATGAAATAAATCATATACGTATGTATATATTTTCTTTCATAAAAAAACTCGCTTATTTATTTCACTCGCTTATTTATTTCAACCAAAAGCCATAACAAAAATATTATTGTTGTATTCTTTCTTACTATTATACAGTCATAGAGCATTCTCAAGCTATTGGTCTGAGGTAGCTAAGGCGTCGCCTATATAAGGCAAATTATGAAAATCATTTGTCTCAGATTTATACTGTGGGCGGTTACCAACATTATAAATTTGTCAGATATTCTTAATGTCTATCGTACGTATTTGTAGCATGGAATTGTCAATAAAATAAAAGAATCAATAAAACAGTTTAAGTTAATAAGCCTACTTAATAATGCAACAATTTCATTAAAACAATGAAATCATTTTATTAAAATAATGAAATAATAATTTCATGAAAATGATGAAACAATTTCGTCAAAATAATGAAATATTTTCATTAATTTAGCGCAATTATTGTATTGAATCAATGAACTTATATAATACATTTGGTGAAATTTTCATTTAAATAATTTTAAAGAAACTTCTTCATTAATTGAAGTTCTTCATTGGATTAATGTTGAAATTTACAGAATTTAAAAAGAAAAATCTTTAAGTGTACCATTATAAGTCGTTACGGTCTTGTTATTTTGATTTTGTGGAATTTTGAATGGTGGTAATAAATCTGGAAATTCGAAACAGCTGATTGGATTTAGCTGAAACTTATAACATCTTTAGAGCAGGAGTCAAGCTTTATAACGCGTGTATCGGCAACCTTCTGGTTTCAGCACGAAAGGAGCTATAGTGGGACAAATTGGACCATCTGGGACTCAAAAAAATGTTGAGGCTTTTAGCTCTTTCTAATTTTATCCGATATGTGATTAAAGAGTGAATGTGCTAAACAAAGTTTTTTTTTTACAAAACTGAAAATAATCAAGATACTTAAAAACAAAATATGGTCTTTTCAGCTCAATTTAAAAATTTAGATTTTTTTAGCCTTTTTCCGACTTCAAGAATGCAGATAACAAAAAATGTTTTTCTCTAGTTTTACTCAAAATTTTCTAAAGAATCGAATGCTGCCCTTTAAATTAAAACCAAACTGTAAACTAAAAAGTTATAAAAACTAAAAAAAGTCAAGACAAAAAAAAATTATTTTTAATATTTTCTTTAAAGTCAAATATCTTTCTAAGATACGAAAGATACGGTAACACATGTCAGGACATTATTTCTTTTTATTTTGTACTAAATTTAAAGCGCTTTTCAAAATCGGATAACATTTAAAAAAGTTACAAGCCTCGGAATTTTTTTTGAGTCCCAGGTGCTTAACTTTGGCCAACTGTAGCTCCTCTCGAGCTTAAGCCAGAAGGCTACCGAGACACGCGGTATAAAGCCAAACCCATCCTCTAAAAATTAATAAAGTTTCAGCTAAATCCAATCAGCTGTCTCGAAATTCCAGATTCCATTTATTTTACGAAAGTCCCCACTGTGCAGAGTTATTAGCGATTTCATATCAACAAGAAAAAGTTTCTTCTAATAGATCATTTTTCATGGCATTCCAAGAAATATTCGTAACTAACAGCCACATAGCATAGCTTCACCCTCTAAGACGGACATCATTTGTTTAACTCACATGCTACGAAAAGTTTTTATTTATAATTTTCTCTGCGTTTGTACCCACAATTGTTTCGAAAACTTATTTATTTGCTGCAATCATTGAAAGCATAAAACTATTAAACAAAACTTTTGGATATTTAAGTTTCTTTCAAATATTGTTGGTAACAAAAATAGTTTTTGTTTCTGTTAATATTTCTTTTAATATTATTTTTTTATTTTTAGTTTTGTCTTCTACGCCAATTTTGTATAAAAATGTTTATGTTAAAAATGACGTTTAGTAGCCGGAGATTGACAGCCAGCCTGAATATCACAATGTTGGTTGGATTTTTAATATTTTTTTTTATATTTTTGGTTGGGCTGTCGTGGAAAAAAAAACAAAGTAAAAATAATAGACAAAATTGTGAATGTGTTGTATTTTTTAGCCATTACTTTTTCAATTTGAGTTAGTTAGAGTTTTGTAAACCTTTAAAGAAATTTATTCGAATTGGCAAACAATTTTGAGTTGAAAATAATTTTATGTTAAGAGCACTCGAAAGCAATCCAGTATGGCACTGTCCAGATAGTTCGCCAGAATAGCGACATTATTTCGAAGTGTCTGTCGAAGTGCTTCATTTAGACGCCTTGCACTCAAAATAAAATGGTAGGTAAATTTAACAAATTTAAATAGTTAACCTAGTGTTAATATAAATTGTTGTTGCAATTTTTATACAATAACAGTTTTCATTGGTCAAAATAACTTTTTAAAGTTGTAAGTTATTTCATGTCTATGGTTACTTTGTGCTCTCGTTATTTAACAAGCTGACTTAGCTGAGATGGTAAAGGCTTTTGGTTCATAAACATGAGAACCTACATAAGTTCAAGACCGAAATATTACATTTTATTGAATTGTAAAATATAAATTTGGGAAAAACGACCTTTGAAAATTAACATTATTTTTGATGTTTGTACGTAATTATTATTTGAACTGAAAATGTGTATAAGTCGGAAGTTATTATTATTTGCCTTAAGTTCACAATAATTGAATTAATGTAAATTCAAATTATTTTTTAAGAGTGGAATATTAGAATATCTAATCAGACTAGCAGACTAGCCGCTACGCTGTCATCATCAGCGTCCTTTTGTTCGCTTTTACCACGTTTGATCGTGGTTACTAGTATTAATGATGGTTAAAACTACTATTTTAATTTTTACTAATTTTTGTGGTTAAAACGACGAATTTTTATGGTTAAAATTACCAACTTAAAATAATAACAACGAAAATAGTTATTTTACAAAAACTACTATATTTAAGTCAAGCAAGTCAGCACATGTCGATGTATACTTTGTCCTGTCGTTATTTCACAAGATGGCTGAGTAAAGGCGTCCGGTTTATAAACATGAGTAAACTTGTTAGAACCTGAGTTCAAAACCAAAAAAAAATACAAACAAAAAATTTTCATTATTATTTTTTAAACACACTTACTGCTTAAGCCTTTGCAGGCATCGAACCTGCGACCTTCCGGCTAGTAGTTTTACACACTATCAACTAAACTGCAATTCCATTAGTTGATTTTTACTGAATTTGAAATTGGTTAGATGTGCAATATTTTATTTTGAGTGTGGGCTTAAAACACAGCCACAAACTGATTACGGGGAAGAATTTCCAATATCAACCAGTTCAGCACAAAGTCGTGCGGGCTTATTGATTCCCTTTGTACCAGACATGAGTTTGGTAAGCCTTACGAAATCACAAGTAATTTAAAGTTATGCTTCGAGACAGAACTGAGCTGTTGCTAGCAACTATTTACTACCGGGGAAACCTCACTCAGCATTGTACTGGCAGTGGCAGTAGCCTATATATATATTTATATTTTTTAATAAGAAAAACACCTCTTATTCGAATAATTAGTCCATCCGACTAATAATCGTCAAGGGTCGTTTCATGTGTGCATGATAGCAAAAAAAAAAAAATAGAAAATATATGTCTTAAATGTTTGAATGTGTGATATGCTACTGCCGTTACTCTTTTTGGTGTGTTTAAATTATGTTTAAGCCATTGCCACTAAACTCGTGGTCAGTGAAGTGAATGAATAAGTACAATTTTCTTGTATGTTGTCTGTTATTGCTTTTTAGTTTTAAAATTTTATTATTTTTTTGTTTTGTACTATTTCTTGAGTTTAAACTTACTTAATAACGCTTATTACTTTCACCAAACAAACATAATGCAACAACAAAAAGCATCATAAAAATCATCTCAAAAAATATGATTTTTTCGAAGAAAAATTAAACATTTTGAATAACAGATGCAGCAGCAATTACAAATATTATGATCATACCTTACACTAAAAATAAAATTGTAGATAAATATAACCAAGTTAAATAGTTAACTTACTGTTAACTTATGAAATAATAATTTTCTTTGGTTAAAATAACTTTTTAAAGTTGAAAGTCTTTTCATGTCTATGTTTACTTTACGCTATCGTTACACTGTGTGTAATTTTTTACGTCATGGAAATATAACAATATACAGACACCACTACGTGATTAAAGACAAAAAAATACCCGTGTCTCCCAGTTTTGCCACAAGTCATTCACTTTTTTTATGGGGCCCAAAGATTTGCGGCGGCCTCGGTGTCATTTTTGCAAAAAAACTGGCCACTTTCTCAGGTCCATATCTTGCAAACCGTTCGAAATATTGATTTACTCTCTGAGGCAAAGTTGTAGCTCTTGTCATAAAGAACAAAAACTGTGAACATATAAAATCAAAAAAACTTCAGCTTTAAAATCAAAATCGCAAAAAACTAAAAAAAATTAGTTTTTTTTTACCTTTTGTCCCCTGTTCAGGTCCATAGGTACCAAACCGCTCCAAATCCAAGGAACAATCAACAACAAAAATGTACCTAAGATCTCAATAAACAACTTTTTATAATATATGAACTTCGTAGGAATGATTCCTAAAGAAATCGAATTTTTTAAAGTTTTTTACGATTTTGATCTTGAAGATGAAGTTTTTTTTTGGAAATATAACCATATACGCACACCAATACGTATTAAAAGATAACAAAAAAAAAAAAAAATACCCGTGTCTCCTAGCTTTGCCCCAAGTCATGTTTTTTTCATGGGCCCCCAAAGATTTGGGTCCTCGGCGTCATTTTTGCAAAAAACTTATCATTTTCTTAGGCTCACATCTTGCAAACCGTTCGGAATTTTCATTTACTCTCTGAGGATTTTGATCTTGAAGATGAAGCTTTTATATGTTCACAATTTCCGTTCTTTATGACAAGAGCTACAACTTCGCCTCAGAGAGTAAATCTAAATTCCGAACGGTTTGCAAGATATGAGCCTGAGAAAATGATCAGTTTTTTGAAAATGACACCGAGGCCCCAAATCTTTGGGGGCCCATAAAAAAGTGAATGACTTGGGGCAAAACTGGGAGACACGGGTCTTTTTTTTATGTCTTTTATCACGTAGTGGTGTCCGTATATGGTTATATTTTTTTTTCGTGTTGCACTGTGTTATTTAACATAATGACTTACCTGAGTTGGTAAACATGCGAGAATTGTGAAAACCTAAGTTCTAGACCAACAAATTACATTTTACTAAATTGTAAAATATAAATTTGGGAAAAACCACGTTTGAAAATTCTATTATTTTTGGTGGCTAAAATTACGAATTTAATTTTAAAAAATTTTTGTAGTTAAAATGACCAATTTTTATGGTTAAAATTACTAATTTAAAATAATAATAATAACAAAAATAGTAGTTTTACTAAAGTTATACAAAAATTACTGTATTTAAATCAAGCAAGTCGTATCATGGCTATGTTCGCTTTGTGTTTTTGTTATTTATTAAGAAAACTTGGCTGAGCTGCTAAAGGAGTCCGGCTTATGAACATGAGAAAAACGAACCTAAGCTCAAGACCAAAAAATTAAAAAAAATATATATAAATTTTTTTAAACAAAAACATTTACTTTTTGAGCCTTGGCAGGCATCGAACCTGCGACCTTCCATTTAGCAGTTTACCACACTCTCAACTAAACTCCAATTTTATTGCATTTTATGAGAAGGGGCGATTCTAAACTGTAAAATTGGTTAGACTAACCAATATTTTATTTTGGGTATGCAAACTGATTACACTGTACAGCAAAATCAATCTTTTCTAAATAACCACGTTTTAACAATTGAATCAGGTAGAGGGAACCAAAAAAATATATAGTGTATTGGCGGTTTGAAAGTGTATTTTCGGGAATAATTTTAGGGGAAGTCAAATTCACTTAACAATGGCAAAATGGGGAAAATTTAATTCCTCCTAAACTGAAAACCTGATGTCTACTTTCAAAACCGCGATACACGTATTTAATTTGTTAGTGCCCTCTGCAAGAATCAGTCGTTAGAACTATGTTATTTTTTTTGTAAGTTTAGAGTTGTAGCAAATTTCCAGTGATAAAAAGAAGCAGAATGGAGGCCATATAGACGATCTCTTTACACCTTCTTTTGGAAGAATAAATACTTCACGCTCCATTCCATATACATTTCCTTTCTAAGGAAGGCCTGTCAAAAAGTATATAGAGGTAAATTTTTTTAATGTCGGAATTTTTATAGCGGCTTTGATTAATGTGATTTTTTATTTCGAATTATTTCCTTTCATCTAAAATAATTTTCTATACGTAAACGGCATAATAGCAGCAGGTATGATGTCTCTTGTGCGTAAATTTCAGTTTTATATACAAAATATTAGCGAAAAAATAATTTGAGAATGTTTTTTATATCGAAAGTATATTTTTTGATGATCAATAGAAAAATCTAAAAATAGAATATTCCTTTCTCTTTCCTTCTAATAGCCTGTTTTTTTCTGAGGGAGAGTCAAGTTTGAAAGAAGGTGTAAGTAGGCCTTTAAGAAGACTTGAATTGTGAAAACCTTTTCAACTTTACCGCAGGTTTATAATGAGTAAAATAATTGATATTCTAAGTCTTGAAAAAATACACATTCATAAGGCAACACTGATGTCTAATCTATTCTGGGGAACTTTAAGCCAATTAGGGTATCATTACTACTAATAGTGCATACATATGTATGTATGTATATATGTACCATGTCCATGGATTGGTAGACTAAAACCCGAAATTGGTGAAAAAGTTTTTAATTTTCTTTTTTTAGTTGCATGTTTAATCAGCAAAAAATTTTATATTAATTATTATTTTTATTAAATCAATGTTTATTTTAATTGTTTGTTTTAAAGCAGGTTTTAAATAAAACACGATAAAATGTTACAACATTTTTACATATCAAATTTGTTTGACTGTGTAAAATTCATTTGGATTTTTGAAACAAAATTTTCAAAATAATAATGCTGAAATATTTTTTTTTTGGTTTGTTTCAATTAATTTTTTTAATAATTCAGTTAATATTTCATGTGGTTTTGATATATCAAATTAAAGCAGGAAATAGATAGTCCTCTGATTTTATTCTCTTGCATTTCATCAAAATTATTTTGTGAATATTTTTTTTTACAAATTCTGTTTTTAAATTTCAGCTCTGAAAAATTATATTGAAAAGATATAACAAGTGTGTCTGTCCAATTGTTATTTCTAAAACATTCATTGTCCATCTAACCTAGTTTCTTTCAAAAACCAAACAAATATCCCTCCATTCATGATCAATGATCAGTTCAGTTTCTCATCTACAAATCTTTACCAACTAAACGTTTCCATCACGCAATTAACACTTGTTGCTGCAGTTTTTCTAACGTTAATCCTACAATCTAATCTCTCTCTGTTTAAAAATTTATGTGGTGTAACTGTATTTTTATGTTTACAACAATTAACACGTAGTTAAAGGCATTTCTTTCTAATCCGAAAGCACTTGTTTTTCTAACTCTTTCGATTTTTATGTTTGTGCTAGAAAATGTAACTTTTTATTCGTTTAGTTAAAGTCGAAATGACCCTAGAGCAGTGCCATCATAATGAACAAATAAAGATGTATGTACGTAAGTGTACCGCAATATTAAACACATACAATTTTATATTTACAAAAAAGTTTTCTTACTTTTGTTTAGAAAAATAACAATAAAAGTATCATTGATCATCTTAATGATTTTCAGTTTAAGGCAACTTTTCATTTAAATATTGACAATTTTTTAATTCAATTGATAAATAAAAAGTTGAAGAAACATTAAAAAGTAAGACCGAATTATTTACATCAGTGGTGGCCATTCTCTCAATTTCGTATTCTCGCCAGTATAGGCAGTTTTTTTGTTTTTACCATCAACACACGTACACTGTGTGTGAGACACACAGCCCGGCAGACAAAGCAACTAGTGTGTAGTTAGAACAATACTAGTTGCTTTTTACTTCAAACTAGTTGCCCATCTGTCCTTTTTTCATATATCGAACTATCGATTTTAACATTAGATTGTCATAGGAGCCCGCTCAACTAGTTCATTTGTATACAGTTATCAACCAGTTGGAATCTTAGTTGTTGTAAGCTAGTGCTCTTACTAGTTTGTTTATTGAGATTTTGTAACTGTTAAGAAAAAAACTTTGGCTCAACCGGGGTACGAGCACACATTCCTCATATTTCAAGGCAAGTACTCTACCAACTGAGCCACTTTCTAGTTATTTTTTAAGAGCTAAAAATATGTTTTATATACAAGTCGTATATCTGAAAATTTTGTCCTTTTTTGGCTAGTATTGTTATCGTCTCGATACAACTAGTAATATGATTGTTCTTTTTTTACTAGTATCGTTACTAGTCTTGCTACAACTAGGAATATGTTTGGTTTTTTTTTTTTTGACCAGTAACATTACAATCAGTAATATGACTGTCCTAAAGCGTATCTAGTTGTAAGTTTAGCTGTTGGGATCCTATCTATTTAGCCGCGAAACACATACACAAACAAAGAATGTGATAGTGTATGTTTGGCCACCACTGATTTACGTTCATACTACATACATATTTATTTGGTTTTAACGAACTTTTCACCCGCTACCGAAATATGAACGATTTTTTCCAAGGTGTTTTCGAAAAGGTTCTCAAGATTGATTATGATGGAGGGCGTTTTGAAAGCTTACATCTGTGACTCCCTTTTCAGCGGAGATATAGCGTGCTGAAGTGGTCTACAAAAATTTTCCTCGTGATGTTTTACGTAAAAGAGCTGAGCACATCTTATACTTTAAACGTAAAGCTTAAAAGATTTCCTATGCCGAGTGCTAATTGTGAATAAGTACGAAATTAACCCTCAAAAACATTTTAAGTTTTGAGCGAATTCTGGCGTTCAGCTTAAGTCTGGAGCTTGGGAGTATTTAAAGATCCTTAATAGAATTTTATAGCGAATATTTTTGAAGAATATTTCAGCGCAATATATTGTCGCTGAAGGCGTGGTTTTTCGCTCATTATTTAAGAGCGAAGAGAAAAGACAAAAAAGACTAATACCGGGAAGAGTTAAAGGGTTAAAATGTTCTACAAAAATGTTCCTCGTAATGTTTTACATAAAATAGCTGAACACATCGTATACCCTAAACGAAAGGCTTAGAAGATTTCCTAAGCCGGGTACTAATTATGAATAAGTACGAAATTAACCCTTAAGCACATTTTAAGTTTTGAACGACTTTTGGCGTTCAGCTTGAGTCTGGAGCTTGGGAATATTTAAAGAGCCTTACTGGAATTGTATAGCGAATATTTTTGTAGAATATTGCAGAGCAATATACTGTCGCTGAATTGGGGTTTTTTGCTCACTATTTAAGAGCGAAGAGAAAAGGCAAAAATACCAATACCGAGAAGAGTTAGAGGGTTAAAATGTTCCTCGTGATATTCTACATAAGAACTCTGAAAACATCTTATACCCTAAACGAAAGGCTTAGAAGATTTCTTAAGCCGGGTACTAATTGTGAATAAGTATGAAATTAACCCTTAAGAACTTTTAAAGTTTTGAACGACTTTTTGGCGTGCTAGTTGAGTCTGGACCTTGGATGCATTTAAATACTTTTATTAGAATTTCGTAATATTATAATTACGAAATAATTAACGCACTTTTTTTGTGCAAAAAACGGGGGAAAAATCTACTTTTTTCAAAATTTTAATTTAAGCTGCGTATAAGTTTTGACTGAGTAGTGATTTTTGAACAACATTTTTTCAGAATATGTATTAATAATTTTGTTAGTAATCAAAAAAAAACAAAAGTTTTTTGCAAATCGTAAAACATTTTACTTCCTAAACTGTAAACGGAAACTGCACAGAAAACAATAAGTTTCGTTTTTGATAACAAAAATCAAAAATCAATAATTTTTTTTTCAAATTTCCTGTGATAAAGAATTCCCCTATATTGATAACAAAATTATTTCAAAATAAAAATATATACATATATAATTTAAAAAAATGTTGACATGGCTGGAATACGAACCCGGGCTTTCCGGACGTAAAGCATACTCTCTATAGCTGAGCCATATCCCATTAATTTTTTTATGGGATACAACTTGTTTTAAGTACTTATGTATAAAAATAAAAGAAATAACCGGCATGGAAAAGAAATACTTACAACGAAATATTTTATTATGTTAAAGATAAATGTTATTGAAATTCAAATTTTTTTTAATAACATGGTTTTATTGAATATAATTCTTGTCTATTTTTTTCTGTGTGTAGTATATTTTTTACCTCTTTAAATATGAGAATCTACTTGCAAAAATTCTTTTTTATCAGATCAAAAAAATAAGCTTGGCATAGGCTTAAATTTTTCAGAAGCACAAGGTAGGTGACCCAATTAGGGGTGCTGTGGCTCCGTGTCGTTTCAATATATAGAGTCCAAACTCCAAGCTTAAGCTCTACAGCACCTCTATAAATGTCGTATGAAATTTTGTAAGAATCAGACTGCGCGCTTAGATTTATTTCAATTTTTTTTTTCTAAAATCCCCCACTCTGCAATGTTTACCTTCTTCTCGCACAATATTGCCAAAGTTTATTTTAACATTTATAATATTCAAAAATTCATATCTCAGTAAATGTTTGGAATTTGGGGGTAAAAAACGGCGTTTTATTCAGAATGTTATCTAGTTTCGGGCTACGGATGATTAGGTCCCTTTCCATCAGGATCATCATACGAATATATGTTGCTCCTGTACAACAAAGATAATCGATTTTCGCCAGCCAATAAAGCGATTGATACGTTTAGAAATCTCAGTTTGAAGTTGTATTCGAACGGAGTATAAAAAGTCCTATAGCAAGTGTTTCCGATAGCAATAAAAAGTGTAAAAGATAAAAATTTAAAAACAATGAAGACATTTTCACTAACTGTCTATTAAGCCTTTCGCTACAAGTTTTCCAATTCAGGCATTAAAAATCCAATTTTGTTACTATTTGGCCTTAAAGGTTTTTAATAAATTTTTATTTTTATTTTAATTTTTTTATTCCAAAAAGTTGACTCCAAAGTGGTTTTTTAGCATGATGCCATATGGATACATTTGTACTCAATGGTGTATAAAAAGCACATGGGCGGACAAAACTAAATGGAATTGGAGGATGAGGTGGTCCTATATTTTTATCTATGGTGGGCTTAATTAACAGTCTGAGATGAAATGAGCCATTTTCCAACTTTTCAAGTTGATCAAAAGAGGAATTCTCTGAGGGATGAGTCCATTATTTTATGGAATGACCCAAGAAGAGGGAAAGACGAGGAATTACATTTTTTAAACATGGTGATTTTTTACTATTGTCTATAGTTATATTTTATTTGGAACCAGTTACTACAAAATTTTCAAATTGTGCGAAATTTTGACTCTTTGAAAGATGAGTCCACTTTTTTAGAAAAGGGAAAACGCACTTAGGGTGAACATTTTTTAGAACAAATTACTGATTATTGTTTCTAGGGCCAATTGACATTTTGATTTCCAAATATGAATCGGTGAAGCATAAAAATTAAAATGACTTTGATCTAGTGGTGTATACAGAGTTACAGTAAAAACTTTACCACATCTTACGTGTGTATCCATATGGATACATGCACAATTAAAAAAATCTTCGGTGCTTTTTTAATTGTTTAAACATAAAAATGTTTATGCAGAATATTAAATTAAAGTCTTTTTGACTAATTTCAGTTAATTTTATTTAAAAAAAAGTTAATATGTTTGTTTTATAAGTAAAATATAAAACTCTGTTTTGACCAAAAATAAAATATTTAAAACATGCTTTTTTAAATTCGTATTTTTTTAAAAAAAATAAAACCAAAAAATTTTCCAAAAGTGACTTAAATTAAGAAATAAGACCTGGAAATTCTATAATCCGTTAGCAATCCAAAGGTAAAATTAATGCGGTTCTTGTGAGACGCTTATCAATTTACGTGTATGCATATGGTTACAATATAGCGAAAGGGTTAATGAATGCCACAATATAAACAGTTCCCCTCGTAAATGCTGTTCATGTACATAAATGTTAAAGCTGTCTGCTTAAATTTTCCAATCGTAACGAGGTGTTGAGTTTCAGTCGTTTTTCATTCAATGTTTTCCACTTCATTGTGATGTGCAACAATAAATATGAAAATTACTTTTCACCACCCTGAGCATAAAATTAAGATTGAAAAGTTTTTGGAATTTATTATGATTTTCATTATGGAAAGTTTAAACTAAATGTTTAAAATTTATCAAATGTTGTTTTGTGTAGTTTTGCAGTTTATAGATGCACTCTTCTAGTATTTGTAAAAGTTTTAATAGTTTTGAGTTTTTCTGTACACAAATAAAAGTTATTTGTTTAATACGAGTAATAAAATATAAATTATAAAAAACAGTTAAAAGATTTTGAAGAAGGCAGGCAATCAATATTAAAAAAAATATCTAACAACACTAGGCAACAAGAAAAATGCCAATTAGCGTCAGTATATTTTTTGATGTGTTATGCTCCCTAACTACAAAAACTGTCGAAATTTAAAATTGTATGAAGTTTTTTTTTATAATTTTTTTTCTCTAAAATTTTGGATTTTTAAAGAGACTTATACTATATTAAAGCCATGTTGTTCCAACTAGAAATTACTTTGATTCAACATGAATCTTCGTGTTACTTCAATGTCAAATTCACATTGTTTCAACTTGGAATAACTTTGATTCAAGTTGATTCTTCGTTTATTTCGGTACCAAAATCACGTTGTTTCAATTGAAAATAACTTTGACTCAATATAATACTTTGTTTTAATTTAGTATTAAATTCACGCCCTTTCAACTTAAAATTACTTTGATTCAACATTTCAGTTGATTCATTTTGATTTAACTGTACAGGAATATTAAATCAACATGAAATGTAGTTATTTTAAAAGGAAAAGTGTTGTTTGAAGATTACTGTAAAATCACATTGAATTAACATAAAACACCTATGAAGCAAATTTACTACTGAAAATTTTTAAATTTTCTTTGTTTTCGACGACTTAAATATGAAATTGTTCTGTGTGTAACGATTGATTCTTGTAGGGGACACAAAAAAAATATATACGTGTATAGCCATTTTTAAAGTTTACATCTGGGACTTATTTTAGGGCAGCTAGATTTCTATTTCTCCCTTTTGCACAATCAGTCGAACTGTGCTCGAGTTTTTTTTAGTGTTTCTTGTAATAAAATTGGGCAACCCATTCCCAAGTTGTGATGAAATCGTTGGAGCAGCATCTTCGAAAATTTAAAATTTTTATAGCAATGAAAAACAAAACGTATCCATCGAGTGTTAAATTTCGACTGTTTTTGTTGTTTGGGCACAATAACATATCAAATAAACATAGTGGCCATCAAAGGTCATGATACAAGTTTAATTTTGTTGCATAGTGTAATTTAAGGCCTTAGAATTTCCGACTATAGATGGTGTGGATTGCAAAACAAATTCTTTTTATGCAACAACTTAAAAATACTAATAAGTCTTGACGTATTTTCGAAATTTCGAACTTAAATTCTAATTTTCGAATTAAAGTAATAAAACAAATTTACATTAGCAGAAACTTAAAAAAATTTGGTTTTTAAGCGGCAATTGTAAGTTTGGAAGTTTTATCTACTTCGAAAATTCGAACTCAGCTCAATTCTTACTATAAAATATTCATAACCAAATTATTGGCATCCCAGCAATAAATAATACAGGCAAACGAAATCAAATAATTTGAAGACTTTTCAAACCAATTTGCCTTAATTTCATGTAGCTTTAGGTGCTGAAACCGAATCTGGTATAAGTTTTTCACTATACCCCCATCGATTTATGATGTGAAACTTGAAGGAATCCAAATTTTAATTTCTTACAAACACTCTAAGCCTTTGCTGCAATAAAGTCATAACTTAACAAAGTTGATTTTTGAGTTAATAATGCAGAATTAATCTTCATATCATTCTTCATATTTTGTAAAAAAAATTCATGCAAATATCTTGTATAAACACTGGAGAGAAGAATAAAAATTTCTTCTACCATGAACTTGTTAGTTAATTCAAAACTTTAAACTCGTTTTCTGTAAAACAATGATTGAAAAATATTTTTCAGTTATGACTCTACTGCAGCAACGGCTCAATATGTGCATGGGCCTGTATGCTAATTATTACGCTAACTCATCTTCTTAATTCATATTTAACTATAAAAAGAGTTTAAAACAAATTTTTAAGCAATAGTTTAATTAATAAAATTTTTATTGTTTGTTTTTCTTTGCTCTGTTCATTCTGTTTGTATCTTTTTATCATCGCAATTTTTAACTTAAAATTTGGCCAAAACGAAACCACCACCACTAGTCGTGTACTAACAACACCAAAAGTAATAACTTTTAACAAAACTATACATCGCAGTTAATGGCAGTAATAACTCAAAAATATAACAAAATCAATGTTAGAGTACATACGGACAGTGAAAAGCAAAAATGTATCGGGTTTTACAAATGCACTGTTGTTCAGCTTCAGTTTGGTATTAATTTGCGGCTTCACTTCAATTTCGTTTTTAGTCTAAAGCCTGGTATTCTGTTCAACATTTCACGTGAAATCAAGAATATAAAATTTTTTTAGCCGATGGCCCTGGTAGCTAGTGCTTTCACTCCCTTATATTGATCTTATATTTAGCTATAAGTTTAATATTAAATAAATAAATAAATAAATAAAATTTTTTTACTTAAAAAAGTCGTTAAATAACGGGTAGACACTGATATAGCACGATTTCTGCTCAGAAACGTCGTCAGAAAGCTGCGACGGGTGTGACATTACAAATTTTAGTTTTAAAGAATTATGACTTTCAGTATAAATTCTGTAAAATGTTGACTATAAGGTACAAAATAATCTTGGGATAGATATCTGTTCAAAGTGTTTTTAATTGTATTGTATATTTACTAATTGACAAAAATTCTTTTTCTTATAAAAAAACTATTTTTAAAATAAGACGGGTGTGACCGACAAGTGTGACCTAGTACGAAAATTTAAAAAATTCGAAGAAATAAAACTTCTTATTGAATTAATATAAATAATATAAAGTTAAACTCATAAGAAATTAATAAAACATTAAATTATTTGCCATCCGTTCTATTATTAGACAGCAGAATACTCTAGCTGAATATTTTTTTTAAATTAAATAAAAAACAACAAAGTATATTCTTTTCAGAGATAACGTTTTTTGTTAATAATAAGAGAGGGAATAAAAGAAGATCTGAAATAAATATTAAACATACAAAGAGGGAGTCCAAAATGTTTCTTGCATGTTCATTTCAAAGTGCTTCAAATTGCTTAAAAAATATTAAATTGTGTATTTTTTATTTTTTCTATAACTGTCATTCTCATGAAAAAATGTTGCATAAGTAGTACTCAGTTTTTCTTAAGGAAAACATATGAAATGTATTGGCAACATTTTAAGTTTTCATGCGAAACAATATGTGAAACAGTGCTGGGATACTATCGATAGTACTATCGATAGTTTTAAAATATCTTAAATATCGATAGGAAAATATATCGATATTATTATTTAAAATGCAGTTTTGAAAACGTGTAATACTAAATTTAAACGATGAAATATTTCATGAAATTATTTTCTTCATGAAACTTTTTTATTTGCATATTGCAAGCACGGAAAAACAAATGGGATAAAGAAAATCTGCAAAAAAAAATTCCGAAATTTTATTTCCTACCACTTTTTCATCCCAAAATTTTCCTGTGCATTCTATTAGCAAATAAAGTTTCATACAATAAATTTCAATCATAGTGTATATTAAGTATACAATAAATCAATTTCTTATCAAATAGTTGATGCCTCTTTATGCTTCTAATATTATAAATGAGAAAGTTTTTATGTTTGGATGTCTGATCCACTATCATGCAGAAATCGCTAAACGAATTTGGATGAAATTTGGTACACGAATAGCATATGGTCCAGATTAAGTGGTAAAAACGGGTAATAATTGGTACTTTTTATCAATAATATTTTTGTTTTACCGTTAAGTTAAGTTTTACTTATTCACTTATTGTTTTTTGAATAAAATATTTATGGTTTTCTTTTCAAATTAATTAAAATTAAAGTTTTCTTACTCAAGTACAAACATTTAGTCGATAGTAATATCGATAGTATCGATAGCGAAATCTGAACTACCGATAGATATCGATAGTGGAAAATATCGATAGTATCCCAGCACTAGTTTCACATGAACAGAAATTGTAGCATATTTTGAGGGCTAATTACTATTGGATACATGTGAAACTTTTCGTACGAAATAATCCATATTGCTCACATTTTTAAAAAATTTGAACGGAGTACCAGGCTTAAGGCAGCTTGTGTAGTAACTAACATATCGCCATGAAAAAGTGACACGTCCCTCTCATGTAAATTTCCCGGGCTGTTACGTGACTTGTTTTGTGACAGGTTCTCTTCCTTCTAGGGAAGCTAAACAACAATTACTGTAAACGATTTTCAGTAATTGTTCACAGTTCTACGCAGAAAAAAGTTGCAGTCTTCTAAAAATATAATATTTTGTATAAAGCCATTTTTATGTTGTTTTGTTATATGTAAATTGTAGCCTTATTCATACAAATTATGAATGAAAATTGCATTCGAGAATTGTTAATAAATTAAGTCATCAAATGATAGAACTCCTAGTTACAATAATTATAATTCTCGTATTAAATTTTCATTAAAAAATTGTGCAACACATAAAACACATGAACTCTAATAAATTATGGTGCGGTCTGCGAAAACAAACTATATATGAAAAGTGGTGATAAGCAAATACACGTGAGCTTTGACGATGGAAGTGTAGCGGCTTCCAAAAGTGGCGCTACTCTGTTCTGCTGTGTAAGCTGAATAATTAAGTTAATGTTAATTTTTCCCTTATTCCTTGGAATATTAATCATGCCCAATTCTTTCTGAATATAACGTTACGAACATCAGCCTAATAATCAATTTGGAATCACAAACTATTTATAGTTTGTCGTGTAGGTTGGTAGGTTCCTTGTCCCTTAGATTATTGTCTCATGTGCAATTATTTCTAAATAAAATGTTACAAACTTTAAACTGATAAAAATCATTGTGGAATAACAACCAATTTAGTTCGCAATAAACAATTTAAATAAATTATTGGTATTAAGAGTACAGGAGCATCTTATCTTCAACATAACAGAATTAAGCCAATAGAGTTAGAAAAATTACGATTTTTGAAAAAATTTCTTTTACCACGACTTTTTCGTTTCACTATATCTATCATCTGTTAACGCTGCCAACAAAACCGCCAACATAATATTTTTGCTTAGTTTTTTTTTTCGTTTACTTATATTAAATTGTTTTTTTTTCTTTCCTTCTTCTGTACTGCAAACAAATATGAAATGAAAATAATTTAAATAAAACTAAAAAAAAAAATTGGAAAGTTTTTAATTTTTATCTCTGGGTAGATACGACGACCAGAGCAGTGAAACAAAAGTTAAAAATAAGTGAATTAAAAAGTTTAAAAAAACCCAAAATTAAAAAATTAGAAAACGTTGAACGAACTAAATTCGATGAGAATACTGACAGACTTGACAGACACGTGAATCTTAATAGCAACTGAAAACGCACATGAACTTTGTTTGCCAAATATCGGTTGCCGGGATTGAAAGAGATCTTCACTTGACACGTGTTTATTGCAGTTGGAAAAACAATATTGTATTTTGGGCTGTGTATTTTAAGTTTGTGGTATAAAAAATTAAATTTGTGTGAAATTTGTGTAAAATTTGTAACTATTATTATTTAAATGAATAGAAAAAAATAATTTTTCAGGAAAAGTGTTTCGCCGGAGTCCAAAAGCTCAAAATAAAATGGTAGGTAAACCTAACCAATTTAAATAGTTAACCTACTGTTAATGTAAATTGTTGTTGCAATTTTTATGACGTATCAAATTTTCATTGGTTAAAATAACTTTTTTAAATTGTAAGTCATTTTATGTCTATGGTTACTTTGTGCAATCGTTATTTAACAAGATGAGTTATCTGAGATGGTAAAAGCTTCCGGCTTATAAACATGAGTAAACTTGTGAGAACCTAAGTTCAAGACCAAAAAATGACAAACAAAAAAAATTTAGTTTTTATTTAACAAACACAATTACTGCTTAAGGCAGACATCGAACCTGCGACCATCCGGTTAGTAGTTGTACACACTATCAACTAAACCACGATTCCATTGCTTGATTGTTACTAAATTTTATGGGCTGTCGCAATTCTAACCTATGAAATTGGTTAGATTTACCAATATTTTATTTTGAGTGTGGCCTTAAAACACAGCCACAAACTGATTTCTAGAAAGATTCTCCAGTATTAAGCAGTTCAGCATAAAGTCCTGCCGGCTTACTGGTTCCCTTTGTACCAGACATGAGTTTGGTAAGCCTTAAGAAATCACAACTTCTTTAAAGTTAAGCTTCGAACAATATTAAATCCTCGAAGACAAATGTCGGACAGGCGAAATAAATCATAAAAGATGTTTTCGAAGAAGTGTCGCGTTTCAATGAGCGACAATATCGCTCACATAAGTAACAATGCAGTTTGTATTCTCATCAATGATTATATAAGCGTTAATGTCTCCTATCTTGTCGTTAATGATTAAATAAGCAACAATGTCGCTTATTTTATCGTCAATGATTAAATAATAAAAAATGTCGTCTATTATGTCGTCAGTGATTACATAGGCGATAATGCCGTTTATCTTGTCGTCAGCGAATACATAGCGACAATGTCACATATTAAATCACAAAAAGGAGTTTATTAAATATTTTTACACACAAATTTAACTTTTGGCTCACTTGTTTGTCCTCGTTTCATTTAAATTATTGACTGACTTAGCTGAGAATTGAAATGAGGCTACAAGCTTTTAGTTTTCGCGTTTACCTCCTTTCTGCAGCACCACCTAAAACATCGACAACAAAGAGGCCAATATATTTATTTCTTTGATTGAAGACTAAACGTAAGACGTTGCCGCTCATCTTGTCCTTAACAAATTTGGACTGAAGACAACATGTAAGGCAATGTCGCTCATAATGCCCTACACAACTTTACTGACCACAAAATGTAAGACGTTGTCGCTTATATTGTCCTCAACAAAGTTGAATTAAGGATCAAATGTACGATATTGTCGCTAATCTTGTCAGACATTGTTGCTCTTATTGTCCTCAACAAATTTGAATTGAGGACAACAATGAAAACATTTTCGCTCGTCTTGTCTTTCACAATGTTACTGAAGACAAACTGCAAGACATTGTCGCTCATATTGTCCTCAACAAAGTTAGATTGAGGACAAATTTGAAGATATTGTCGCCTATATTGTCCTCATAAAAGTTGAATTAACGACAAAAGTTACGATATTGTCGCTCATCTTATCCTCTACAATATTACTATAGACAAAATGAAAGCCATTGTCGCTCATATTGTCCTCAAGAAAGTTGGATTGAGGCTAAAAATTAAGACATTGTCGTTCATCTTGTCCTTCACAATGCTATTGAAAACAAAATGTAAGACATTATCGCTCATATTTTCCTCAACAAAGTTGGATTGATGACAAACTTTAAGACATTGTCGCTTATATTGTCCTCAACAAAGTTGGATTAAGGACAAAAATTAAAACATTGTCGCTCATCTTGTCTTCCACAATGTTACTGGACACAAAAATTAAACACATTGTCGCTTATACCATCATCAACAAATTTGGATTGAGTATAACATTTAAGACATTGTCGCTCACAATGTTACTAAAGGCAAAATTACTCTTATCGGGAATAAGAGGCGAACATTTTGATCAAGTGAAATATTTCCCATGAATAAAGAATGGTGAAAAAGGCTAAAAAATTAGTAAACTAACACAACAACAATGCAAAATTGGCGATCACAATTTTTATCCAGAATAAAAGTTCACGTGTTCCTTGCACGTGAACTTTTATTCCGGATAAAGGTGAATGTAAGACATTGTCGCTTATATTGTCCTCACCAAAGTCGGTTTGAGGACAAAACACAAGACCTTATCGCTCATCTTGTCGTCAAGGGTATTTAGAAGCGGATATTTTTGTTGCTTCTTTTAGTTTTTTTACGCAGTCTGGTTTTTTTACTTTTCAAATTTATTTAATTTAACTTTTTTCCGCCTACACAGAAAAAAATAAGTTTCGTTTTTGATAACAAAAATCCCGGTATTCAATAATTTTTTTTCCTGTGATAAAGAATTCCCCTATATTGATAACAAAACTATTTCATAATAAATATATATATATATAAATTAAAAAAATTTTGACATGGCTGGAATACGAACCCGGGCTTTCCGGACGTAAAGCATACTCTCTATAGCTGAGCCATATCGCATTAATTTTTTTATGGGATACAACTTGTTTTAAGTACTTATGTATAAAAAGAAAAGAAATAACCGGCATGGAAAAGAAATACTTACAACGAAATATTTTATTATGTTAAAGATAAATGTTATTGAAATTCATATTTTTTTTAATAACATGGTTTTATTGAATATAATTCTTGTCTATTTTTTTCTGTGTACAAAATGATATCCCACTTTTATTTCATAGAAATTTTTTAGTTTCCGCTTTAAGATGTAGCTTTAGGCATTGCTTTTTGTATATAAGCACGTCTAAAAGTTGTTTGTCATTCGTGACCTTCTTTTTTTTAATATTAAATATTTTTATCAACTAAATCAAGAAAATAGTGAGTTGTATAAATTAATTAAAACTCTATGAGTAATAATTGCAATGCAAAAAAAAGGTATTAAAAACATGTGAAATTGAAGTGCTTCATCAATTCCCATTCATCAATCGTTACTCGAATATTCATTTCAAAAATTCAGACGAGTGTTAAATAAAACTAAAATTTTTTTTAAAAAGAGAAAATTGTATTCTTAATCGTAAATAGTTTAATTATATGAAACCATTTGCTTAAAGTATGATTGTGAAGAATAAGAAACATGTAAAAAATAATTGTAATTCGTGACTTGTCTATTTATATGGATTTTGTTGTGGTAGTTTCTAATATCAGATTTCGGTTTCAAAGGAGAAGAAAACTAATTTAATCAGAGCAGAGATCCAAAAACGTTATAGAGAAAAATTAAAACTAGATGATGTCCTTGGATGGATGACACATAAAATATGACAAAATTATATGATGTAATTTGTTATCAGATTGACCTCAGTTTTTCCTTTATTGATGGCATATGTCATAGCATTCTGATGACAGGGTGACATAAATTTTCTATGAGTGTATTAATATGTTGGTCATGTGCCCTTCCTTTCTGATATTACGTTTTATCTCCGGGGCACGAGTCATTTCAAGTACCAATGTTGCCCTGTGCAATCCAATAAAATTTCTCCTCAAATCGATGAATGAAATGTTACGTTTTATTTTGTTTCTTGTGTTGTGCGGGGGGGGGGGGGGGGGGGGGGCTTCTTATTTCAGTAAAATTAAAGTCCCATCTAAAATTACTTTCTCAATAGGTCTTCAAAATCATAGGAAAGAATTTTTCTTTTTACTAATAACTGCTGTTGTATCATATCCCTCTAATAATTTAGTTTTCACAAATTTTATATTGGTTATTAAATCACTAACTCATCATTATTCCCATCTTCAATGTCAATTTACACTTTAAAAATATCTTCAACTAAACAAAATATAAAAAACAATATCAAATGTATGTATCAAAAACTCTTTTCAGTTGATTTCTCAATGTAACTTGTGTGTTTTTTTTTGTGTGTTTTTTTTTGTGTGTTTTTTTTATCTTCTCATAATGATGATCATCAGCCGTATTATTTGCCGTTACTGACTTGCAAACGTACAAGTATCTGCCAGCTTTTTTTTGTTTTGTTCAACCAAGTTACTATTATTTGTTAAAAAGTTTGCTTTTATATTGTTTTGGCATTAAATGCGGCCACCAACTTCATTAAATGTCGGCAAAAGTGTTATGAAGTGTGATAGTATATATCTAAACATATTTGTGTAGTGAACATGAAATCGTCTGTCAGTAAGTACCCAGTCATTCAAATAATTAGCTGATAAATTTGTTAGCCGCTAAGGCAAGGGCTCTATTAGGACTCGTAGCAACATTCTCCGGCGTCCGGATAAAATTTGTGTCACTACAGCCATAGGGCAGATGATATTCAAAATATGACAGTATTCTTTTATGACATTTGTCATCAGATTGATGACAATTTTTGCTTTACCGATGATATTTTCCATAATACTAATGTCACAATTGTGATGACAGGGTGTCATCAATCCGCAAAAGAATTTTTCTGTGAGTGTAGTTCAGTAAACTTTAATTAGTGATGGTACATTTGAAATTTGCAATCATTGAAAATTTGTATATAATAGATAGTTCTCCTATTCTTTCTTCATTCATGATTTCTATAAATAATTTGATTGCATACTAAAGATTTTATTTACATACTAATAAATACATACATACTATATGAAATCCTAAGCAGCAATGATGATAGCATTTTGCGTCTTCCAAACAAGACATTGTTATGTTCTCTTATGTAGTTTGGAGTTAATAAATGATAATTTTTTTCCTGGTTTCTTGGAATATTTTCTCATGCCAAATTCTATCGGAATAAAGCGCACTGTGAAATTAAAGTGCCAGTTAATGAAGATATTCTCAATTTTAAGAACCGCTGGGTATGAACAACTAAAGCAACAAATACAGCATTAGCAAATAAATTTAACAAATAATAATAAACGAAACATTTAAAATAACAAACAGCTTTGGCAAAGCTCCATGATCACAGTCTAAGCAACATGACTGCGAGTATGAGTGCAACTTAACTATTAGATATTTTCGAGTACGTTTCATTATTTAGAATCTAAATTTTAGATACACACACACACATAATAATAGCTTTTCTTCTTTCTTTTATTATTGCTGGGATTTATTTCTTTCTTGTTTCATTTCATAACTCAGGGTTCCCAGTTTTATTTCATACCTTATCTCCAATTTTCGATTTTTCATTCCCAAATATCCCTAAAATAGGTGCTTTCTCATCCCCTAAAATCCCCATAATACCCCTGCAGACAAAACGACTAGTATGTGCTTAGAAATATACTAGTTTCTTTTTAACTCAGACTAGTTGCCTATCTGTCCTTTTTTCACATATCGAACTATTGATTTTAACATTACAGCAGAACTAGCTCGTTTGTATACAGTTATAAACCAGTTGAAATGCCAGTTGTTGTAAAGTAGTGCTCTTACTAGCTTTTTTTATTTATGGTTTTGTATTTATTAAAAAAACTTTGGCTCAACCGGGGTACGAACACACATTCCTCATATTTCAAGGCAAGTACTCTACTCACTGAGCCACTTTCTGCTTATTTTTTTAAGAGCTAATAATATGTTTTATATATAAATCGTATACCTGAAAATTATGTCCTTTTTTGACTAGTATCGCTACTAGTCTCGATACAAATAGTAATATAATTGTTAATTTTTCAACTAGTATCGTTACTAGTCTTGTTAAAACTAGTAATATGACTGTCGTTTTTTGACTAGTATAATTACAACTAGTATATGACTGTCCCAAAGCGTATCTAGCTGGAAATTTAGCTGCTGGGACCTTTAAAATAAAATCATATTATTTCATAGGAAAAATATGCCTACATTTATTGAAATAAATCCATTTATATTGAATATAAGTATTTAAAATTAATTTTATAAGTCCCCAAACAAAAAAGATGGGTGTTATACGTTTGTAGCATAAGCTATATAGAGGCCAAAGTGAAACTTCAAAAACCTAAGTCTGCTGTCAAAAACCTAAGTCTAAGAATGTATTAGTAGAACATTTTGTATTAGTATTGGCTTAAAATAAAAATTTCTCCACAGCACTAAAACGTATGTGATTGTAATAAAAATTATTCTAAAGCATTTATATATTTTATACATGAATTTTTAGAAGTTTATACAATTATTGATGTCATAATTAATGAAAATATGATATAAGAATGATTTTTAATACGTTCGAGCTAAAAAAATTGTGATTTGCTAAAAAAATTTTTTTTTCAATTTTGGTTTTTGGTACTAAAATTTTTTCCCCAAATAGGAACAAAAATACAATGAAAAAATAGTTAAAGTAATCGATAAACCTTTAAGAAATTTATTATTTGACATATTGTCATAATTTTATTTGAAATTAAGTTTATTTGCTGATAGTTAAGCATTGTCTATATGCATTTCATTGGCGCTTTACCAAATTGTTAGTAGACTTAAGCCACAACTTTGAACAGTTACAAACCTTTACTGCACCATGTTGCAGATATGCAACAAACCATTCCATCCTTATAAAAACTATTAAATAAAGACAATTCTTAATTTTATTTCAATGTAATAACTTTGGTACAATACGTACTTTCAAACTGTAAAATGCGTTCATAATAAAAAAATTTTACCTTTTACATTTCCGGTGTTTTAATTCACAAAATGTTGTGAGTGTCCAAGTCAACTATTGTTTTTTTTTATTTTAACATATTTGAGTAAAACTATTTTAAATTTGAAGCTTTCGTCGCTAAGATATTTGATCTTCTCCCACTTCCTTCTTTACCCATTTTCAAGCCAATAAATAAAATTTCAAAAAAATTGTAGAACAAAATTTTCTACTTGTGCTACGAGAAAATAATTTTTTTCTATAGAATTTAGAATTCTATAGAAAAAAATAATTTTCTCGATGTTGCGCCGTAAAGGGTTATGCACAGACTTTCAAAAACCTTTTGAGAATTTACAAATTATAATATTTTTGAAAACCACAAAAGAATAAAAAGAATAAAGAATACGCTTAAGGTACGTTCACACTTGGAAAATATTTGTCCAAAAAAACGTAACCACTACAATAGCAAAAGCTATTTTTAAATTACTTTTAATAAATGCAAAGCCATATTTAAAAAAATTTTGAAATTGAAGGAAATACAATTTTAGCTTGTCTGTTGGTCACGTTTTTTTCGGCAAATATTTGCCAAGTGTGAACGTACCTTTAGAAACTTATACAAAACCCAGCAAATAATTTGCATTCGATGATGGGACATCACGAAGTTCATAATAAAAACACAATATCCGGTAAACTATTCCGTTGCAAGATTGTTCTCATCGAGCGGCAATAATTTCCAAGTCAGCTTAATTAATCACTTCATCAGCCATTTCGTTCCACTGAATGTAATAGGTTACAGAACGCCACCTTCTGGAGAGCCTCTAGTTACTCAATGCTATTCGCTGTGCCATACAAATTCAACTTAACGGCCCCAGACAAGAAAAAATCTAAAGTCCAGCGTTTAATAATACTATAAAACAAGAAAAATGCATTTTTTATAATTTTTTTTAATTTGGTATTTTTGAAGAGGCTGCTCCATTGGTTTTATCATAACTTATAAAGAGGATGTCTAATTTTTCTTACAAAAACCACTAAAACACTTTAAATAAAATTACGTTTAAGCCGTTTTAACATTATTATTTTTAATATACTCAATGTTTTTGGAATTATTCAGCCCTTAATAATGAAAATCGAAATATTTTTAATTTTTTAAACATTTATAAATAATCGGAAATTCGAAAATGCTACCATTTTTATTCACTGGCCGTAAAGGCACATATACCACAAATATAATAAGATTTATTTCACGCAAATCGATGGATAGATATTGAATTTGTTCACAATAAAGTGAAATTAGCTGATTTTTGGAAAAAAATCGAGTTTGGGACACGTTGTTGCTCCACTGATTTTTTCATAACTTGAAAAAAAAAACTCTAAAAGACTTGGAATAAAATTATCTTTAAGCCATTCTTTATTACAAATAGAATAAGCCTTATTTCATGAAATTCGATGGAAAGAAGTCAAAAATAATGTCCATTAAGTTTCTTTAATAATTTCTGTAATTATTTGTTCAGAGCTTAATTAAATTTTATTTAAGTTGGTACAAACAAACTATTTATATCTTTATTGCCTGATGTTGCAGCAACGACCTCTTTTTCCCAGAGTGTAAGAACATGTTATTGTTTCTGTTACTTCTGTCACGTTTAACATTTCTTTCTGATCATCATCACCTGGTTTTTCTTTCAAGTTGGTATCGTTTATGGTGTAAGTGCTTGCTCTTGGTTGTTGGCGAAGTTAGTTGTGGTGGGCTCAAATATTTTTATTACATGTCAGTTTGATTGTTTGAACCGACTTTTTTTTGTGGATTCGTTAGCTGTCAGCCATGTCAAGTAAGTACGCGTTTTTATTTTTATAGTTTTTGTCTTAAAACATCTTTAACTTTTACTAGCAAACATCCGTAACTATCTACATACATACTTACAAACTGTAATACACATTATGTTTGTTTTAAAACATTTTTGTTGCACTTACATACAAACATGTTTACCTGACATTATTTTCATTCATTCATTCAGTTTAACATCAATCCAGCTTTTTATTGTTTAAAATTTTTATTTCTGATGTTTTTATTTATTTATTTATTTGTAAATAGTTTCGTTACTTTTATTTTAACTTTTTCACTTTATATTTAAAGTGAAATTGTGTTTTTTTTTATATTAACTTGGACTTTTTATGTTAAAAAAAACTAAGTAAAAGAAACGAAAACATTAATAGAAAGTTATGTATTTCATAAGGTGTTAGATTTATGGTCCGTACACACTTACTTGCCACCACAATCATGCGCTTTTTTTTTAGTATTGTTACCCGTGTATTTTGTTTTTTGGTCTCTTTTATTTTTGCTGTGATGGAGGCGGAAATAACTCGACGACTGTCATGAAAAAGTTGTGTTTTTATTTTGCTTCACTTTTCATTTCACATCTGTAATCATATTTTGAATTGTTTAACTTAAATATTTCTAAATTGTTTTTATTTTTTATTTTTCCATTGTTTATAAAATACACGAAGTTACGAAATGCACTTCCGAATTGTGGTTTTTAGTATTTTTGTGAAATATATTTAATAAATAAATTTCTTTTCAAATACACCAACTGTTTTAATATAGTGCAACATATGATTTTCTTTGTAATCATTGATATCATCCCAGTAAAAGAAGAGGTGCCTACATGATTTTTATGTGAACTGTTTCCACTTGGAAATATGTATTAAATAAAAATAAAGAAACGGTGTCGTGGAACACCGTGTTGGAACTTAGTTTCTTACGTTATACTTAACTTAGAAATAGCCCCTTACCCTGCCCCCCCCCCCCCCCTTGTAGGCTTATTTTTGAAAAATATATATACAGCCCATAATGAATAACAATTCCCCGGGAGTTTTTTTCCCTATTCCCTGGTTCCCCTATTTTAAATAAAATCTCCCAGGGAAAATTTTCCCTTTTCCTATTCCTCCTATTCTAAATTACAGTTTATCCTGGAAAAACCTCCCAGGGAAAAAAGTAGATATTCTAAATATGAGGGAGAAACTCTTGCTTTCCCCAAACATTTTGAAAGGAACTAATGCAAACATTTTAAATTCAAATTAAAAAATGTTGTGAAACAATTGTATAAGTATTTATTTAGTACAACAAGTTCTCTCTTGTTTTAGACGTTTTTATCCCCGCCGTGCAAACATGCGCTTCAAAAACATGAACTACTTCTGCCTTCGGAATAAAGTTTTAAAACACATTCAATTTTGCACGCATCCTTTAAGTTCACATAATAAGTAAATGGAAGCTTTGTTGCGACTTAAACAATTTACAATTTCGTTTTTGCACACATTTAATGTATCTGGTCCTGAACTTGGCTCAGTTTTCACTTTTCTTCCTCCGCATAAAGTTCCTCCGAGAGCATCTGAGTGACTACACTGTACATTTTAGTTTTTATTTAAGCAAAAACAAATATTTATATTAACACACAATCTTATTATCCTTCCGGACTCAGATCTAATAATGTTTTAAATATCATACAATCTGGTTGGATAGTTTCAGAGAGGGAGGAATTGCCCCTTACCCTTCCCCCAACATCCTGGTCTTATTTTTGAAAAAATATATAGCCTATGTGTCCTTTTAGGCTCAGATCTATCCATGTTTTAAATTTATTAAAATTGCCTCGCGGTCCTATTTTTGAAAAAGTGTATAGCCTATGTCTTCTTTTAGACTCAGATCTATCTATGTTTTGAATTTCATCAAAATCGGTTAGAAAGTTTCGTAGAGGCAGAAATTGTTCCCTACCCCTCTTCGTGCTCTTATTTAAAAGAAAATTTATAGCCTATGTGCTTTTCTAGACTCAGATTTACCTATGTTTTAAATTTCATCAAAATCGTATTAGATAGTTTCTGAGAGGCAGAAATTTCCCCTACTTCGCTCCGTGGTCCTATTTTTAAAAAAAATGTGTAGCCATTGTCTTCTTTTAGAGTCCGATCTATCTACGTTTTCTATTGCATCAAAATCGGCTAGACAGATTCGTAGGAGCAGAAATTTCTCGCTTCCCCTCCTCGTGCTCCTTTTTTTTAATGTATAGCCTATGTGCTCTTCTAGACTAAGATCTATCTATTTTTTGAATTTAATCTAAATCGGTTAGATAGTTTCTGATATGCAGAAATTTCCCCCTACCACCCTCGAGGTCCTAGTTTTTAGAAAACATGTATCCTATGTGGCCTTCTAGACTTAGATCTACCTATGTTCAAAATT
The DNA here is from genome assembly GCA_956483635.1 of Panzeria rudis. NCBI lineage: Eukaryota > Metazoa > Arthropoda > Insecta > Diptera > Tachinidae > Panzeria > Panzeria rudis. Next base: position 175,156,220 of record OY101448.1, read on the forward strand.
TCATCAAAATCGGTTCAGCGCAGCAAACAAACAAACTTACTTTAGAATTTATAATATTAGTAAAGATGCTAACTAGCAGAGACGCCTTCAGCTATCACTGCCAGGAACTACTTAAAGAAGTCACAAACCTTTTAGCAAAGACACAAACCATATTGAAGATTCCTAAAAACCAGGCCAAAAAACCCTAAAATCCTAAGAGTTCAACGGCACTTCCTTGGAAAATTACGGCAGCACTGAATATCTAAAAATTCGCGGCCAGTATTTTATAATTTTCAAAAAAATTTCATTTTACCTCGCAAGCTTTGATTTTTGTTATTCAAAGCATTGATGTGCATGGCGAGCCATAAGGAACTTCCGTTACAAAAATTAAATTTATTCTTAACGATTTGAAGATCTTTGAAATACAACGATCTTTCTACATAAATCTTGGCCCAAAAAAAGTGCTGAGCACATCTTATATCTTAAACGTAGGGCCTACAAGATTTCTTATGCCGAATCAGTATAACTACACACAGAAAGAAATACCAAAGCAAAATCAACATATCGCAATGTAGATTGGAAATCATATTGAATTTAGGGGCTATTCACATATTACGTAACGCTACATAAATGTGCTGAGCACATTTTATTGCCTATGCCGAGTACTAATTATGAATAAGTACGAAGTTAACCTTTAAACACAGTTTAAGCTTTCAATTATTTCTGGCGTACAAATTGAGTTTGGAGCTTGGTTGTTTTTAAAGACCCACAGTAAAATTTTAAAATTTTATGGCCAACATTTTTGTAGAACATCTTATCCCCACCCTCCCCTTTGTTATGGGTGTTTTTCACGATTTGTTAGAATACAGCCAAAAAATACCGTTAGGTGGGTGAGTTAGAGGGATAATATATACCACAAAAATAGTTTCCTTAATGTTTTCTACAAAAAATATTTGCCTTAATATATTCTACAAAGTTGCTGAATATACTCTACACCTCAGAAGTAAAGATTACATAGCTTTATATACCGATATGCTGCATGAAGAGGCCAAATTAAAGGAAACTTTAACACCCCTAAAATTAATCACCGATGTGATCTTTCAAAACGCCGATACTCGTATATTTTTCTTTGGTCTCCTCTACTAGAATCGGTTGTCAGAACTTCGTAATTTAGAAAAAAGTTCAAAATTGTTGTACAGTGTAATTAATAAAATGACATAAATGTTATAAATTTAATTAAATATGACTCTTCGTGTTATTTCGGTATCAAGTTCACGTTGTTTCAAGTTGAAATAAACTTGATTGAACATGATTCTTCGTATTATTTCAGTATCAAGTTCATTTTGATTTAACAGTGCTGGAATATTAAATCAACATGAAATATAGTTATATCAGAAGGAAAAATTTTCTTTGTTGGTTATTGTAAACAGGCTTTGTCAGATATGGCGATTTCTCGCCAAACATGGCGATTTTTCAACTTGTTTGGCGTAAAAATTTTTGACTCGGCGACATGGCGATTTTTCTGGCGATAAATAAACTTGTTGGCGATTTTATGGATATTTTTTTGTTGAAAGAGTATTTTCGAAAATAAATCCCACCAAAACTTGTGTGGAAGAAATTAAACCAATGTGATTTTGATGCTTTCTCTTATATCAATTACAGACAGTCATTAATGGATTTTGAATTTTGATGAGAAAAATTCAAATGAAATAGTTTTTGGCGATTTTATTTCTACTTTTGGCGATTTTCTCCTACATTTTTATACGATTTTTTATACAAAGTTTTTTATAAAAGCAAATTTACTACAAAATATATATTAAGAAAAACTACATAAAACAGATTTTGGCGACTTTTTTAAATCAATTTGGCGAAATAGACCAGAAAAAATCTGACAACCCTGATTGTAAAATCAAGTTGTATTAATGTGAAATGCCTATGGAGCAAAATCATTGCCGAAAAATGTTAAATTAACCTTGTTTACAACGATTTTAATACGAATATTTCTGTACGTATGTACAAAAAATTGGGGGGAGTGGGACATTTAAATCTATATATTTTTTTTTTGTTGTTCTCTACGAGAATCGGCCATTAAAACCTTGTAGCTTCATGATCCAGCAATAAAAATTGTATTTTTTTTTTGCCATTACATGTATATTTCTTATGAATTTTTGCACAATAATTTTTTTTAATATCTTTCGTTCCGAAACCTTTAAACATATAAAAAAATGTAATGTTAAAATATCTCAAAGACGGCTGAAATTGAAATTATTTGAACTAAATTTTCACAGAATTAGACGGGTAATTCATTCTCAAGTTATAATAGAATCTTCTTCTTCAAAACATAATTTTTTTCAAAAATCAGGTATTTTCATTTTATTGTGCATTAAATCAATATCTATCCATCGTTTTGCACGAAATAGAGCTTATTTTATTTGCAGCTTAAAACCCGCTCTAGAATATGCTACTTTTGTTGCAGCAACACTTCCCAGCAGGTTTGTAAAGGAGAGCTTTGTTGCTGTAGCTTACAAACATGCTTACGTATTGCGTGATATTAGTTCGCGACGTCTCACTTAGGAACACTTCTTGTTAAACGCTTATTTCAGCGCATTTAGTATATAATAAAATCATACTATTATTTTGTCGTTTTCAGATCTTAACTCACGCTCGTTCTTCGTAAAATGTATATTTTTATTATCTCTGCCATACAGTAGCGCTTTCTTGAATGCACTACTGTAAGTGAATGTGCAAAAATTTGTTTTTTAAGTGAAGGAAAAAGAAAAATATATGAAGCTTAAGCATTTCTCGCCATACATTATTGCACATATTCAGGCAATACATATGCCGCTACTATGAAGCGCACTTGTATAACAGGAATAGTCTGTACTGCTTTCAAAACCTCGACAATTTTTTTGCTGGGTTGTTTTGTGTGAGAGTGATGAAATAGAATTATATACATTTTTTATTATTCTCTCGCTCTTTTTCACTAGAAAATAAAAAGTTGCTGCAAAAAAAAAAAATTGTAAGTCTGGACGGGGACTAAGTACACAGAAAAAATTATCACCAAAAAAATTTCAAACAAAATTTGTCTAAAAATAAATTTCATTTTCAGCAAATGTTGTTTACATAATCAAGGAATTGTTTGTTTGACTTTTATTTAGGACGCAAACCCCAAAAACAACAAGAAAAACTGTGCCGTAAAAAAACAACCCCGATGATAGCAAAAGGTATGCTATTGTATCCAAGGCTGCCAAATGATTTTGATAAAATATCTGCACTTTTTATGGAAAAAAATCGGCATTTTCGGCAAATCAACTCGAAAATTCAGACTTGCACATTTAAGAAAGTGGAATTTCATAAATGCTTAATGGATGATGATGGTGACCCAGTCAACATTTTGTTTGATATATTACAAAAATCCAGTAAATATTTTTGTTTGATTAAGTAAACTATTTTGTTTAAAATTTTTTAGTATTTTTAGACTAACTGTTTTATCAATTCAGACAAAAATATTTTTTGATATTTTTCAGAAAATTCAGTAAATCTTTTTGTTTGACTTAGCGAATTGTAAATATTTTTGGGCAAATTGTTTTATAGATTTAAACAATTTGTTCGCTGAAAAAAAACACTTTTTTTCAATGGAATAATTGCGATATTTTTGTCTATATTTACAAATTTGTTTGTAGGTCCGGTCCGTTCCCAAAACAAAATATTTACTATTTCATTGAATTCCTTTACAGCAAATGAAATTCAGTTTTTTCTGTGTAGCTTTAAGATTAGTTAACTAAAATGGTTAGTGTTCGCCATTTTGTATTTTTTATAGCTTTTTAAGAAATAAAAATTTTTAAATTTTACATAAAAATATATATTTTTTATCATCGCGGACTGAATAATCTAAAAACTGTTGAGTATATAAGAAAGAAAATAACATTAGATCAATAGCAATTTTATTTTAAGTTTCTTAGTGTTTTTTTGTAAAATGGGACAACCCATTTTTAAGTTATGATAAAATCGGAGAACCAGCCTCTTCAAAAATCGCAAAATGTTAGGAAAAAATTAAAAAAAAAAAAAAATAAAACATAACGTTATCATAACACACCAAAAAAATATAGTGATACTCCTTAGAATATTTCTTGTTACATAGTGTTATTTACTTGAACTAAATTGTTAATTTATCTATTGCTTGATATTCAACTTAAATGTTTACTTATATTTATTTTTAATTCTCCTGTCTCAGACAGTTTACTTATACATACCTACAAAATTTTTATGTATCAAAAATAATTAAATTATAAAAGAGTGACAGGGGCGTTAATGAACGCATTAGTTTTTTTATGCCTTTCACTAAAAATGGAAAGCGTATACATATATAGGTTTGTCACTCCGTTTGTAATACATATCTACAATATTCGCTTGCGACCCTGTAACGTACTTATAGTATATTTTGGGTCCTTATAAATGTTATAAAAGTCAAAGTTAGGACCGTCTGTCCATCTGCCTCTTTGTCCAATGTTGAAAAGCATTTCATGATGGCTATAGATAACATACGATCTTAAATTATGGATCAATCTGTTGGAATATGTCGGAAAAATTAATATATTTGACACCAGCGAAATCGGGTCAAGAATTACAGAGATATAGCCCAAAACATGAGTCCTCATGTTTTTATTGTTTTTTATGGACTTATACATCCGATGGACCTCTATTTTAAAACTATCAGTCCAGTATAGTTTTCTGAAGCTTTCTGGACAAAAAAACGCCAAAACCGAAAAAGTCGCTAAAACGGCGAAATATCGCTGAAACGGAAAAATTACAAAAATTTAGAAAAAGTCGTCTGTCTCAAGGGCAAAATCACCAAAACGAGAAAAATAGCTTAAACGTGAAAAAATCGCCAAAAAGAAAAACACAACGAAAAAAACACAACGAAAAAAACACAATCTCCAAAACGGATAAAAATGGCTAAAACGGAAAAAACCACCAAAAATATAAAAAGTCTTTAACACGAAAAAAAAAATCACCTAAACGGAGAAAAATTTCTAAAGAAGAAGTAGCAAATCTCAAAAAACGGAAAAAATAGTTGGCAAAACAGAAGAAAATCGCCAAAACTGGAAGAAATCGAAGAAGCGAAAAAAATGTGACCAAAACGGGAAAAAATCTTCAAAACGGGGAAAAACTCACTTTAACGGAAGCAAAATCACCCAAGTTTGCAATAAGACGCTGTAATGGAACAATAACGCCAAAAGAAAACAATCGCTTAAACGAGAAAAATCGCCAAACCTGCAGGTCACTCAGTTAGATTAAGGCGTGTCAGACGCGCCCACAAAAATCTGAGCAAATACGCTTTTTCTGTCTATGATGTCTTATAACTTAATCCTGCCTTTTCTGTAAATCAACCCAGCTTCAAAACGCTCGATTTAGAGAAATTAAGTCCACCAATAGCTATATTTTTGCAGTTTTTTTAGTGAAGCACCACTAATTGCTCGAATCACTTTTTTCATTCTTCTGCAAGACTGCAAAAAACGTGTTCAGGAAATAGTTACACTAGCAAAGAATTTTCCATTTGAAAAACATTTTTTAGATAAAGAAATTAATTTTTGAATTTCGGCTTAGTGCCACCGTCAAAAAATAAAAGCACCATAACTTAGACTAAAAAAGCACCGAGCACTAACTCCAAAATTTTTCGTGTCGAAAAGTTGAAAAAGCACTAAAAACGGTGCGAAAAGCACTGAGTTGACAACGCTGCTTAGTAGGTTGTTGTTGTAGTTTGGCTGAAAGTAGGTTGTCGTTGACACAGTTTGCTTTTTTCATTCCATGTCACACATTTGATCTTGTTATAGACCATAGTCGCTCATACTGCCACCAGAGTTCCGAACATTATTCGGCTCGTATATGTATTCAGCCGAATGAAACCCAATGTACTCACTAAAGAGTAAAAAATAAACAACAACGTCATTCAGTTGTATAAAAGCGTGTTGTTTTTTTCTTTTTAATAGGCACATAGTGGAATACTACTAACACCCAATTCACACCGTGAAATTTATGACGTCTATTTTTCTCAATTCCCTTTTAAAGTTGCTACCAAAAACCTTTTGCGTTCATACGGTGATTTTTATTTGCATGTTATTTTTATATATTACTCTCAAATTTCGCTCTATTTACTCATTTACAACACCAAAACGTTTAGCACAATCAGATAAGAGAGAGAAAATGAGAGACAATACTAATCGAATTAAAAAAAGTTAAAAAAGAATTGAGAAAAAAAACATGAAAACAGAAATCGTGGTTTTTTTTCTACACCGCTTTCTTCTCTACACCGTTCGCCTAAAAGAAAAAGTGACGTCCAAAAAATGAGGTCCAAAATTTTATCGTGTGAATTGGCTGTAACACCTACCCATAAGCACTAATACTTAATTAAAAACTCATTTCTCTCGATGGGCACCACTGTTATAGACAATACTTAAAGTAAATTTATATTCGAAAATAACGGCCGTGTAAAGTAGAGCTTATGAAAAAGGTTAGGTTGAACAGGCTGCCGGTTTCTAACAACCGGCCCACTTGGGTCCTTTGGTCCCTTTGTGATGAAAAAAGATTGATGTCAAATAAGCATTGGGAATTGCATAAAAAGTTGATGATAACAAAAACCTTGAGCTAAAAAGCATTCAGTATTCCCGGCATACAAGTGCAATATCCTAATACACACATACATAATACCCAAAGACGTTTGTGCAAATTAGTAGATTTTGCACCAAGTTCTGTAAGCAATTGTTTTCGACACATCTTTTTAAGATAAAAATGTTTAATTAATTTCTATTTCAAAGCCAACATAAAACTGTTTTAATAACTAAATGTGCATAAATTCTAGACAAAAAGCGCCAATTTAGCGCTTTATTTAAAAAAAGCGATTTTTGCTACATCAAAAAGCGCGGAAACTATAGTGGGCGTGCTGCGACACACCTTAATCTGAAATGAGTGATCTGAAAATTTTTAGGTTATTTTTTTTATAAATACCCATTGATTTGGGATATGCGATTTGAAGAAATCCAAATTTTACTTTTTACAATGTACAAATATATATTATGAATGTTATTGCTTGGTAAAGGGTATATAAGATTCGGCATATCTGAATATAACACTATTATATTGTTTTAACTTGTTTTTTTATCTTGAGAATTTTTGTTGTTGTTAATTATGCTTATTTAGAAAACTTCTGTATGCTTATTAATAGCTATTTAGGTACCATAAAAATAAAATTCAGCAATTGTTGTCGTATTCGTCTTTATCGCAGTTAACAAATATTTGCAGACGCCTATCCAGCATTAACTTTTTGTGGGTGAAGGAGGGAGGGGTGGAGTAGGGCGAACTTTTAACTGAAACATGCTATTTTACAAAATTTCGCTGAAAAACTCAATAGAAATAAAATATAGTTTATTCATTAAATTCGTTGATATAAGAGCTGCTAATAATTAGCATTTAGAACAGTTAAAACTATAACGTTGCTGAAAGAAAGTGTCCGAAAAAAAGTTTAGAAATATGAACGTTTTTGCTTTGATAACTATGTTATCAGTTATTGCTTTATTTACTTCGATAGCTGCTGAACAAGGTACGTAGGATAATAAAATTTAAAAAGAAATATTTTTTTTTATGGAAACATATGCACACGTTTAGATCGCAGATGTAAAATGAAACCTTATCCGAACCGCGTTCATTACAAAATGGTATATACATACTACAATGGATATTGTCAGTCATACCCTGTAGTTAGAAATTCAAGACCGTATGGTAATCAATTCGCAAGCTCTAGCGACTGTGTAAGGAGTTGCAAGTCAGCTGATGAAAAAGGTATGTAGAACAATAAACTTTAAATATAAATGTTTTAATTTAATTCCACTCTCACGTTTAGAACGCCAATGTGAAATGGAAGCTTTTCCGAACCAAATTAGAGCCAAAATGGTATCTACATTCGCATATGGATTATGTCAATCATACCCTGTAGATAGTCATGCAAGACCCTACGGTAATCAATTCGCCAGCTATAATGACTGTGTAAGGAGTTGCAATGTCAAATAAAATATTTTCTTTCTTTTGTCACACCGTAAATTTATTGATAATTCTATTTCTATTGCTTTGCATCGTAATTTTAATTGATTATTATAATTTATGTAAATATGTAGTTAAGTATGTATATTGGTAAGAAAACGACCCCAAAAAATATTTACGGTCAATCTGTAAAGATTAAGGCGTGTCGCACGCCCACCAAAGCTTTAGCAAATACTCTTTTTCCGTCTTTTATCTCTTATAACTTAATGTGAATAGTATTTACAAAAAATAAGCAGTTATTGATGACTGCCAACAGAAGTGAAAACTGCTAAGCACATAACCGGTTGATTTTCATTATAAATGTACATTTCGTGTTTTTTATGATTGTAATTAAAGGAAATATGTAAAGAAAGGATTCATATTATAATCTTCACCTCATTCGATGTGTCCTGAAAGAAAATTATGTTTTTCGATTTTGTAACATTTTTGTGTATTGAGTGAGCGTTACATTTGCTTTCGCGCTTGTTTTGGGAATGATTTTTGCGGAAAAAAATACGCCACAAAAAATTTGAATGTATAGGATTTGAAAGTACTATACATCTACCCTCTAAAACGAAAAAAAAAATCATAATAATCGCAGAACGAAATTAAAAGTTATGACCACTTTTTCAATTTTGACTTGGGTTTACATCGACAAATAAAAAATGCCTGTCTTTTAAAAAAATTCTTTACAAACATTAATACATGAGCAAAGAGTAGGCTAACTCTCCTTTGAAATAAGACTAATTTTAATAAAATCGGCCAACAGTAATTATTCGTAGCAAACTACAACCTACCTAATACATTATTCGAAGCAAAAATTCTTAGAAGCAAACATTTTTGCAAACAAAGTCAAAAGTTTGTAAACAGATACTATTGCTTATATAATTTCAACCCTTCAACTGCTGTTAACTTTTTTAACATCCTAAAATTTATAGATAAATAACATTTTACAAAAATTTTTACGCAACGCTCAATACATTTTTATACGAATTCAATATTTTTTCAAAACACACACAACATTTTGAACTCATTACAATTCAGATGTATAATCTTCGATGTATTCCTTTCCTCCATTCTCCATCATTTTAACAAGCTACTTAGTTATTCACTAAAAACTTTTAATTAAATCAGAAAAATATCGATAACGCTCAACACAATTTTTTTGGATACAAATATAATACTATTTAACAAAGCTCACAAAACTTTCAAGTATTTAGAAGTACCAACCTACACTGTTATTTTAATGTAGGTTGCTAATGCAATTTTAGTAACTATACTGAGCAATGAAGTGTACTAAAAAAGCGTAACGCTCAGTACAGAATACTGTGGACAGCAACAGTTTAAAATAAAATATAATTTCTAATATTTTTCAAAAATTTAATGAGTGAAATAAGAGAAGCAAATGGAAATATTCTAAAATTGTTATAAATTTAATCTTGTTTTTGAAAAAATTCATACTTTCTTAATGTGGAAAATCAACAGCATGCATTATGGACACGCCATTTTGTATGAAGAGAGTATAAACAGTGTTTTCGCTCTTCACTTTTAGCACATAATGGACAGTCTTACACAAACAAAAAACTTATATACCTTTATTTATAATTCATTAAGTCCTGCTAAAGCATTTTTCATTTCAAAATTTATGCGTTGATCTTATGAAATATTTTACTTTACAACGGGCATGAAAAAAGCATTTGATATGAAAATCACCTAATCCCTTTTTTAAACGTTGCCGTAGTCGGGTAAAAATGTGTTGTCTGTAAAGTTTCCAACACCTGTTGCTTTGACGACTTTTCTCTAAATCGCATATATAACGCATAAGCAGACAATTTTTGCTTATAGTACGAAGTTTGTAGGGTATTTACATTTGTACAATATGAACATCAAAATCAAACAACAACAAGAACACAAGAGTGCGTAGTAGCTATCAATAAAGCAAATAAGCACCAAAACACTTCAATAACAAATTAGTTCTCATTTATTTAGTTTTCTCTTAGTCGGGCTCTGATTTAACGAAATATACTGCAAAATGTCGAAAGAAGCCCACAACTGGTGTTGCCACTTTTTCTATAAAACTGCTTTACATATATCTATTTTTGGAAAGCTTAACTTTATTAATACATCTTTTTAGGTTAATTCAGATATGCTAAACATGAAAAGAAAATTCATTTCGGTCATTGTCTTGACTGTACACATTTGGTTGTCGATGTATACTTCTTTTTAAAGCGCCATCTAAAGTGAAAGGCTCGTTCGCTGACGCCGAATTATATCTTGTTTGAGAGGCTACTAGCTTACTCGTCGAATAGCGGCTAGATGGCTTTGATCAGATAAAAAATTACTAAGTTGTAGTGGATCAAAGATGAGTAATTCTATTTAGCCGGGTGTGACCATTTTACACACATTTTTTGTTATAAATCAAGAATAAGAAATTTTTTACTTAAAAAAACGTTGCAGCTCCCAAGGACATTAAGCTAAAAGTCGTAGAGTAACGAGTAGACACTAATAGATCACGATTTCTGACCATAATGATCGTCAGAAAGCTGCGACGGGTGTGACCTTTGAAGAATTATGACCTTCACTACAAATTCTGTAAAATTTTGACTATAAGGTACACAATAATTTTGGTAAAGATATCTGTTCAAAGTGTTCTTAATCGTATTTTGTATTTACTGTTTGACAAAAAAATTCTTTTTCTTATAAAAAAAAACTATTTTTAAAATGAGACGGGTGTGACCGACGGGTGTGACCTAGTACGAAAACTTAAAAAAATCGAAAAAATAAAACTTTTTATTGATTTAATTAATGTAAATAATATAAAAATAAACTTATAGAAAATAATAAGACATTAAATTATTTGCTATCCGTTCCATTATTGACAGCAGAATACTCTAGCTGAATATGTTTCTAAATTCAATAAAAAGCAAAAAAAAAGTATATTCTTTTCAGAGATAAGGGTTTTTATTAATAATGAGAAAGGGAATAAAAGAAAATCTGAAATAAATATTAAACATACAAAGAGCGAGAGCGTGATCTTGCGTGATCATATAAAAGTGCCTCAAATTGATTAAAAAATATTAAATAGTGTATTTTTTTTATTTTTTCTGTAATCGCCATTCTCTAAAAAATATCAATTGAGAGATCTTTATTTAAAATGAGAAAATTATTTTTTCCTTGCATAGGGCCGTTTTTTGTGGAATCACTCAGATACAACTTTATGACAATTTTAACGTTTTTTTAAACCAATTTTTGTCTGCTTTGTATCGCAAATAATAAAAGAAACCATAGTAAATATTTTAATTTTATTCAATAGTACATTTAATTACAGAAATTATAAGTCATAAAGAAGCGAATTCTGGGGAAAATTAAAAATGTTAGAATGAAAAAAATGGGAGATCTAAGATGATATCGTGGTTGGTCTCAAAACATCATATTGTCAGTTCAACCTTCGGTGCATCCAAAATTTTGTTTGTCTTTTTAGTTGTTACGTACTTTACATATTTCTTTCTAAATAAAAATAATTTAATTGAAAAATTATATTGAACAAAAAAAAAATTTTTTTTTTGCAAAGATAGATCTTCAAAAAGCTTGATCCAGCTTTTCTCATCATTTTACTTTCGAACTGATTTAGTGAAATATAATTTTTAATCTTTGGATTAAAACCATACAGTTCCACTAAAAATTTATTAATTAATTGTTAAAAACTCTAAGGGCGCACAGCTTAGAATGTACACTGTTCAAATAAATAAAAATGGGACAAACAAACATTCACACGTTAGTATACGTAAAATAATGGTTTTCAATATGGGAATGAGGGAAATAACCAAAAACTTAATTGAGCAAAGCTATTATTATTACTATGTAAATAGCCATCAAATGAAAATTGAAAAACTAACAAGGTGGCACGAATGAATTGTAGGTAACATCATGCTGTCAGTTCAACCTTCCGTGCAGCCAAAATTTTCCTTGTCTTTATAATTGTTACATGATTTAGAATTCCTTTCTAAATAAAAGTAGTTTACTTGAAAAATTAAATTAAACGAACTCAAGCCAAAGCAGCATATTTTTTTATGTGATTATTTCGAACTACAGTACATATCGGATATAAGAAACTTTAAAAATTTCACAAAATTGTTTTTATATGCGGTTTTTTCTTATAAGCAATTATTGTTTATAAGAAAGTTATTTCTTATACACATTTATATGGATATAAGAAACTTTTTTCTTATAAGTGTATATTCAATAAAGCATACATATGTAATATATTTTTTATAAAAAGTAAAACAAATTAAGTTCGATATTAAAAATTTTTTATTATGTATACGAAACAATTCATATAAAAAACTAACTTAAATAGCTCTAACAAAAGATAAACACTAAGAAAATAATTCAGTTTGCACTATAAAAATTTCTTATATAAAATCTTTTTTCATATCATTTATCATCTTTGGTGTTTGAAAAAAGTTTCTTATATCAGGGTTTTGTCTTATATACGATTTTCTTTTATAGAACATTTTTTCTATGGAAAGTACAGAAAAAGACACGGTGTTTTTGGTCCACTTTCTTATAAGCGGTTTTTTCTTATATGCGATGTGCTTATAACCGGTATCTACTGTAATTTGCTTTTCATTGCAAAGTTATTATACATAATAGGTTTAAGTTTATAACGTAAGAATTAATCAATTTAATTTTCTACCTAACGGCAGAACAAAACAACGTTGTACGCCACCATAAAATAGTTTTACTTACTTAGGACGAACTGCCGTTTAGAAGTTAACAGTTTACTTAAAAATTTTTGTGTTCTGTCCCATTGTGCTAAGCTCAAAAATATTTTTATTGTTGGTTTTATTACGTTATTTAGTTTATATTGGATGTTGTTTACTTATTTTCATGCGTATAACAAAACAAATAGGCAATTATAATAGCTATAGCTAAACCAAAACAAACTCATGAAAAAAAATAGACAAAGAAAACTGTTTAAATGCAAAACGACAAATTAGCTCTTTTAAATAAAAATAATAATAATAATCGTTTTCAGGGTCCCCCCGAAACAGATGTGGTCGCGTCATCGTTTTAAAGCTTTAAAATCTTCTTTTAATATCATTGAAGTAATGAAATGCCAAATTTCAACACGATTAACTAGAAAAAAAGCAATTGTTATCTAGATCAATTCAACTTTCAAACAAACTGAACTCAATTATAATCGGCCCAGTCATCTTTTACTTGAGGTCTACAGTGTAGACTCTACACGTAACATAATATGTAAGATGAGATTGTCAAATTCAATCGCAGAGAGAATTATGTTACGTGTAGACATCAAATTAGTGTTATCTCAATGTTATAAGAATTTTTATGAGAGCGTTGTTATAAGAATTCTTATAACAGCAATCTTATGAGAAGGACTGTCAAAAAACACATGAAAATAAAATATTGTGATGATTTTGATAAAAATTCTGTGTTAAATAAATAAATAAGTGTGTTTAATTGATTTATAAATTAAAATTTGTGTGAAAAATTAAAAATAAAATAACTAATTGTGCAAAAGTAGTACATGCTAACTCGATGAGCATTTGCATAAAATTAAATCTAATTGGAAAAGTAAAATTACGTCTTTCCCTAGTATGAGATTAAGCGAAGACGCTGTGTTAGGCATCAGAAATCAAAAGTAAATGAACACTGAATCGTCGATATGTTAAAAAGCTCCCGCTTTTTTATACACACAAAAAGTTCATATTAAAATCGTAGAAAACAAGGTTAATTTAAAAATTGTCGGTAGTGCTTTGGCTTAAGTTTTTTGGTTGTTTTGGCAATTTTTTCGGATTTTGGCGATTTTGTTCAGTTATGGCGATTTTTTCGATTTTTGGCGGTTTTTTTCCATTTTAGGCGTTTTTTCCTTTTGGCGATTTTTTGTTTTTGGCGTTTATTTTCCAGTTTTTTTTGTGAATTTTTCGGCTTTTGACAGTATTTTCAATTATGGCGTTTTTTAGATTTTTTGGCGATCTTTTCATTTTTGGCGATTTTTTTTAGTTTTGGCGATTTTTTGTTTCAATTTTGGCGTTTTTTTCGTTTTGGCGATTTTTTTTTGTTTTTGGAGATTTTTCAGTTTTGAGTTTTTTTCGTTTTGGTGATTTTTTTCGGTTTTTGATGATTTTTTTCAGTTTTGGAGATTTCTTTTTTTGGTTTTTGGCGATGTATTTCAGTTTTGGAGATTTTTTTTCAATTTTGATGATTTTTTTCAGCTTTGGCGATTTTTTTCAGTTTTGTGCCTACTCACATATGACGTAACGCTATTTTTGGAGGTTTTATACCCACTCCCCGCCCCCTCCGCGCCCCCTCCCCCTTCCATAACGTTTTTTACAAAATTTTCAGTATAAAGTATCTAATCCGTAACAAACTGCAGTTTTCCTCAATTATCGGCTCTAAAGGACGAGTATCATACGCATATTCAATATCATATTTTAAACCAGAACATCCTTTTTTCCTTTTTGTTTAATTAGCACTCTTATTCCTATTGATTCTTCCGGCTTCTCAAAGTTACAAATCTTTAACCCCCCCCTGAAGCGTTACGTAATATGTGAATGGCCCCTTTGGAGTTTTTTTTCCCGATTTTTTTTTACATTTTTGGCGATTTTTTCCGTTTTTTTACGGTTTTTGAATTTAAGCGATTTTATTAAGTTTTAGTGCTTATTTTCGTTTTGACGACTTTTTCGGTTTTTTACGTTTTTTTTTTTAATTTTTTGGCGATATTTTTAGTTTTCGTGATCTTTTGGGTTTTAGCGATTTATTTTTTGTTCTAGCGGCCAAAATTTTACCTATTCTGTGAAAATTTTAGGTCCGTAGCTCTTACGGTTCTCGTGAAAAAAGCCAGTGACAGTCAGATAGACGGATAGCGTAAGGAAAACAATAGGTTTCCTTTACACTAAAAACGTACGGTGCCATAGGACACAGGGTATAACGAAGCTTCTATCGCCTTCAGCCTACCATCTGTCGCCTGGCCTTATGCCTTTAGCAGGCCTACTTAGGCCTATCGGCTTCAGTCTGCCACCTTCTGCCGATCGTATACGCTGAATGACATGCGGTCGGCCAACTTCGGACGGTCATATTCCGCCGGTGATATGTTATGTTATGTTATGTTATTATAAATCGTCAAACAACAGAAACAAAATTAGCTGTTTAGCTTGTTTAGCCGTCAGGAAATTAAGTCGGCTTAGCCGACTAAACCATCTACGATGATTATGCCAGCTAATCTGGTTAAGCCGGCTAAATCTGCTAAGCCGGCTAAATCAGCTAAGCCGGCCAAAACAGCTAATTCGGTTAAGCCAGCTAAGCCGGTTAACCGGCTAATTTTTTTAGCCGGCTTGGCCGACTAAATTGTACATTATATTTTCCCCAACGAAAATGTTTATTTTATTTACAAAAACAGGCAGTAAGAGTTTATTTTATGAAGTATTTTACTATAGTTTCAACGAACACGAAAAAAGCATTTCAAATGAGAATCACCCACATAAGAATTATCTTGTTTGATCTCCGAAACTTAAAAAAAGTACAAAATTGTTGCGTTGTGGTACCGGCCTCTCAAACCTTCTTTAGTTTCTGGATACATTTCCGCTTACATTTTGTTCAAAAAAAAGGTCAACAACTTAAATGGAAATTAATTAATTTCTGTTTAGGCAAAAACTTAAATGAAAAGATCAATAAAAACATAAAAGAAAACTTTTTTATAACTATTGAAAAAATTACATGGAAATATGTGTACATAAATGCTCATGTATTGTGTACAAAAATATGGAAAATGTAATAAAATATTGAGAAAAACAGTAAAAAAATAATAATAAAATAAGCAAACTTTAGCGAAACGAGGTCAATAGAGGTCAACTGATTTTATGTTTAACGCGCAACTACTTCATTTTATACTCTACTAAATACAAACAGATTTTCAACATCGTCATCATCATCATCAGCAATGCTCTTGATGGCGATTATTACTAGCACTACTACAGTTACAACATTGGCGACGACGACAATAACGTTGCACAGTGGGTTTGATAGTACTTCAATAGTGGCTAACGGAAAATCGCTACAGTTATTGAAGTAAGAACATTTCTAGTTTGATGGCCACAACCATTAGAATTTCAATTAAGTGATGAAAAATATGCAAAGAAGTTTTTGTAAATAAAAAAGAAGCTAATATCAGTTAGGCCTTTTTGTTTGTTGCATAATACACATGTGTGGCAATGTACAATAGCCGCATAAGTCGACTTAAGAAAACTAGAGCTTGTGCTATTTTGATGCTATTGCTAAGCGATGTATAGGCCTACCGCATGAAATGACTTTTGTGTAATTCTTTCCTCTTTAAGGCAGCTGTGTAACAACTGGAATCATCAGCTAAATAAGATGTTATTTAAAGCAAAAACAACTTGAACTTTAAAGTGCGCTGAAGTCGACTTAAGCTGCTATTCAATGTTAGCATAGATATTTAGAACTTTTAAGTTTCATTTCTCATTGTGCAATATTGTTAACTTGATTTTTTTACCATTCGCTGCTTTTTTTTTTGTAATTGTTGTTTGAATTGTGAATGTAGCATGTTGCTGATTGTATTTTATGTATAGAAACAACAGCGGCAAAAAATGTTCTTCGTCGTATATGTGCCACAGTAGAAATACAGAAAAAATTATGCTGTTGTTGTTGTTGTTGTCGTCAACAACATTGATTTTTTTATTTCTGTCGCTGCTGTATGAGTTTTTCTAAATTTTATTTTTATTTTATTTATTTTTATTTTATTCTTACAAAAAAAAAATGGAAAAAATAGCAAAGAAAAACCTAACCGACATCATGTTACTTACTGCGCCCCTTTATGTGTGCCATAGATGTGCAAATAACTTGTGCATTAGCACATGAAAAAAAAAAATTCGATAAAAAAATTGCAAGAAAAGTTAAAGCTCAAAAATACACTTAGAAAGAATAAAACATTTGTAGTTTAAATAAATTTGAAAGATATTTTAAATGAACTTTATTATTTAAAAATGTACTTTTTTAAGAGGTACTTTCTTTAAAATGTACTTTGAGCAACCCGTAGTGTAGTGAATAGTGGGCTAGATACGAACCGGAATGTCGCAGTTTCGATTCCTCCCAAGACCCTAGGTGTTTCTGTAGAAGATCAAAATGAAAAGGCTTAAGCAGTATGTGTGTTTTCTGTGTTTGTATTTTGTTAAAAGGTACTTTTTAGAAAAAGGACTTTTTTAGGTATTCTGTTTAAATTGTACTTCTCAGAGGTACTTTTTTTAAGGCGCATTTTTAAAAATGTATTTTTTTAGAAAAGTACTTTTTAAAAAGATACTTTTTAAAAAGGTTCCTTTTTAAAAAGGTTCTTTTTCAAAAGAAACTTTGTTTAGAAGGTTCTTTTTTTAAAGATCCTTTTTTCAAATATATTTTTTTAAAAAGTACTTTTTTAAAAGGTACTTTTTTAAAGGTATTTTTCAAAAGGTATTTTTTAAAAAAGACTTTTTTAAAAAGTACTTTTTTGTAAAAGGTACTTTTTGAAAGGTATTTTTTAAAAGGTATTTTTTAAAAAGGACTTTATTAAAAGGTACTTTTTTAAAAGCTACTTTTTTAAAAGTACTTTTTTAAAAGCTACTTTTTTAAAAGGTACTTTTTTAAAAGGTACTTTTTTAAAAGGTACTTTTTTAAAAGGTACTTTTTTAAAAGGTACTTTTTTAAAACGTACTTATTTAAAAGGTACTTTTTTAAAAGGTACTTTTTTAAAAGGTACTTTTTTAAAAGGTACTTTTTTAAAAGGTACTTTTTTAAAAGGTACTTTTTGAAAGGTACTTTTTTAAAAGGTACTTTTTTAAAATGTACTTTTTTAAAAGGTACTTTTTTAAAAGGTACTTTTTTAAAAGGTACTTTTTTAAAAGGTACTTTTTTAAAAGGTACTTTTTTAAAAGGTACTTATTTAAAAGGTACTTTTTTAAAAGGTACTTTTCTAAAAGGTACTTTTTTAAAAGCTACTTTTTTAAAAGCTACTTTTTTAAAAGCTACTTTTTTAAAAGCTACTTTTTCAAAAGGTACTTTTTTAAAAGGTACTTTTTTAAAAGGTACTTTTTTAAAAGGTACTTTTTTAAAAGGTACTTTTTTAAAGGGTACTTTTTTAAAAGGTACTTTTTTAAAAGGTACTTTTTTAAAAGGTACTTTTTAAAAGGTACTTTTTTAAAAGGTACTTTTTTAAAAGGTACTTTTTTAAAAGGTACTTTTTTAAAAGGTACTTTTTTAAAAGGTACTTTTTTAAAAGGTACTTTTTAAAAGGTACTTTTTTAAAAGGTACTTTTTTAAAAGGTACTTTTTTAAAAGGTACTTTTTTAAAAGGTACTTTTTAGAAGGTACTTTTTTAAAAAATACTTTTTTAAACGGTACTTTTTTAAGAGGTAATTTTTTAAAGGTACTTTTTTAAAAGGTACTTTTTTAAAAGGTACTTTTTTAAAAGGTACTTTTTTAAAAGGTACTTTTTTAAAAGGTACTTTTTTAAAAGGTACTTATTTAAAAGGTACTTTTTTAAAAGGTACTTTTTTAAAAGGTACTATTTTAAAAGGTACTTTTTTAAAAGGTACTTTTTTAAAAGGTACTATTTTAAAAGGTACTTTTTTAAAAGGTACTTTTTTAGAAGGTACTTTTTTAAAAGGTACTCTTTTAAAAGGTACTTTTTAAAGGGTACTTCTTTAAACGGTACTTATTTAATAATATTTTTTTAAAAGTTACTTTTTTAAAAAGTATTTTTTTAAAAGTTACTTTTTTAACAGGTACTTTCTTAAGATACTTTTTTCAAAGAACTTTTTTTAATAGGTACTTTTAGAGATGGTGTAGTTTACCTCGTAGGTGATTACTGATTTCATCCCCATTTTCGAAAATCGGGTTTTCATCACATCTAGACGTTTTGAGGTCATGGGAATATATATTAACTATTTTTACAATGATGTCTGTATGTACACTTTAAACCACTTTTGTTGAAAATTAGGTCGATAATACTCGGTAACACTTTACCGATTATTATCGACCTAAAATTACACACGCATTATTTTTGAACAAAATGTTTTTACTAAAAAAAGCTATTGGCTGCGTGCAGGTTTGAGCCGCAACCTCCTGACTGATAGTCTGACGTATCTACCATTTAGCGTTAGCCGTATTATACTTTAAGTTAAATTTTTCAACTTGGACTAAATATGTTTAATTTGAAAGATTTTTTCTACAAAATCGATGTAATTTTAGACAAGGAGAAATTTTCAACACAAATTTAGACAATATATGATCGTAAATTTTAAGTAACGTTTAAGAGTGCATATATGTGTGCGTGTATATGCTTGTATGTATATAAACCTTACATAAATTAAGAACGAATTTAACCGATCGCAGCCAAATTTAAGGCATTAAAAAGACATTGACCTCACTTAGATTTCGTGATATAATGAACCGATTCGGTTCCGTAGAGTTTGCGAAATTTCGAAAAAAAAGTTTTCGAAAAAAAGTTTTTCAAACAAATTCTAAACTACTAAACCGATCGAATCTTAAAATCATAAAAATCTTCGACTACTGCAAATTTGATTTAAATCGGTTCAAAATCTTCAAAAGATATCGTTGTCGAAAAATTTCGATAAAAGCGCTTTATTTAAAGACCTCTAAAGCCTGTTGTCAAATCGAGTTTTAGGATTCATTTACTTTTTGTGACTTATAAAATTTTATCTAAATCGGTTAAGTGGTTGGATAGATGGCTAGGTAGAAACTTTTGAAAAACAAAAATTTTATTTTTTTTAAATTACGTAATACTCCAAAAATCTTTGAATTTTCTATCACTTTGAGCTTGAAATCAGGAGGAAGTTCCATGGTAGGTTAGGGGAAAGTTCAATGGTTGGTTAGGGGGAAGTTCCAAGGTTGGTTAGGGGGAAGTTCCATATTTTTTAATGAGCATAACTGATATTTTCACCAGGTACATCAGTATATTTTACCCCTACTCGATCATCAAAACGAGAAAATATGCATGACAAACTTTCCGAATTTAGTTTTTTTATCTGGTTAATGCTTGAGGAGTTATTCACAAATTAAAAGCAAAAAAAGTGGCGTTTTTAGATTATTTTATATTCAAAGAAATTTAATTATTTTGGCTTGAGTTCACTTTTTAATTTAATTTTTCAATTAAATTACATTTTTATTTAAAGATAAATGTCAAGCATGTAGACAAAGAAAAATTTGACTGCACGGAGGGTTGAACTGCAATGTTTCTAGAGCTCTCCCTAGTTTCGTCAGAGTTCTTTTCGGCGTAGACCACTCGGTGGTTTGGAGTCAAGAGTTGAACATCATCTTCCTTTAATCAATTCATACTGTCACTCTTATAGTTGTATTTCATTTGATAGTTATTGTTATTCAGTGTAGAGTGGCAGTGAAGAGTGGTGGTTATTGGGTTGTGTTTGTTATAAAAAAAATATGCCGTGAAGAGTGGCAATATGAATTGATTAAAGTTACATGATATTCAACTCTTGACTGCAAACCACCGAGTGGTCTATACAGAAAAGAACTCTGACGAGATTAGCGGGGGCTATCGAAACATATCAGTTCAACCCTCCGTGCAGTCAAATTTTTCTTCGTCTATATGCTTCACATTTATCTTTAAATAAAATTATATGGGTATGTTCTATATATCATGTGGAATTAAAATGTGTGGAATTATCAAAGCCTTGTTGTTATAAATATTAATTTACAACAACAATAATTCCGCACATATTAATTCCACATGAAATACAGAACATGACCGATAGTTTAATTCAAAATTAAAATTAAAACCGAACTCAAGCCAAAATAATTAAATTTCTTTGAATATAAAACCATACAGTTCGACTAAAATTCATAACTCAATTATTTAATATTTTTAAGTCGTTTTTAAAGGAAATTTATTTAAGTAGAGTTTTTTTTTAGCATGATTAAGTTAAGAGATTCTCTCAGTGTAGGCAAGTAAATAGAAAAAAATACATTTTTATTTAAGTCATTAAGTGGGGCGTGTATTGCGTTACATTTAGCAGTGTGCTGCGTAGCTAGACGTTATAGTTTTTTTTTATTATATATATTTATCAAACTTTAACTTTACTACTATGTAGTATGTACTCGTACATGGTTTGAAAGAATCTTAAAAAAAGATTGAAAAAGAGGAAAAAGTCAATGGAAACAAGCGGAAGAAATAATAAATAAAACTTTTTATTTAAATCTGACTTTAAATCATGGATCTTCTGCAATTCTTTTTATTCTATTCCAATTGCACACTAACAAAAAATGTTGCACTAATACATAGAAAAATACGTTGGCAGCAAACACAGCTATAAAATAGGTACACTAAGAAAATTATGAAGCCTTTTACATAAATCGGGTCTTTTTTTTTCAAATGCAGAGTATGGTTAAAAGTTGTTAAGCCTTTAATACATTATTGACCAATAATTTAAATTTGAAAATTAGTTTACCATTTTTTCACAACATTTTTATTAGTGCATTTTATTTTTGTGGGGCCACAGCCAGCCAGCAATCGTAATGCTAGTTAAATGTATAAATTTATTACTTTAAATTGTTAAGTTGTTACAACAATATTCAATTTTGTTGTAGATTTGGTTGCGTTTGCGCTTAAGTCCAAACAAATAATCCTCTATTCATTTTAGTGGTTAGCTGGCCACTTTACACTCTTGTCCGACATAGAAGAGTGTATTAAAAAAAAAAAAAAACGAAACAGACTAAAGGAAGAATTATCCAAAAAGACACTCACTCTAATGCACATTAAAACAAATCAGCTCCAATGTTTGGAGCGACAGCATTATTGTTTACTATACATAATGCCAAGCTCTATACATCGTTCTGCTGACAATTCAGTTTTCTCGACTTAACTTAAATTGAGCCGCCAAGTTTGCTTCTCATTTTTTTATGTTTAAAAATTTCATTATAAATTTCAGGTTTTCTTTTTTTTTCAAGTTATTTTGCTGGTTGGTTAGTTAAAACTATGCGGTCGAATGATTTTGAGACGGTTTCGATGATTATGCTGATGATGATGATCATCATTTAAACTGATGAAGAGAATGATGTTTGTTGATGATTTCTATGTTGAAAGTAGTTGGAATTTATGTTGTTGGGGGCAGTTCTGCAAGTGCTAAAGTAACTTTATGGCATTTGCACTTCTTTATTTGAGTTTTAGTCACCTCGATATATGTATGTGTGTATGTATGGAGATGTAAGTGTGCGTGCGTACCCTACAGATAATATCACTGCAGATATTATTGGACGACGTGGTCCATTTTAGCTGAAATGGACTAGCTACAACATGGTCCTATGCAATACACTCATGGAACATGTGAGTGTATTGTGACAAGTGCTTGCGTTTTAACGACTGCAGCCGTCAAAACACGAGCACTTGAGTGCTCCATCGAATAGTAGACATAGAGTAGGTTTAAGACTACTCCGATGTAATGCAAAGCTGGGTTATGTGGTCCAGCTCTAGGACATCGTAATGTTAAGTCGACCATGTTTTCTCCATACATTTGGGTTATCATTGGACTAGTCCTAGTCCTCTATGAAGTATAGTTTACGTGCGTGTATGGACTAGTTGCGCTATCTGCAGGGATTGCTCTACGTGGTCCATTTTAGCTGAAATGGAGTAGTTACAACATGGTCCTACGTAATGCAGTCATGGACCATGTCATTTGCAAATAATAGCTTCTAGTTAACCGACAAGTGTTTGCGTTTTAAGAGAGTGCAATCGTTAAAAAATTAACACTTGAGCTCTAAATCGAATAGTGACATAGAGTAATTTGTAAACTAGTCTGATGTAATGCAGACATGGACCATGTGATTTGCATGCAAGAGTTTGTAGTTAAGCGACAAGTGATTGTGTTTTAAGAACTTCAACGCGATGACTTGAGTGCTCCAAGTAGTGACATGGAGTAGTTCTTAGACTACTCAGATATGGTGGAAAGTTGGGTTATATGATCCAGCCCTAGCACACCGTAATGTTAAATCGACCATGTTTTCTTCATACATTTGGGTTACTTTTGGAATAGTCCTAGTCTTCTATGCAGTATACTTTACATACATATGTGTATGGACTAGTAGCGTTATCTGAAGGGAATTGCTCGTGTTTTAAGAACTTCAACGCAATGACTTGAGTGCTCCATCAAGTAGTGACATGGAGTAGTTTTCAGACTACTCCGATGTAGAGCAAAGTTGGATGTATGGTCTAGCCCTAGGACATCGTAATCTTAAATCGACCATGTTTTCTGCATACATTTGCGTTTGCTTTGAACTAGTCCTAGTCCTCTATGAAATATACTTTACATGCATGTTTGGACTAGTCGCGTTATCTGCAAGGTGTGTGACAATATGACGGACTGAATGTTAGCAATGTATTCAATATAATTTGAAGTCTTTGAAAGTATGTTACTACTGCGTTTAAAAAAATGTATGGCACAAAAACTTTTAACAAATTCCTTTCTTAAAACACAGAGAAACAATTTTCCTTCAGCTGCGATATAGCTAGCTGAAATTCTACAAAAATGTTTGCCATAGAATTCTATTATATACACCCAAGCTTCAAACTCAACTTGAACGCCAGAAATCATTCAAAACTTAAAATGTCTTTAAGGCTTAATTTCGTACTTGTTCACAATTAGCACTCGGGATAGCAAATTTTGTAAGCCCTTGCATTTAAGGTGTAAGATGTGTTCAGTATTTTTATGTAAAACACCATGGGCAACATTTTTGTTGAACATTTTAAGCCTTCTAACTCTTCGCTCGTCGTATAAGTCTTTCTTGTCCCTTTTTTGAAATAGGGAAAAAAATTACCCTTCAGCGGCGACATAGCAGGCTTAGATATATTACAAACATTTTTGCTATAAAATCTATTATAAGTTTTTAAAGACAACACCCATG
This sequence comes from Panzeria rudis, assembly GCA_956483635.1. NCBI lineage: Eukaryota > Metazoa > Arthropoda > Insecta > Diptera > Tachinidae > Panzeria > Panzeria rudis. Next base: position 175,180,214 of record OY101448.1, read on the forward strand.
CTCAGGGCTCAACTTGTACGCCAGAAATCATTAAAAACTTGAAATATTTTTAAGGGATAATTTCCTTTTTATTCATATTTTATACTTGGCATAGGAAATCTTGTAAGGCTTACGTTTAAAGTATAACATACATAAAACATAAAATAACATGGGAAACATAGTTGAGGAATACTTTAACCCTCTAACTCTTTTCTGTATGCGTCTTTTTGTTTCGTTCTTGAAAAGGGGACAAAAACTACCCTTCAGCGGGGATATAGCGTTCTAAAATGTTCTGAAACTACACACAGAAAAAAACACTATTGTTAAATCAACATGTCGTAATGTTGATTAGAAATCATATTAAGTTTATGTGAAATAATTTGTTGTTTAAGTGTGTTGTTATATATATTTGCTTTGTTCACAGCTATAATGCACTGTTGTGCTCAGTCGTGCGACTTGTTGTTATTTATTTTACTGTTCGTGCTGTGTAAACGTAAATAGCCGACAAACTTCGCATTATCGTCGCAAATTTCATGCTGCTGATTAAAAATTACCATTGTTTCATATTTATTTCAAACGACAAATTATTAATCTAATCTTACATCATGTTCAATTCGTTCCTAATAAATTTAGCCTCTCTGATATGTATAAAAAATTACTATGGGCGAAAAGAAGGAGTTCGAAATAAAAAATTACGATAATCCAGATAAAAAAAATTTACCTCCATTTAATTTTTAGCAGACCTTCCCTAACCAGTCCTTCTATCAGGCCTGCTACGTATAACCTGCAAATAGGCCTGCTAAGGAATGCATTCAATTAGGCCTGCTGAGTAATGGGTTGAGGAAGGCCTTGGTCCGCAATGAAATCGAGTGTAAAAAAGACATTACTATGCAATGGGAGTGGAAGTACTTATATACTGCTAAATAAGGCCTTATAGAAGGCCTCTCTACTCCTTCCATTTACCGCTGGATATATATGAGGTAGCCCAGGCTCAAATGCAAGTAGCCCAGGTTCAAATCTGGTTTGAGGCAGCCAACTACAACACAAATTTGGTAATTAAGTAAAATAATTAATAAAATGGCCATATTAAATTCATGTTGTTTCACCTTCAAACAAGTTCATTCCACATGATTGTTTGCTTTGTTTTAATGTCAAATTCACGTTGTTTCAAATTGAAATAACTTTAATTCCACATGACTCCCCACGTTATTTTAGTATCGAATTCGCGTTCTGTCAGCTTAAAACAACAAATAATTCAAGATGCTTTTTCGTGTTGTGTCAGTATCAAATTCACGTTGTTTCAAATAACAAATAACTCTGATCCAATATGTTTCTTCGTATTATTTCAGTATCAACTTTTTATTTAACTGTACTGGAATATTAAGTCAACATGAATTGTAGTTTTTTAAAAAGGACAACTTTTCTTTAAGCGTTATTGATACGATATCTCTGAAATTAATGAGCAGATTTAGAAACAATGTTTGCTCGGCTTAAATATAATTTTGTTGCCGAATTTTGGTTTTTCTTTTTTACTAAAGAGGACAAACTTTTCTCCAATTATGCTTATATATGTCGTGCAAGTGCCATCATATTTTACATAATGGTGTACCTCGAAAGCTAGAGCTGATAAAAAAATTCGAGTGAAGATTCGTGTTCAGCGGGCCCAATAACTATAGGAACAACTGCATATTCTAGGGAACAAAAGAGTTTACCGAAATTTGTTAATGTATGGGGTTTTTTTTTGTTATTTTAATAGTTATGGCCTGGCTAATCGATATTTTGCTTTTTATTTGGTTAAATATACGATTTAGATAAAAGTCGGTAAGGCAAAAACCTCTTGGAAACTTCAGAGCTAACAACTTTTTACACGAATTTTTGTTGTTGTTGTAAATATGTACCATATTTATTAATTTATGAGACATCAAAGCAGAAAAAGAGCATTTGCTCAAGCTTTGGTGGGCATATGACGACACGCCTTAATCGCAACTTATTGACCTAAAATATTTTTATGATAGTTTTTTTGTAAATACCCATCGATTTGGCATATGAAACTTAAAGTAATACAAATTTTATTTTTTTTACGACCAGTCTAATGAAACATACAACAGTGAGCATATTTTTTCTTATTTCTTAAGAAAAAAATAATTACTTATTGTATAACAAATCATTTGGTACACTTACTTACCTTAAGTTATTAGAACTCTAGTATAATAGAAATATTTTCTAACTCTCCCTACATTTTATTTCATAAGCACTTTCTAACAGCTTCTGCTGCCGCCGTTAATTTGTACATTTAACTAAGCAACAAAGCTGTACAGTCACTTATTTTATTTTATCAGCTTTAACCTCTTTATTTATTAACGGTTTTTGACCGAGTTCAAATTGATATAAAAGAATGAACAATTATTTATTTAAAAAGTTTATCTCATATAAAGAAAATATTGTTTGTTCTTTCAGCCATGAATAGAAAAATAAGACGTTTTTGTTTAACAATTTTATTTTTCTTCAGTTGGTGAAATCATTAATAAGAATTTACTTACCCACGAGTATTTGGGGCGTATTTGAAATGAACGTCGAAAAAAAAAACACAAATTAAAAGTTGGTAATTTGTAAATTTGTTATTGTATTCGTACTACATTTCATGTTAATTTTATTATCTTTTACTTTTGTTACTTTATCTGCCTGTGTCTTTTTTTTCTATTTCACTGTTTCATCGTGGCGGTGTCTCCATTAATTTCAAGTTGAAATTAATAGAAAAAATAAACCTTGACGCTATTTTTCAAATGAATTTTATTCACATTAGTTATTTATTCTGTATTAAAACTGAAAAAAAAATCATATAAAAAAAATATATAAAATTATGAAACCTAAACAATTAAATAACAGTAAATATGAAAAAATATCCAAATGAATCTTTTTTCTCAAGATAATTTAATAAGAAAAATGAAACTACAAGTCATTTACAGATACAATTTTTAATATTGAGCAAATATTATATACATATACAAGGGGAGTCACACGCTCTAACAATGGGTCCAGATACTTGAACAATTTGCCCACAAAAAAGAATTTATTAATTACCATAATAAAAACGATTAAATTTGCAACAAAAAGATCAGTTACACAAATTTGATAAAGGTAAGATGTGGATGTTGTTCATTCAATGAATAAAATATGAATCAAAATACTTATCAATATTTAAATCAATTTTATTTAGCTTGCGAAGCAACCGGAAATATTTTATCAATTAAGTTTTAGTCGAACTGTATGGGCTTACATCCAAAGAAATATAATTATATTTGGCTTGAGTTCGGTTTTAATTTAATTTTTCAATTAAATTATATTTTTACTTTAGAGATAAATGTGAAGCATGTAGACAAAGAAAAAGTTGACTGCACGGAAGGTTGAACTGACATGTTTCGATAGCTCCCGCTAATCTCATCAGAATTCTTTTCCGCTTAGACCATTCGACCAAAGTCAGTGGTTTGCAGTCAAGAGTTGAATATCATCTACCTTTAATCAGTTCATACTGTTACTCTTAGAGCTGTAATTCATTTGATAATTATTGATATTCACTTTTTTCTTTATGTCTTGTGTTAAGCCTCTTGTTATTTCTCTATTATCTATCTAGTTTAACAATTAAGTTATGAGTTTTAGTCGAAAATGTTTTATATAAAAAATCCTAAGCAAGTGTGTAGCGGAACAGAAATTCCACCACATTTTGTTATATATGCTATCGAAGTTTGCAAAGCTCTTCTTTGGTCCCACCTAACAGTGAAACAAAGGCAATTACCGTTGATAGTTTATGGTCATTCGAGCCAGATTGTGGCTTTTAGCTATAACGTAGCAGCAACCAACCACAAGTACAATCTCAGCGTTTTCAAAAATACTGTTTGTAATCTCTTCATACAAAATGATGTGTCGGTAATACATGCTCTTGATTTTCCACATTCCAAAAGTATGAATTTTTCTAAAAACGAGATCAAATTTATAACAGTTTTTAAATATTTGCATTGGTTTCTCTTATTTCGCACATCACTAACACAGTTTTTAAAAAATATTGGAAACTATAATATTTGTTTTAATTATTGTTGCCTTGTGTATTGAGCAGTTTTGTGTATTGAGCGTTACATTTTTTTAGTATACTTCATTACTCAGTTTCATGAGTCTTCGAAAGCTCATACTTTCAATTGCGTCCGATTAAAACTATTTTTTGTTATGCAATATTCCACTTTGAAGCTTTAGAAACAACATTTGAAAAAAATATATTTGTATTGCTGTCACTCTGCATTGAAATCCTATAATTTTAAAACTTTACTGAGTCCATGATTCCTCAAGTCGAAAAGAGTTCATTATAAAATACCATATTTTACTAATGGCTCGATTATCGATGGCAACCGAACTTCAGTTGCGTTGCCAGCCGGCAACTGAAAATTTGTGGAAAGCACTAAAAAGCAACTAAAATAGACAGTTTTCAGTTGCCAGTTGCTATCCGTAATATGCTTTTTAGCAACTGGTAACGCAACTGAAGTTGGGTTGGCATCGATAGTCGAGCCATAAATTGTGCAATAAATTTTTTAAAATTAAATTTGCAAAAGCCTGCAGAAAGATGTCATTTATTAATATCATTTATTGATTAATAAAAAATATATATAGCCTAGTCGTAGGATTTTTTTAAATTTGTATGACGCCATTTGAGAAAAAATTCCTTACACCATAACTTTTTATGGGGAGCGTTCAAATTGATTTTTTTCTTTTTGATTTCTGCTACTAATGACCCTAGAAGCAATAACTAGTAATTTAGTCGAAAAAATTTCACCCCAAGTGCGTTTTCCCTTTTCTAAGAAATAGACTCATCTTTCAAACAGTCAAAATTTCACACAATTTGAACATTTTGGATTAACTGTTTTCAAATACACTATGACTATAGATAATTGTAATGGACCACCCTGTTTAAAAAAATCAATTCCTCTTCTTGAGATTTTATGTTTTATGAATATGTCAACAATATTGGTTGACAAATGAGAAAGGTTGGCGTCTGGAATAACAAAGCAAAAGTAACACAATAGCCGAAATAAAAACCAAAACACAGCTGATGAAAAGCAGTTGTCTCACGCTGATAACAGTTATAATCGATAATAAGAATTTGACAACTACGACTCAACTATGTTAAAATACACCGACGATTTTACATTTCAATTGTATTAAATTCAAAATATTGTGTATGTTCTGAACAAATATTGAATTCGTATAAGAATGTATTGAGCGTTACGTAAAAGTTCTGAAAATAGCGTTACGTAATATGTTAATAGGCCCTAAATACACCAAAATGGTAAAAATATAATTTAAATTCAGGATACATTGAAGTAGGCGAAAACTATAACATGAATCCTGGCTTCTCATACCGATTTCCAAAAAATATGGGACAAAACTGCAAGCAAACCCTTTCAAACAGAAAATATTTCTTTTTTGAAAATCGGTCCATAAATAGAAAAAAAATGCTCATGAAGCAAATAAACCCCTCCCGATTTCCTGAAACAAATGTCAAGCAACCCTTTACAAATAAAAAGAAAAAAAAAACGAACGGTGTCATGGTACACCGGGTAGGAACGAAGTTCCTGTCGCCTTCAGCCTACCTCCTTGGGCCTTCTTCTTTCAAGCTTATGCCATCGACAGCCATATTCGGCTGGCCATATTCGGTCGCTATGTCAGACGCCCCCTCATTTTTATCGCGCTGCGCAACACTCCGCTTAGTCACCGGACCAGGCGCCATAACCTCCACCAAAAATACGAATGATAACTTATAAACAAAAATTTCACCTAACTCGATGGCACAAAGTAAATGACGATAGTAATTTAAACCTCGAGATGAAAAGTGAACACAATTCGTCAGCAAAAAGCAACTATCGCCTGGAAGATACTTATGCGTTACTACAAAAAAATTTTGTTGAGACACCTTCCCTTAGCAGGGTCACCAACCTTTAGCCGAGATACAAACCCGTTCCACGTCTTCCCAAAAACTGAGACAAAAATCTGCCTAAAATTCCAGAAGTTCCCTGGAAAACAACGGCAACACCGAAAAGCGCGAAATAATTAAGGCGGCAACACTGAGTTTAAGTCTAAGACAGCAACACTAAGTTTAAGTGTAAGACAGCCACTTTGATATAATATGTATACATCATTTTGTATTTTTGTTTCATATTGTCGTTACCAGTATTTGTTACCAGTATTTGTTACACGTATTAGTTCATGGTTTTGTTACACGTATTTAATATTTGTTACACATGTTTTGTTCATATTGAAAAATTTTTTGTTTACCCCCAATCATTGATTTTTCTTATTCAAATCATTAGTGTGTATAGCGAGCCATAAGGAACTACGTTTACAAATGACAGAGTTGTGGATGTACAAACATAAAAAAGTATAAAATATATATTCGAATTGATAACCTCCTCGTTGTTTGAAGTCGGTTAAAAAATTTTCTTTTTTATAAAAAAAAGTGTATTTTTGATTTAAAAAAATTTTTTTTGATAAAAATAAAGTTTCTTTTAGATAAAAGAAATTAAATTTTTTATAAAAAACATCTTTAATAAAAAAGTTTCCTCGTATAAAAAAGTTTTTTTTTATAAAAATAGGTTCCTTTTTGATATAAAGAGTGTCTGTCGTTTTTATCAAAAAGCGACCTTTTTGATTAAAAAAGTGTCCTTTTGATAAAAGAAAGTTCCTTTTTGATAAAAAAATAACCTTTTTTTATAAAAAAAGTAGCTTTTTAATAAAAAAAAACGAGTCTTATATAAAAAAGTAGCTTTTTGATAAAAGAAAGTTCCTTTTTGATAAAAAAAAGTGACTTTTTGATAAAAAAAAATTATTTAAAATGGCACATGCGTTAAGAGCTTCTAATTACACTCTGCCCACTCATTTAAAAATTTCACCTGATTTGGGTAATTACCGACAATTCGGCAACACTGGTTTCTATAGGACAAAAAAACATATCTTAAAGAGAAAAAGTATAATTTTTTAAATATTGATCATGGCCCCCATTTTTCTAGTCGTTGGTCAGCTAGTTCTCAGACAGCCCTCGTAAACTAGTCAACTGATTTGATTTCATTTAGCCACTCTATATTTGAATTAATTTGTTGCACGAAGAATTTTTTTAAACGATTTTTTTCCACTTTTTCTGTGCTGAAGTAATTAATCAAATTGTCGTTTATTTTGTGGTGAAACAATTTTTGTCAGTTTGATTTGCATATTTTGACACTTGTTAATTAATGTTTGTTAATCTTTGTAATGATTATCATTTATCTTATTAAACGTATTGTAGAATTTTATATTGCAAGTACTTACTACTCGGTCATACACAAAGTTTAAATGAATATGATTTTTTTTTTACCATGAGTTTCATTTATACAAGTGTATGGATATGAATGAAATCCATTAAAAATATTCATACAGATGCATAATATTTGATATAAAACAAATAAGCAAGTCAGCAGTCTAAAAAAAAAATCAATCTGATGTGTCTATATCTTGAATAACTTTAAAGAAAAGTCAGAACTAGCAAAGAATGTAATTTATAGTATGGAAAAATTAGTATAATATCTATTTCTACCAAATTAGTCTAGTGCATTCCTTTTCTCTTCTGCTTGCAACTACTTAAAATATCTTTGTTAAATCTTGTTTAGTTTTTTCTTGTTATTATTTCTTGCAGCAGCTAAATACTCCTCTGAGAATATCTGCGAGAATTGTTGCTGCTTTAGTCATAGTTTTAGCTTTCAGTCTTCGTTGCCGTTGCTGCTGCCATTGTAGTTGTGCGATTTTATGTTGGCGCTTGCAGAACAAATGCACATTTAAGTATTGCTGACAGTATCTGGCTAAGATCTGGCAATCTGTGAAGCACTTGAAAATTTGTATTTTGTTTACAGTTCTTCTTGCCTTTTTGTTGGATTTCTTTTGTATTTTTTTTTTCCTTCTTTTACTTCTGTTTTATTATTGTTTATTTGTTTTGATCTTAAGGTTGAGATCTTGTTTTATGTACATTTTCATTAATTTTATTTAGTCATTTTCTGCATAATCATTGTTTTTTAATTTGTAATTAAAGTAATAATGCTAGAGATCTTAAGAGTTTACAAGATTGCAAATAAGATTTTATTCGTAGAAAATCATGAAAATTAAAATTGTGTTAAATGTATGGAAATTAGTATAATTGTAATGAGAATGGGAAGGGCTGGAAGGAAACGGATTTTTAAATTTGTGTTGAAATAAAAATTCACAATTCTACAGATATTCACAAGACGATCGGGAATAAATATTTAAAGAGATATAATTGCTAAAATTTTCAGGCGTAGCTCTCGGAACAATCCAGACATTATTATGGAGATAAAAATGTATCTATTATCAGCATAAACTTGGTGATAGTTTGATTCCATCTTAGAATAATATGAGAAATTTGATGAGAATTCCCACACTTTCCCATTTATGCTGGAATGTGAACTTCACTAGTGTGAAGATTAAGTACATTGTACACTCTAAAACGTTACTTGAAATTTAGTATCATATATTGGCTAAATTAGTGTTGAAAACTTCTGGTTGTCTAAAATTGCATCGAGTTTGTAGTTATTTGTAGCAAAAAATATAAATAAATATTTTGTCTAATTTTTGGCAAAAATACAAATCTGCTGTTAAATATATTTATTTTTGAACAAAATATGTCTAAATAACATTAAAATTTTGAATATTAAGCAATATGTCTTAAAAACAGTAGACCAATGTTTAAACAATAGAAGCACGCCATATTTTTCTTCGGTCATCAAAGTTTAATTTCTGGTATTTAAAGGGGTTTTAAATATAAATTTTGTAAGTATTGGTAAGTAAATATTGTTAACTTATAAACAAAATTCTAAGGCTTTTTCTTGTTTGAATAAATGTAATGAATTAAGAAAATGTACTTTATATATTTTTATTAAAGAAAAAACTTTTCAAATTAAATATATTTAATCCAAGTGAAAAAAATTTAACATAAAGTATAATACGCCAGTGGCTAAATGGTAGATACGACAGACTCGCAGCCAGCAGGTCACGGTTCGATGCTGCACACAGCCAATCGCTTCGCAGGTGTTTTCATTTTATTTATTTTTTGTAGTAAACATATTTTGTTCAAAAATCAACAAAGAGAATGCTTGTCTTATTTTAGGTCGATAATAATCAGTAAAGTGTTGCCGACTATTATCAACCTAATTTTTAACAAAAGTGTTTTAGAGTGTACGTGTGCGAAACTTTGATTTATGGGATATTTTAGTCTTAATTGTGAATAAGTTCGAAATTAACCGCTAAATACATTTTAAGCCGCTGTGGCTGACTGGTAGCGTAGCTAGCCTGTCAGTCCAGAGGTCCTGGGTTCGATTCCAACCATTGATCCTGGGTGTTCTCCGCACACAAGCTAAATCGCTTCGCGGGTTGTGTTTCTTTATTTGTTAAGCTTTTTGCCTAATTTCTGGTATTTTTTTCGATCTTATAATAAAAACATGTGAAGAATTGTGAGATCTTAAGTTCAAGATCGAAAAATTACTTTTTACTGAATTGTAAAATATAAAGTTGGGGAAAACCACGTTTCAAAACTTACATAATTGTTGATGGATAAAATAACTAATTTAATTTTTAACAATGTTTGTGGTTAAAATGACCAATTTTTATGATTAAAACTACCAATTTAAAACAATAAGAACGAAATAGCAAGTTACCACATGCCTATGTTTACTTCGTGCATTCGTTTTTTTAAACAGATGTCTTGGCGGAGTCGGCCGGCTTATAAACATACGAAGAATGGTGAGAACCTAAGTTCAAGACAAAAAACTTGCAAACAAAAAAATTAAAGTGCTGATTGAATTAAAAGCTGATATTAAAGTGCACTTTAATATCAGCTTGAGAGTGATTTAATTCTCGTATTCAATTTTCACGAAAAAGTTGTATATATAAGAATTAAAATCACTTTCAACAGATCCACCTCACAAGTGGTGATAAGCAAATACACGTGAGCACTGACGATGGAAGTGTAGCGGCTTCCGAAAGTGGCGCTACTCTGTTCTGCTGTGTACGTTGAAAAATTAAGTTGATGCTAATTTTTCCCTTGTTACCTGGAATATTAATCATGCCCAATTCTTTCTGAATATAACGTTACGAACCTTAGCCTAGTAATCAAATTGGATTCAAAAAATTGAATTTTTTTTATAATAATCTTACTTACTGGTTAAACCTTGGCAGGCATCGAGCCTGCGACCTCCCGGTTAATAATTTAGCACACTATCCACTACACTAGAATTGAATTGGTTAATTTTACTATATTTCATGAGTTGATGCAATGTTAACCAATGAAATTGCTCAGATTTACAAATATTTTGTGTTTGGGTGTATGGCTTCCATACAACTCTCTCCAATGGAAAGCAGAGATACAAAACTTTGCTGTAGTAATATTTTCATATTCCTACAAAAACAAATTTGACCAACACACCTGCATGTTTTGTTTATTTCCTTTTTAATTAAGCTAGTATACAATCAAATGTTTATTACGAGCTCATATCCTTGTAACCAAAGTATACTTATTAATATATAGTACTAATATACTATAATATATAGTATTAATATACTTTGCTTGTAACTAAGAACGATAGCATTTTAATTTTGAATGAAACAACGTTTGACACATCAACTTAATATTTGCTATATTTTGAAGCTTATAGAATGTAGTTATACTTGGAGTAAAGTAATGTTCAAATGCCTGTGTCAGATATTTGAGCAATATCTAATTCCAAAAATAGCTGCATTGTTTAAGCTTCAAAGCAAATCAAGAATTTAGTTTGTATGTTAAACCTTTGTTATTTCATTCAAAATAGTACAATATTAATTGTGCTCATCTGTAAAGAAATACCTTTTAAGTGATATATGTTTTCAATAAATCGGCTGTACTAAGTAAGCGGAAAAGGGATACACAGAAATCGTCATTGGCATAAATAATATAGATTTAGAAAAGATTCGCAACTTTTCTAGAAAAAATCTCAAATCGAGGAATCTGTACTTTATTTATGCTCAAAAGTTTTTATTATGATTAGAATTACATATAAAAATGCTTTTTACCGAAGATTCTTATAATATTTTTTCTTATATCTTTTCAGCATACATCATCTACCAGTGGTAAGTACCATTAACAATTTTTATTCTTTCTTATATGATATTGTTTTTAACCGACTTCCAAAAAAGGAGAAAGGTTATCAATTCGTCATGTATTTGTATTTTATTTTTCAAAACTCCGCCATTTCTGAAGCGATTTCGGTTTTTGTTTCTTTATTCAAAAGGATGTACTTCCAGACTGGTCCCTTTAAAAAGTAGGCGGGTCACGCCCTTACAAAGTAAATACACATTCATTTTCGACTACTTCTACTCAACCGATTCTTATGAAACTTTACACACACATATTAAGCTTCTTTTTAAATACTACATCAGGATAAAAAAGTGGGCTGTGCCACGCCCTTTCCAAGTAAATATTCTTTTTCAACAACTTCTACTAAACCGATTCCTATGAAAGTTTGCATACACCTTTAATTATCGTTACAATACAACATTAGGTTTAGAAAAGTGGGCAGTGCCACGCCCATGAAAAGTAAATAAGAATCTTAACTACTTCTACTTAGACGATTCTTATAAAACTTTGCATATACATTTAGTTATCGTTACTATACAACATTGTGGTTAGAAAAGTGGGCAGTGCCACACCCATGAAAAGTTAATACTCATTTTAACTACTTCTACTTATCCGATTGTTATGAGACTTCGCACGCACACACAATTAGTTTTTGTAAAAGTACATGATGAAAAAATATGGGGGTGGTGCCACGTCTATTTTATAGTCCGTTTTTTTTTTTGCAATAATTATAAATTGAAACATTTTCAAATGCTGTGAAATTGATCCAAATATATTTTTATTATTCAGGCTTAATTTTGTTCATTTTAGTTTTTCAATAAAATTATTTTTATTTGGAAATGAATATTGAAAGCATGTCATAATTGAAAAGACAAAGGCAAATTCTTGACATGTATAAGCGTTGAACTGATAACATGATGATTTGAACATCAGCCACGATCTCATCATCACAGCTGTTATTGTGCCTTTTAGCCATTTGTAAATGTGGAGATATTTCCAAACTTTTTTCCTAGCTCTTTGAGCTTTTTAGAATTTTTTCAACATTTGGGTCTGCATGACCGAAGTGCCATCCTTTTGGACCTCGTAGCTCCGCTCCTGATCTTCGTCAGGTAAATATCAACTATCCTCTGTTTTGTTCATGTGAAATTTTATTTTGATCGGATTATCCGTTTAGAAATGGCTGATATATATCCAAAATATTTTGATTCTGTCCCACGGTGTGTTTTTGATTTACTCTATACAATATTAGGGTGACCCACGCATATTTTGAAAATGTTCGATTTCTCCCCGTTTAGTGTCAATTGCTAAAAAATGATCCTGCCAAAAAAAAAAAAAATATTGATAAAAATTGATTTTTTTTTGCATAAGTTCCACAATATCTCTGAAATTACTGAGCATATAAAAAACCATATTGATGCAACTTTAAGATAATACTGTTGCCAAATTTTGATTGTTTTGTTTATATTGAATAAGACAACCCTTTCTTTCCCCAGTTATGTTAACCTTTGTTGTACAACTGAAAATTAACCAATTTCAATATTTGCTTTTACTTTTTATAACTTCCTGCATATTTAATTGTGAATAAAATCAAAAATTGTAATGGCAGTAGGGATTGTTTTGTGTGAAATATACTCTTCTACATGTTAATGAAAAAAATACTGAAATTGCTTTTTTAATTAATTTATTTTTTCTGAATCTTTGAAATATGTACAACAATTTTAAATGAAATTTGCTTGCTGGAGTATAAGCATTGTCTATATGCAACATTTCATTGGTGCTTTACCAAATCGTCAGTAGAATAATGAACTTCTTAAAGATTTAATTTGAACTTTATTTTTCATTTTTCCTTATGAATACTTTTATTGTTATCCGATGGATTTCTAATTATATAAAGGTGTAGAAAAATAAAATAGATTCATATCGATTAAAGAAGTTATTTGCTGGGTTTTGTATAAGTTCCAAAACCTACTATGCTTATTTTTGAAAATCATTTATATATTTGTAGATTCTCAAATGGTTTTTGAAAGTCTGTACATAAGAAAAAGGGTTTGTAACTGTTCAAAATTGGGTTTGAAGTCTACTGACGATTTGGTAAAGCACCAATGAAATGTTGTATATAGACAATGCTTAAACTCCAGCAAATAAATTTCATTTAAAATAAGATTGTGACAATATGTCAAATAATTAATTTCTTAAAGATATATACAACAATTTTTATAATTTTTTTTGCTTAAGTTCCACGATATCTCTTGAAAGTACTGAGCTTATGAAAAAATAGTATTGGTGCGACTTAAAGATAATATTATTTCCGACTTTTAGTTTTTTGTTTTAATTGAATAGGACAACCCGTTATCCAGTTATGTTAACATATGTTGTGCAACTGCTTCATTTTTGAAATAAGTGTATATCTCGAATACTAGAATTAGAAAAAATAAAATGACTTCAGATTCGAACTCAGCGCTCCGAATTGCATAAGAAACCACTTTCAGTTGCTCCATTCCAAAACCTTAAATTTTTCTTTTTTTAGTTGTCATGAGATAATGATGCTTGAAATTTTTATATTTATTTTGTTAACAACTATATTTAGAGAAAAGTTGGTAGACTATGAAATACTGTAAACTTCACAAGCAACATTTTCTTGCTACAAAAGTTTTTAGTGAAATTAATATTTTTAAAGTTATGAGACAAGAAAAGTAAATTTTATAGTTTTTCTTAAATTTGGGCGCACATCCAACTGATTGATCGGATAATTTGACAGGTAAATTTTTTTTCTTATTAATTGTCACTGGGAGAAACCGAGCTTTTTAAAATAAGTGTAGGTAGTGTAGATCATCTTATACAAATGAAAAAGGTGGTTTTTTCCTACAAAATGATATCTCACTCTTATGTCATACACATTTCTTTGTCTACGCTTTAAAATGTAGTTTAACGCATTGAACTATGTAGAAAAATAGAAAACACATGGCAAAATAAATAACCGTAAATAATAATAAACACATTAGTTTTGTTTCTTATTCTCACAAAATATAGCAAATGCTAAAATTATGTCAACAAGTTGTTTGTCATTCGTGACTTTTCTTTTAAATATTAAATATTTTTATTAAATAGATAAAAAAAAACCGGCGAGTCGTATAAATTAATTTAAGCTCATTAAGCCATTAAAATCATCTGTAGCACAAGCTTCATGAAATTGCTAGGAATTCGTCATTCGTTCCTTGAATATTTATTCCAAATATTCAGGGTAGTGTTATATAAAAGCAAATATTTTTGGAAAAAAATAGTGTTTTAATTTAAAAATAAAAAATCCTTTATGATAATCCAGTTAAGTTGAATAAAAAAAATACAAAAAGTATTCATATTGTTTTAAAACTAAAATCTGTTAAATACACATAGTACATATAAACTTCTTCTTTTGTCCATTTCGTTTCCTTTTTTTTCGTCTCAATTTCTCTTCAAAACTTTAATATATTTCTGATGTTTTGTAACTTTTTGCATGGTATTTCTTCTTGTTATTACAGTTTTGATTTTTTTAATATTATTTTTAAGATTTTAATTCATATTTTTTGACTACACTTCTGTGTAAACTTTAACGTTCTCATTCAAGTAAGTTGCACTGGGTGAACTTTTTTAATGGTATAAAATTTTAAATGTGCTTTATCCACTATGGCATTTCTGCCCGATTTATCAAAATCCCTAGGTGAGACTTTAATTAAAAACTTGTAAAATAGACCACAATTTATTGCCACTGTAAAACACGATGAAATGTATTTGAACAAAACTAGTCGAATAACAGTTATTTGCTTTAAATTCCTACGTAAATTTTTTTTTCGAAAGAATTATACGAATAGAGTTCTGCGTATAAAAAAGAACGCACGGTGAGGTTCCTGTAGCCTTCGGCCTACCCCCTATCGGCTTGGACCCATCGTCTTCGGCTGGCTACTTTCGTCCTTATGCCATCAGCAGGCCAGCTTCGGTTGGCCATCTTCGGTCGGCCTGTTCGGTCGCTATGTCAGACATCTTTATCATCATCTTTATCGCCCTTCGGCACACTCCGCCTAGTCACCGACCCCCACAAAAAATATGAATTATAATTTAAAGACAAAAATTTCACCTACATTGATGACACCAAGTAAATAAAGATATTACTTTCAACCTCTAGATGAAAAAAGAAGACAATTCGTCAACAAAAAAACCACTATCGCCTGGAAGATAGTTAGGCGATACTTCTCAACAATTTAGCCGAGCACCTAACGTTTAGCAAAAATACCTTCATTTAACAAGGAAACCAAACATTAGCCAAGACACAAACATGGTCTAAGTATTCCCAAAAATTAGAACGAAAATCTCCCCGAAATCCCAGAAGTTTTCCGGATTCCCAAAAACTAAGTCAAAAATCTCCTTGAAATCCCAGAAGTGTTCTGGATTCTCATAAACTACGACAAAAATCACCCCAAAATAGCAGAACTTCCGTGCGAAACAGCGACACCACTGAAAACTGCGAAAATACCAAAGCGGCAACACTGAGTTTTTAAAGAATTTGTCATTCGCGCCGGCGTGTTACTTTTGTTTTGAATTGTTGTTTCAAGTATTCGTTACACGTATTTGTTGCACGTATTTTGATAAAAAAAAATTTTTTGACCCCCATAAGGAACTTCGTTCCAAAACTTTTTGATTGTAACAATTTGAATATGAGTTCCAAATAGAATTAAAATTAAAATGTTCAATAAAACTCCTTTATTAAAACCTATTCGAATCAATTTAGTCGAATAAAAAACATATCTCATAAAATTAATACCATTAAAAATATCACCATTTACATGGCAGCAAAAATCTGTGAACGTTTTTATTTGAGAATAATATTCATACTTACTTCTGTTCAGAGTTCATACATAATTTTAGTTTAATTTAATTTTTTTTTACAAAATATTATGGAAATAGGAACAATTTTTAAATCTGTTATAATTTTTTTCCACTTTGTTTGTTTGTATTTTAATGTTTCATTTTTGCATTTTTATTTCTTCTCTGTGAAATTCTTATTAAATTTACAAAACGTAAAAAAAAATTATTCTGCTTTTATAATTTATCTTTAATTTTTTTCTGCAGAGTGTCTTTTTTTACCAACAATATTTTTTTTTTTGTGTAATTTCTTTTTTCTCTTAATTTTATTTTATATTTTACATACAACATTTATTCGTATAATAAGAAAAAAAAGTGGAAACTAAAGTTTGTTCTTTTTCCAGTTCTACGAAATTAAATGTCTGTCCGTTTGTACGCTTTTTGCTCTTTCTCTGTCCAACCGTAGCATTTCGTAACTTTCGAGAAGAAACTATAGCAGATCATAAAAACATACTTATTTACTTATATGTGCTTTTGAAAGGACAGTGGTTTGACAGGGGGCTAAAAGTGACGAATACCATTCCATTTCCTGGGACCCTAGTTCAAGTTTGAATAATTCAGTAAAGACTCACGTACGAATACCATTTACATTCCATCGATGGTCATACGTTGACAACACGTAACTGACTTTTACTACTTTTCAGTTAAAGAAATTACATCATAATTAGGCTGCAAGCGTTACTAGTCACGTCTTAAAATATATCATAATTTATTTATTATGTCAACATGTGACCATCGATATGTATATCAACTTTTTCGCTTTGGCGATTTTTATTTAAATTTGATTTTTTAATTTTAGCATGATATTTTTTGTTTTGGCGAGCCTTTTTTTTAGATTTTTGCTAGTTTTGGCTTTTTTCATCTTTTTAAATTTTTTGGTGTCTGACTATATTTTTGATTCTGGTGTTTTTTTAGTTTTGCCGATTTTTTTAAGTTTTGGCGATTTTTTTAGATTTGGGGATTTTTTTCGTTTTTGGAATTTTTTGTTCTTGGCGATTTTTTTTTGTTTTCTTGGCGTTTTTTTTTTTTTTTTGGTTTTGGCGATTTTTTTTCGTTTTCGGCAATCTATTGTTCTTGACGGTTTTTTTTTGTCTTGGCGATTTTTTTCCGGTTTCTTGTTGGTTTTGGTGACTTTTTTCGTTTTAACAACTTATTTCGGTTTTTTTACGGTGGTTCTAGTTTAAGCAAATTTTTCCGGTTTTTGGCAACTTTTTTAGTTTTGACGATTTTTTTCTCTTTGGCGATTTTTTTTCGGGTTTTAGCGATTTTTTAGATTAGGCGATTGTTGTTCGTTTTGGCAATATATTCGGTTTTTAACGATAGTTTTAGTTTTGGCGATTTATTCGCTTTGGGGATATTTTTAGTTATGGCGATTTTTTCGTTTAAGATTTGTTAGTTTTTTTGCGAATTTTTTTGCGGTTTTTTGACGTTATTTTTTGTTTTTTTGCCATTTTTTTATTTTTAACGACTTTTAGCGTTTAGCAATATTTTAATTTTTGGTTAATTTTTTGCCTTTAAGCGCTTTTTGCATTTTGGCGATTTTTCGTTTTCGAATTTTTTTTGGTTTTTTGCCGATTTTTTTGTTTGTTTTAGCAATTTTTTTTGTTTTCACGATTTTTTTTGTTGTTTTTGGCGTTTGTTTTGTTAGTCTTAGCAATTATTTTCGTTTTGGCAATTTATGTTCAGTTTTTGACGTTTTCTATTTTTTGTAGCGATTTTTTCGGTTTTTGGCAATTTATTTTTGTTGTGAAGACTTTTTTCGTTTTTGAGATTTTTCCCGTTTATTTTTTTTTAGCGATTTTTGTTAGTTTTGGCGATTTTTTCGGCTTTTAACGATATTTTTAGTTTTGGCGATTTTCTTAGTTTTTTTTCGATTTTTTTAGTTTTGGCAATTTTTTTCGTTTTGCCGTTATTTCGTTTTGGCGATTTTTTTCGTTTTAGGCGATTTTTTTGTTTTTTGCGGTCTTTTGCGTTTTTTGGCGAAATTTTTTTGTTTTGTTTTTGGGCGATTTTTTTTATTTTTAACGATTTTTTGCATTTAGCGATTTTTTCATTTTTGGTTTTTTTCATTTTATTAATTTTTTTTGTTTTGGCACTTTTTAAGTTTGGAATTTTTTTAGTTTTGGCGATTTATTTGCGATTTTTTTTTTCGTTTTAACGATTTCTTTGCATTTCTTATTGGTATACCCATTAATTGCCTATTAATTATAAATTTTGTTTGTTTCAAGTGTTTAATTATTATGGTTGAGAAGATAAGGTAAATTCTAAAATTACACAACCCAATGAAATACCCTTTAATTTTTAGTTAGTTTCTTTTTTAGCATTCAATACTGTTGCCTTTAAAATGCTGCGCTAGCTGTGAAAATTTCAAGAGGTTGCCTCGTACGATTACGAAGATGCAGCTAATTGTCAAAATTACATAGTCAAAATTAAATTAGCTGATAGAATACCCTTTATTTCTTATTTTGTGTAAATTTCACCCTTTAATTTTTAGCTTTCATATACATATTTGTTTTTGTAGCGGGCATAGCTATAAATATTCTGTGAAAATTTCAGGTCCCTTACCTCTTACGGTTCTCGAGAAAGCAGCCTGTGACAGACAGACAGATAGATAGACAGACGGACGGGCGAACGGACAGCGTAGCGGTTCCTTTTAACTTTTGGTGTACGGAACCCTAAAAATCACCTTTAATAATAATGCATCTGAAAATTTTATTATTTTTATAAAATCTGCTCAACCAAAACTATTTTGCATGAGGCAGTTATTACCTAAAAAATATCATCAAAATTGTTGTAGATTGGAGAAAACTCAGGGCTCTGAAAATATAGACACCCTGAGGCATATGTATATTCGTATGTTCTAACCCGGTTGGCAAGAGTTTAATTTTTACAAAGTTTAGCGTATCCTTTATAAATTTTGCATACAGTATCTTCTAATCGTATCTGCAGTTTTGAAGATGTAGATTTATTACTGTAATTAGTGCGTCCAGTCCCACTGCATGGCGCTGCAAATATCTACGTTTACCCATCTAAGTCTTCTGAAGAATACTATAATCTTCTGAAAAGTACGCCAGTCTAATTCCAGAGCCTAAAACTTATAAATTTATTGGGAAGAAAGTTTGAAGTACCTTTCAGCTATGGAAGGATAGCTTTTATAACTTTTGCTTTGGAACCACCTGGCGGCCCACTGTCGATTGGTTTCAGTTAGTTACTTGTCCCGTCCGTCTGTTCGTCTTTCAGTTTATTTGTTTGTTTGCTTGACTTGACGTTTAGTGTGGATTTTTCTTATAGTATTTAGTATTAAATGTATCTTTTGTTTGCCGCAATATTATTTCTGTTCGTGTTGTTGTTGTTGTTGTTGTTGTTGTTGCTGTTGCTACTCTGTTTGCTAGTCAGCATTGTAGTTGTTGTTAACCCCAAAAGAATTCAATTAAAGTCTCAATCTGTATCTTTCGCTTACACATTCTCACACAGCAATAATTCGTTTTGTTGTTAGTTAGCCAGCATGAAATCAACAACAACAACAACAGCCAAATAAAACTACAACAACTTGAGCAACAGCAACAACAACAACAACAGCAGCAGCAACAGCAACAGAAACAATAAAATATATGTATAAAAAAATACATCTAAAGAATTGAAGAAGAAAGAACTCATAAGACCATGGGTTATGTCTTTTTTTTTGGTTTTGTTGGCGCACTTGTTATTTAAGATGCATTTAAGTAGTTGAGAAGCAAAAATCACAAAAAGTTGGGAAAAAACCAAGACCAAGTAATAGCAGCAGCAATAGCAGCAGCAGCAGCAGCAACACAGCAGCAGTTGGAGTTGTGAAGCACCAACAGAGTGTGGTGTAACTTATAGTTGCTCTCGTGAACAGCTTAGTGAAAGTATGTTTACACGATGTTTAGTTGTTATAAATAAAGTCACTTCATGTGTGTGTCACTTAACAGCAAGCTAAATAAAAATTATAATGGAAGAGCCTGTGGAAGAATAATGTTGTTTAAACAGCTGTTTTTAGCTATACAAACATATGCCATATTCTAAAGGGCACTACTAGCACAGCTGACTAGCCGTAGCAAACGTCAAACTTAGTGGGTGCTGATAAAAATTTCCTTCTATATGGTGTTTGTGACATTTCCTTCATATGTTTGTTATCTTCGTTGATAATTCCATTCGTCTTTCAAAGTTTTTTTTGACAATTTTGATGGTAGTTTCTGAAGAAAAATTTTCGATTGTTGTAGATGTTCCTGATTGATGTTCCTTGTTGTATACTACCTTGTACTCAAGAAAAACGTGTATGGAGGTTTGAAGGGAATCTTAAATTTTTCATGTGAAAAAGTGACAACCCCTATACACTTTGTGTAAACGAACTTGCAGTAAATATGTGTAAGTGTGTAACAAACTAAGTGTATGAAGTATGTATGTATATTTACCATATAAATCCGGTGGATAATTCTTGTATATTTTTTTCTTATTTTATACTTTTATATATATATATATATTTTTTTTTTAAGATTTTTTTGTTAATGTTACTGTTGTTGTTGTTAAGGAAAGTTCATCAACTTTTAAAAAATTTTTATTATATGTATCTTTCTCTGTGCTTATTTTTCTCTAAATAAATGTTCGTCTGTCGTTTTCTTGTGGATCTGTCTTATAAATATGTATGTATGTATGTATGTATGTATGTATGTATGTATGTATGTATGTATGTATGTGTGTATGTATGCTTGTTTATATCAATGTAAGCTTGTATGTAGAATATTGAAAATCATCATTCAGATTTCATCATTGTGCCACTAAATAGTCAGGTCTTTTCTTACTTGATTCTTGTTTTGGTTTTCTCTAACAAAATTTTATTAGTCATAATGAAGATGTTTATTGTAGTCGTAACGGTATACTTTTGATTAAGAATATAAACTTTTTAAATATTAAAAAGGAAGATGTTAGATTATAAAATTCATACAGGATTGTTAAGATGCGTAGAGACTACAGTTGTCTAATTTTGTTTTTAATTAGATTTGAACTTTCAGATACGAAGAATATTTAATGGTAGAAACAGTAGATTTTGTTTATTTTCTTAAAAATGTGGATATTTTTTCCGTGCTCGAAATAAAGGACCTGTGGCATAGAATGCTATACATATGTATGTTGCAACTGCTATGTTGCCTCCAGTATAGTTGCTTAAAGACCACAAAACCCGGAACGCTTCCTTTGCGACGGAGTTACAGGGTTAAAAAGTTTTATTTTTAGTGGATCATAACGTGTATAATATAGCACGAATATCAACGTTGTAGGTATCATTTCAAAGTGATATAAGATAAGTTTTTGTTGGTACGCAACTTTTTCAAATACATTAACCCAAAGCGAACCAAATGCAATTTTTATATTTTTCGACTTGACTTTTTGTGTAAAAATGCCGTTTTCGCACAAACTGATCGAAAGAAAAAGAAAAAAGGCAAAAAGTGGCTGTACCTTTTCGTCCTGCCGATTTATTCCGTTTGGCGATTTTTCCATATTGGACAATTTCTCCGTTTAAGCTATTTTCCACATCTTGTCTTTTTCCAGTTTTTGGAGTGTTTTTTTCACGTTTAGGCGATTTTTTCCGTCCTTGCGATTTTTTTTTTTCATTTTGGCGATTTTCAGTTTTACTGATTTATTTAGTTTTTGCGATTTTTTTTCCGTTTTTGCAATATTTTCCGTTTTGGCGATTTTTATGTGTTAAATGCTTTTTCGATTTATATTTTTGTTTCGAGTTTGGTTTTCATGATCCGAGTTTGTTTTATCCTCCGTGATGTGTATAATGTCCCAAAGGGAACTTCGTTCCAACATAAATGTTTTCCCTTTTTGCCCCTATCTCAGTCATTTATGAACCGATTGTAATGATTTTCAAGAAAAAGCTTATCAGAACCAATTTGGATAATTTTTATTAGCATAATTCTTTGGACATATTTCGCCAGTTTGAGATATAATTTTCGACCGTATGATATCCAAAGCCTACATGAATGGCGTTTTGCATCAGACTGACAGACAGACGGATATCGTTATTTTGACTTTCCTGTCTATAAGGATCTATAATACACATGTATACTTTAAAGGGTCGCAGATTAGTATTGTAGAAATTATAAACGGAATGACAAGCCTACATAGTAACAAACCTTTATAATATGCAGTTACCAAAATAACAGCTTGTATATATATTATATACAAGCTGTTATTTTTGAAACTGTTATAAGTCCACTTAAAAAAATTAGTTAACGGTAATTTTAATAAGATATAATCTATATATTATTAAAATGGCCATTAACTAATTTTTCTAAAAAGTGGACTTATACCACATTTAAAAATAGCTGATCATATACCGTTTTAATTTTTTTTTTGTGAGAATAGGGGCTTTCGAATGCATTAAAAAGCTCTGGATGTACGCACTATCACTAAATTTAGCACTAACCGTATTGAATTTACTTGGAGTGTCTTTTGGCTGAAATTTTCACAGAATATTTTCACAGAATATGTAAAACTTTGGCCGCTACAACAAGAAATATATGACAGTTAAATACTAAAGGGTGTTCTAAAGCGAGCAACGAAAAATTTTTAAATACTAATGTAATGTTTTCTCGGGAATCGTAAGAGTTACGAACATGAAATTTTCACAGAATATGTAAAACTTTGGCCGCTAGAAGAGCAAATATATGACAGTTAAAAATTAAATGGTGTTCTAAAGCGGCCAACGCAACATGTTGTAATGCTAATGTAATATAAATACACTTATATATAGACACTTTAAATTTTCAAAGGTAGTGTTAATTGGGGTAATCTGTAGAATAGACTACAGCAATTAACACCGATATTTATAACAAAAAAAAATTAAAGGGTATTCTATCAGTTAATGTAATTTTGACTATGTAATATAGACAGTATGCTGCATCTTGGAAACCGTAAGAGGTTAAATCTTGAAATTTAAAAAAACGCTAAAACTAAAAAAATCCAAAATTAAAAAAATTTCAAAACGAAAAAAAAACGCTGAAATGAAAAAAGCGCTTAGAGGAAAAAAGCATCAAAATTAAAAAAAAAATCGCTAAAACGCAAAATATCACCAAAACTAAAAAGATCGCCAAAAACTAAAAAAAGGCAAAAAACCGAAAAAAGTCGTCAAAACGAAAAAAAGCTCTACAACATAAAAAAAAATTGCTAAAACTATCTGGGGGTGGCTTGGACCACCCCAGAAGGGTCTAGCTACGCCAATGATGTTATTGCAAAAGCTGTAGAGAATAGTCATTGCATTCATGGATTTTTCGTCAGATCAACCGCTTTTGAGATGGAGAGCAAAGAGCAGAAGGGCTGCGACGTATTTGAATAATCAACAACATTAAAAATTAAAACAAAAAATTTTCTGATGGCACACAGTACGTCTTAGAACGCTCAAAAAAATTTTTTTAATCCTTCATATCTTGCGTAGTATGAAGTCTATTATAATTGAATTGCCATCCTTTTGTAGTGCCATAAAATACCTTTCCAATGATGTTAAAATTGCACCATTCATTAACCCCTTGCGAGCCTAATGCAATTGTTATGCTGGTACTTTTCTTAATATTTAATATATGCATATTAGGGTGTCCGTTATTGTTAAAAGTGGTAATATTTTTTGTTCGGTAATGACAACCAATTAGCAAGTTTTTGCTGGGTATGTGCAAAAATGGGAACTTCAGAATGATTTCTAAATGTAAACTTTAAAAACGTTGATACACGTATATAGTTTTATGGTGCCCCCTGACAGAATCAGTCGTTAGAACCGTGTTATTTTTTTTGTTGTACGGTGTTATTTATTTGAATTTTTAATTTAAGTTGCAAAAGTGTTAAAATGTCAATCGTAGTAGTTAATAACAGTAGCCAGGCTTATATAATAAACACTCCATTTTAAAATTTTGGATCATCTAAAATATCTTCAATTCTCACCACAAAAGCTTCATATATTTCTCTTAAACCATAAATAACAAATTTAAATTGTATTTGTACATTGTAGAGATAAATAAGTGTTTTTTATTAAGCTGCCATTTTACAACACATTGACGAGCTCCTCCACTTTTCTCGCCTCTTCTTCTCCCAGTTATCTAAAAATAACTTAATTTCTTTTGTCTTTCAAATCTAATAGTTAGTGGCCATAATGGATGGCATTTCATACATACAGTCAGAATTCCTCAATTAAACAATAGATGGGAAATTTTCACAACATTAATTAGAGCTCGACAGTAGAGGGGCTTTAAGTCTGTCTGTCTATCTGTTCCAAGATTATTTCTCCTGTGTTGCAGTGTGTAACTGAAATGAATAAAAATAAATAAAATGTATAGAAAATAATTTTAAACAAAAACTTGCTGTGTACAGATGTTTGAAAACTCTAAACGCTGTTTAAAATTAGTTCAACTTTCAAAATAATCATCAAGAAACCGAAACAATTCATTCAGTTCATGCTGAAGAAAAATAAAAAATAAAAAAAATAAAAGAAATATTTATTCATGAATCAAGAAATAAAAAAAAAAAGAATTATACATGAGTACTTGCGGAATGTTTACACGTAGCATTAAAGCTGAAGGTAAGATTATTTATATTTACAACATGTTGTAGATTCTTCTTACGACTCTAAAACTACAAAATACATTTTAAAACTTTTAAGTAGCTGCAAATTACTTTTTATTATGAATTCGCCACAAAAAGAGGGAAAAAATTTCACATAAAATGTCATGTTTTGGCAAAAGAAAAATAAAATTATAATACATATATATATATATTTTTTTTTTGTATAACGATTAAATAAGTCGTGTATTATCTGTGTTGTATGTTTGTTTGTACTCTCCTATCTTAAGCATTGTATGTTACATTTTATATTATTTACGCTTGGTTTGAAACTGAACTTGGCCTTAACTTTTATATAGACTCGACGAGCCAAATTATCAAACATTTTAAATAAATAAAACAATTGTAAATAAAAACAAGTGAATTCATTCGAGTATATTCTTCATTTATTACCAGTAGCTAGCTGGCTGTCTGCTATAGCTGGGTTTTGCTAAGGCTGGGTTGAGGGAAAACTTTGTTTTGCGTTTGAATTTTATAACCAGCGATAAGCATTTTTCTTTAAAAAATTTTTTCTTAATAATTTTTTATCTTTTTTGGTTTCAATTCATAATATTTTTTTCTCCACATGTTTTAAACATATTTTGTTGCTGATTATTTGTCTGTGACCAGAGGCAAGGTTGCTAAAATAATTGTACTCACACTTTATTATATAAAATAGAGAAAGAAAAAAAAAAACAAACATTTATTTACTTGGCTTAAACGTGGTTGTGGTTGCGGTTGAGATTCATTTGGTTTTCCGTTTGAATTTAAGTTTTGTTTACGTTTTTTATTTATTTTTTATTTTTGTATATTTCTTTTGTGATGACTTGTGAACCTGTAAATATAATTTTACAGTTTGTGAAAAATTAGCTGCCGTGTATCTCATGGATCAACCAAACAACAATCACACAATAAGACAATTTCATACAAGATGTCATTCAAAAGACGATATGGCCTGACATTTATACCAACAAACAGTGGTGTTGTTCCACTGGTAAAAAGTTAATGAGGCCATATTATAAAGAGAAATTTATTAATATGTACAAACTGTCGAACTTCGAATCCCACTATGAAAGTTATGTGCGTCATCTCATGTGTTAAACCCTTTTTTCTCAATCTCTAAATAGTGTAAAAGACACTTCACTCCATTCCATCTTTTTATCATTGTTCCAACTATGTCCGAGATAAAATAGAATACGCACAAAAACATAATTGTGAAAATAAAGCCAAGTTCGTATCCAAACATTTCGGCCGTAAAAAGTACTGAGATCAAAATAAAGACCAAGTTCTTGATAGGTACAATACCATCTCATTTCTAGGCAACCTGTAGGCTTCGCAACATTTTCCCCATAGTTCTTTTCCATATTGGAAAGGCGAAAAAAATATTGTCAAGCTAACAGGTTGCCTAGAAATGAGACGATATTGTACCTATCAAGAACTTGGTCCTAATTTTGATCTCAGTACTTTTTACTGCCGAAAAATTTGAATAGGAACTTGGCCTTATTTTCACATTCATGTTTTTGTGCGGATCTCAGTTCTTTTTTCTAACCTTTTATTTCGTACAATAAGTGCCCCATAAAAATAAGATGCACCCTAGCTCTTCCCCGCCCTAGATGGAAAATTCCCGTTTTAAATTTTTTCTTAGTATTTTTCCATCAAGACCACCTACCTGTGTGCCAAATTTCAGCTTTCTAGCTATACTGGAAATCCTCCATACAAAGAAGGGGAACCCTAGTCCCCCCATATAAAAAGGGCCCGTTTTAAATTTTTTTTCGTTAGCTGCACATCAGGACTTACCTAAACCAATTCAAAGCTATACTCGAAGGGCCCTTTATAAAGAAGGGGCATCCTACTCCCCCCCCCCCTCCCTCGGTGAAAAGTACCCGTTTTCAGATTTATCTAGTTAATTGCTCACCAAGACCTACCTCTATACCAAATTTTAGCTTTCTAGCTATAGTGGAAGTGCCCAATAATATTGATGAGTCAGTGAGTCAGTCAGTCAGTGAATATATACTAAAATATGCACTTATTACACCTTCATATCTCGGGAAGCTTTTATGGTAGAACTTTAAAATTTCACCTATGAGGTAACCTTTGTAGGCAAGCCTTACGTGTAAAGTTTCGTTATTTCATGATTAAGTGCAGCAAAGTCATGAGGGGGTAAAAACTTCTCGAATGGTTTCGTGTAAATATACGGACTATTTGGCCGTAACTTGGCCTGGCGCACTACTGTGCGCCCAGATATCATCAGGCATCACGTATTGACCAGCGTCCAAAGTATATTTTAGTTTCACTCGGTCGTATGCAGGACGGTACGTAAAAGCTCATCAATGACGGTAGTTTATACAACCTGGGGACAGGGTTGTTCGATTTTTTCTGACCTATTTCGACAAATTGATTTTAAAAATCGCCAAAAGTTGCCTAAATCTGTTTTATGTAGTAAATTTGTTTTTATATCATAGGTTTTTTTAATATAAGTTTTTATAAAGTAATCGCAAAAGAATTTAGCAGAAAACCGCCAAAAGTAAAAATAAAATCGTCAAAAACTATTTCTTGTCACTTTTTCTCATCAAAATGCAAAATCCATTAATGACTGTTTGACACTTTGTTTCATCCAGACAAGTTTTGGTGTTCATATAACATGACATTACATGACATAACAAGACCTGACAAGACACGACATGAGCTGACATGATATTACATTAATGATATGACATGACATAAAATGACATGCCATGACATAAAATGACATGACATGACATGAAATTACATAATATGACATGAAATAACATGACATGTCATCACATGATATGAGAGGAACTGACATTACATGTACATCTGAGGAGATACTACCACACGTCTTCAGATGTAGTAGTACTAACCTTCCTCTTAACCACCACACAGTGGTGTAAGTTAAAAAAAGTGATAATAAGTATAGACCGGTTGTTAAGTTTTCCCTTTTTTTGTAAGTTTTTTGAGATGCCAAAAAGTTTTAATTTTAATACATTTTTTTTAAGTTTTTTATAAATATGTACATAGTTTAAAATTTGCAATATAATATATCGGATGAAAATATTAAGTGATTGTTTATGCAATGATATGATCTAATATTTTCTCACTCCCTTGTTACTGCAACAGTGTTTAATTGTGTTTACTCCCTCCACAAGTATGCCGTTTTTATATATTCCTTAAAATAAATTCCAAATACACTTTTTCGTGTTTTCTCTTAAAATTTTGGCTTTTTTGTAGGAAAAAAGGTTTTTTGGGAAAGACATTTTTTTCAGAAATAAGTTTTTAAAAAATAAATATATGGTAACGCGGCTTAGAAGTTCTATAATTATTACCACTTTTTTTAATTTACACCACCGACCACGCCTCAACCAGTTTGGGAGCAACCAGCCAGCAATGAGCTTCATCAAGAGAACCTCATACTCGACCGAAATAGCAGCTACCCCCACTCTATCTACTCCCTCAGCTAGCAATATCTCCATCGGTGAACCAGTGAAATTTTTCAACTCTATCATGGAATCACCACCATCATTAATCCCATCGACACTAGCAAATACATTTCTCTATTGGCGCTTATGCCATCTACCAGCCGTCACAGCACGGTCAGAAGACCAGTGGCATTAAACATGTCCACTTCCTCAGCTATACCATTACCAGCCACACTGACACCAGCTGAAGTACCAGCAGCACTAACCAATGTACCAGCGGAACCAACAATAGCAGGACCAAAAATACCAGCATCAATAGCAGGACCAGAAACAGCAACAAAAGTTGAATCAGCAATAGCAGCAGCACCGCCAATAGCGCCAGCAGCAAAATTTGCAACAACAGTGTGCTCGGCAGGTGTAGCAACTACAGTCTGCCCGGCCTTAGGCGACGCTGGCTTAGGCCACCTCGCCGCATGCGGCCCTATATCGTAAGAGTTCGCGTTATCCGACGTCTTGTCGTCTTTGTCCCCCTTCGGAATTTTCCGCTTCGACAGCGGACGCAGAGGAGCCTTAATAACACCAATCAGATAATAGTTTTGTAATAATTTTAGCATTTAGGGCCAAATTCACAGTCATTAGTTAGCTACTGACAATAGTTTAGCCAATGATATTTTATTCACACTTCTTTGTTTACCATTAGTTAAACCGTCAAACGCCATTGGTTAACAATTAGTTAGATGCTTTGGAACATGGTGCAATAAGTGTACAGGTGGCAGCATAACGTCAGCTGATTATTTTTTGTTCTGGTAATTTTGTATATAAGTAACGTCTAGCACGTGTATTTCTTTGACAAGCATTATGTAGTTTTTTGTTGTATTTACTGAACCTACATACTTATTGTACCATGTTTTGGAAATTATTACATTCATATAGCACACTTTTAGGAGCGACGAAAAATATTTGCTCCATTAGCTTTGTGTGCTTAAAAATTTTTAAATTGTTGCCTTAAGATGTGTAATATTCTTTATTTTTGCTTGTTTATTTATATTTGATAGGGTTACCATTCATTTTAGTTAAACAATACACAGTAGATATTTTAGTTAAACAATAGTTATCATTTTAGTTTACTAATAATTAACTAATGACTGTAAATTTTGGCCTTAGTAGCTAAAAAAAACTATAACTTGGAAGAGACTAAGACGATACTTATCGCCAATAGGTGGCGGAAACTCCTTCAGTTAGCATGGATACGAACTATTTAGCAAAGCTACAAACCACGCCGCAAGGACACAAACCAGGTTAGAAATGCCAAAAACAGGACCAGACTTTCTCAGTACTTCCCTGGAAAATTACGCAACACTGAAAAACCCGACAAACCTGCTACGGCAACACTGATCACTATCCGGATTTTTTTTAACGAAAAGTAAAACTCTCAGGCACTTACTTAATGCTTACCAAGTAATTAGTTAATGTGTTACCTTCTTTGATAAAGTGATAGAGTAGAGAGAACATATGGTGAAGTGAGATGCGCTTTTTTAAATTTTAGAGCAGTGTTGCAGCGCCTCTGGTGTTAAATAGACACATTAACTTTCTTAAGCTTTATGTGTAGCCTTTTTATTAATTGTTTTAATTCGCCGACGATCTTGCTAATATTACCGACGAAAGAGATGTTCATTAGCAGAGAAGAGTATCCATCGGTGCCGGTACTGCTTATTTACCAGTGTTATGCCTTCATCACTTAAACAGTCCAAGAACAACTGTTCGTATTTGTATTCGTTAGCAGTATTCCTTGCCAGTATTCGTTATACGTATTTATTCATATTAGAAACGTTGTTTCCCCCCAGCATTCAAACATCATAAGGAACTTCGTTCCGAAAACTGATATATTGGCTATCTGGAGATATACTACCACAAATTTTTTGAATGGCGAAAGCATATTTGTGGAAGTAAATGAATAAATGTGTGTTTAACTTGTCTTATACATATGAACTCCGAGCTGATGTGCATCGTTAAAATAATATTTCGGTAGCACTTTCAAGACAAGTGCTATTAAACCTAATCGCTGTCTTGTTGTAGGGCTTTTATTGCCGTAATATTACTTTCATAACACTCACCACACTTTAACAAAATAGTGTGTTTATATTTACAACATTGAAAGTCATAAAGCATGCAATTATTTTCTTTAGATGCTTTTCTTTTAAACACAATGTGAGAACTACAAGGCGTAACAATAAAATAGTTTTATTCACTATTCTCGCCACTCACCCTTTAACAACTTACAATTGATAGAAATCTTAATAAATTAACTTATTACCTTACCAATCAGTCACTTACTAACTCATTGTATGAGGTATGAACGTTGTTTTTGTGTCTATTGATGATGATGACGATGATGATGAACTTCTTTCTATTCAACGCTCATGTGTTGGTGTATTCGTTTTTATTTGTCTTAATAAATCTATTAATGCAATTACTTTACGACTGACCTCATTAGCATAAAAGGTACGCGGCGATTCGATACACCTAAACAGTGGAGAGCAAAACTTAATCTATGAAGGTTTTATTGTTTTTGAGATTTCACGCAAAAATGTCTCACAATAGAAAATATCTTGTCCTGGTGAAGTGCTATTAAATAAGTGGTTATTAAAAAACAAAGAGATAAAGTTTCTTTTTTATATCAAAATTATTTTGTTGGCCACTGTAACTCCAACTACAAATATTAGTAAATTGTATTTACACACACAAAAACTAGTAACCATTACATCGTATTACATTTTAAATTTCCATTCACCTTGTCGCTCATTCCCTCACTCATTCCATTCATTATTCAGTAAAATATTATTTTCATTTGTTATACTCGTAGTATTTATTTAATGTGCGTGTGAGTGTACAAATGTAAATATTAAATTTGATGGTGGTTTCTTCATTTCATTTTGCATTTGAATACATACAAATTTGCGTGTAGTACTTAATTTTCTAGTTTTATTTAACTTTTATTATGAATATACTTTTGCATAACCCGCTTGGAAATACAGTTAAACAAAAAAAAAAGTTTTGTTGTGTTATTGCAACATGGAGATTTCCGTTTCCCTTATGCATTTCACAACCCAACTACATATTTAATTTCCTGTGTTATTGAAGATTGACCATATTTTTTCACATTTTACTCTCAACTTCCAACTGGGCTATTCTAAATAAACAAAAACATTTTTGAATATTTTATGCATCAACATATACTAATTCGAAAATAGTGAAAAGCTCTCTTTACTGACAAACATATATTTTTGCTACTTTGCTGTAGCGAGTCTAGTACCCAGTAAAAAAGTTGTTTCCAATAAAGCAGGTTTCTACTATTATGGAATGAAAGTAGCGCTGACAAACCTACTGATATCGCTGCTGATTTTTGTATGGCGAATTCCCAGATTGGAGTACTACATTTTTGCTCACAAAAGCGCTTTTGAAGCGCTGAAAATCATCAACATTTTCAGCACTAGAACTGAAAATATATGAAAAAACTGGTTCGGTGTGGATAGGCGTCGTTAACGCCATTTTCAAAATTTTCTTATCTCGTTTCTTTATTTATTTTTATTAATTTCATATTTTTACTCAATGTTTGTTATTTTAACTTCAACTAGTATCGAACTAAGAACCTTCAGTTTTGAAGTCCAACGTACCAATCACTCGACCAAAAACACTGTTGCAAAACGGCACCAAGAAACTCAAATAAACTTACTCTTCATTCTGCCTTAAAAACCTGCTTTGGATCAGCACTACAAAATCAGCTTTTTTTGTATATCTTGTGTACGAAGCTTTTGTATAAGTAAAAAGCAAATACTTTTCTCGCTTCAAAGCCTATGAAACAGCTTCTAAGCAAGCTCATATTTTAAAGCGAATTATAAAGCGGTTTATTTCTTTAGTGCTTCAAAAAACAGAAAAATTTTTACTGGGTAGTTGCACACTATTTATTGTAAAGAAGGAGAAAAAATGCAAACATTTATTGGCGCATGACTTCATGACCGCATAACTTTATAATAAAGTTTTTAAAAGCATAATTTTTATGTCAAACTGACAAATAAATGTTGAATATGAAAATCTATTTTTCAGCATTTTGTCGTTTGTTCACAACCAAATAAAGCGACATAATAACAAAATTAAATTAATAATGAAAATGATAATAGAATATTAGAAATGTAAAAGCAGGCTAAAATAAAATAAGACCAGAAAATAATAAAAATATAATTAGCTTCGATGCGTTCTTCAAATACAGGCAAACAAATTTAGATATTTTAAGAATAAAGGCCACAATGATCACGAAGAAGATCTTACAAAAACTAAAAGAGCCTTATAGGCAAGGCCAATTAAGACAAAGCGAGGAAAATAATTCCCGGAGTTTTAAAAATTGGCACAGTTGGTTCTTGGTACATATACATATTTAAAGAAACTAAATAGTCACCGTGCTTGGCGGGCGAGCTAGATGGAGAAGGACCCTCTTACAATAACAAATATATGACAATTAAAAATTAAAGGGTGCTCTAAAGCGAGCAACGAAAAATGTTGAAATACTAATGTAATATACAGACACTTTTATATATAGACACTTAAAATTTTAGTGTTAATTGGTGTAGTCTGTAGAATAGACTACACCAATTCAACACGGATATTTAAAACAATAAATGTTAAAGGCTGTTCTATCAGTTAATGTAATTTTACTATGTAATTTAGACAATTTGCTGTATCTTGGAAACCGTAAGAGGCAAACTTTTGAAATTAAAAAAAAAAACAAATATTTATTCCTTATATCAGGCTCAAGGTAAAATATAAAAAAAACGCTAAGGCTGAGGCCACATGAGCGTTTTTAAAACGCGGCGTTTCCGCTTTTTATATTAAATTTGAAAGTTCTCAATTTTTTTAAAACTTCAAATTTAATATAAAATGCAGAAACGACGCGTTTTAAAAACGCCCGTGTGGCCTCAGCCTTAAACTAAAAAAATTCCAAAATTGAAAAATGTGAAAACGAAGAACGATAAAATGAAAAAGGTGCTTAAAAGAAAAGAAGGCACCAAAATTAAAAAAAGCGCTAAAACGCAAAAAATCAACAAAACTAAAAAAAAAAATCGGTAAAAACAAACAAAAAAGCCAAAAACTAAAAAGTCGTCAAAGCGAAAAAAGCACTAAACAAAAAAAAATCGCTAAAACTGAAAATATCGCCAAAAAACGAAAAAAAAATACAAAAATGGATAAAACCGCCAAAACTAAAATAGTGAAAAAAAAACTGAAAAAAATTGGTTAAATTAAATAAAATCACCAAAAATCTTAAAAATCCCCAAAACCTAAAAAAGCGCCAAAACTGAAAAAAGCGCGAAGCTAAAATGAATCGCAAAAACTAAAAATATCGCCAAAATGCGAAAAAACGCCAAAATCAAAAAATCTTTAAAACTTAAAAAATCGACAAAAAACAAAAAATGCGCAAAACGAAAAATCGCAAAAAAATCAGCAAAATGAAAAAAGCGCCAAAGCAAAAAAAAAAAATCGCAAAAATAACGAAAAAAAAAAACTTAAAAAATTAAAAAACCTAAAATTAAACGAAAAAGCGAAGCGAAAAAATTGCCAAAATGAAAAATGGCAAAAATTAAAAGAGATACATATGTCTGTGTATTCGTACGGAACCCTTCGTGTGCGAGGTAAATACTAGGGATGTAACGATACGCCGTTTTGCCGATCCGATACCGATACCGATACTTAAAAATAAATATCGCCGATACCGATTCCGATACCGATACGAATATTGAAATTGAGTTCAAGCTTAGATTAACAAAACTAAAGTGCAATTTTTTTATTATACAAAATTACAGTGTAAAAGACTACTAATATTTAAAATTGATATTAAAGAAGCTACATTTTCTTTGCTTCCAAAAAATCTATATTAAAAATATGCAGATAACACAGTGCAACAGTCCAAAAAACTCACGGAGTTGACAGTATAGATTCGATTGTACTACCACGGGGTAGTAAAACCCTATACTTAGCTTGGCGAATTTGGTGACCAATTTCGTTTTATGGACCTCCAAAGTTTTGGAAAATCAGCGGGCCCTCAAAAAAAGTTGTCATCAACTTTTGGCCAACAGAAAATTCAAACTTGGTGATACCGCTTAACTATATATAGCAATAATGTAGCTAAGAGTTCGCTAAACAGATTTTATTACCATTTTATGCAAACAAATTATTTTTCGTGCACTTTTTTTTAAATTAAGGAAAAAAAGTTTTGTTTTCACTTTTTCCAGAATAACTTACATGGACTCGTAATTTTTTATTAACAATATTTGCTACGATAAAGCTGAACAACTTTTGTGAACATGTCAATAGAATCTGAATGTATCTAGGCACCCTAAACAGCCCAGAAAAACTAATTTCTACCTTAAAAGTTTTCGTTTTTACGAGTTAGGCTATATTTTTATTGCATTTTTTTGCTTTCTTTGTTATTGTTCCACTTCTTGTGTTGCTGATTTTAGTATTTACTATTTTTTATTGTTTGTTGTTGTTTTGCCAAATAATGGTAATGAAAAATTTGGAGTCCCTATAAGTTATACTGAAAAAAGTGAATAAAATAATTTTTTAAAATTTAAAAAAAAACATTTTTTTAGCATAAAAAAATAGTGAAAAACTACAATGTTTAAGGTAAAAAGTGGTCTGTGTGAGCTATTAGAGTGCCGAGATATGTACGTGCAGATTGTATTGATATGTTCACAAAAGTTGTTCAGCTCTACCGTAACTATAAGTTTGCCAAATATCGTTAGTTAAAAATTACAAGGCCCTGTAAGTTATTCTGAAAAAAGTGAAAAAAACAATTTTTTCCTTAATTTTGTCAACAAAAAGTTCAGGAAAAAATTTTTTTGGCATCAAATGTTAAAAAAAATCTCTTAAACAGGCTCTTAGCTACATTATTGCCATATATAGTTAAGCGGTATTGTAAAATTTAAATTAGCTGTTGGCCAAATACTGCTGACACCGTTTTTTGAGGGCCCACTGATTTGCAGAAACTTTGGAGGTCCACAAAAAAAAATTGGTCACCAAATTCGCCAAACTGAGTAAAGGGTTTTACTACCCCATTGTAGGACAATCGAACCTGTACTGTCCAGTTCTTGTGTTTTTCCAAAAGTCTTTATTTGTCGCATAGTGTAATTAGTAGAAAAGCAAGAAAATAATTTTGGTTCCTTTATAATTTTAAAAAATACTCGCCATACTCTCATAAAAATAATTGTGAAAATGGGTAATTTTTTATCCTTTTTTCTTGAGGAAAAATCATTATGGAACACCGAAAAATAAATTTGTCCGAGCATCGCTTCCAATTCGGTGATTGTTAATCGAAAAACAGAACTTCTTGCAATGGCATGGATATGTAAAACTAATTAGAAATGATTCAAATTTGTAATACTTCCGGATCGCGAGTTCCACATTTTCATGACTTCTTTGGTGTGTCTTTTTTTGCTCGAATAAGATTTAAAAAACAACGAATTGAATTTGAATTCATGGTAAAATTATTAAAAAATAAATATTTTTTTTACAAAATAATAGTATAATATATTATTAATTTTTAAAATTGATATTAATAAGATTTAAAAAAATAACGAAATGAGTTTAGTTCATGGTAAAATTAACAAAAAATAAATAATTTGTCAGAAAAAAACTCTGAAAAATTTTTAAAAGTATCGTCGTATCGACAGTAAAATATCGCCGATACCGATGTATCGGAAAATCTGAAGTATCGCCGATATATCGGTATCGGTATCGGTATTCGTTACATCCCTAGTAAATACACATTTTACTGCATTTATTGCTTAAGACCAACGTTTTTGGATAACACTAAAAAATTTAAGAAATTGTGTTAAAATCAGCCACAACACTCCTTGGACATATATTAATTTTTATAAAGTTAAAATTTGCTAATGCATTTTTAAGGGTAATTAATTAGGATGTGCTACACACGAAAAAAAATAAAAAAAATTTTGTTTCGGCCATTGTCCGTCCAAATATCGGGTTATTTCTGTTTTTCGATGTATACCACTCTTTAAAGCGCCATCTAGACTCACAGACTAGTTCGAGAAAAAAGAAAATACATTTTGCTTGAAAGGCTTCTAAACTACGCGTGGAATAGTGGCTAACTCGCTTTGATCATCTACAAAAATGGCTGAGTTATAGTGGATCTTTAAAGATTGGTATACAACGGAAACAGAAATGTACCGTTATTTGGACAATGGCCGAACTGCCAGGAGGTTACGGTTCGAAGCTGCACACAGCCAATCGTTTCGCAGGCGTTTTTATTTTATTCAAAAATTAATAAAGAGATTGTTTGTCTAATTTTAGGTCGATAATAATCAGTAAAGTGTTGCCGACTATTATCGACTTAGCATTAACGAAACCTGAACATTAAGGGTTATATACATAACGAAAACTTGGCATGAAGATAGCAAAACCGATGAAATTGAACTGGTTCTTATCGAGTTCTATCTGACTATTTGATAGTAAAAAGCAATGTTCAATATAGTGATGAGTCAGGACTACAAGATACAGTGGTTAGAAATGTACAATGGTATGGAAAAACTCTTTAAAACTCAGTTAAACTTCGCCACTTATGCTAAGTTTCTGCCACGTTTTGGTTATGCATACAGCCGTAAGTTTCGATCTACAACCTATCTATTTCAATATTTTTATTGGTGTAATAATAAAACAAAAACTAATAAGAATAACTTAAACAAACGAATTAAAATGCAAATTTGGCTTGAACTACCGAAACTCAAAATGTATTTTATTAAATTTTTGCATTAATTATTTATTTCGTTCTTGGGCTTATAATTAATAGATTCTGATTTTTAAACATAGAGTATTTTATACAATAATTCACTTCAAATTTTTACAACATGTGTAAACGGTTTGACCTCACTTCTAAGTTCCCTTTTACTTCAAACAATAAAAAAAAACACTATTTCATTTGTCATTTTAGCTTTATTGAATATAAAAGTGACTTTAAATATTTAATTAAAAAAAAAGTGAGTCAGACTTTGGTTTTGGGTTCATGTTTAATAAAATTAAAAATTTGTTAAACATTGAATGGAGCAGAGCCAAAAACCAAATAAATAAATAAATAAGTGAACAGCGCAAAATAAAATACTGTTAAACACCAGCCTCAAGGGGTTATAACATGACATTATCATGGATACTACCGTGGTAGCGCCAAAATAGAGATACGCTAAATTACGTGGCACCAAAGACACAACAAAAAAAAACTCACAAATAATATTAACAAACTTAAGCATAAACAGTAAACAAAATATATACAGATTTTGTTAGTTTTGAGCTGCTCAATTATAAAAAAATAGCAACAATAACAGATTATATTTTATTTTTCAAAAAATTTACAATAGATTGTATTATGTTGAAACGCGGTTAAATGCAGCAGCCTAAAGCTAAAATAAAAAATGCATCAGTGTATTTTTTCTATTTTTTTCTTCTTTTTCTTTAACGTGTGACATAATCTAAGCGGCAGTTATTGCAGCAGTAGCAGTTGATGCAGTAGCTGAACATAATAAAGCCAAAAATAGCAAGTTTGGAAACAAAAATCAAAATAAAATCACTTTTCAAAAAAATAATTTCAAATTACATTAAAAACTTGTCTTGTAATCAACACATTTGAAAAGTTAAAATAAATATGTATATAAATTTACTCTCACCAATATACTTACACGTATACACAGGCACATTTATAAACTAACCTTATCTTAAATAAATGGTGGCCGAAAATATAAGAAAATTTTAAATCTTTATAATAGTCCAATAAAATTTTGAATGATCTGTTTAATACAAGATTGCACAGTGGGGCCAGCCACTAAATTAGTGCTAATATATATCTGTACTTGAAATATTACAAGGAAAGAATCCAATGAATCAATGTACGTTGCATAGTGTTATCGTTTCATACGTTTTGACGGCCAAAAATAGAAGCAGTTATCGTACAGCGATAAGATTTGGTACGCTTGTTTATATTGACAAGGCTTATGTCCTTCATATATGTCCTTAAATGAATGAATGCCATAACTACTTAAATAAGATTTATATTTTAAAAAAATTTCTCACATATGCTGGGGCCAAATTTTGTCTGAATCGGAGCAAAATTTTTTTTTAATTTTTGAAAATCGTGTTTTTTTTAACAATGGCGTTCTTTCACTTAATAGTCAATAAAATCAAAAGTTGTGGGTCGATTTTAATCAAATATGGCCTATTTTGCTTAGAACATATTTACCTATGTGTTTATAGAAAAAGAACGAAAATTTTGTTATATTTTTATTTTTTATTTATTTTTTAAAACAAAAATTTTTATAAAAATCCCTTTTATTAAGTTTTATAGAAATCTCTTTTATTAATTTTTTTTTATTAAGTTTGTTCAGCGATTGGTCAAAACTGGTTGATTTTTTTAGGTAGCTTGAAAGAATAGACTTTCACCTTTCATTTTGTTGCAGTAACAAGGCGGAAGTAAAAAGAGCTAAATTAAAAAAACAACTGCAAATGCCAAATTTTATAAAGCCCTTTTGATTCGCTTATATCTCTTAAGCCACATACATATGTAATTCATATATTATATATTTTTTCAAATAAAATACTGTATTTCAATAAAAATGCCACTAAAATGTTAGCAGTGAAAATAGCTTACCTACATAGTCTACTGAGTTGCATTAACATTTTCATCAGATTTCGTTGTACAATATTTAAGTAACTTCACTTAACATTTTTCTAGCACAAAATGTGGCTTTTTACGAAAACCAATTATGGATTTTTCTTAGTGAAACAGTTCTCTATAGAACTTCATCATTAGATTTTTGAAAAATAATTGTCGAAAATTTGATTTATTTGCCACCAAAATACCACTGTTGTGCAAAGCAATCAATGAAAATCAGGAGCTTGAGTTCGATGTTGTGAGCGGTCATTACTATTATAAAATTTTCTGATGTGCATTAGTGTCAATCCGTATGTATTTGTAGCATAAAGATGTCAATAAATTAGAATAGTCAATAAAAGAGTTAAAATTAATGGTAGTACTTAATAATGAAATAATTTTATTAAAACAATGAAATAGTTTCATTAAAACAATGAAATAGTTTCATTAAAACAATGAAACAATTTCATTAAAATAATGCAATATTTTGTAAAAATAATGAATTCTTTTCATTAGCTTAGCAAAATCATTATCTACATTAGATCAATGAAAATATTTTAGATATTTATTGAAGTTTTCATTAAAATGATTTTAACGAAACTAGTTTTATTAACCCAACGAGGCGTAACGTTGCTTGAATTTTAATGCATTTTTTCATTGTATTAATATTAAAATTCACAGAATTTATGAAGATAATTCCTCTAGTGTAGTTGTGTAGTGTTTTAAAACACGGATATCGCACATAATATGGAACGCTTCTTCAAAGGCCAGGCATTAAACGAAAAACTATGGTTTAGGTGATCATAGTACAAAACCAACATATTATGATTGAAGTATTTGGTTGCGCAATATTTTATATACTTTGTCAAAATAGAGTATCGAAAACATGGCTCATACTCCAACATTTTTTGAATTTGTTTTAAGTCAACAATTTTATACAAGAAGCACTAAAATAAACTCATAATTTTTGCTGCCTGATTTGGTAAAATAAAACTCGCCTGTAAAGAGTGGGGGAGGTGACAACGTCATCATCATTATCAGCAGCAGCAACACCAGTATGAGCAATGCAACAGCTTATTACAAACTTCAAATAAACAACTACGACAATAAAAGTTCAATGTACCAACAATTTATTTAAAAAAAAAAACTGTAGACAAAAAAAAATATAAAATTAAAATTTAAATTACCAGATATTTTGGTAGCTAAAAATAATTTTAATTTTTTTTTTCATTTTTCAATGAATAAAATATTGAAATGGCAGTGTGACACTCTGTATGTAAATGCATAAAATATTGTGTGTGTGTGTGTGTTTGTGTGTGTATCTATGAATGTGTTAAGTTGTTATATGACTATTTGACTGATGGCTGACTGATTGACTACTCGTAGTCAAAGTTTTATAATGCGTAACAAACACCACTACTGCATGCAACAAAAGCAATAAAATATTTTACAATTACAAATTTTGTTGTATTGCTGTTTGCTGCTGCACTGCCAGAGGAGAGATCATTTCGTTTTGGCGACGACTTATCGATTTATTATACTAATTTAATTTCTATTCATTGTAATAGTCGCTAACACACACAAAACTCCAACATGTTTTCCAACAAACAAATAATAGACACAACAATATTCGTGGTTTTAAAGGAGGGGGGAAATTTTAAAATGCCTATAAAAATGTCTTTTACACACATGTAGCCATCATTTACTGTGGGCACAAACCAATGGAAAACTAAATAAATACTTTTGTTATAATTTATTTCAAGATTTAAAAGAGAACATGTTTGAAACTTAATAAAACATTTTAAATTGAAGAAAAAATTAACCACTTTTTCCCTTCTTATTCATCGACTTTATGTTCTCAGAAGTGGAATATTTGTAGTTCTCTATGTAATTAATAAGCGAGCACATATTTTGGGCTGCAGTTTATGCTCACATTAGATGCTGAAAGAATTTTGTACATTTATTCAGTGAATTTCGGCATTAATCAAATAAAAAGCCTCATTAGAAATCCCACCACCATCATATTTCGTTGGATTAATGAAACAAGTTATGTTGAAATAATTTGGATAAAAATTTTTTTAAATATATGAAATAACATCATTGATGCCATGTAATAATTTAGCCAAGCTAATGAACACAGTTCATTATATTGGTGAAATTATTTCATCGTTTTAACGAAATTGTTTCATTATTTTAACGAAAATATTTCATTATTTTAATGAAACTATTTCTTTATTTTAATTAAATTCGATCATTGCTTTAATGATATTCGGTCATTATTGTAATGAAATTATATTATTGTTTTGATGAAACTATTACATTACTTAGTAGCCTCATTAGCTTATCTCTTTTATTAACTATTTTAATTTACTGACAATTCCATGCTACAAATACATACGATAGACGCCAATACACATCAGAAACATTTGTATTGTTGATGACCGCTCACAGTATCGAACTCAGAATCTTGATTCTCATCATTTGCTTTATACAATCTAAAACATTACTTCAAATTTACGATCATATATTGTCTAAATTTGTGTTGAAAATTTCTGCTTGTTTAAAATTACATCGATTTTGTAGTTATTTTATTAAAGAAAAAACCTTTCAAGCTAAACATATTTAGTCCAAGTGGAAAAAATGTAACATAAAGTATAATACGACTATGGCTGAATAGTAGATACGTCAGACTATCAGTCAGGAGGTCGCGGTTCAAACCTGCACGCAGCCAATCGCTTTTTTTAGTAAAAACATTTTGTTGAAAAATAATGCGTGTGTAATTTTAGGTCGATAATAATCGTAAAGTGTTGCCGACTATTATCGCCCTAATTTCAACAAAAGTGTTTTAGAGTGTAGGCAACGTCTTAACTACTTCAACCAACAACACTGTCAAAACATATGAGTGTATTAAATCTATGAGCGTAGAACAATAAGAAAGAGCACAACGACAAAAAACATACATATAAAAAGCTATTCACATATTACGTAACGATATTTTCGTAGATATTAAAAAAAAGAATGAGTCATATTGCTCATACAAAAGTCAATAGATTCCGGAAATTAAAAATTTTGGTAACGTTGTTCAATTTCCAGGAATTCCCGCTCTCCCGGGAAACAAAAAAGTGCGGGACTAAAAAACCTTATTATCAATACAACATTTTATCTCTTCTTCGAATTGCTGTTGTTGTAGGAATGGCATATAACTAAAAGGGATGATAGTTCAATATATATTTAATTTACTTATTTGATGAGATTTTTTTGCTGACTACACTCTAAAACATTACTTCACATTTACGATCATATATTATCTAAATTTGTGTTGAAAATTTCTCCTTGTCTAAAATTACATCGATTTTGTAGTTATTTTATTAAAGAAAAAACCTTTCAAATTAAACATATTTAGTCCAAGTGAAAAAAATGTAACATAAAGTATAATACGGCTATGGCTGAATAGTTGATACGTCAGACTATCAGTCAGGAGGTCGCTGTTCAAACCTGCACGCAGCCAATCGCTTTTTTCAGTAAAAACATTTTGTTCAAAAATAATGCGTGTGAAATTTTAGGTCGATAAGAATCTGTAAAGTGTTGCCGACTATTATCGACCTAATTTTCAACAAAAGTGTTTTAGAGTGTAATTAATTTTGATATTCTTTCATAATACGACGAAACTGATTTGAAGGTACCGTAAGCTAAGATCATTTTATTATGTCTGAACAATATAGTTGTAGTCTAAGCATATTGTTAACAAACCAAGCCCGTTATAAGGATCATGTTGCTTCTAAACCAGGAACCGGCAAACACATACTAATACATTTTGCTTGTATATGTATTATTTTGCAACTCTCGCTCTCACGAAGTTTTTGTTAGTGTATATCAAGCAATAGCAAGAAACAAGCGATAACACAGCCTGCTTGTTTGAATGTTCATGCCACACTGATTGATTTTATTTACTTTTAGTTAATACGTGTGAGTACATACGTGTGAGAGTAAAAGATTAAAAAGCCCCATGTGATATGTTCTGCCGGTTCATGCTCTAAACTAGTAATATTATTTGACCATATTATCACACATGATCATAATATAGTTCAAATATTTATTGACAATGCGCTAATATCTGTGTTCAGCCGAGAATATTCACGAAAAGCACTGATGCATACATTAGGACGATTATGTTATAAAAATGCCAAAACAAAATAAACATTTTCATATTTTTCTTGTTGCTCGGTGTATTATAACATGTTTCTTTTAAAAATT
The DNA here is from genome assembly GCA_956483635.1 of Panzeria rudis. NCBI lineage: Eukaryota > Metazoa > Arthropoda > Insecta > Diptera > Tachinidae > Panzeria > Panzeria rudis. The sequence continues at coordinate 175,223,283 of OY101448.1, forward strand.
ACACTGTATTTGCATTTTGCTATCCATGCAATACATAGCATGTGTGCACTGACAAACAGCATGTCACCATCAACGACATCAACACCAAGAACAACAGAAACAACAGCAACAACAACAACAACAACAACAACAACAATTTCAGCAACAAACTGTTGTATGAATGAATGCATAAACGTTTCTATGACATGTTCAACTGTAGTCGAAATTATGCGAACCAAAAACTCAAATAAAATTAAACAAAATGAAATCTTGTTTTCTAAAATGACAAAAAAAAATTTTTGTTAAGTATTTGTTTTATTGAAATTTTGCTGGTGGGGCGAAACAAATATCGTTAAATTTGTTTAGAATATTATATTGATTTTGTATCATATTTGTAGTCACAATTTGTATTATTTTCAGCGTGTGATAATTAAAGGTATTTGGATCAGTGTTTAAATAACATTAAATTAAAAATAAAAAATAAAAAAATGCCGAACAAAATGGAGGATAACTTCAAAACGGCTGGACCGGACCGATTTTTTCAAATATAAGTTATAAAATTTTATATGAAGTCAGCATTCAAGCAAAAGAAAATAAATCAAACGGTGTTACAGACACACAGAATCAAGAGGAAACAGCGAGAAAAGTGGTGAGCACTTCTAAATGGCTATACCGATTTTCTTCAAACATAGCTAAGAACACTCCCGATCAAGCGAGCTTTCAAACAAAGGGATCTAAATCAAAATCGGTGCATCCGTTTAGGCTCTAAAAGATAACAGACAGATGTACAGATACACACTACAAACTTAATGAAAAAATTTTGTATACTTATGCGGCCTTATTTATAAAAAATATTTTATGTGTATTAGGAGCTTAATTGACAACATTCTATACGATAGTTGTCAAATAAACCTTTATTAAATGTGCATGAAAAAGCACTTCTTTTGATATTGATTTGTGAATAGCTCCGAAAGCGTTGTTCAAGCCAAAAAACTATTGCTGAAGATATTGCTGATCAAAATCGGGTATACCGTTCTAGAGTTAGCGTGAAATATACTGATGTACCTGATGTGAAATATACTGATAAACCCTGATGTATCAAGACATCAGGGTTTATCTGTACGTGGAGCATCAAACTCATTCCCCCATATTCCTAAAAAATAATGTGTTGTTGTACACTTCAAGCACACATTATTTTTTTATGAATATAGAAGCTTATATTCTATATATATTTTTATTTAAAGGGCCGAAAAAATCTATACTTTTCAGGAGAGCGAAGAAACCTTTTAATTGTGAACTAAAAATCATGCATGCCTAAAAGTGGAAGTTTTAAAATTTTCTTATTCAGTTTTCAATTTAATATGAAAAGAAGCGACTTTGGAGATTTTTATTTTTCTGTGCAATGATTTACTGTTAAAATAAATGGAAATTATTTTTCATCATCTCTTGATTTACACTGGACAACACAAAATATAACATAGTTCTGACGACTAATTCTGGTAGAAGGTACAAAGAAACCTGTTTCGGTGTCTTAAAAGTTTACGAACGGTACTCATTTTACAGTGAAAGAATTTCGTTAGATTTTTTTCACAATTCTAACGAAATTTCAAGAATATTGTTAATGAATTTCATTGGAATTGCTTCATTAGCTTTCATAGTTTTGTTAGAAAATTTGATTGGAGATATGAGAACAACATTTTAACATTTTATGGAAACCCTTTTAAGTTTTGACAAAATCTTTTAGTAGATACTTAAAATTCTGAAAATATATACAAAATTAAAGAAAATAAAATAAAAATTGTATATCCTTGAATGTCAGAATGTCAATGAAATGTAGTTCATTGTTTTAATGAAAAAATTCGTTGCATTTATGAAAGACCGATCAAATAAATCACATATATATATTTTTTTTTTTTGTAAAACACGCCCTTATTTATTTCAATAGTTGGCAACTATATAGTTAAATAGTTTTATATGTTTGTTGTTGTTATACTCTTTCTTATTATTATACAATTATACACACATTGTTTTGGTAGTGCTGTTTGTTGGCTGAGGTAGTTACCTATAAATAAAATGATGGTAAAGAAGTGTCAGAGTTTGGTACTGTGAGCGGTCATCAACATTTGCAATGTGCATTGGCAGCTATTGTACTTATTTGTAACATGGCTTCATTAAAACAATCACATAATTTCATTACAATAATGATGGAATATCTTTAAAGTAATGACAGAATTTCAGTAATATAATGCAATGGTTTCATCAAATTAATGGAACAATTTCACTAAATTAATGAAACAATTTCATTAAATTAATGAAACAATTTCATTGAATTAATGAAACAATTTCATTAAAACGATGAAATAATTTCACCAAAATAATTAAATACATTCATTAGCTTAGCAAAATTATTAAAATGGATCAATGAAATTAATTCATATATATAATGAAATGTTCATTAAAATATTTCTATCGAAACTTGTTTCATTAATCCAACGAATCGTGATGTTAGTTGATTTTTAACGAAGTTTTTCATTGTATTAATGCAGAATTTTCACAGAGTATATAAACAAAATTTTTTCAGTGTAGGTAGAGCTGAAATCCCCTTCCTTTTGCACATTGTTCTAGTGCAGTGGCATAGCAACTCTTCCAATCCTTACGTTTAAGGTATGAGGTGTGTTTAGTTAGCTATTTAATGAATAATACCATAAGGAACGTTTCTGTGGAACATTTTAACCCTTTAACTATTCGCTCTGTGGGTCGTTTTACCTCTTTAGAATAAAAGGGGCAAACAACTGCCCTTCATTGATGATATAGTTGCTTGAAATATTCTACGAAATTTGAAGAATTTTAAAGCGAATATTTTTGTACAACATTCAGCCCGCTGAAGGGAAATTTCGTTTCCATTTTTTAAGAAAGAGACAAAATACTCATGCAACAAAGAGTTAGAGGATTAAAATGTTATACAAAAATGTGTTCCGTAATATTTTTCGTAAAAATTCTCAACACAACTTGTACCTTAAACGACAATATTCGCTATGCCGAGTCACTATGACTATGTGTAATGGGAGGGGGACTTTAATTTCCCATAAAATAAATCCCTGAGGTAAAGTTTCAAAATGCCCATATACGTATATATGCATGTATTTTGTTGGTGGTACCTTTGTCAGATTCAGTCCTTAGAGCCGTATTATGTTCTTTTGTGTTGTACAGTGTTATCAAAGAATTTAATTTACTCCTGTTAATATACATCTCCATCTAATGGACCAATATATCATCGGCAGTGATGACAGTCCGCTTATGTTAGTTTTCATTTTATAAATTTTTTATTAGAATTCATTTTATTGTGGTTTTATTTCTAAAGATTTATATATTTCTTTTTTTCTTAAATTTTACATTCCATTATATTGATTTTGGTTTAAAAATAAATTGATGACACATCATTCGCAATTCGTATGTTTGTAAAATATATTTTCCACCTCAAACTCTTATTAAATGCATCTGTTCAGTGAGAATAAATATATTAAAAAAATTTTTTTTTTCTGTTACAAAATAAAATGCAACAGAAATTAATAATAATAATTGTAGTATTAATTTATTTTTAGTTTCAATGTAATTTTAATTTGTGGCAAATTTATTTCAAATGCATAAATTTTTATTGCTATTGTTGTTCTTGTTGTTGTTGCTATTGTTGTGGCTGTTTTCTGCATGCGATAATAATTGTGGTGAATGGGTTGAGTCAAACAACGTATAAATTATATAAGTGCTTTGGATCCATGTAAATGATTAAGAATCGCACGATTTCTAATGTTTTCTGAAGCATTTATTTGTGACTTTGTTTGTTTGTTTGTTTGTTTTTTTTTGTTTCTTATGAGCATTAATACTCTTATTAAAGGAATTCATTTACAAAATGCTTAAGATTAAAATGACCTTAAAATGCACGTTTTTGAAGGCCAATGGTTTAATTTTTTTTTAAGTTTGAGTTGTTATAAATTAGTTAATTTATGAATAGTTTTGCAGTATTTAAGAGTCAGTGGCATGACACAGTGGTTCTAATTGATAAATAAATGTAAATAAGTATGTAGATGCAAAGCTGTTAGCCAGATATATTTAAGTAGAAAGAATGCGATTTCCATACAACACAAACAGACATTAATTTATTTATTATTTATTAATTAAATGAGTTATGATTTTTAGTCGAACGGTTTCTATCCAAAGTTATTTAAGTAGTTCGGCTTAAGCTTGTTTTTAATTTAATCTTTCGATTAAAAGTATTTTTTATTTAAGAAAGAAATTCTAAAGCATGTAAATATTGAACATTCAAAGAAAAATTTTTGGATGTACGGAATGTTGAACTAACATTAGATGTTTCGAGACCATCACAGTCTTCCCATCAGATCCCTTTTACCTACACTGCCAACGACGGCAGCAACAACACCCTAGCGAAAATCGTATTTGCTTTAGTAAACCCAGTAAACAGATTTGTCGCCACCTCGCGGCGAGTCGTACCTATTAATTAACTTTTTGTTAAGGTTTGGAACTTCACTAACTCTTTTTTTTTCATGTTCAATTATTTTAAGCTTTTTGATTTCAGTCTTACTAGCGTGAAATATCATCGATATTTCTTTGAATTTTTAATATATACATGCTTTAGAATTTCCTTCTTAAATAAAAAAATTATTTTGTGTATTGAGCGTTACGCTTTTTTAGTATGCTTCATTACTCCGATTAATTATTGAAATTACATTAACAACATACACTAAAATAACAGTGTAGATTCAAAAGTTTTTTGAGCTTTGTTAAATAGTATTATATTGCAAAACGTTTCATCAATAAATCATGGTTTGCATAAAAAAATGTATTGAGTGTTATCCATATTTTTTTTTAATATAATTGAAAATTTTTAAGTGAATACCTAAGAAGGTTATGTTATACATTTGATTTGTATATAATTCAAAATAAAGTGTGTTTTCTGAAAAAAATATTGAATTCGCATAAAAATGTATTGAGCGTTACGTAAAAAAAATTTTTAAATATAATTTTTCTATAAATTTTAGGACGTTTAAAGAGGTTAACAGCAGCTGAAGGGTGGAAACGATATAAAGAACATTATCTGTTTACGAATTTCGGGTTTTCTATGAAAAAATTTTGTTTCTTTCGCACTGTGGGTATTATATTTTCGAAGAATGTATTAGGTAGATTTTTTAAAACTTGCATAACTTTTGACATTGTTAATCGATTTTATTAAAATGAATCTTATTTGAAGTAGCCTAATTAATAATTTTGCTATATAAATGTTTGTACAGAATTATTTTAAAATATTAAAATTGTTTTATTTTTCCATGTGGACCCAACTCAAAATTGAAAAAGTGGTCATAACTTTTAATTTCGTCCTGCGATTATTATAATTTCTTTATTTTTAGAGAGTAGATGTATAGTGCTTTCAAACCCTATACTTATTTATTGTGGTGTATTTTTTTCCGCAAAAATTATTCCCAGAACAACCGCAAAAATGCTAAAAAATCAAAATATATAATTTTCATTTATTTATTTATTTTTTTGTTTAAAGAGATCTTTTATTTATTTATTTTTATTTATTTATTTTATTTGTATGTTCAAGTCCTGTACAACAAGAGTTAATCTTATATTTAGAGTACATCAAGTAGTAGTATATTTAGTAGTAGTTTATTTCAGGATCCATTGAATGAGGCGAAAACTACATATAATATGAATCCCACCTTCTCATATATATTAGTTACATTGGTAAACAAAAAACAAAAAAACAACTTAAAATTTACGTTTGGAATGAGAATGACCCGTATAAAAAATACTTGTTTTATTGGTTGCCTGAAAAATTTTATTTTTTGCTGTTACTATGTTTTGAAATTATGCACACGAGATGTTTTACTACTTAAAATAATTAAATTGAAATTATCATCTATTTTTGAAATCTCTATAAAAATCCCCAAAAAAAATTTATGAAAACTTTAAGAATTTCTAAAAAACACTTAAATCTTTTAATAAATTTAATATGTATTTTTATACAAAACAAAGTTCCCTCTGTCATCGATGTATTTACTTGACATACAAGTATTTATAGCGTTCTTATATTTTTACAAATGTCTGACATTTATAATAAGAAGTCCTCCCTCCCCACACCGCTGCCCGCAAACTGCCAAGAGTAAAACACCCACCGCACATTCACTTGGCACCAAACTCAATCAATCAATTAACTTAATTTTTTCTAATGCTTTACTTTCTCCAACATTTGTCAAATCTCTTAAAAATATCTAGAGATACATACAACAGAATGTATAAAATGTTTGAGAAAATGAAAACATTTCAAAGATACAACTTACAGTATCTGTTAATTATTAGTAGTATCAAAAGGCACACACACTTCTACATTAAAACATCCCCATGGTGCAAGCTTAATGTGTAATAATAAAAACATGTGCGCAACAGTTGTTAATATATGTACAGTTTGTCAGTTAAGTGTTTGCATAATGAAAGAATGTTGGAAGTTTTCTATTGAATGACAAGATTGAGCTAGCAAATTGTTATTATAATAAATCAACGGTAACACTGGGAGTTATGTGTAGGAGGTTGCTCATTATTATTTAAAGTGGAATTATATTTTGTCTCACCCCTCAAAAAGTTAAGGCTTGATGCAAAAATTAGTCTCCAAAAATTTCACGCTCCAGGGTCCACGCCAGGATGACATGATGACCTGACAAGTCGAAAAAAATGACATCATGAACATTTTTCTTCTACAAAGTTGATGTGTGTGAAGTTTCTAACAGTCTTTGCCTTGTGCAGATTTATTACTATATAGACAAAATAATTTTTATTGTATTTTCTTTTCAATGGGAAAATTTAAAGCTCTTTGATTATGCCAACACTATATAGACAAACTGTATGCAAGCTAATTTTACATTTTTTCCCCTACAATACAAACAATTATTTTATGCCTTTTAATTTCCCCCTTAAATTTATTTATTTTTAAAAGAATTGGTATTTTGTGTTAACTTTTGAAGATTTAAATATCAAGAGTTTATTTGTAGCAACAATTAAGACCGATGCAAGTAATTGAGAGCATTTCTAGTTGTAGAAAAAATTAAAAGCAGTTGACTTTAAGATTGAAAATTATAACTAAAATGTATTGTTATTTGTTTTTATAGGGCTTGTGGGGTTCGATACGCACCAAAGACTCTGGCCTGCTTCACTGTAACTAATGAAGGTCTTTGTTTTTCTTTTCATTAAACTAAATTAATATGCTGTCTGTATTAACAGCTCATTGATTTGTGTTTGATTCGCCAGGGAATCGAACAACGCATTACAGAATAAATTCATTTTCGTATAATAATATATTCAATTCGTATGTCGAATAAAATCTCTACTGAAGTTTTTCCTGTAACTTTTAATAATACTCCTTCTTTTAACATATATCCATCTCATTATATCTTAAAAAATATATCATAAGAAAAAGAGTAATATATACTTAGCATGGGCCTGTCAATGCCCACTGTTTTAATCATAATATTGTATTGCCCCGGGAACTTAATGAGTGTCCAAAGTTTCATAAGAATCGGTTAAATAAAAGTTCTTGAAAAATAATGTTAACTACGTTTGGCCGTATTATTGCCCACATATCTAATCATATTGTTGTATTGTTACGATAACTTAATATGTGTGCCAAGTTTCATACACTGAAAATAATCCATGCAACATTATACGAAAAAAAACTTTCGTAGTTACTTTTTTCGTAGAATATACGAAACTTTCGTACATATTACGAAAAAAATCAAGGCAATATTTTTTTACAATTTACGAAAATAACGAAAACCTTTCGTGAACATATTTCTTTGTTAAACATTATATTTGAAATAAAAAATTAAATGATTTTTTTTATAAATAGACATATTTTTCAGATATGTATGTATAAGTAAATTAAACCAACTTTTTGCTCTTATAAAATAAGTAGAAAGTGGCTCAGTGGGTGCAGTACTTGTCTAGAAATAGGAATGTTGCGAGTTCGTGCCTTGGTTGAGCCGCTCTTTTTTTACTTTTACTTTTTTAGTGATTTTCGTACATTTCTTATATTTTACGAAAGAAGTTCGTGATGCAAAATTAAGAAATATTTTGAAAAATGTACTACAATGAAAAAAACATGTTTCGTTTTTGATAACAAAAATCTCCTTAGTCAATAAATTTTTCTTAAAATTTCCTGTGATAAAGCATTTCGCTATATTGATAACAAAATTATTTCAAACGAAAAAAATATATATAAATTAAAAAAAAATTTTTGACATGGGTGGGATACGAACACAGTCTTCGCGGACGTAAAGCATACTCTCTACAGCTAAGCCATATCGTAATTACTTTCTTATGGGACAAAATTTGTTTTAAGTAGTTATCTATGAAAAGAAAAGAAATAACCGGCATGGGAAAGAAATACATACAACGAAATGTTGTAGGAAGTTAGTGACAAATGTTATTGAAATTCATTCTACATTAGCTCCGACTTGAACTGAGAATATCCAGTTGTAGAGAGATACTCTGGAAGCAATGAAAATGAAATTTCTTAACTGGGACTACATGTCCCACTATATAAGAAACTCAGCTAGGAGTTATAGTTTGCACTTCATAAACTACGTAGCTATTGATTTTTTCGCGTCTTCCAAGATCGGAGCAATAGCTTCTGCTATGCCCGAAGCAGGTTTGTAAACGAGAGTTTTTGGTTGCTGTTCCGGCTTCTGTTTCGAAACGCGCATTTAAAATGCATAATTTTTAATCCAAACTGATTTTTATTAAGCTAGTTACAAACGTATCAAGCGAAAAATTAATGTTAATTAATTCCACAAGCTACACTGCAGAACGTAATAATGCGGCTTATTTCATGTCTTTCACCACTGTGCAGACGGATTTTTTTCGCGATGATTCATGTGGCATCTCATTTTTAGGGTTCCGTACACTAAACGTGTAAAGGACCCCTATTGTTTTCGCTGCGCTGTCCGTCTGTCTGTCTGTCTGTCACAGGCTGTTTTCTCGGACCTTAAATTTTCACAGAATATGTAAAACGTTGGCCGCTACAACAAAAAATATATGCCAGCTAAAAATTAAAGGGTGTTCCAAAGCGAGCAACGAAAAATTTTGAAATACTAATGCAACTTATATATTAGACACTTTAAATTTTTAAAGTTAGTGTTAATTGGTGTAGTCTGTAGAATAGACTACACCAATTAACACCGATATTTAAAACAATAAAAATTAAAGGGTGTTCTATCAGTAAATGTAGTTTTGACTATGTAATTTAGACAATTTGCTGCATCTTGGAAACCATAAGAAGTAAAATCTTCAAATTTAAAAAAACGCCAAAATTAGAAAATTCCTCAATTAAAAAAATATCAAAACGAAAAGTCGCCAAAATGAAAAAAGCGCTTAAAGAAAAAAGTACTAAATTAAAAAAAAATTGCTAAAATGCAAAATTCACCAAAACTGAAACTATCGCCAAAAAACTAAAAAAAAAAAACGGAAAAACGAAACAAGTCGTCGGAACGAAAAAAGCACTAAAACCTAAAAAAAATCGCTAAAATTAAAAAAATCTTCAAAAAACAAAAAAAAAAAAATACGTCAAAACGAAAAAATCACAAAATAAAAAAAAATCTTCAAAAAACCAACAAAAAAAAATATTTAAAACGAAAAAGCGCAAAATACAAAAAAAAAACATAATGAAAAATGCGCAAAACCAAAACAAAAATCGTCAAATCAACAAAAAAAACTAAAATTAAACGAAAAAGTAAAATGAAAAAATTGCCAAAAATGAAATAAGGGCAAAAACGAAAAGGATATACATATGTGTATTCGTACGGAACCCTTCGTGTGCGAGCTTAGTAGCACTTTACTTAATTTATTGTTTTACATAAAACAGCACTTCTTTCAAAGCGCCAAAGTTAAACTAAAGCGTGCTACTTCGTCTTATCTCCCCATCCAATTATATGATCGTTAAAGTGCGTTCGTTGAAAAAAATCGTGAGCGTTAATATGAATTTGGTTTTTGCGCATCCACGGAAGCGCTTTGAAATAGCGTATCTGTAAAGATGGAATTTCTTTTACTGCTTACCATACATAGATTTCGGAAGTGTCATATATCGGTTCCAAAAGTATTCGATTTCCAATGCTGGAACGAAACATACACAGAAAAAAAAATAAAGAAGAATTATGTTCAATAAAACAATGTTATTGAAAAAATATAAATTTTAATAACATATGTCATTAAGTCAATACAATATTTCGTTGTATGTATATCTTGCCCATGCCGGTTATTTCTTTTCATACATAAGTACTTAAAACAAGTTTTATCTGATAAAAAATAGCTGGAATAAAGCTCAGCTGTAGAGAGTATGCTGGACGTTAGGGAAGCCCGGGTTCGTATCCCAGCCATGTCAACATTAATTTTTAATTTATATTTATTTTTTCTTTTGAAATAATTTTGTTATCAATATAGCGGAATTCTTTATCACAGAAAATTTGAAAAAAAAATATTGAATACCGTGATCTTTGTTATCAAAAACGAAAATTTATTTTTTTCTGTGTAGATACTCACAAAATTTCATTGATTTCGGCTGTACGGCTGTGAAGATTTGCTTAAACGAACATAGAGACATGGTTTTTATATACATAATAGATGTATTTAGATAATGAAGATTTCACATCTTTTAATTTAATATCAATTATACGCCTTCTTTTTCTAAGTCGTTATGGAAAGGTTTGCTGGGGTTTTTCTTTTTTTTACTATTAATTGATTAATATGTAACATTTTAATTTTTACAATTTTCTAATTACATTTCGTTTATATGAGTGTTTTATTTGCCGTTTTCTTTTTCTCTGAACTTACTAAACCATTGCTAATTTATGCACTTTGTCTTGTAATTACGAGCTCTTTTCGCTTAGTTTTGTCTTCAAATTATTCTTTTCTAAATGTATTTTCATTTTAAGACTTTTAATGTGTGTTCTGCATTTTTTCGTACAAAATAATTAAAGAAAGGGAATTAACAGTCGCTATGTGAAATAAAATAAAATTTGTGTTCAAAGTAAAAAAAGGAGAGAACATTTATTTTTATTTTCTTATATTTTTTTTAAATAAAAAATCATGCCACTTGAAATGTAAAATTAACACTTTGGGGGCTTATGGTAAAAAAGCGGACTGAGTAAACAATTTACAAAATGCTATACACCTACATGCATACATCAGTAAGAAATTTCTAATTTTTTACTGGCCTACGACTAAGCCGCAAAGAAGGGTTAAGCGGCCCACCCACTTGCAATATAATTGTGCAATTTTTCGTATTGTACAATAATATCGGCAATTTGTATGTCATATTCGAAGTTTGCAGCACAATATATTGGCAAATATCAAAAGACTTTTGATTTTTATTGTACAATCAAGACTATTGTGTAATGTAGTGGCAGCATTGTTCAGTGTTATGTGTACACCCTAAAACACTTTTGTTGAAAATTAGGTCGATAATAGTCGGCAACACTTTACCGATTATTATCGACCTAAAATTTCACACTCATTATTTTTGAACAAAATGTTTTTATTAAAAAAAGCGATTGGCTGCATGCAGGTTTGAACCTCGACCTCCTGACTGTTGATCTGACGTATCTACCATTCACACTCTAAAACACTTTTGTTGAAAATTAGGTCGATAATAGTCGGCAACACTTTACCGATTATTATCGACCTAAAATTTCACTCATTATTTTTGAACAAAATATTTTTACTAAAAAAAGCGATTGGCTGCGTGCAGGTTTGCACCGCGGCCTCCTGACTGCACTCTTATAAAATACTTTTATTGAAAATTTGGTCGATAATATTCGGCAACACTTTACAGATTATTATCGACCTAAAATTACACACGCATTATTTTTGAGCAAAATGTTTTTACTAAAAAAAAAGCGATTGGCTGTGTGCAAGTTTGAACCGCGACCTCCTAACTGATAGTCTGACGTATCTACCATTCAGCCATAACCGTATTATACTTTATGTTACATTTTTTCCACTTGGACTAAATATGTTTAATTTGAAAGGGATTTTCTTTAATAAAATAACTACAAAATCGATGTAATTTTAGACAAGGAGAAATTTTCAACACAAATTTAGACAATATATGATCGTAAATTTTAAGTAATGTTTTAGAGTATACTTTTTCACTGTCAGGAATATTGCGCAATATTTTTTTTTGTAAATTATTGTACCATTTATTGCATAGTATAAGTCAAAACGACAATAACAAATGCAATAATATTGTATAATAGATGGGCCGCTTAAGGTACTTGGCAGTCTACCAAGTGAAAAAAGGATTTCCCAAGAAGTCAATAGATCATGAGTTAGTTATCCGCAAGTGCGGCTAATCTGAATAATTTTTTATATTTTTTACATGCACTGAAAGAAAAAAATTTTTATAAATAAATTTTTTTCTTACATACTTTTAGTAGAAGGCGGTCTTAAAAATTTAAGTACGAATATTACTGAATTGTGCTGTGGAATCACTTGTCAATCAATACAAAATTGATATTACTTTAGAAATAAGTATTTTTGGGTAATAGGTTTGCCGAAGCAGTTTAACATTTTCATTAATTATTTCAATGTTGTTCATAACAACCTCCTAAGAAGTCGAATATACACACTTATTGATAATTCGGAAGCAATAAAACAGTGAAAATGCCATCAGAGTTGCAGCCAATTTTGTTGATTGTGGAAAGTTAATTTTCCTTAACCACAAAAGTCTTCAAATTTTACTTCAAATGTTAGCGAATAATTTCCGCTTTCTCACGTTATTAGCAGTAATATTTTTATTAACTACAAATATTTAACAGGTTAACAAAGAGTTTATTTACTGTAATCATATTTTATTAGCACACAGTTTATTACAAGTTGTTTCTTCGCTTCTTTCATTCATTATACCTTTTATTTCTATTTAATATTTCTTTGCAAAGGCTTGATGTATCATATATATATATTTTTTTTTTTTTTTAATTTTTTTTTTCATTTCAAATTGTTTAAGCCAAAATAAGCAAAGAAAGGGCAAAACATCAAAACATCTACTACCAATTCTGTAGGTGTTTCCCTCAAGTGCCTGGAGTGTAAACGAATTTGTGTTTAAAACAAACAAAACATTGCAAGCAACAGCAACAGCAACATGAATACAAAGAACAAAGTACAACTAACAAACAAGCAAACAAACAAACAAGCAAATGCTGTGCAACTAAAAGACCCTTATTTTCCCTAAATGACTTTATAATGTTAAAGAATTTATTCCATATTCTTAAAACGCATTCGTGCATTCAATAAGTATAATTTTCTTTGGCTTTTTAATTTCACTTCTTTTTTTTCTTTTTTAGCCATTTATATTGTGTTCGGTTTTATTTGAGTGCTTTTTTGTTAGAACATTTAGATGAAAAACGAAAACAAAAAAAACAGAAGCAACATAATTGCTGGAAATATTCACAACAGATACAGGGCAAAATGAAGTGTTACTTTGGTATTTCATTTGGAGCATAATTAATTTAAACGTCTTTTATTCGTTTAATTTTGCAATTTTTTTTTTCTTCTGTTGGTTGTCTTTATTATTTATGAAATATGATAATTAGCAAAATTGTTTAATGGGGATCAAGTAAAATGTCGAATACAAGGTTGTTAATCCTCAAACGAGTATTGCAGTTTTTTCACTTTGTACACCTTGAAGAGAATATGTAGACGGACCCTGCGGAAAATTTCGTCACAAATGATCCAAAAGTACTCGTCCTATGACTTGAGAAATGAGATTGGTGCCAAAAATAAGGAGTAGTGAATGGTGAAAAAAGACATATTGTGTAAATGGTCTCATATTAACCTTTTTCAGTCAATTTAGTCGGTACTCCGGCTAATATTGTAATAACCGGCACTGAACAAATTCGATGCACCTGGATCTAAGGCCTATCACATAGTATCTATATAATATTAATTGTCTCCCTTCAATGAGACTGCCTTGCCACTCAGGAACCTGTTCCGTAACTATATTCAGATATTAACTGCAGCTTAACTGGTATTTATAACATTGAGATATAAGTTCCCCTGTGGTGGAGTAGGTAGTGTACTTGCCTGTCATGCCGGAGGTTGTCGGTTCGAGTCCTATCAAAGACACTGCTTAAAAATAAAATACAATTTCTACTTGGATTTGTAATAATAAAAAAATTAATTAATCGATAATTACAGCTGAAATTTGAAATATTATTTATATATAATCTATATTATTCTACTCCGTTTAAGACTCCATGGGATAGTTCAGAGACAAGTTACAAGGTGCATACAAAGTATCAATTAACCCCATCCTAGGCCATCGCCATGTAAAAGTGGCTGGTCCGCTTTACAGGAAGTAGTAGAAATCGGACTGGTCCCTATCACGTGGGGATCGGTCACGTGAATTGCTTTGTGTCAGTTCCATTTACTGTAGGGGAGTTATAAATTTTCCCCCCTTGATCCTAACAGAGTAAAAAAAGATTTGTAAATACAATTAACTTTTTTTATATCAATTAAATAATTAATTGTAATTGTAAGTTAAAAGAAAATCAGAATTTTTTTTTAACAATTTTTTTGTAGATTTCAAAATTATTTCAGTTAATATTATTTAAAGAAATTTAATTATTTTTGGCTTGAGTTCGGTTTTAATTTAATTTTTCAATTAAATTATATTTTTATTTGGAGATAAATGTGAGGTATGAAGACTTAGAAAATTTTGACTGCACGGAGCGTTGAACTGACGTTTCGATAGCTCCCGCTAATCTCCTCAGAGTTCAGAGTTTCTTATGACATTTTTATTATTTAAATTAAATAATTAATTGATGTTGAGCCTACAACGATTTTTGTAAATACAATTACGAAATTGTAAGTTAAAAAAATTTTTTTTGTAGATTTTAAAATTATTTAAATTAATATTATTATTATATCAACAATGTGCATTGTTGATTTTCCGAACAATTTTTAATTATCATAATTGTTGTATTAACACTATTTTTTTTATATAAAATCACAACCCTCGAAGCGACTTTTTGCTTGTCTGCGAAAATCACTAAATATCTTTGGGTGGAATCGAACTGGCGACCTCTGGACTAATAGACTAATGTTCTTACCTCTCAGCTACAGAGTAATTCGTTATTAAATACGCAAATGATAAATACACGCAAAACTTGATTTGATTTGTCTCATTTACGTGTGTGCATTCATTTGTTATATCAACAATGATGACTTTTAATTTGTTTTCACAAGTTTCAACAAAAATTTTTCTTGGAATTTAAAAAAAAAATATAACAAAATTTTTTTAATTTTTGCGCCATACATACACTCTAAAACATTACTTCAAATTTACGATCATATGTTGTCTAAATTTGTGTTGAAAATTTCTCCTTGTCAAAAATTACATCGATTTTGTAGTTATTTTATTAAAGAAAAACCTTTTCAAATTAAACATATTTAGTCCAAGTGGGAAAAATGTAACATAAAGTATAATACGGCTATGGCTGAATGGTAGATACTTCAGACTTTCAGTCAGGATGTCGCGGTTCAAACCTGCACACAGCCAATCGCTTTTTTTTGTAAAAACATTTTGTTCAAAATTAATGCGTGTGTAATTTTAGGTCGATAATAATCTGTAAAGTGTTGCCGACTATTATCGAACTAATTTTCAACAAAAGTGTTTTAGAGTGTAACAAACTATTTAGTTAGTTCAGTTTGTTGAAAAAAATTTCTGTATTTGTCGTATCAACAATTCAATTTGTTATATTAACTAAATATATTTTTGAATTTAAATGAAATATTAACAATTCGAATTGTTAGTTGCAGTTTGATGATATATTTTTCTGTGCTTGGAATATTAGTAATGCCTGATTCTTCCTGAATCTTCGCTTAATAATCAATTTCAATTCGAAATTTTTGTTTTATGAATTCGAACAGTCCATTCTCAAGCAACCGGTTGACATGGCACTGTCATTGATTAATATAGTTAGTATACTCAGTGATATGTTCTAGTTCCATCTTGTTAATTCTAGAGCAACATTGCAGCGCCTCTAGTGTTAACTATACGCATTAACTTTCTTAAGCTGTATTTGTATCCATTTCGTTATTATTTTTGCTTCGCCACCAATTATGCTAACGGCAAAGGAGGGTATAAGAATAAGTTTCGTTTTTTGATAACAAAAATCCCGATATTCAATAATTTTTTTGAAATTTCCTGTGCTATAGAATTCCGCTATATTGATAACAAAATTGTTTTAAAAGAAAAAAAAATTAAAAAAAAAAAAATTTTTTTTTCATGGCTGTGATACGAACACGGGTTTCGCGGTCGTAAAGCATACTCTCTACAGCTGAGTTATATCCCAGTTATTCTTTTATGAGATACAACTTGTTTTAAGTACTTAGGTGTGAATGGAAAAGAAATACATCCCAGCAAACAATTTTCATGTTTCTTGAAGCACTAAAGAAATAAAGCGCTTCATAATTCGCTTTAAAATATGAGCTTGTTCAGAAGCTGATTTCAAGGCGTCAGAGCAATGCAGGTTTTGAAGCGAGAAAAGTATTTGCTTTTTACTTATACAAAAGTTTCGTACACAAGCTATACAAAAAAGCTGATTTTATAGTGCTGATCCGAAGCAGGTTTTTAAGCGAGAATGAAGAATAAGTTTATTTGAGTTTCTCGGTGCCGTTTTGCAACAGTGTTTTTGGTCGAGTGGTTGGTACGTTGGACTTCAAACCTAAAGGTTCTTAGTTCGATACTAGTTGAAGTTAAAATAACAAACATTGAGTAAAAATACGAAATTAATAAATATAAATAAAGAAACGAAACATATTGTACCACTCCCATTTTCACCATTCATAAGACAAGTATGTCTAAGAGAATTGGTTCAAAATTTTCAGTAGGGATTATTCAGTAAAGAGGATTTCTATAATAAAATTCTCATTTGATATTAAAACTTGCAATAATAAAAATTATACCTATTGAGTTATTTATAGCAACGAAGTCAAATCGCTTTTATTAAAACGTTTTAAACTGTAAAAAAAATTTTCTCTGCTAAAAAAAACACGCATACGTACAAACGAAAATATATTCTATATAAAAAGATCATTAAATTCTTTAAAGACAGCAAAACAATAGCCACAACAATAAGCAAACAAACAAAGAAGATAAAAAAATGTTTGCCACTAATACATGCCGTTGCATCTCTCTTTTTGTTTTATTGCACCTCTTTGTTGCACAGATTTCTAATCAAACACACGATCAATGTTTTTGATCTTGATCATTTAAGTTTTTGTTTTCCTGATTTCGTTACATTATTTTTTTTTTTTTGTATATTCTTCTTTGTGTTTTTATCTTTTTGCAATATTTTTCTTTTAATGTTTTTGTTGGTTTTTATTTATTCTATTTGAGTTTATTTGTTTGTCTGTTGAATGGTCGGCTGGTTGTATGTAAAATGTTGTATTGGAGCAACAGCAGCAGCAGTGTCAGTGTGTTGTAATCGATCTCATTGCGCCGCCAATAAACATGTGAACAAACATGATTTTCTACACGATCTCCAAGTATTTGTTGTTCAACTTTTTTTGCACTCAATATTTGCCGTTTTTATTTCACTTTTTTTTTGGTATGAATTGTTGCAAGTATGATTGTGTATATGAAAATATGTATGAAAGTGGCAAGCAAGTGCAATTTTTAAGTTTGTTGCCATGTGTATTTAAAAGGCTGGTATGTGTATGGCTGTTGCCTGTTTGTTTGTTTGTTTGGTTGTTTGAAGTTGTTTGCCACTAAAACAATAAAATAAAATCTAAAAACGGTTCACTAATAAAACGGAAGCTTGTCGTTTACTTAAATACAAGTTCAGTTTACATTGAAAAAGTAATTAATTTTCCAAGTTTAGCGTTTCTATTTGGTGTTGCATTTGTTTTTCACTCTTTTATTTAGTCGTTAAATTTAGCAATTTTTTAATTTGTGGTTAGACTTTATTTAGATACGTTAACAACGACTTCACAAAAAAAAGTCTTTTTGTTTTTTTGGCTAAAAAATGTTGCCACAAACAACACACATGACTTAGAAAATTTAATTCTGCTGCAAAGTTTGGGTGGTGTTATTGGCTTTGGCAACAAACTAACGAAAAATCGTGTTTTAAAATTCATACAAACAAATGCAAACCACAAGCAGACAAACAAACAAACAACCAAAAAATGCCAAGAACGTGTTGTAAGAGTTAATAGATTGTTAAGACACCAAATAACGTTGCATTAAGAATTGTGTGACAAGTTAAATTGGCAATCAAAAATTGAAATGTTTCCATTAAACAAACAAGACTAAATTTAAAGCGACTAGCGATAGAGATAAAATTACCTAAAATATTAATTGAATAACATTAAAAATGATTTGTTAAAGGAATTAACAAACGGAATAAATAAAGAAACTTAAATTAAATCGTGGTGATATTGTAATGCAAATATTTATGTGAAAGTTTGAACATTTTATGTATTTAATTAGACTTTTTATCACTTTTTTGTTTCACATGATTTGAAATATATGTAGTCAAAACCTGCGTGACGAACGCTACATTCGTACGCGTTTTCATATTAAAATATAAAAACTTTTTAGCCTTTTAAAAAGGTTTGGTGGGATTTAATTGTACTCTCGAATGGCATACAACATAATTTTTTAATAGCTATTTATTTCGAAATAATTAATCTCACAGTTTTGCTACGCACGTTACAAAAATTTGAGATATGAAATTTCCGTCCTTAGTGGACCATTTCTGGGATTTGCACATATACGAGTGATTCTCATTCTGAACGCACATGTTGTGTTTTTTTTTTGTGTTTACCAATTAACTAATATGAATATGAGAAAGTAGGATTCATAATATAATTATGATCCTAAAATATAATTATATTTTTAGATTTTTTAACATTTGTGTGTATTGAGCGTTACATTTGCTTTCGCGACTATTCTGGGAATGAGTTAAAAAAAAAAAAAGAAAAAACAAAAATACACCACAAAAAATTAGTATAGGGTTTGAAACAAAAAAGGTATAATAATCACAGGAGAAAATATAAAGTCTAACCACTTTTTCAATTTTGACTGAGGTTCACACAGAAAAATAAAAAATGTGTATCTTTTAAAATAAGTCTTTACAAACAAACATTTCTACATGAGCAAAAAGTAGGTTAAATCTTCTTTTAAATAAGACCAATTTTAATAAACTCGACCAACAATGTTAAAAGTTAAGTCTATTTCAAATAATTATTCGTAGATAAATACGACCTACCTAATACATTCTTCGAATACATAACAACCCACAGTGCGGTAGAAGCATAACTTTCAAAACAAATCACAAATTTGTAAACAAATAATGCTTCAAGTGTTGCCGTTGTTTTCCGGGGAACTTTTGGGTTTTTTTGGGGAGATTTTTTTCTCAGTTTTTGGTAGTCCGGGAATTTTCGCACATTTTGGGAGTTTTTTGTAAACGTTTTTGGGAACACGGGGAACTTCTGGGATTTGGCGGAGATCTTAGTAAACGTTTTTGGGAGTAGGGGAGCTTCTGGGATTTTGCGGAGATTTTTGTAAAAGCTTTTGCGAATCCGAGAAACTTTGGGGGTTTTGCGCAGATATAAAAGACGTAAAAGTTTTTAGGAACCCGGGGAACTTCTGGGATTTTGGGCAGATTTTAGGCTTAGTTTTGGGAATCCGGGGAACTTCTTACATTTCTGGGAATTCCTAGACCGGTTTTGTATCTAATCAACAGTTGGGAACTTAAGATATATTACCATTTACTTTGCGAAAGCCCCACTATGCATGCTCGCAATCAATTAAAGCAATGTTGGAATTTACGTCGTTGGACTATACATAAGTCCAAGGATACAGCACACATATAAAGGAAACGGCGAGTGGGTGGACAAAATCCGTTAAACACCCTGCGGTAAATATTTGGACCAATTATCTTCAACGCATTTGTCCTATGACTGGAGAAATATGAAGAAACAATACGCTCGCGAGTTATGAGCGATGAAAAGAGAGCACATCGCTTAACTAGAACAGATTTTTTCCAAATCAAAAATATTTGTTTACAGTAATTTGACTAGAATTAAAGCAACCACCACAGGACAAGAAACTTATGTTTGGATCTAGAATCTATCACTGAGTATTTTATTCATGTCAATCTACACCCCAGTAAAAAAAAACTGCTTCCAATAAAGCAGGTTTCTACTATTATGGAATAAAAGTAGCGCTGACAAAACTGCTGATATCGCTGCTGATTTTTGTATGGCGAGATCCCGGATTGGAGTACTACATTTTTGCTCACTAAAGCGCTTTTGAAACGCTAAAAATCATCAACATTTTCAGCATTAGAACTGAAAATATATGAGAAAAATGGTTCGATGTGGATTGGCGTCGTTAACGCCATTTTGAATTATTCTTATTTCGTTACTTTATTTATATTTATTAATTTCGTATTTTTACTCAATGTTTGTTATTTTAACTTCAACTAGTATCGAACTAAGAACCTTTAGGTTTGAAGTCCAACGTACCAACCACTCGACCAAAAACACTGTTGCAAAACGGCACCGAGAAACTCAAATAAACTTATTCTTCATTCTCGCTTAAAAACCTGCTTCGGATCAGCACTATAAAATCAGCTTTTTTGTATAGCTTGTGTACGAAACTTTTGTATAAGTAAAAAGCAAATACTTTCCTCGCTTCAAAACCTGCATTGCTGTGACGCCTTGAAATCAGCTTCTGAACGAGCTCATATTTTAAAGCGAATTATGAAGCGCTTTATTTCTTTAGTGCTTCAAAAACATGAAAAATTTTTACTGGGACCCTTCATGTAAAAATTACAGGTCAAACACATACACACACACGTGACTCGAAGCGGTAGCTAGTACTTGGAAACTCTCTCCTCCCTCTAAGGATCTTCCCTCTAAGGATGTCTTTGAAAATTGAAATTTCCAATTAAAAAAAAAACAATTGATATGCATTTAAAAACTTCAATCGCTTATTTTATTTTACTAGCATGTATTAATTTATCTATTACTTAGAATAAATATATTTCAATTGTCTTTATGTGTGAATACTTTTTATTATTTATTTTTATTAGGTGTCAACTTTATTACAGAATATAAAATTTAATGCAACCAACCAACCAACCAACCACCAATATGTAAGCCAAAAGTCACCATTGTATCATTCTAAAATTAATGCAATAATAGAAATAATAAAGACATAAATTTATTATTTATTATTAAAGTCAGGCTTTAACAGCTAACGCGTTTATATGACGTTAATATGAAAACAAAACCAGCGTGTCGGAATATAATAAAATAAATTAATTGTTTTGTTTGAAAAAAATTTATGACAAATAAATTTTAGATAATTAACAGGTGCTTTAATAGCGTTTTGGGAAAGTTCAAAAGAAAATTAACTATTGGGGGTACCTAATGAGTGAGGTACCAGATGTGGCCAGGTTGGTAACACAAGAACGATTTCTTGCGGATCTAGAAAATTGCATATTAGAGGTATGGTCCGGTCTCAGGGATAAGCTAATAACATTTTAGGGGTTGCAAAAAGTTTTGAATGGTTTTTAAGTGCTTGATTTTTGGGTATTTCAAAAGGCATGTATAAACCATAAATCTCCCGGCTCGACATGACAACGGGCTTTTAGAGCTGTGATCGATCCCTTGTCGTGAGTCATTTTATGGCACCTAATATAACTTTTATTTTATAAAATTAAATATCATATTTGATAATTTATTATAATCTATAATTTATGTTTGTAACGAGTACAACATGATTGTATTATCATAAAAAAACTTATAGTTTAATAACTCGAATACATTTTTAGCACATTTGATATTTAAAAATAAACTGCATAAGAAAAAATCACAAATCGCAACCTTTCAAAAATATTTATGACATGAGTTGGTTTTGTCAATACGAGTAATATGCTTCACCTTGTAACTTTGGCAACCAAAATTTAAATATTTAAATATTTTCAAAATTTTTTGTTGATTTCCAGACCAAAAAATATATGTAAATAAAATAACGGCAGCATAACAACAGCCACAAATATAAAAGTTTTTTAAACAAACATTCGACTACGTGATATGCGTTATGGCAAAAAAAAAACGTTCTGCTGCTGGTGTGACTGTTGTTGGTTGGTTGTTGGCGTTGATGGCTGCATTATTTGTTGAAATTGTCGCCAAAGTTACATTTTCGGTTAAGATTGTTGCTGCTTTTGTAGTTGTTGCTGCAGTTGTTGTTCACTGTTGACTGTTGTCGCATTTCATTAAAATATGTTACTCATATGCAAAAATATTTTCATGCGTTTTTTATTTATTTATTTTTTAATTTTTTTCGAATATTCAGGCATGTTTTGAAAATCACATGGTTTTCAATCACATGTGATTTTAAAATCAATAATGGTCGTGTAGACGTTTTTAAAATCGTATACAATAAATTTCTTTCAGAAATGATATTTGATGCTCTATACAATAGAAAAACTAAAAAAAAGATTGAAAAAAGTAGCTGCATTCCCATTATAGATTTTAAAATCACATGTGATTTAGGGCCATGTGATTTTCAGAACATGTTTGATTATCCACTTTAAAAGACTTTTGTAGTATCTAATATTATTGGCTGTGTTGGTTTTGGCGATTCTATAAAGCATTTCATTGTGACTGGTGTGACATTTCATTCTAGAAGTTGGCTAGCTCTGAGTTATAAGTATACCATCGAAGTATAGTGTGATATTTCGCGAAAATGCAGTCAAAAGTCTATAAATATTGATAGAATTAAAGAATTTGGTCCGATTTTTCGATGATTTAGACGATCTTATTAAAATTGGTCTTATTTGTATAAACAATTAGTAGTTCGTGTTTTTTTCACATGTCTTTTTTTTTGAATTAAAAATTCGTAAAAAATGCTCGTTCAATAAATATATCGTTAAAATTTTTTAAATATAAGAGTATTGCTTTATTTTCTCTTTTATAAATAGTAAATAAATAAAAATTAAAAAATGAATTTTGATACTATTTCCATACAGGTAAATAAAATGCTTCTGAAAATTTTATTTTTTTAGAAAATCTGCTCTCCTGACCACATTTTTGACCGGGCGGGTGACAATTGAAAACCAGATCAATTATATCAAATGTATCTGATAGAATTTGTAAGAAAAATTCACTATATTCGTCCAATGCTGGATCACTACATCCAGCATGCTTTAATTCATTAAACATTTCAGCTGCAGTCATTTTTGAAGTATATTCTTTTAAAATATTGAAAATAAAAAAATTGTAGTATTGAAAATTTTTTGAGAAAAACGTCGAGCAATTAAGATCTACTTTTGTTAAAATTCTGCCATTTTTCATCCTCATTTCAAAATCTTTAATTTGATATTTTCACGGCTACATGAATTAAGATAACATAAAATTTTCTAAGACATATTATCAATGATTTTGTTAAAAGTCATAAAATATATTTTTTTATAATTTTGGCTATGCTATTACGGGAGATATTTACGAAATTGGGAAAAAAGTCGAGGAAAAAAACCAAAATTTGAAAATTCTTTGGCTTTGAGTTTTAAAATTTTGGTACTGTTTAAAAGTTTAAACTCATTAAACTGGGCTAATGTTTGTAACAGTTATGAGGCCAACAAAGTTTTTCATGCCTGAGGTAGTAAACTTTGCCACCCTTTAGTTCACCGTGTGTTTCAACAAGGTGGTCCATGTTCCATTATTATTAAAGCTTATATCCTCCCCTATGATTTTTATATACATCGTTTTATAATCGGAGCGCAAGTCTTAAAGATACAGCTTTATTAAATTGTTTTCCAAATTGGATGCACCGTGCGCCAGGGCGGCAGCAAAAAATCCAAATAATGGAACCCCCTAATATGTACATAAGAGTTGTAGTAAAGAATAAATCTTGGTTTTTTGCAGGCCTCATACCCCGCATCGATGGGTATGTATAAAAAAACTGACCTAAAATAAGTTCAGATCAATCATTTAAGATTAAGTTGAACTAAATGCACTTTTTAGGGTTCCGTACACCAAAAGTGTAAAGAACCCTATTGTTTACGACACGCTGTCCGTTTTCTCGGGAACCTTACTAGCTACCGACTTGAAATTTTCACAGAATATGTAAAACTGTGACCACTACAACAACAAATATATCCCAGCTAAAAATAAAAGGGCGTTCTAAAGCGAGCAACGAAAAATTTTGAAATACTAATGTAATATACAGGCACAATAGACAGGTTAAAATTTTAAAGTTAGTGTTAATTGATATAGTCTGTAGAATAGACTACACCAATTAACACCGATATGTAAAACAATAAAAATTAAAGGGTGTTCTATCAGTTAATGTAACTTTGACTACGTAATTTAGACAATATGCTGTATCTGGAAACCGTAAGAGGCAAACTCTTGAAATATAAAAAAAGCTAAAACTAAAAAATTCCAAAATTAAAAAAATGCCAAAACGATAAATCGCCAAAATGATAAAAAGCGCTTAAAAGGAAAAAAGCACAAAATTAAAAAAAATAAAATTTCTAAAACCATAAAAATCACCAAAACTAAAAATATGGTCAAAAACTAAAAAAGCCAAAAACCGAAAAAAGTCGGCAAAACGCAAGAAACCTAAAAAAATCACTAAAACTAAAAGTATCGTCAAAAAACGAGAAATTGGCAAAAATGAAAAAAAATCAGCAAACCGAAAAAAGCGCAAAAACAAAAAAAAATAAACCCATAAAATAAAAAATCGCAAAAAAACGAAAAAATCGTCAAAAACCGAAAAAATCGCCAATAAGAAAAAAGCGTCAAAACAAATCGATAAAACTAGAAAATTCACCAAAAACCGAAAAAATCCCCAAACCGAAAAAAGCGCCACAACTAAAATGAAAAAGCGAAAAAAACGTTAAAACAAAAAAAATCGCTAAAACAAAAACACCGCCAAAACTAAAAAAAATCGGCAAAGAACAAAAAAAAAACGAAAAATAAATCACCAAAATGAAAAAAACGTAAAAAAATCGCCAAACAAGGAAAAAAACGTAAAAAATTTAATTAGACGAAAAAGCAAAACGGAAAAATTGCCAAAATGAAAAAAGGCCAACATGAAAAGGGATGTACGTGTATTCGTACGGAACCCTTTTTGTGCAAGCCAAAGTCGCACTTTACTGAATTTATTCTGCATTATGTAAATATAGTATTTACAAAAAAATTCTTCCATAAGTTTTTTGTCTGCGAATTTTAAACTAGGGATGTAACGATACGCCGTTTTGCCGATCCGATACCGATACCGATATTTAAAAATAAATATCGCCGATACCGATTCCGATACCGATACGAATATTGAAATTGAGTTCAAGTTTAGATCAGCAAAAGTCAAATGCAATTTTTTTATTATACAAAATACATTGTAAGAGAGAATATTTAAAATTGATTTTAACCCAGTATAAAATATTGGAAGTAATTTTTAAGGAGCTACATTTTCTTTGCTTCAAGAAAATCTACATTAAAAATATGCAGATTATTAGTAGAAAAGCAAGAAAAAATTTTTAATTCCTTTGTAATTTTAAAAAAATACTCGCCATGCTTTTTAAAAAATCGATTTTTTAAAGAACATTTATCAACTAATATTCTTCTAAATAACTTAATAGCTTAATTATTAAAAGTTTTGAGTTTATATTCGCATTAAAAAAATTGTGAAAATGGGTAATTTTTTATCCTTTTTCCTTGAGAAAAAAACCATTATAGAACATTGAAAAAGAAATTTGTCTTAGCATCGCTTCCAATTCGGCGATTGGTAATCGAAAAACAGAATTTCTTGCAATGGCAAGGATATGTAAAACTAATTAGAATTATCCAAATTTGCAATACTTCCGGATCGCGAATTCTACATTTTCATGACTTCTTTGGAGTGTCTTTTTTTTGCTGGAATAAGATTTAAAAAACAACGACTTGAATTTGAATTCATGGTAAAATTAACAAAAATAAATAATTTTTTTTACAAAATAACAGCATAAAATATTATTAATTTTTAAAATTGATATTAATAAGATTTAAAATATAACGAAGTGAATTTAATTCATGGTAAAATTGAACAAAAATAAATTATTTGTTAAAAAAAACTCTGAAAAAATTTTTTAAAGTATCGTCGTATCGACAGTAAAATATCGCCGATACCGATGTATCGGAAAATCTGAAGTATGGCCGATATATCGGTATCGGTATCGGTATCGGTATTCGTTACATCCCTATTTTAAACATCTCTTGTCTTACCCTTTGTTATCTAAATCGCATATTTAATGAAATATGTAGCAACATATCGAAAAAGCCGTTAACTACTAAAATTTAAAAAAACCAAATTATATTTTTACGAAAAAGACACGTCGTACGCGATTCATCAACGATAACGTTGTGTAAGGTGAACTGGTTAACTGGGATATTAAGAACATATGTTTAATATCTAGCAACTCGTTCTATCATTTAATTCAGAATCCCATTTTTGTATACTCGTTCCGCTATTCCCTCCAAGCAAAGATGATCTTGTTAATATTGTGGCAAATCTAGAGGGTGCAATTTTTTGAGCAATTCAACTAAAAATATCTATGATGCATTTTTGCTCTTTTTTTCCATGGAATGACCCTCATGTTAAATAATTAATTTATTTTAGTGACAAAAATTAATTGTAAATGCACAAGAAAAATAATTAAATAATCATATGAAAAATGCTAATATTCATAAACCAAAATGTCAACGCCATTTGAAAGGGCAAATGCTTGAACACTTCTATAAAAGATGTTTTTTTTTTTAAATTATAA
Source organism: Panzeria rudis (assembly GCA_956483635.1). Taxonomy (NCBI): domain Eukaryota; kingdom Metazoa; phylum Arthropoda; class Insecta; order Diptera; family Tachinidae; genus Panzeria; species Panzeria rudis. The sequence goes on from OY101448.1 coordinate 175,250,147, forward strand.
AAATATATAAACAATTTTATAGCTGATCTTCATGAAATTTTTGAAATAGACAACGTGTAAAGATAAAGATTTTTCGGAGAGCAAAAAAGCTTCTAAAACTAGTCAATTTGAAAACTAATATTATTACTGAGCAAGGACTGTGTAAGGGCCGGATAACAAATTCAATTGCATATTATAGCTTTGTCCTCATATTTAGTGTAGTCAGTCGTAGGTTAATTTTATTACAACAATAATTACATTTTTAAATAAATTTGTTAAAAAGCACAACAATTTGTTTCCCCACTTAAAAAGAAAATCATTTATGATGCAATTCGCGTGAAATAATAAGTAAATCAAATATAGTATGCCCGACTACGGCAGCAACAACATCAACAACAACAGCACCAACAATTGCATACAACTTAAAATAAACTACAACAAAACGACGACAGCAACACTACAATTTAACCACAATTTGTGTTGTGCACTTTTGTTGTGAACACAAACAAACTCACACACTATCACAAACTTAAACAACAGTCAAACACATGCAAAACAAATTCAAACAAAATGAAATGAACTGAACTGCAAAACAGCAGCAGAAACAGCAACTACTGCCGTTTGTACAACAAAATAATTGCTCATGTTAAAAAAAAAACAGAAAAAAGTTGGAAAAATTAAAACAAAAAACTAACTTACAAAATGCAATGAAATAATAATCAAATACGAACTAATAATGAGGAGAAAAAGAAAATGCGAAACAAGCAACAACAACAACAACAAATATTTACACTGCAACCCCCACCGCCAACTAAAATCACAACCAACAACAATTTAAGCTAAAGTAATAACATCAAAACGGACACAAAACACACATTTAAAGGACTTAATTCATGGGAGAGAATAAAAATTTTAAGTTTACTTAGAGATCGAATTCTCATCTGAAAATATCTCATACGATTTGTACAATGAAGAATTGCGATCCCAATCAAACGGGCTGGGAGTGTAGCGACTTCCGAAAACAACAATTTTCTGTTCTGCGTATATATCTGAAACAGTAAATTAATGTTACTTTTTTTCACTGAATTAATTTTCTTCATAAATTCTGTGAATTTCGTCATTAATCCAATGAAAAACTTCGTTGAAATTCAACCAATGTTTCGCTTCATTATATTAATGAAACAAGTTTCTTTAAAACTATTTCAATTTCTCTTAAATAGTGAAAATATTTTTTTATATTGACGAGATAATTTCATCATTTTATTAAACTTATTTCATTATTTTGATACAATTATTTCATAATTTTAATGAAATTATTTTACTATGTTAATAACATTATCATTATTTTAGAGCAATTATAAAAGCTCCGAAAATATCGCTACGTCTTATTGAACTTCTATCTTCGCTTTTAACATACGAGCATTTCCATGAAAATGACAACCACGACTGAAAAAATGAAAACCCTTAAAACGTTTTCTAAGATATGGTAAAGAGGAAAAAAAACAATAAAATTGTATTATACAGAGGTATTTATACCTTACTACAATTTTTAAATATCAAAAATAACAGATTATACTGAGTATCTCCTTGACTAATTTTAAGACATTACAATAAGCTATTTTCGCTTTTCTAGCGACTAAATTCAGTTAATTGTAACATTGCAATTATACTTTAAAATTAATGTTCCAACATAAACGAACAAGGTTCGCGAGGAAAGATAAAAGATAGAGTTCGATTACCTATATATTTTATATTTTCTTTGGATGCTATTCTAATGTCACGTACGCAGTGCAAAAACATTATATCTCTACGTCATTTAAATTTGACCGGTCGCAACTGTTTCAAAATAAAAGTTTAAAGCAAGATATTTGTCGCAAACAAATACAGATGGACATTTTTTTTTCAATTTGGTGTAATAAAACTTTTATAAGCATTTATAGTTCGTCACGTACGCTATTCTAGTACTACAAATGTAACTAAATGCAATTGAAAAATGGCGAATTTTCCATAAAGTTTCAAAAATAAAAAAACTTCATCCGCTTTCATATCATGATAATTAGCATATTTGAAAAAAATGTCAAATTAATTAGTATGTACTACTCTGTAGTAGGCTAAGATGGCACCGTAAACTTAGCGCCCAAGTACATAGTATGTAGTATGAAATGAATTTGAATCTTGATTGTTTTTATTGCTATTATCACTAAATGCTTATTTTTATTTGTTTTTAAGTTTTTGTTTACATATATTTAGAAAACATACATTTCATTACTTAAGAATACTATAAGAAAAAATTTTGTCACATACTCTATGTCACGTACGCTCCCAGGAAACTATTTTGGCCGACAGTCTAACATCGGAAAAACTCTGAGACTTTACCGGCCAATCAGCCGAGTTGTCTAAAATTCCCTCAGACATTTGGCGGAACAGTATGCAGTTTTCGGGTACGACGTTTCTGCACATTGTCTGAAATATTATCCGATTAATATCAGAATAGTCTGCATATTATCCGAAGGCAATTTAATTTCCTTTAAGACATTTAACAGAGTATTCTGCACATTTTCTGATCTACGTCTGAGGACTTTTAGCAGTCACTTCTGCACATTCTCTGATTTTGGCTTTCGTAGCAATTCTCATTTATCTCTTGAGTTTATATGCACAAATATTTGAGTTTTTAAACTTATAAAATATGGGTAAATGTTTTCTGATGAGCTGCCATAAGCCGCAAAGCAATGCATGGAGAGTTTTAAACGACATATCTGATAAATTTCTTATTTTAGGTGCGACTTTTCTCCGACATTAATACGACAGAATGTAAAAAGTATCAGTTAAATCGGAACGCTTTCTGATATTTTGTCAGACATTTTTCCGACATTGTTCAGACATGTCGAAAATTCCTTTAGAATTTCCCTCGAAAATTCATCAGAATTCGTACACATTTTCTTAGACATTTCGGCATAGTTTTTAGAATGTCCACAGACAAAAAGGTCCGGTTTCTTGTCAACCACTCATATGATTTACGGTACGTTTTCTGACCGACATCGGATACGAATTCGGCATCTTGTGCAGACTTTCTGACTGACTTTGGACCGAAATCGGCAAAAACTGTTTGTTCATTAAACATTTTGTTCATTAAAAAATCATCAAAAAATTTTTTATTTAAAATTTAAGGATAATAGAGGAAAAATGGATGGCTTCGTTTAAGAAATAAAATAATAAAAACTTCATAATTCACAGACTTTCGCATATTTTTACATGCACCTTAACATCACTTCAGTTTTATGTCACGTACGCTATGCCCTTATTTTTCTCGATATTTTGGACAACAGGGTTCCAAATGTAATACATTTTTGCAAAATCTATTCTATTTTGTAGGCGTACAAATGTCACGTACGCTGACATGGAAATGCCCATATGCTTTTTTTTCTCGCAGTAATGAAGGCAATGTTTTTGTTAGAAATAAAAAAAAGTAAAAAAAAGATATCATTCTTTTAAATCTCTTTTAACATAAAATTTTTAAGAGTTTAATTTTTGTTTTAATCAAATGCAAATTGTAGGCTTTCATGTACTGCCAACATTGACTAGTTTTAGTTTTATTTATTTATTTTTGTTGTTGTTACTGTTGGCTGTTGAATATACACTTGCGCATAGATACACACACATACATATGAATACATGCCCATACATAAGTAATAGATTTCATGACAATTACGTTTGCGAATGAAAAAATATTTATACGCTTGAATATTAAATGTTATATTTGTTTGTTTGTTTGTTTGTAGTACAATCTGTTCATTTGTAATTGCAACTTACAATTAGTTTATTTTTCGTTTTTTTGTGGCTTTCCAAAAAAGCAACAAATTCTGCATTTACAAAATCTTGAACCGGCCGGCGGCACACACATGCAAAAAGTGCACCAACACACACTAACCAACACTTGCACATATTTGCCACTGAGGTGAATGGAATCACAAATGCAACAAAATGCAAATAAATGACAACAAACAATTCAGTGGCGCCAAAATATAAATTGTATTTTTTTGTTTTTGTTTTATGTTATTTTAGCTTTAAGTTATGACTAAATTAAAACAGCAACAAGAAAAAAAATCGTTATTTTGCATTAATTTATAGAAAACATTTTTGAAAAATCAATCATTTCAATATTGACTGTATTTTGCCATAATCTTGAAGGTTAAGTTGATGATAATGAGGACGAGACCTACACTTTATGGCTTCTATTGAGATTTACTCAATTTGGTATATCAATTTTAAAAAAAGTTTAATTTTGTATGTTTTAATTTTATATTGTAGGCGCCATAAAATTTAATTGCGATTACTAAAAGATGTGTTCATAAATGAGATCGCATAAATTAGTGCACCAGTTTAAAGAGAAAAGTAATGATTAAATTTAATATTTTTAAGGAAACTAAACAATTAATATTTCAATTGCTGAACAGAATGAATCACTTACACTATGCAACAAGAAAAATTCCAAGGAGTACTGCCATATTTTTTTGATGTGTTATGGTCCCTTAACTACAAAATCAGTCGAAATTTTAAATTCTTTGGATAAAATTTTTTTATAGTGTTCTAAATTTGGCGATTTTATTATAACTTGAGAAGGGGTTGTCCATTATTAGCTTTCAGCAGTTTAAATATTATTTTTTTTAAATACTACTTGGTTTCGAAATTATTCAGACCACAATGGTGAAAAATGTATTATTTTATGCAAAATTGGAAAATTTTTATTTTATTTTAAAAATTTATAAAAAATCGAAAAGGCGAAAAAAATGACATTTTTACCAGCTGATAACAAAGCTACATATACTACAAATAAAATAATCCTTATTTCATGAAAATCGATGGATAATTATTGATTTTATTCGTAATAAAGTGAAGTCACCTGATTTTTGCAGACATTGTGAATACTTACACTGTACAACGAAATCGATTTTTTTTAAATAACAAGGTTCTAGTAACTGACATTCTGGTAGAGGCCACCAAAAAATATATATACTTGTATCGGTGTTTTGAAAGTTTACAGCTGGTATTCATTTTAGGGGGAGTTAAATTTCCCCCCATTTTGCACATAATTATGCTGACTCGACATAGGATATCTTGTAACCCTTACGGTTAAGGTATAAGATGTGCTTAACGCTTTTATGTAAAACACAACGATAAAGATTTTTGTAAAATATTTTTACCCTCTAGCTCCTCGCGGTATGAGCCCTTTTGTCCCTTACTTGAAGAAGGGGCAAAAAGTCCCCCTTAGCGCCGATATAGCGGTCTGAGTTGTTTTACAAAAATGTTTCACGCGGTGTTTTACATAAAAGTTGTGAGCACATACGTAAGCCGAGTAAGCCTGCCATTACGGCCTTACCTGGGGTGTTCTCATAACACCGAGTGAAGTTGAGTGTTCACTACCATGCGCAAGTTACCCCAAAGACACAACTGTATTTCTTGCAAGGTACACACAGGTAGCAACTTCTCACGCATAGTCAGCCACCATGCATAAACACCTTGTTAGAGTGTTTGAGCTATCTAATATTTACTACTTCAGTAGCATATTCGATGCACTCAAGGTAACCGGGGAATAACCAGCAAGCTTAGTAATCTACAACAGGCATGTAGACACAGCTATGCCAAGGCTTCCCTAGCACTCGACAACAAAGCACTACCGGAGCAGCCACTGTTGGCTTAGCAACATCACAAAGAGGTTTTCCATTGGTGACCCGTAGTCCGACCAGCCGCTAGCACTGCTCAATCATCAGTCCTTAAACCAACACCTCTCCCAGCGATTTTGGTAGTAACCACAGCCACCACACTAGCTCCCGAAAGAGATCTCACCAACAACCAGGCACAGAATCATCCTTCCTGTTGAAGGTAAGACGAAGTTCGCCACGAACATCATCAAAGATGATGTCGTGAATTACGAGCATCATCTGTTTAACACTCAGGAAGGCAGGTCATCTGTGGGGCTACTGGTTTCCTTGGCACCAGTTTATGTTTACTGGTAAAGCCTCGAAAGAAAACCCCTAGAGGTTAACTTTCTATTGACTTTGGTCTTGGGAGAAACCATATGTGTCCTTCCACCTCCTTACGGCCTCACATAGGTTATCCTACTTCCTTAAAGTACTTATATGCACGCCCGTTGCTCTGCTATTCCAGAGATTGGGTAGTAACATATAAGTTTTAGGGGTATTTGGCCAAAGTTAATGTCAGCAAAAGCCAATTACCCTTTTCCCCAGAAAGCACAACATCAAGCTGTGTGTTATCACCAAAATGGATAACCGTGAAAAAAGCGCTTAAAGAAAAAAGAATCACAGTTAAAAAATCGCTAAAACGTAAAAAATCGCAAAAACTAAAAAGATCGCCAAAAAACTAAAAAAAAAAAACAAAAAAGAAACGAAAAAGTCGTCAAAACGAAAAAAAGCACTAAAACCTAAAACAAATCTATAAAACTAAAAATATTGCCAAGAAACGAAAAAGAAAATTGCCAAAAATGGAAAAAATCACAAAAACGAAAAAAGCGCTAAAACAAAAAAAACGCCAAAACTGAAAAATCGCAAAAAACCGAAAAAAATCATCAATACGAAACAAAGTGTCAAAACGAAAAAAAAAATCACTGAAACTAAAAAAATTACCAAAACCTAAAAAAGCGCCAAAACTAAAATAGATCGCTAAAACTAAATATATCGTCAAAAAGCGAAAAAAATGTTAAAACAAAAAATACGCCCAAAGGAAAAAATCACCAAAAATAAAAAAATCTTCAAAAAAAAATTGTTGAAAACGAAAAATCGCAAAAAACACAAACAATCACTAAAATGAAAAAAAGCGCCAAAACCAAAAAAAAAAAAAAAATAAAAATTGCTATATAAACAAAAAACTTAAGAAATAAAAAAAATTAAAATTAAACGAAAAAGCAAAATGAAAAAATTGCCAAAGAAATAAGGACAAAAACGATATGGGATATATGTGTATTCGTAAGGAACCCTTCGTGTGCGAGCTAAAGTCGCAATTTACTTGATTTTTTTTTTTTTGGGAATGATAATATGTATGATACATACATATGAGATTTATTTTAATTTACATTTCGATAATGGGCATGTAAGATTCCGCGGACCATATATAGTTCTATTATACATATAATGTTTACACAATACAGCCGGTCAATTCGTCAGGGAATTGTTGTACAAACAGCTTAATTAATTGGCTTTAGTCATTTTGTATACAAAATATACAAAATTAACAATAAATTATTGTTGCTCTTTTCGTTGTATAACTTCCTATAAAATTTGAAATTGGGAAATAAATAGAGTATAATGGCAGAGCAAAATTGTGAAACTTTTAATGTCTATTTAAAAATTCATTGAAAACCAACTTTTAATTTATTTACGCATTTTACATTTGTGCAATACACACTCCGATTTATTTGATTTTCTTATATATTTTTCTCTATATATTTTTGTATCTTTTTGTTACATTTTTGAAGTGCATCATGAATGTGAGTCGCTCGTTGCTTCAAAGCATAAATAATCATTCTAATGGAAAAATACAATATCATTTTGTTTTGTTACATTCCCCAATGGTGGTGGCAACACCAGCAAAAGCATACAAACAGACGAACGGACGTTCAGGACAGACAGTCAGACAATTAGACTGAAAATTATGGTGAAAAAATTACAACAAAACAAAACATTAGCATCATAAGCCCAAGTACACTTGACTGACATTTTAAGTTGAGATTTTTTATTTACATATTGTTCATTTACTCCAATAGTGGCATAACTCAAAAAAACTAATTGTAATGAAAACGACTTTAAAGTGTTCATCTTACGTACATTCTAATGTAAAAGTAAAAGTACATTCTTCTCTCAAGAGGTAAATATAAAATATATTCTATTGAAATTTTTACACAATATAAAGAACAATATGATGATAAATTATGCATTATTAAATCAAAATTTACGTATTTTGAGTTATGACACTATTGAAGTAAATGAGCGATATATACATAGATATATATTTTTTAGCTTTTTTGTTATTTCTTCGAGTATTAGATTTGAGACGATATATTCAGACACATAAAAGATACATAGATGCTACCCAGTGAACATTTTTTTGCCGACTTGTGTGATGTAAAAATAGTGTGAAAATATAGCAGACAATCAAACGCGTTGTCTAAAACTCATTTAGGTAATTAGCAGAGCAGCCCCCACTTGTCTGGTACGTAGTTTACGCTTAGTGCTATTGTCTGAATGGTTAGCGCGTTTAACTACTAACCCTGAGGTCTTGAGTTCAAGACTAGTTTAAGGTAAGCCAACACCATCATGCATTTTTCTTAAGTGCCTTGTGTGTTATTGTGTTGGACTGTTAAAGTTTTTTTTTCGGCTAAATTTATTTATTGTATCTTCAATAAAATTGAACTAACAATAAGTAATCAAATCTTAACTCTAAAATTTTAATTTTTAAGTCCAGCCAGTACCAGACAAAAATATTTGTTTCAGCGGTTGGTTGTTTGGTTGTTTACGTCTCTCGTGTTCGGCTGAGAGCAAGAGTGTCCCTCCCTCTCAGCCGAGTTTGGCCTCTAAAGTTAATGATGTTTCGGGCTAGGGGATTTGGGTGCAACTCAAATCTTTTTATGTAGCTTGTCACATGTTTAGAAAACACTGTCTTAACCGGCGGCACATCTAGGTCTTTATGAATTCGCTTGTTTCTGACATAGCATGGGGCTGCTGTAATCGTACGGAGTATTTTATTTTGTTGCCTTTGAATTTTTTCTACATTTGATGGCGAGGCAGTGCTCCATAACTGGATTCCGTAGGACCATATTGGTTTTAGAATGGAGTTGTATAGAAGAAGTTTACAATCTAGGCTTAGAGTAGAGTTCCTTTCAATGAGCCAATTTATTTGAGCTGCTTTTAATTTCATTTGGGTCACCTTTACATTTATGTGTGACTTCCATGTTAGACGACGATCAAGATGAACACCGAGATATTTTACTTCAGTGTGTTGAGGTATAGTTTGGTTATTTATTTGTATAGGTGGACAGGTTTCTTTGCACAATGTAAAAGTAATGTGTGGACATTTTTGTTCGTTAATTTTTATCCGCCATTGTTTTAGCCATTGTTCCAACTGGGGTATATAATCTAGCAAATTGCGGGTGGCTTCTTGATGGCTTTTGTGAACACTTAGAAAAGCTGTATCATCAGCGAATGTTGATATGTGTATGTTACTGCTTACCGGCAAGTCAGAGGCATATATCAGATATAATACAGGACCGAGGATGCTGCATTGCGGAACTCCGGCTTCAATGGGTTGCGGAGGGCTTTGAAAACTACCTTCTTTAACAACAAATTTTCGCTCAGTTAAGTAGCTTTCTAAAAGTTTAAGGATGTTTTCGGGTAGGTTTTGCTTTAGTTTATGTATTAAACCTTCGTGCCATACTTTATCAAATGCCTGAGAAACATCGATGAAGAGCGCAGAACTATATTTCTTTTCTTCGAAGGTTTTTCTAACCACGTTCACGAGTCTATGTGTTTGTTCAATCGTACTAACTATGTTGTCTCCTAAAACCGAATTGGTTGCCTGGAATGCATCCAGTACGATTCAGTATGGGTGTTAGCTTACTCATAAGTAGCTTTTCAAATAGTTTTGACATGTTAGACAACAGGCTTATAGGCCTATAGGACTCCACCTTCGTATGATCTTTGCCTGGTTTAGATATCATGGTAATCAGCGAAACCTTCCATTCTGCGGGATAGCATTTGAGGCGCAAAATACCGTTAAAAATAAATAGAATTATCCGTTTTGCAGTATAGGGTAGCTCTAAGAGCATTTTATTGCTTATTTTATCTGACTGTTAAAGTGATGAACGCATATCACTGATCAATTGGGCAGTACCGGCAGCGATTAATACTAACATATCCTAATGAACTTCACAGCAGCCTCCTTCGCCGTTATTGTAGCAGAACCGTCGGCGAAGTAAAAAGAACTAATAAATATCTACACAGCTTAAACAAATTAATGCCTCTACTTGACACCAGAGGGGCGGCAATACTGCTCTACGAAAAACGCGCAATAGCAAGGTTGTAAATGAATTAAGCTTCCTATCTCTCTCTCCCACTTCAGCACCTGTTCTCTCTACACTATCATTTTCCCAAAGAAGGTAACACATTAATTAATTAGCTGGTAGACATTAATTATCTGATTGGTTACTTCTCTTTTCTAAAAAAAAAATATGCGCTTTATTTTTTATAAAAGTCTTGTTTAAACATTGTTGGAGTGATATTTGATTTGCTTGCAGTATTGATCAGAACAATTTACAGTTTTTAACCGATATCGTCAGCCGTTCCTGCTCAGCTTCTTAAAATGAAACAAACGCTATCTATTCTGCTTGTTGGAGTTTTCCCAAACATTAAAATGAAAATTTAAAAAAAATTTCTGCTGTTTTTTAAGAATTTTTGTTTGTTTGGTAGTCAAACTTTGTAATTTTCCCATGAAATTTCCTTAAAATGTGTACCGAATTCTCTTGGACATGTTGCAAAAGTTTTCTGAATTTCCCCAAAAAAAGATATCCGTTTACTTGTCAATTATTCATATGATTTTCTGTGCGCTTTCTGGCCAACTTCGAATGCAAATTCGGCATCTTGTAATTGAACTCTGACCGCAGTCGATAAAAAATGCTCGGTGGGTGAATACAATTAGGATTGCTTGTATGTGCTTTAAGTATCTGTTTGCATTGTTTTATTTATTATTTGATTTTCTTTGTTTTTCTATAATCTTGTTGTATTTGTAATTGTTGTTGCCTTCCTTTGTTTTTTGTTTTTTTTTTGCTTTTCATAAACTTAGCAAATCATTATGATTGTAACTGCCTTTAATGTTGGCTGCATTGGCGGCGGTGGCTGTAGCTTGCTCATTTAACTGCCCTACAGTGGCTATTAAAACTTAAGAATATCTACATGCTCACAAACTTTTACTAAAGACTAATGCAAAAAGTAGTGGCTGTAAGACAATATTCCAAGTATCAAAGGAAAAAATTAACATTATTTAATTCTACATTCTACACTGCAGCAAATGACAACGCTGTTTTCGAAAGAACCAACACTGACTTATCACTCTTCATGTGTTTTTCACGTCTTTTGCCACTGTTCATGTACCTCGGTTGTATGTGAATTTAAATCATATTTATGCTAGTCATGGCTGGGAATGGAATACGAGAATTATGTATTATTATATTATTCTAACGCAAACTCAATTCTAGCATGATCGGCAAAGTAAAAGTTTTAATAAATATTTCATCGTGTAAATTTAGTATTAGAAATAAAACGAAAAAAAGCGAATACTAAATTTACGCTATAAAATAGGTATTTTATGAAATTTTCTTTATGAAACTTTTCTTAGATGCTTAAACAAATGCGATGAAGATAATTTACAAAAACCCCATGAAATTTTATTTCCTACCGCTTTTTCGACACAACTTTTTTTCCAGTCCATTCTATTAGCAAATAAAGAAAGTTTCATGCCACAAATTTCATGAAATATTTCATCGTGTGAATTTAGTCTAATTAAAAAAAAGTACAAATAAATAAAAATCTACTACAAAGTAATCGATTTTTACCTACGATTAATCGGCTAATTAATGGGAATGGAAAACGGTTGATCGAAAAGTCGAAAAACGATTTCTTGCTTCGTTTCCCATTCACCACTATCAATCATATCAATATCGTTTCCCGTTACTTTTACGACAATAACAATAATTTTAACCATTTATTGTTCCCACTGTATCTGTGAACTTAATAATAATGTTGTTGTAATTTTTTGTTTGTTTCATATTTTTGTTGTATTAGCGTTCAAGCATTAGCTAGTGTTTTGGAAAATTTGGAACAAGGTTGTTACAGATAAACAACAACAACAACTAAAACAGCATCAGCAAAAATAAAAACAACAACAGACACTTCAACAGGCAGCAATTGCATCTAACAACCATAGACAATTGTAATATGCTGCCTTTTTTGTTGGTTGTTTGTTTGTTTGTTTGTTTGTTTGTTTGGTGTTTGCGTTACACTTACAACTACTCTACAGCGCGGATTATCTGTTGTTGTTAGTTGCAATATAGATTTTCTTCTTTTGGTTGTATGTAGTCATGTCCGTCCCTTGGACTGTCCGCCCGTCGTTTTTCGGATTTTTTTTTTTTTGGTAACTTAAAAGCATAAATGCCGCTAAAAAGCTATAAGAAATCATAAAAAGCTACAACTTTTTTTTATGTGAATGTGTCTATGGATTTCGGAATTGGTTTATTGTTCATACGACCAGGTACAAGTATAATGGTGTTATTGTTAATCTGTCTTATGAAATTCAAAAAATACGCCAAATTGAAAATTTCAATTATTTGTAAAATTCATGTTAAATACGCTGTTAAAATTTTGAGCATAAAAACATTTTCAACGCCTGTTAATTTGTCGTTTAGTTAGAAAATGTTTTTTTTTTTTAATATGAATTTTTTATTTTATTTTTTTGAAAGTAAATAGAACCTAAATAGCCATTAATGGACTAATAATAAGAATAACCTTGCCGTTTTTAAAGAGATAATTTATCTTCGTTTCATCTTAGTTTCTTGGAAAAACTCATATATAATTTATTTGAACTACCCAGCAAAAACTTTGCTTACTGGTAGGCAAAAAAGTACATAAGGATTTAAGACGTAACTACTTACAATTTGACTCGATAACTACTTATTTTTGTTTGAGAAGTCCAAAAAATAAGGGGTACGTACCCCTTAAAAATGTATTTACATTGTCACAGCAATTAACTAGTTATTATTTGGCTTACTTGAAGCTAAAAAATAAGTAGTCAAATAAACAAATTAAAATTAAAAACTAGAATTTATACACATTATATTTTATTCATATTTTTTCTTTTTGACCCAGCTGGGATACCAACCTGTGCTCGTTCAGATTTGACGACAAGAACTTTACCCAATCAGCAAATGTTATTTTATAAGCTTAAGCGACAAAAACTAGTTTTCATATACAAACACATGTTGACTTACTTATTTTTTTTTATACATATCAACAAATTGTGACTACTTTCAGATAATGAGAAAAATAGGTACGAATTTTATTAAGCACTAGGTAGTAGTTTTAATTTAAAGCGTAGCAATAAGATAAATAAGTACAACTCATTACCTTGTAACCCATTAATAAAGTACTACCGATTACAAAAATGACAAAAGTTTTTGCTGGGTACTTTAAAATTTCCATAAGAACCCCTTAAGCGAAATTTGGTACTAATTATCTTTAATGTATTTGTCCTATGATGACTCGTGCAAATGATAGTGGTACAATATGAGTCGTGAGGGGGTGGAAAAGAAAACACAGCACTTAACTAGAACAAAAATGTTAACAATGTGTTCAGCAAATTTATGTAAAACACCACGGGCAACATTTTTGTCAATCATTTTAACCCTCTAGTTCTTAAATTTATGGATCTTTTTGTTCCTCAAAAAAAGGTGGTAAGAAACTAACCTTTAGCGAACTGAAATGTTCTAGAAAAATAATTTGCCATACAATTCTGCTATATGTCTTAAAAGACACTTAAGCGTCAGACTCGACTTGAATGCCAGGAATCATTTAAAACTTAAAATGCGTTTAAGGGTTAATTTTGTGCATATTCACAATTAGTATAATTGCCATAGAAAATCTAGCAAAACTTACTTTTAAGGTATAAAATGTGTTTAGCGTTTTAATGTAAAACACAACGATGAACATTTTTGTGGAGCATTTTAACCCTCTAACTCTTCGTTTCATGAGTCTTATTGTACATCTATTAAAAAAGGAGCAAAAAACTCCGCTTCAGCGGCGATATGGAGGGCTGAAATGCTTTACAATAATATTCGCCATTAAATTCTCCTATAGGTCTTGAAAATAACCCAACCTCCATCCTTAACTTGGGCGCTAGAAATCAGCCAAAACTTAAAATGTGTTTAAGAGCTAATTTCGTACTTATTCACAATTCGTACTGCGCATAGAAAATCTTGTAAGCCTTACGTTTAAGGTATAAGATGTGCTCAGCTCTTTTATGTACTAGACACCGAGGAACATTTTTGTCAAAGATTTTTGCCCACTATATCGTCGCTGAAGAGAGTTTTTCCCCCTTTTCAAAGAAATGTGTATATAAAAAAAAAAACATAAAACGACGAGTTGGATGGTTAAAATGTTCCAGAAAAAAGTTTTTCGTGGTGTTTTACATAAAAGTGCTAAACACAAATTATACTTAAAATGTAAGACTTACAAGATTTCATATGCCTAGTACTAATTGTGAATAACTATGAAGTTAATCCTTAAACATACTTTAAGTTAGCAAAGATTGCTGGCGTACAAGTTGAGTCTGGAACTTTTTTGTCTTTAAAGACCTATAATAAAATTTTATGGTTAACATTTTTGTTATGGCTATTTTATGGTTAACATTTTTGTTAGAAAAGAGCCAAAAGTTGCCGTTATGTAGGATAGTTAGAGGGTTAGTATGTTCCAGAAAATATTAGGCCTAATATTTTCTCCAAAGCTGCTGCTGAACATACCCTACACCTCAGATATAAAGTGCCCATAGTTTCATATACTGATATGCTGCACGAATAGATCAAAAGGGAAAACGTTAATCCTCTCTTAAATAAATTTTTAATCTGATCGTGCAAAATGCCCACGCACGCACGTATATTTTCGGTTGCCAGAACCCAATAATTTTTTTCGTGTTTTCCAGTGAAATTCAATAGTTCGCATAAGCTCTTACGACACAACATTTTTTCTTCATTTTTAAGTTTTGAAGATCAGTGCAAAAATAATATGATAGGAAATTTTATCATGTGCAAAGAGTTCAAATTGTCAAAGCTTTTACTAATATTATCGATAAAAAAAATGAGGGCATGTCAAAAACAAATTTTAAAATGTTCAACTTAAAATTGAAACATTAATTGAAAAATTAAAGTGCTGCCAAGTTAGCAGTTTATTCACGAATTCAGCGATTTAATGCCTCCTTTTCCTACTTTTTTTCTGTTGGCATTTTATTATAAACAAAAAGCAGGCAGCACTTAAAGAAAACATTACATGTTGTTTACATTTTGTATAGTTGCTTCTTTCTATTACTTGCTGTTTCTTTCTTTCAATTCTATATCAAAACAACGCAAGAAAAATGTAGTGTCATAAAGGGGTATTGATTGACACGGTCAAAATGCTTGACAATCACGTCAATAGTATGAGTGAAAATTGGCTAGTAAGTGTGACACCGACGAAGCTTGATGGAAAATCAAAAAATTTAGATTTTTGGTATGCTTGCTGTCACATGCTTGTGAGTGTATAGTGTTAACTAGGGATGTAACGATACGCCGTTTTGCCGATCCGATACCGATACCGATATTTAAAAATAAATATCGCCGATACCGATTCCAATACCGATACGAATATTGAAATTGAGTTCAAGTTTAGATTAACAAAACTCAAGTGAAATTTTTTATTATACAAAATTACATTATAAGAGAGAATATTTAAAATTGATAAAACATTGCAAGTAATTTTTAAGGAGCTACATTTTCTTTGCTTCCAACAAATCTATATTAAAAATATGCAGATAATTAGTAGAAAAGCAAGAAAAATTGTTTAATTCCTTTATAATTTAAAAAAATACTCGCCATGCTTTTTAAAAAATCGATTTTTTTAAAGGACATTTATCAACTAATATTCATCTAAATAACTTAATAGCTTAATTATTAAAAGACTTCTAAGTTTATATTTATTCACATAAATTTACATGAAAATACAGTTCTGAGTTTAAATTCGCATAAAAAAATTTTAAAAATGGGTACTTTTTTATCCTTTTTCCTTAAGGAAAAATCATTATAGAATACCGAAAAAGAAATTTGTCCTAGCATCGCTTCCAATTCGGTGATTGGTAATCGAAAAACAGAAGTTCTTGCAAGGGCAAGGATATGTAAAACTAATTAGAAATTATCCAAATTTGCAATACTTCCAGATCGCGAATTCTACATTTTCATGACTTCTTTGGAGTATCTCTTTTTTGCTGGAATAAGATTTAAAAAACAACGGCTTGAATTTGAATTCATGGTAAAATTAACAAAAAATAAATAATTTTTTTACAAAATAACAGCATAAAATATTATTAATTTTTAAAATTGATATTAATAAGATTTAAAAAATAACGGAGTGTATTTAATTCATGGTAAAATCGAACAAAAATAAATTATTAGTTAAAAAAAAACTCTGAAAAAATTTTTAAAAGTATCGTCGTATCGGCAGTAAAATATCGCCGATACCGATGTATCGGAAAATCTGAAGTATCGCCGATATATCGGTATCGGTATCGGTATTCGTTACATCCCTAGTGTTAACCCATCAAGCCTGAACAAATTTTCTTTATTTAGCGACATTTTTATTCTTTTTTTTCCAAACAAACGAACAGCATAAAATCAAGCTAAAAATGAATGCCTGGTAGGTCATCAAGCTTAAAAATTTCACACAACAAGCACACGTACACGACTTTGACAACAAGCATTTTGACCGTGTCCAGACCCCTTAAGGACTTTTAATAGATGATATTACTAATAACTGGCAGCCACCCGCACTTTTTCCAGTGACAAAAATTTAGTCTCTAGTGTTCACTATAACCGTCAAAATAATACACTCTCACCGTTGCGGGTGCACAAATCAAAAGTGAACACTGAAATTGGTGAGCACTACAAAATTCATCGTTGCAGAATCTGACCCCAGGGGGGATCTTCTCTTAATTGTCACTGTTAAACATCCGAATTGAATAAATATATTTATATTCCGAAATATGATCTAATTAAAGTTGACAAAACATTCTTCACTCCTTACATATATTTATTGTTATAACTTTTTTCCATATTTAATTCTCACATTCAAATGATTCATGGCCCATTGTGTCCAAATGATCTCAACACACGATGAATATTTTCGCATGCATTTAGCATGACAAATAATTATGACAATTGCAGTGTAATTGAAACTAAAGAAGAAAAATTTATCAAAACATATGTGTCACATCAGTGGCGTCATTTTTATTTTATGCAATTTTATAAATGATCCAAATAGAGCAACAGCTTACCTTTGAGCAAAACTTAAAAAAAAGTTAATAAAGGAAAATTAATGAATTTGAAATAATGCATATTACCGATCACACATACCGCCGCTCACTTATTTCTTCGGTGTTTTAAATGCAACTTTGGTTTTCGTCATTGTATAAATTTATTAGTATTTTTTAAATATTTTTTGTCGTTGTATACCCTTTATTGAATGTAGTTGTTGTTGTTGGTTTTGTAATAATTTTTTTTTTGTAGATAATATTTTTACTGATGTTGTTGCCATTGTTGTGTTTTGTATTTAATATTGTCGCTGCTGTTATTACAACTGCTCTTTCGTTATGTCACTGTAATTAGAAAGGTTTAATCAATAAATGAAGCAGAATGAGTACAATGCTTTACATACTTAAGTACATACAGTATGTTATGTTATTGTTTGCACATTGTTTTGATAAAATATATTGTCGTAGTTCCAAAGAAACTCATTCACTTTTTTATGATAGATATTTAATTTTAACAAAATTTTATACATTTGCTAAATATGGTGTTCTAAAAATAATTTGATTTTTTCTTTCTTTTGAAAGTTTACCTCTGGGTTTGCTTTTAGGGGCAGCTGAAATTCTCCCCTTTTACATATTGTTATAACCAATCGGCATAGGAAATCTTGTAATGTTATATTTTAAAGGTATAGGATATTCTAAGCCCTCTAACTCTTCGCGGTACGGGTCTTTTTGTACCTTTCAAAAAAGGGGCAAAAAAACTCCCCTTTGGGGGTGAAATAACAGGCTCAAATGTTCCTCGTGGTGTTTTACATAAAAGTGCTGAGCACATCTAATACCTTAAACGCAAGGCTTAGAAGATTTCCTACTAACTATAAGTATGTGCAAAAGAAGTGAAACTTGAACTCCGCCTAAAAGGAGATCCAGATGAGAACCTTCAAAATGCTGATACGCGTATATATTTTTCAGAATCAGTCGGTGAAACATTGTAAATTTTTTTGAGTGCTATGAAGTTTAATTGGAATTAAAGAAGTCAAGTCCGCTTTAGTAGCTTTTAATTAAAGAATAATTTTTCTAATTTCAGTAGTATCAAATAATTCTACTGTTTTGCCTTAAAGTGTCGTTTCAATGTCCTTTAATAAAATTTGAATAAACGAATTTAACATTTTTAAATATCTAAGAAATGCAGCATACGTTTCATATTCGTGATTTACTTATATAAAAAATCTTTTTTATTCCTATTGCGACTTATTTATTTTTTATTTCAAGTGTCCAAAATGTAAAAAAAAAAAATTTTCTGTATGTTAATATTTTCGTGACCAGCTGTACCTATAAGGGTTCATATTCATATTCATAGTTAAACTCGTACATAAACAATTGCTAGCATCGCGCAGTGGGTCAGAATCAAAATATTTTGGAAATAACTCAGGCTTTTCTAAACGAATGATTTGATAAGAATAAAAATATACTTGGACATAGCAGAGGAGTGCATGTTTCAATTTCAGTTAAGTTGTTTTTAGACTATTATACAAGTTGCTCGATTTCTGCACAAAATGCAACCCTGATATAATTTGTTATTGTTGCTTTTTCAAAACTTTCCATAAACTCATTAGATCAGGGTTGCATTTCCTACAGAAGTCGAACGGCTTGTGAGATAGTGTAAAACTGTCATTAGGAAGATAAGCTTCCCATATCTTGCTTATAGCTCTTACAAAGTTCTAAAAAAATCGTGTTTGTTTAAGCAGTTGCACTTTATACACTGAAAGAATTTCGCATAAATCCAATGAAACACTTTCTTTGATTTTTTTCACAACCCTAATGAAATATTTCACAATTCTAATGAAATTTCACGAATATTGTGAAAGAATTTCATTGGAATTGCTTCATTAACTTTTATAGTTTCGTTAGAAAATTTCATTTGATTTATGACAGCAACATTTTGCTGTTTTGTCGAAAACTCTTTAAGTTTGGACAAAATATTTTAATTGATAATTAAAATTCTTTAAATATATATGTACTATAAAAAATTAAAAAAAAATTAAAAATTGTGTGTTCTAGAATATCATAATTTCAATGAAATGTATTTCATTGATTTGATGAAAAGTTTCATTGGATTTATGAAAAAATTAAATCACATACATATACTGTTTAGGCATGCCATTATTTATTTCAACATTTGGCAGCCAAAAGTGAGCAACAAAAATAGTTTTATATGTTTGTTGTTGTTGTTGTACTCTTTCTTATTATTGTACACTCATAGGCACATTTTGACAGTGCTTTTGGCTGAACTAGTTACGACGTTGCCTCTAAAGCAAATGACGAGAATCAAGAGTTTGAGTTCGATACTGTAAGCGGTCATCAATATTAAAAATGTTTTTGATGTGCATTGGCGTCTCGTACGTATTTCAATCATGGAATTGTCAATAAATTAAAATAGACAATAAGAAAGATAATGAGGCTACTAAGTAATGTAATAATTTCATTAAAACAATGAAATATTTCATTAAAATAATTACAGAATATCATTAAAATAATGACAAAGTGTCATTAAAATAATGAAATCATTTCATTAAAATGATGAAACGGTTTCACTAAAACAATGAAATAATTTCACTGATATATTGCCTTGGAGCAATGAAATGATTTCATATATATCCAAAGAAATTTTAATTATTTTGGCTTGAGTTCGGTTCTTAATTTAATTTTTCAATTAAATTATATTTTTATTTAGAGATAAATTTTCTTTGTCTACATGCTTCACATGTATAAAAATATAATTTAATTGAAAAATTAAATCTAAAACCGAACTCAAGCCAAAATAATTAAAATTTCTTTGGATATAAACCCATACAGTTCGACTTAATTCATAACTTAATTATTTCATATATTTAATGAAATTTTCATTTAAATAATTTTAACGAAACTTGTTGCATTAATCCAACGAAGCGTGACATTGGTTGAATTTTAATGAAATTTTTCATTGGATTAATGTCAAAATTCACAGAGTTTATGAACAAAGTTCTTTCAGTGTAGTTAGTGATTTAGTTATACGGATTTGAAAACTAAAATTTTTCAATTTTTGGAATTTTTGGTCCAGTATTTTTAAGTTTATCATACAAAAACAACAACCGATTGTCACAATTGTCTCCACGTTAGCTAAAAAACTAAATTTTAAATATTTTTTAATTTGATTATTTCGAAGTTATTTGCTTTTGAATCCAAAATGATTGTTAGGCTAAGGTAGTGAAAGCGGATACACATGAAATGGAATCTTTGATGGAAACCAAATCAACGTTATTCTGTTCTGCTATGTGTGCTAAAGATTAAAGTGATGTTGATTTTTCTCTTGTTCCTTGGAATATTGATCATATTTGATTCTTTCTGAATATAACGGTACGAACCTTGGCCTAATATTAAATAAATTAGGTAAAGTGCGACTTTGGCTCGCACACGAAAGGTTCCGTACGAATACACATATGTATATCCCTTTTTGTTTTTGCCGGTTTGTCATTTTGTCAGTTTTTTCGTTGTGCTTTCTTGTTTAATTTTAGTTTTTTATTTTTTTAAGTATTTTTCGTTGTTTCTTTGAGGATTTTTTTTTGTTTTGTCGCTTTTCGTGATTTTTTTTAAATTTTTTTCTGACGATTTTTCGTTTTTTGCAATTTTTTTGTTGTTTTTTTTTGCCGATTTGTTTAGTTTTGGCGATTTTTTGGTTATGGCATTTATATAACATTTTCACTCTCTGACGATATTTTTAGTTTTAGCGATTTATTTTAGTTGTGGCGATTTTTTCAGTTTTGGTGCTTTTTTTCGTTTTTGGGGATTTTTTCGGTTTTTTGTGGTTTTTTAGTTTTAGCGATTTTTTTGTTTTGACACTTTTCGTTTTGGCGATTTTTTTGGTTTTTGACGTTTTTTTGTTTTAGCGCTTTTTTTTGTTTTTGCGTTTTGGCGTTTTTGTGATTTTTTCATTTTTTGTCGATTTTTTCATTTTTTGATGATTTATTTAGTTTTAGCGATTTTTGTTTTGAAGACTTTTTCGATTTTCGACGTTTTTTTAGTTTTTTGGCGATCTTTTTAATTTTGGTGATATATTGCGTTTTAGCAATTTTTTTAATTTTGGCGCTTTTTTCCTTTAAGCGCTTTTTTCATTTTAGTGTTTTTTTCGTGTGAAATTTTTTTAGCTTTGGATTTTTTAGTTTTAGCGTGTTTTAAAATTTCAAGATTTACATCTTACGGTTTCCAAGATACAGCATATTGTCTCAATTACATAGTCAAAATTACAATAACTAATAGAATACCCTTTAATTTTTATTGTTTTAAATATCGGTGTTAATTGGTGTAGTCTATTCTACAGACTACACCAATTAGCACTTACTTTGAAAATTTAAAGTGTCTATATACAAGTGTCTGTATATTACATTAGTATTTCAACATGTTGCGTTGCTCGCCTTAGAACACACTTTAATTTTTAACTGTCATATTTTTGTTGTTGTAGCGGCCGAAGCTTTGCATATCCTGTGAAAATTTCAGGTCCGTAGCTCTTACAGTTCCCGAGAAAACAGCCTGTGACAGACAGACGGATAGACGGACAGACGGACGGACAGCGTAGCGAAAACAATAGGGTTCTTTTACACTTTTGGTGTATCGGAACCCTAAAAAGTACCATCATTCATTCTCTTCTCTATAATTTTTTTTCTTCTCGAACATATAAATATTATATATACAGAAAAAACTAAAGTTCATTTTCAGTAAAGAAATTCAATGAACTAGTAAATATTTTCTCTATAAAAGGAGTTACAACCAGCTTTTGTTTTTCAGTAAACAAATTGTCTAAATCTATAAAACCATTTATCTAAAAATATTTACAAATTCTAAACCAAATAATTTACTGAATCAAACATATATAGTATCATAAATACTTTTTGTCTGAGTCAGTGAGAACTCTTTTGAAATAATTTTTAAGTTTTAAGTAATAACATTAGCTGAAGCTGCCAATAACAATTGCTGATTTTTTTGCAATAACTCAGACAATATTTTAGTTTTAATCTATTTAAAATTGTTTAATAGTGTCCATTAAACATTTATAAAATTTCACTTTGTTAAATGTGTTCAACTCTGTAAGTTTATCTTAAGATTTAATAAAAAATTAATGAGAATTAGCGCAGAAATTTCAAGAAAACAAACTTGTTGTTGTAATTATGTGTATGTCGTCACGGTTGTTGTTTTTTTGGCGATACAGAAAATAGGTTTTTATTGTTGGTTTAGTGTTTGCGTCCTAAATAAAATTCAAACAAAAAATTCACTGATTCAGTAAAGAACATTTACTGAAAATAAAATTTTATTTTAGACAATCTTGTTGGAAAAATTTTTGGTGATAATTTTTTCTGTGTATATATGTGCCTGAAAGATATCTTCAAGGACATGATTTAAAAAACAAATTTTAATCCAATTTACCATTTCTGGTGGCCTTTGACCATTTCGAGTTCGATATATTAAGCAGCAAAGTTTTGATTTTAGTTCATATGTTTTAAATTCATAAAGCTTGGATTCTAAAATAAATACTGCTTGCAGAAACTCAAAGTTTTAATAGCATTAAGAGAAACATTTTAATATGCTCAAAACACCACATAACTCAATTTTCATCCTTGTTTTGCAAAAAGTCTTTCAAAAAACATTTTTCAATTATTTATATGTGAATACACTGCACATAACCTTATAAATTTTTTTATGAAATTAATGAACTTTAAGTAAAAACTCCTGAGCTCCTGAGCAATATGGGAAGCTCATATTCTTAAGTTAAACAGAAATACTCCTCTGCTATGTCGGCGTGAAATTTTATACTCATCAAATAACCGTTTTGAAATAATTGACTTATTTTCAAAATATTTTGATTCTGCCCCACTGTGCATCGTTTTACGTAGATTTTCATAATCTATGCACAACTGCAATTGTGAAAATGTATTAGATGACATTTAACACGAGTTCAAAATTTACTCTGACTACTTCGCTATTTTCGTTTGCTTTATTATTCCAATTCATGATGGCATATGTGTTTGAACTTATTTATAGTAACTACATGCTATAAATAAACTTAGCGACTGTTCGATATTAGAGACATTAACTTGATTTATAGTTTATAATGTAAAAAGCACGATGCTTACAAGCTTTTAGAGTATTCTAAGTGTCACCTAATTTGGATTTCATGGAAAATCAAATAGAATTTTATAGGTTTTATGGATTTCTTTTTTTTTACAATTTCAAG
Organism: Panzeria rudis; assembly: GCA_956483635.1. NCBI lineage: Eukaryota > Metazoa > Arthropoda > Insecta > Diptera > Tachinidae > Panzeria > Panzeria rudis. The sequence continues at coordinate 175,273,494 of OY101448.1, forward strand.
ATATTTTGACAATATTTTCATTAACAATATTTCATATTTAAAAATATTTCAGATAAGTTTTTATTTTAGTCATTTATAGCATTTTCTGTTGTACACTGGTCTGCAAAAAAAAAATTTTTTTTGTTCGGTCCTTAAAATAAAAATATGTGGAATGGAAAGAGTTAAATGTGCTAAATTAAAATTTGTTTTCAGTTTTTTTCTATCATGTACAGACTTTTTTGATGCTTAAGACTAATATTATTCCCGAAATAGGGCGGAAATAATATTATTCAAAATCACCTTTAAGTTTTCTTAATATAGTTTTTTTAATTGATCGGAGTTATTCACAAATTAGTATCGAAAAAAATGTCTGTTTCATAAAAAGCTAAAGTTTTTTTTTGTTTCTAAATATTCATAAAAAATTTAAAACTGTCAACATTTTATCTTTTAACTATTTCCCAAGAGGACAGCTATCTTACAAACATAATAAGCCAAATATTGAGAAAATCGATGAATAAATGTTGATTTTATTAGCAATTAAGTAAATTTGCCCAGACTCTTAAAAGATACTTTTGTTAAAAAAAAATTTTTTTCTAACCAAAGTAGCTACTCGTACCTTTTAAGTGTCCTGGTGTATTCACTTAATTGCTAATAAAATTAACATTTATCCATCGATTTCCATGATACATTCTACATATATAGTTTATTTAGTTCCAAAGACACCCGTCCTTAAAAGCCACAGTTAAGAAGTAAATTTTTTGTAGTTCTAAATTTTTATGATTACATATTTCCAAAGAAGTTTTTTTTTTTTAAATTTGGCATGAAGACGCATTTTTTTCGATACTAATTTGTGAATAACTCCGACAGCGTTGATGAAGGGGTGAAGGTAATTTTCTCAAATTTTTATTTATTTTTGTGTGTGAAGGTAATTTTCTAAAAATTTTTATATTTTTCTGGAGTTAGGATGAAATATACTGATGTATTTAGTGGAAATATTATTCAAAAGAAGGGAAAAATTAACATCAACCTAATTTTTCAACGTACGCAGCAGAACAGAGTAGCGCCACTTTCGGAAGCCGCTACACTTCCATCGTCAGTGATCACGTATATTTTGCTATCACCACTTGTCAGGTGGCTCTGTTGAATGTGATTTTAATTCTTATATATACAACTTTTTCGTGAAAATTGAATACGAGAATTAAATCACTCTCAAGCTGATATTAAAGTGCACACACAATCACATTTAATCACACAATTAAGCGCATTAAACTCTTTATATTCCATACATTTTTATTAAAAGGAAATTTTTATGCAGACCAGTGTTATAGTAAACACTCTTCTACTCTGACTTAAATATTTCCGTATTTCTACATCAAGCAGACACATACTTTTTGCACTCTTAAAGCATGAATATTTAAAAATCTTTCAGATAAACGTTATAAAATTCTTTCGAAACAAATGAGATGTTTAAAGATGTGTGTGCGTTTTTGTTTATACTTTTGAGTTTTAAAAAGAAACTTTGCGAACTTTTACTCTATTCTCGTTGCATTTAAATAAAATATTAACAAAAGTACTAAAAGTGAGAGAATGAAAAGCACAACTTAAGGAACATTTCTAAAAGACAGCTTTGTCGGTTGTTACAACTTTTACCACCTTCACCTAAAAGACTGACTCAAACTCAAAAATAAACTGCACTCCAGAGATACTTTTTTCTTCTTAGAAGAAAAATAAATAAATAAATATTTTCTGTGAACTTAAAGAGTAAAAGCAAAAACAGCCATAAAATAAAATCACAAGTATAACAAAAAAGTTTTAGAATAAAAATACTCTTGTTTTACGAGAAAAAGAGCCAAAAAAAAAGCTATAAAAAGTTTTAAACCAACTAAAAGCTGGGAACTTTTTAGCAAAAATGAAATTTATAGTTGCAAGAAACACTTGCTTTAAGTGCTTGATGCCTGCTAAAAATTTAAGCTATTTTTGTCAAATCTTATGAAAAGGCAATGCAACAGAAAAGGAGAGAAATAATGAATGAGACGAGACACAAGAGTAAGTAATAAAGTTCATATTAAAATTAAAAGCATTTGTGGGGACAAAGAAGAAATTTCGTGCAGCGTTTTAGATTTAAATAAAAAATCAATAGCTGTTGTTTGTTCTTCTCATTTGCTAAAACTTTAAGCATGTTGTTGTATAAATATACTTATATTCAAATCAGTCTATAACTTATTCTGGCAGACACACAGCACTGCAATATTACGAGTACTTCATGTTGAGGAAAAAAGATTTTTTGTTTAAAAACATTTTCGCTGTATAAGAATTAACAAACAAACAAAAAAAAAACTGAACACATATAAATGCGTGGGAAAGCTTTTAATTTAAATAAAATCCAGAATTATTTTTCTCTTGTCCTCTTTATTTTTAAACCAGCAACTTCCTTTTATAATAAAAAAGCAATAAAAAAACTGGGGATACAAAATAAAAAAAACAGGCAAAGATCGACGAAAAATATCCCTGCAAACGGTTTCAGCTCTATAAGATCTTAAATTCTTTGACCAATACAGTTTAAATTAGGGAAGTAACGATACGCCGTTTTGCCGATCCGATACCGATACCGATACTTAAAATTAAATATCGCCGATACCGATTCCGATACCGATACGAATATTGAAATTGAGTTCAAGTTTAGATTAACAAAACTCAAGTGCAATTTTTTTATTATACAAAATTACAGTGTAAGAGATTATTAATATTTAAAATTGATATTAGCCCAGTATAAAAAATTGGAAGTATTTTTAAGGAGCTACATTTTCTTTGCTTCCAAAATATCTATATTAAAAATATGCAGATAACACAGTGCAACAGTCCAAAAAACACACGGACTTGACAGTATAGATTCGATTGTACTACCACGGGGTAGTAAAACTCTATACTTAGCTTGGCGAATTTGGTGACCATTTTCGTTTTATGGACCTCCAAAATTTTGGAAAATCAGCGGGCCCTCAAAAAAAGGTGTCATCAACTTTTGGCCAACAGAAAATTCAAACTTGTTGATACCGCTTAACTATATATGGCAATAATGTAGCTACGAGTTCGCTAACAGATTTTATTACCATTTTATGCAAAAAAATTATTTTTTCGTGCACTTTTTTTTTTGAAAAATTAAGGAAAACATTTTTTGTTGACTTTTTCCAGAATAACTTACAAGGACTCGTAATTTTTTATTAACAATATTTTGCAAAGTTGTAGCTACGGTAAAGCTGAACAACTTTTGTGGACATGTCAATAAAAGCTGAATGTATCTGGGCACCCTAAACAGCCCAGAAAAACTAATTTCTACCTTAAAAGTCTTAGTTTTTTACGAGTTATGCTATATTTTTATTGCATTTTTTTGCTTAGTTTGTTATTGTTCCACTTCTTCTTATGTTGCTGATTTTAGTATTTACTATTTTTTATTGTTTGTTGTTGTTTTGCCAAATAATGGTAATGAAAAATTTGGAGTCCCTATAAGTTATACTGAAAAAAGTGAATAAAATAATTTTTTTATATTTTTTTTTCAAAAGAAGTTCAGTAACATATTATTTTTCTGGTCACAAAATGTTAGTGAAACACAACAGAGAAGTATGCACTTGAATATACTATTTAAAAAAAAATTGTTTAGCATAAAAAAATAGTGAAAAACTACAATTTTTAAGGTAAAAGGGTGGTCTCTGTGAGCTATTAGAGTGCCTATTTACGTGTAGATTGTATTGATATGTTCACAAAAGTTGTTCAGTTCTATCGTAACTATAAGTTTGCCAAATATTGTTAGTTAAAAGTTACAAGTTCCTGTAAATTATTCTGAAAAAAGTGAAAGAAACAATTTTGTCCTTAATTTTTTCAACAAAAAGCACACGAAAAAAATTTTTTGGCATGAAATGTTAAAAAAAATCTGTTAAACAGACTCTTAGCTACATTATTGTCATATATAGTTAAGCGGTATTATAAAGTTTGAATTAGCTGTTGGTCAAATACTGATGACACCGTTTTTTGAGGCCCCACTGATTTTCAGAAACTTTGGAGGTCCATATCAAAAAATTGGTCACCAAATTCGCCAAACTGAGTAAAGGGTTTTACTACCCCATTGTAGGACAAGCGAACCTGTACTGTCCAGCTCTTGTGTTTTTCCAAAAGTCTTTATTTGTCGCATGGTGTAATTAGTAGAAAAGCAAGAAAAAATATTTTATTCCTTTATAATTTTAAAAAATACTCGCCGTACTCGCATAAAAAAATTGTAAAAATGGGTAATTTTTCATTTTTTTTTTCTTGAGGAAAAATCATTATAGAACACCGAAAAAGAAATTTGTCCGAGCATCGCTTCCAATTCGTTGATTGGTAATCGAAAAACAGAACTTCTTGCAATGGCAAGGATATGTAAAACTAATTAGAAATTATCCAAATTTGCAATACTTCCGGATCGCGAATTCTACATTTTCATGACATTTTCTTTTTTTGCTGGAATATGATTAAAAAAAAAACGAATTGAATTTGAATTCATGGTAAAATTAACAAAAAATAAATAATTATTTTACAAAATAATAGTATAAAATATTATTAATTTTTAAAATTGATATTAATAAGATTAAAAAAATAACGAAATGAGTTTAGTTCATGGTAAAATTAACAAAAAAAAAAAAATAAATAAATAACTTGTCAGAAAAAACTCTGAAAAAATGTTTAAAAGTATCGTCGTGTCGACAGTAAAATATCGCCGATACCGATGTATCGGAAAATCTGAAGTATCGCCGATATATCGGTATCGGTATACGTTACATCCCTAGTTTAAATCTCGTAACTAAATATGAATCAATTTTATATAGTTATCGTCCCAAAGATATTTTGATTTTTTTCTTTAAACTCTTAACTTTCATTCTACTTTAACGTCGTACTACGTTTTGCTGTCAATAAACGACATTCATGTGGAGAATGTCTACATTTATACAATCATATTAAGAGACCTCTACAGTGCATAAGTATTTATAAATCTGCTGCTTATGTACTCAACATCAAAAGGATCGTAGGAGAACAAGAGGGACAAGGAAACTTTAAAATCTTGAGATTTATTCAGCACAAACGATTTGAATAAGAAATTTTACGAGGAAAAGTTAATAAAAGGTGTTCGGAAAAAACTAATTCTGCTGATCTCTAGTTATATTCCGCAACTAAGACTCGTTGAACTTATCTTATATGGTCTGATTATATTGTACACCAAAATAAATTTGGTAGAGGCCATCAAAAAAATATATGTATATGTATAACTGCGTTTTAAAAGTTTACATCTAGCAATTAAAATATGAGTTTAGTCGAACTGTATGGCTTCATATCCAAATAAATTTAAATATTTTTGGCTTGAGTTCAGTTTTAATTTAATTTTTCAATTAAATTATGTTTTTATTTAGAGATAAATGTGAAGCATGTACAAGAAAAATTTGACTGCATGGAGGGTTGAACTGACGTTTCGATAGCTCCCGCTAATCTCATCAGAGTTCTTTACAGTTTAGACCACTCGACAAAAGTCGGAGGTTTTCAGTCAAGAATTAAATATCACCTACTTTTAATCAATTCATACTGTCAGTCTCAGAGCTGTATTTCATTTGATAGTTATTGATATTCACTTTTTTCTTTTGTCTTGTGTTAAGCTTCTTTTTATTATTTCTTTATTCTAGTATGAATTATCATTGATAATTACAAGTACTAGCGTGTGTGAATGTTTGTTTGTTCACTTTATTTGTACATGTACATCCTTTTTGCTAGGTGCCTTTAGAGTTTAACAATTATGTTATGAGTTAGTCGAACTGTATGGGTTCATATCCAAAGAAATTTAATTATTTTTGTCTTGAGTTCGGTTTTAATCTAATTTTTCAATTCAATTATATTATTATTTAGCGATAAATGTGAAGCACGTAGACAAAAAATATTTGACTGCGCGGAGGGTTGAACTGACGTTTCGATAGCTACCGCTAATCTCATCAGAGCTCTTTACCGCTTAGAGCACTCGACCAAAGTCGGTGGTTTACATCTAGGATTTGTTTTAGGGGGAGTTAAAATTTCTAGCTTGACTATAAACCCTAGGACTTGTTTCAGACAAGCCAACAATATCATGAATTTCTCTGATGTGTTATTGTGTACTTTTTGTACTTTTACACAAAAGTACTCTTATCATTAATTTCGGGAAAATTATTAAAATTCCTGTTTCTCTGTATTACGAGTACATATAAGTATATTACAATTAAATCTACTTTATTCGAATTCTCCACAGTGTTTTTAGTTTGTTTGATGATTGTAAAGTGGAACCTCCTACTGTCAGATTAAAAAGCATGAATGCAATGCCATCCGTGCCAATGTAATGCAATGAGTTAAATTGATTCGACAACAAAAAACACAACAGCAACAATACCACCACCACCAACATAACTGATGCAACCAACAGGCAAGAGAACACACATACAATACAACACAAGTAATGAACACGATGATAATGTTATACAGGGGATTTTGTCACTGATGACGACAATGAGGATGGTGATGATGATGCTGTTGTTAGTTGTAGTTGCTTTTTTTGTAGCTGTTGCTGGTGTTTTAGTCGACAACAACGACAATAGCTGCTACATCTTAAGTGGGTGCTAGACACATCAATATTCAGCTTCAATATATGTATGTGTTTGTGTGCGTTTGTTTTAAAAAAATAGTTACGCATATACGGAGAGGAAATATTGAAGAATATCAAAATACTTTAGATTTTTATAACAAACGCACACAAATACAAATACATGTATTGAAGCTGAATATTGATCTGTCTAGCACCCGCTTTAAGACTACATCCAACAAACAATATTAAAAATAAATGGCAACGACCGCATCACAACAAAACTTTGACAGTTGCAATTGTGCTCGTGTCTGTTTGAGAAATATCCCTGCAGATAACGCGACTAGCCCATACACGCATGTAAAATATACTCCACAGAGGACTAGGCCAAAGGTATCCCTAATGTATGGCGAAAACATGGTCGATTTAACATTACGATGTCCTAGTCCTGGAACATATAACCCAACTTTGCACTACATTGGAGTAGTCTCAAAACTACTCCATGTCACCACTTAATGGAGCACTCAAGTGTTCGTGTTGAAATTGTCACTTGTCGCTTAACTACAAACTCTTGTTTGCAAATGACATAGTCCATGTCTGCATAACATCGGACTAGTCTTAAAACTACTCTATGACAATATACGATGGAGCACTCAAATTTTCGTGCTTTAACGATTGCACTCTTTAAAACACAAACACTTGTCGGTTAACTAGAAGCTATTGTTTGCAAATGACATGGTCCATGGCTGCATTACATAGGGCCATATTGTAACTACTCCATATCAGTTAAAATGGACCACGTAGTCCAATATTATCTGTAGGGATATATCTGTTTTATTTAAAAAAAACAGCAACAACAACCAAGTGTGCAATGTGTAAACAAACTTTTCCTGAGGAATCGCATATTAGCAGCATCGTTAAGTATTGAATCTGAGCAGGATTTTGAAGCCTTAACAAAAAGAAAAAAAAGTAAAAAAAAAGTATTTGCCGAATGATACACAAAATGTTTGAAAGGCCCTAGCAAAAGTGCTAAAAAGGTTCTTTAGAGACAAAAAATATGTAAAAGAATAAAAAAATAATAAAAATTGAGAAGATTATAAATCTCTTTTCTATAAAATATTAACCCTTGCTTAGCAAAAAAAATATTTTTTCTTTAAAGCGTGAATAACCCTATTAAATTAAAACTTAAATTTATATTACTGCCTATTCTTATATCTGAATAGTATGTATTCTTCTTAAATCACAAAAATGTATTAGCAAACTCTCACCTGTTAGAATTATCTTTAATCAGCCTCGAAATATTCCCTATTCCTTAATTTCCAACGGTGTTAAATTCATTATGAGCAAAATAAATATCTGTGAGGAATATAACGAAGCAAGAACATAAGCTTTTACAATTAAACCGCCATTGTGTGTATTTAACAGCAGCAGCGACAACACCAACAACAACAACGACAACGACGACGACGACAAAATTCTCTTGTTGCAGCAAACAACCTTTATAAGCAGTATTTGCCAACAACAACTGCAGCAATAATAGTCAACAACAACAACAATAGTAAATTAAGTAGAAGGCAAAAAAAACTAGAAACTCATTCATAAGGTGGTCGACGCAAAAGTTATTTGGCAATTTTAGATGCATAATTTTTATTCTTACACTGAGATCTCAAAAAATCATATCTTCCAAGCTAATAGTCTGATCCACACGAAATATATGGATGAATTATAGGGAAGGATATCGGCTACAAGGTGTGTAAAAAGTTAAGCAGTTATTTTTGACTCAGTGGGCGCTATATGTTGTTATATAAGACCAATTTTACCGCTAAAATTCTTTAGTCGTCAGAAAGCTTATATCTTCCAAACGAATAGCCTGATTCACAAAAAATTTATGGATGATTTATAAGAAAGGATGAAGGCCTGTAAGCTCTGTAAAAATTTAGGCAACTATTTTGTATACAGAGGGCGCTATATGTTGCTGTATAAGACCAATTTTATCAATAAAATTCTTTAGTCTGCGAAAACCCATATCTTCCAAACTGACAGTCTGATCTACAAAAGTGTATAGATAAGTTATAGCCAAGGATGTAGGCTATAAATTGTGTAAGAATTAGACAGATATTTTCAACAATGTGGATGCCATATTTTGTTATATACGACCAATTTTACCGATAAAATTCTTTAGTCGTCGGAAAGCTTATTTATATCTTCCAAACTAATAGTCTGATCCATAAAAAACGTATGCATGAACTGTTGGAAAGGCTGCAGGATATAAGGCCTGTAAACAATTAGGCAGCTATTTTTAACATAGTGTTCGTCCCGTCCCCCTTGTATCCACTCCTGATTTGAACAGTATAAGTAATGTTAAAAATTTTGCAAAATGCTAAATAAGAAAAATATTTTTAATTTTTAAAACACTTAAAGTATTGCCTTTGCATAAATAAAAAATTGAATTAGCGAGTATTAAACAATACGAAACATCAGGAATGGGAATTATTAAAAGCGTATAAGTATACTCTAAAACACTTTTGTTGAAAATTCGGTCGATAATAGTCGGCAACACTTTACAGATTATTATCGACTTAAAATTACACACGCACTATTTTTGAACAAAATGGTTTTACTAAAAAAAGCGATTGGCTGCGTGCAGGTTTGAACCGCGACCTCCTGACTGATAGTCTGACGTATCTACCAATCAGCCATAGCCGTATTATAGTTAATGTTAAATTTTTTCCACTTGGACTAAATATGTTTAATTTGAAAGGTTTTTTCTTTAATAAAATAACTACAAAATCGATGTAATTTTCGACAAGGAGAAATTTTCAACACAAATTTAGACAATATATGATCGTAAACGTGAAGAATTGTTTTAGAGTGTATATCGTACATATCTTTGTACCGGAAGTATCAGGAAACTGTAAGATTACATATCGTGGGTATTGTCAATAGGAACATACCAACAAGAACATATGTACATAAATTCATACATACAGACATACATCGATAAACACATATCCATCGCAACCATTGTACGTGTAGAAAGGCGCTTGAATTTGCAAAAACAAAACGAAAAAAATATTCCATGTATGCAACTGCCACTACACATGTACTTGTAACTAACATTCATAACATTCGCGTCTAGCTGCGTGTAATCACTTACAATATGCGTGTGTACTTCGTGTCATAATATTTGAGGATTTTGAGCTGCATCTGCATCTATGTGAGTTTTGTCATCAGGCAAGCAGGTTTTTAGCAATAATTTTGTATGTTTCTACACTTGCAATAATTTTCGCTTAAATTTTCTTCTACTCAATTTTAGAAAGTGTACGTGTGTATGTGTGTGGTGTTGATCTGTTTGTTTGATGCCAGCAATGCTGTTGTATTGCATCTACAATACTGCAATGTTTTTTTTTTTTTTTTTTTTTTTTTTGTAGACAAAGAAGGAAGTGTTGGTTTCAGTTTTGTGTTTTTATCTATTTATTTTTTCTAATGCCATCAGCGTCAGCAGCAACAGCATCAGCATCAGCATCATCGTCATTACCATTATTGTGTTTATTGGTAGATTTTGTTACTGTTGTATTTTTGTAGTTTTTTTCTATGATATTTTTTAGTCATCGTAGTCAACGTTGTTCTAAGCGTCATATTGCAGCCATGTTTACCAAAAACCAATTTGAATTACTTTTAAATAAGCCAAGCCAAGCAACCGACAACAGGCAGCATACGACGTTATGAAAACTATTGCTTGACGCGGTGCATTTGGATGGAGTTTAAAAGAGTGTGTCATGTGCTTAATTTTCAGTTTCTTTTTTAAGTTAGTATTTCTCATTTTGCTGTAAGTTTATTTTCATTCCCTTTTTTTTGCATTACCTGACTGACAGTGACATATAGTAATGAAATATATTTAAAATTTTGTTATGAATATTATCTATGTACGAGACTGATTTTTGTGCTGCAGTTTATTCTCACATTATAAAGCCGGTTTTGACAAAACTTATACCATTTTTAATATATTTTTTGATAGATGTGCACAATCTATATTTCGTTAAAATCAGAGAAATAAAATGTTGTTTAAGTGTGTTGGTGTTTATTTGATTTGTTCATAGCTACAACGCACTGTTGTGTACAAGACCACGGGGAAAATTTTTGTAGAATATTTTTGCTTGCTATAACGTCGCTGAAGGCGAGTTTTTTGCCTTGTTTTTGAGAAATGTACAAAAAGACCCATAAAGCGAAGAGTTACAGGGCTAAAATGTTCTAGAAAAATGTTTCTAGTGGTATTTTACATAAAAACGCTAAACACATCTTATACCTTAAACGTAAGACTTACAAGATTTCCCAACCCGAGTTCTAATATTGAATAACTATGAAGTTAACCCTTAAACATAGTTTAAGTTTTCAATGATTTTTGGAGTACCAGTTGAGTCTCGAGCTTGGTTGTCTTTGAAGGCCTATAGTAAGACTTTATGGCCAACATTTTTTATCAAACATTTCATTCCCGCACTCCCTCTTTTTAGGGGTGTTTTTTACGATTTGTTAGAAAAGAGCCAAAAATGACCGTAATATGAGGGAGCTAGATGGTTAATATGTTTAACAAAAATATTTGGCCTAACATTTTCTATAAAGTTGCTGAACACACCACACCCTACACCTCCGATGTAAAAGAAACACATAGTTTCATGTACCGATATGCTGCACGAACAGGCCAAACGGTGGAAGCTTTAAGATGATAAAAATATTTTCATTTTCCGGTGGAGTTTGGTTTTTTTTTAAAGAGAAGTAACACAATCAGGCAATTAATGCCTACCAGTTAATTAATTAATGTGTTACCTTCTGTGGGAAAGGGCTAGTGATGAGATAACAGGTGGTGAAGTGGGAGAGAGATAGAAAGCTTAACTAATTTACAACTCTGCTATTTGCGCGTTTTTCGCCCCTCTGGTCTCAAGTAGAGGCATTGAGTTGCTTTTAAGATGTGCAGCCATTTTACTAGTTCTTTTACTTCGCCGAAGGTTCTGCTACAATACCGACGAAGGAGGGTGCTGTAAAGTGCATTAAGATATCGTAGTATTAATCGCTGCCGGTACTGCCAAAGTAATCAGTGCTGTGCCTTCATCACTTTAACAGTCCAACAAAAACTACCACAATAACACACCAATGAACATGAGAAAAATGCATGATGTTGTTGGCTTGCCTGAAACTAGTCTTGAACTGAAGACCTCAGGGTTTGGAAGTCAAACGCGCTAACTACACAGCGAACAGCACCCTCGCACCGAGCTAAATACATTAAAATCTGTGCTCTACTTTAGATAGAGGCATGTATGAGATCATATGTTTGACACCGCAGAGACTTCCCCAGTGGTGGCGAGTAGATTTCCTTCTAAGCCAGTAACAAGTTTCCCCATTGATTTAGCCACTTGTGATATTAAAGAAGGTTTAAGGCTTATTAAACTTTCTCGGAAAATTTCCTAAAAGCTATTGTCGCTAGATAAAAATGGACTAAGAATATTCACGCAATGGCTTATCGACAATTTTTTACAAAGAATTATTTTAGAATGGTTTATGGACTTCGAGAGGAATATATGGTCTCCACAATAGGCTTAATCTCTCTCAAGGAATGATAGGAGTGCTTAAAAGAACTTACGAATTGCGTATACTTTCTCATAATAAATATGTTTGAATATTCTTAATTTTTTTATTGTTAATTTTTCCTTCCTCCTTAACCACCGTACGATATCGTTGTCCTTGTTGTTTCATCGCTTTAACGATATCCGACAACAAAATCTAAAGTACATGCTGCTTGAGTGGTGTGTGAGTGGAACTAGTAGTAGTCTAGGTAAGCATATAATGTGATACTGGCTGGCTGGCTGGCTGGCTGGCTGGCTGGCCTGGCAGTAGTAGTTCTCTACATGGTGGCAATGTCGCTAATTTCACAGTTCATGCAAGTTACTTAAACTTTTCAATGTATTTTTTTTTTAAATTTTTGCTGTTGCTGCTGCAATTCTTACTTGTTGTGTTCTATACTTTAACAAACTTTTGTTCGTTGAAGAATTTTAAACAATATCAAGGTGGTTGGTTGTTGGTTGGTTATATCCACCCGAAGAGAAAAAAATAAAAGCTGTGTAAAAGCAAATACAGCTAAATGCATTTATTCAACTCATCTCATCATACACCACAACCTTTTTGCAGCATAGAATCAGGGCTTAAAACTTATAACTCATACCCGACGACTTCATCATCTCCATCGTCTTTGGTTGCCATTGCTCTGTGTGTGGAAACATTATTTTACTGAATAGCAGCAACATTTCCACTTAATACTGTTCTAGTGCTGGGAATAGCATGGCTACATACAGCTTCCATACATCCACCATCTCGTTCCGTCCTTCCATCCATCCATTCATCCATCCATCCATCCGTCCAATAACTTGCACTAACTACTGACTGCAAACTTACTACAGCTTTTAGCAAATATTGCATTGTTTAGTTTTACCTGCGTTTTGTTGGTATTCTGTGAATTTTTTGTTATTCAGTTTTTTTTTGTTTATTTGTAGCTTTTTGTTTGTACTTCTTTGTGTTAGTGCGTTTGTGTTTGTTTTTTATTGCAGCTAGTACTAGTATTTTTGTGGCAAGGAAGTGTTGTTGTTCCCACTTTTCTATGCTCTCCAAGGTATAATATCATCAGGCATGGAAAAAGTTGTAATTGTGGATTGAATGTTATCGCAGTTCTTATTTATACAAAACTTATGAGAAAGTTGCATACGAGAATTAAATCATTATTAAATTGATGTTAAGTGCACAATGTGCACTGTTTGTTTGGTTCATGCACCATTTTTAGGGTTCCGTACACCAAAAGTGTAAAGGAACCCTTTGTTTTCGCTACGCTGTCCGTCTGTCCGTTTGTCCATCTGTCACAGCGTGTTTTCTCGGGAACCATAAGAGCTACGGACCTGAAATTTTCACAGAATATGTGAAGAGTTGGCCGCTGCAATAACAAATATATGCCAGTAAAAAATTAAAGGGTATTCTAAAGCGAGCAACGAAAAATGTGCATATACTAATGAAATATAGAGACACTTTAAATTTTCAGAGTTTCGTGTAAATTGGTGTTGTCTGTAGAATGGACTACACTAATTAACGCCGATATTTAAAACAATAAAAATTAAAAGGTGTTCTGTCAGTTAATGTAATTTTGACTATGTAATTTAGACAGTTTGCTGTATCTTGGAAACCGTAAGAGGTAAAATCTTGAAATTTTAAAAAACGATAAAACTAAAAAATTCCAAAAGTAAAAAAATGTTAAAACGAAAAATCGCCAAAATGAAAAAAGTGCTTAAAGAAAAAAAGCATTAAAATTAACGCAAAAAATCATCAAAACTATAAAGATCGCCAAAAAACTTAAAAAAAAAACGAAAAAAGTCGTCAAAACGAAAAAAAGCACTAAAACTAAAAAAACGCTGCTACTAAAAATATCATCAAAAATGAAAAAAATCGACAATAATTTAAAAAAATCACAAAAACGAAAATAATAGCGCCAAAACTAGATAAAATCGCCAAAAACCCAAAAAAAATCGCCAGAATTAAAAAAGTGTCAAGACCAAAAAAAAGCACTATAACTAAAAATTCAACAAAAACCGAAAAAATCACCGAAACCGGAAAAGCCCCGAAACTGAAAAAAGCGCCGAGACTAAATTCAATCGCTAAAACTAAAAATTTCGCCAAAAATCGACAAAAAACTTAAAAAAACGCCAAAACAAAAAAATCGGCAAAAAATTACAAAAACACAATTACACTGTACAACACAAAAAAATTACTAATGGCTGATTCTGGCAGAGTCCACCAAATTAATATATATGTACGTCTATCGGCATTTTGCAACCTTAAAACTGCAAAGTTCCGCCGCTTGTCAGCTTTACGTTTAAGATATAAGACGTGTTCAGCACTTTTATGTAAAACACCATGTGAAACACTTTTATAGAATATTTTAAATCTCAAAATTTTTACTGTATGGGTCTTTTTGTCTCTTTCTTAAAAAAAGGCAAAAACTCCCCCTTAGCGGCGGTACAGCGGGCTGAAATGTTCTACAAAAATATGTGCCATAAAATTCTTCTATTGGTCTTTGAAGACATTCAAGCTCGAGATTAAACTGGAGTGCTAGAAATCATTCAAAGCTAAAAATGTGTTTAAAGGTTAATTTCGTATTTACTTACAATTAGTATTCCACTTAGGAAATCTTTCAGCCCTTACGTTTAAGGTAAAACATATGTTAAGCATTTTTATGTAAAACACCGTAAATTTTCCTATTTCGGGTCAGTATAACTATACGCAAAATGGGGGAAATTTAATTTCCCCTAGTAAGAATGCCAGAATGCCAGATGTTAACTTACAAAACGTCGATACACGTCCTTATTTTTTGGCATTATCTACCAGAATCAGTCGTTAGAACCTTGTAACATTAAAAATTTGATTTTGATGTACATGTTTCATTAGCTTAAATTTTCCATCCCTGTCTGCTATGAATGTATTTTAGAGTTTCTAGCAAAAACATTTTTATTATTGTACCTGTTTAACGTTCAGAAATATGTTTGAGTTGAATGTGTTTTTTTATTTTATCTAAAGTTTTATTTGCTACTTTTTTCCCTCTCTATTTGTTGAATAGAAGGCTTAAAGCTTGAAATATTTATCTCAAGTGTGAACAAATCAGAAGTTTTTTTTTTCTAAATTAATTTAAACATGTTGTATTTTCAATGCTTAAACTTAAGTGATTTCAGTAAAAGAAATTAACATTTTAATTTGGGAAGTTTTTATTGTTGCTAAAAAATTACAAATTGAAATTAAATCAAGTTAGAATTTTTAATGGAATTACAAGGTGGGAAAAAGGCATTAGAAGTGAAGGATTTCGGGATTAAATTGAATAATTTACAGGTTAAATGAGTAGCCCCTCATTTGCTTTTAAGTCCAAAGTGATTATATAGACTAAGGTTCAGAAGGAGTCAGATATGACTAATATTCCGGGGAACCAGGGGAAAATATCGACATATATTTAGTTTTGGACCTACACAGCAGAACATAAAAACGCTGTTTTCGGAAGCCGCTATACTTCCATCATCAGTGGTCATGTGTATCTTGCTTATCACTATGCGTTAGGTGATTTTGTTGAATGTGATTGCAATTCTTATATATGGCTAATTCTCATTCTAAACGTACATTTTTTTGTATTTATTTTTTCTAACTAAATGAAAAATGAGAAGGTAGGATGCATCTCATAGTTGTCGCCTCATTCAATGGATCCTGAAATAAATTGATATTTTTTGATTTTCTAAAATTTTTGTGTATTGAGCGTTACATATTCTTTCCCTATTGTTCTGTGACTGATTTTTGCAAAAAAAAAATTTGTATAGGGTATGAAAGCACTATACATCTACTGTCTAAAAACATTAAAATATACTCATCCCAGGACGAAATTTAAAGTTATGACCACTTCTTCAATTTCGACTTGGGTTCACATGGAAAAACTAAAAATTGTTATGTTTTAAAATAATTCTATACAAACATTTATACATAAGCAAAAAGTAAGCTAACTCTTCTTTCTAATAAGACTTATTTCAATAAAATCGACTAATAATGTAAAAAGCTATGTCAATTTCAAATAATTTTTTTGTAGCAAAATACGACCTTCCTAATACATTCTTCGAAAATATAACAACCCACAGTGCGAAAGAAGCAAAATTTTTTCAAAGAAAACCAGAAATTTCTAGACAAATAATGTTCTCTATATCGTTTCTACCGTTCAACTGCTGTTGAATTTTTTTAACGTACTAAAATTTATAGAAAAATTTTTATACGAATTTAGTATTTTTTTCAGAACACATACTTTCTCTTAAATTCTAAACAATTCAGATGTATAATTTGCGATGTATTTTAACATAACCTCCTTAGGTACTCTCAAAAAATTTCAATTGTACAAAAAAAAATATGGATAACTCTCAATACATTTTTTTTTTTAAAAAACTTTAAATGTTTAGAAGTACAAGCCTACGCTGTTATTTTAGTGTATGTTGTTAAAGCCCTTATGACACTACATTTTTATTGTATTGTCTTGCTATAGGATTGAAAGAAAGAAATGGCAAATGATAGAAAGAAACAACTATACAAAATGTAAACAAATCGTAATGGCTTCTTTAAGTGCTGCCTACTTTTTATTTATAATAAAACGACAAAAGAAAAAAAGTTGAAAAAAGAGGTGCTAAATCGCTGAATTCGTGAATAAACCGCTAACTTGGCAACACTTTAATGTTTCAAGCTTGAACTGTCAATTTTAAGTTGAACATTTTTAAATTTTTTTTGACAGGCCCCCATTTTTTATCGATAACATTAGTAAAAGCTTTGACAATTTGGTATTTATCTTAATATAGTTGAACTCTTTGCACCTGGCAAAATTTCCTATTATATTCTATTTGCACTGTTCTCCAAAATTTGAACAAAATGTAGTGTCATAAGGGCTTAATGCAGCTTTTATAATTAAACTGAGTAATGAAGCGTAATGACCATTACTCAAGACCTCCGAAAACAAATATTACAAAAAAAAACCAAAAATTATAATTTCTAGTATTTTTCAAAAGTTTTATGTTTAAAATAAGAGTAGCGAATGCAAATATTCCAAAACGGTTATAACTTCAATCTCGTTTTTGGAGAAATTAATAGTTTCTTAACGTGGAAAACTGACAGCATGCATTACGGACGCGTTGTTTTGTATGAAAAGAGTAAAAATAGTATTTTTATTCTTCGTTTTTAACCCATAATGGACAGTGTTACACAAAAAAAAAAAAACTTATGTACATTTATTTATAATCTATTAAATCATGCTAAAGCAGTTTTGATATTAAAATTTATGCGTTTATTTTATGAAATATTTTACTATATTTTCAGCGTACACAAAAAAGCATTTGAAATGAGAGTCACCTATGTACAAACTTTTCGTGAAAATTGTATTCGAGAATTAAAACACTACTAAATTCATGTTACTTAGGTGCTTATCGCATCAAATCCCAGTGTTATCGTTGGTCTATTTTCCTTTAAACCCCTTTTTCCGTTTTTTTTCTACTTACGTCAAACTTTTTTGGTTTAATTTGTATACTTAAGTATATAAGAACACGGTTCATATATACCTAAGTATATATCATCTGAAGAATTTGTAATGCATTTTTTCACGTAATTATGATGTACTAAATATGAAAAAAGTCGTTTACACTGTCCAGATAACGGTACATTTGTGTTTTTCGATGTATACTTCTCTTTAAAACGTCATCAAGATTAAAATAAATTAAATCTTATTAATATGACTATTTCGAACGTATTTGCTTTTTGAATCTAAATTGATTATTAGGCTAAGGTTCGTAACGTTATATTCAGAAAGAATTGGGTATGATTAATATTCCAAGGAACAAGGGAAAAATTAACATCAACTTAATTTTTCAACGTACACAGCAGAACAGAGTAGGGCCACTTTCGAAAGCCGCTACACTTCCATTGTCAGTGATCACGTGTATTTGCTATCACCACTTGTCAGGTGGCTCTGTTGAATGTGATTTTAATTCTTATATATACAACTTTTTCGTCAAAATTGAATACGAGAATTAAATCACTCTCAAGCTGATATTAAAGTGCACTTTTTTGAAAGTCTATTGAATCGTGCATCGGATAGTGGCTAATTCGCTTTGATCGGGTAAAAAATTTACTAAGTTACAGTGGATTCGAGTTAAAATTTACCGCAATTTTTGTGAAATATTTAAAGTTTGTCACCAATTATTGTCATTTCAGAAACTGTTTTGGACCACAAATAATAAAATTGTTTGTGAATATCCCATTTAATTTTAATAATTTTAATGCATAATGGATCGAAATCGGAATAAAAATAAAAATGATATAATGGAAAAGTTAAAACACTAGCTTTTTTCTAAGAGAAGTAACACAATCAGGCAATTAATGCCTACCAGTTAATTAATTAATGAGTTACCGTCCTTGGGAAAGGGATAGTCTAAGGAGAAGAGGTGGTGTAGTGGGAGAGAGATAGAAAGCTTAATTTTTTGTAGAGCAGTGTTGCAGCCCCTCTGGTGTCAAGTAGAGGCATTAATTTTGCTACAATACCGACGAAGGAGGATGCTGTGAAGTGCATTAGGATATATTAGTATTAATTGCTGCCGGTACTGCCAAAGTGATCAGTGCTATGCCTTCATCAGTTTAATAATTCAACAACAACCAACACAATAACTCACCAATGAACATAAGAATTCATGATGTTGTTGACTTGCCTGAAACTAGTCTTGAACTCAAGACCTCAGGATTTTACCCAAATGCGGTAACCATTCAGCCAACAGTACCCTTAAAATATATTGAATTTTCAAAAAACTCACTTTTTTTTTGCTCACAAATTGCTTAATAATGATTCAAATTGGTATATTTTTTTGTTGAAATTTTTGTTTTTGTCGAAATTTTTAAATTTTGTTTATATCACCGCTGAAGGGAAGTATTTTGCCCTTTTTTACGAAAGGGATAAAATATTCCATAAAAATGTTGCTTGTGGTGTTCTATATAAAAATGCTGAACATATTGCACACCGCAAACACTTAAAAGATTATTTATCCGCTATAAATTTTTTTTTAATTTTCAAAAATCCGAAAAAATATTATTTATAGAAGATCCACTACCGGTCCCGACATTTTCAAAAAATTGTAGGATATATCCATTTTGAAAAATATGATATGAAATAATAAACCCAAAAATCAAAAAAAAAAAAATTGGAAATTTTTTTTCTATTTTTTTCTGAAAAAAAATAGCATCCAATATTTTTTTAATTTTTAATTTAGAGACTACTTAAAATTCTGGTGGTAGTATGACAGCTGAACTCACATAAACAATTTAGTTCTACTCTATTAAAAATTGTATATGCATTTTCTGCTTCCTTTCTTTTACTGACTTTTTACTTCAATGAGCTTTTGGCTAAATTATATATTACATTAATCAAAAAGCAACCAAAACTATTTAAAATGAACCCTTTTTAAGAAAAATTAATAATATAAATTAAAGTATGCATACAAAAACTTTTACAACAATAATAATATCACTAAAATTGGTAATTTAAAAAGCCAGTTTTTTAGCTTCTCCTGATTCTGAATATTTGATAACCGTTATATTCATTGCCATTCCTTTTCTTATTCATCTTATGAGCATGTTTTTGTATCCTGTCTCCTGTACTCCTGTCTATCACGTATCAAAAATCATTAAGATTGAGTAATTTTTTTTTTACTTTTGGCCAGTTAAAAGTGCAAAAAGTCACAGTGTGCATTATTAACAAAGTTATGAGCAAAAAACTAAAAAAAGGTTTTTTTTTGAAGATTTAATATCTTTTGTAAAGAGAAGTAAAAAAACCTCAAAGTTTTCTTTTGAGTGAAAAAATATCAGAAAATTAAAGCAAGCCAAAAATTTTTTTTTCAAACCGTGGAATGCCTAACTGCCGCCCCACATGCCGTGGAATGGCCCACATTGCATTCGATGCCACTGTGCAGGGTCTGAAAATGTTGCATTAGAAAAATTCATTTTTATTTTCTTTTAATATATTTTTAATTGTTTATATAAGAAAATTTTGTCACTGAATTGCTGGAGGCGATAAAGAAATTTAGGCCATATACCACCCGTATACTCATTTAATTAAAAAAAAACATTCTCTAAACAAAAACAAAAAAAATATTAAAAAAATACAACGAATACAATTTAAAAACTTTCCAATTAAATTAATTTAAACCATTTAATTTGTGTGGAGGTTACTCTACACAATTTTCAATTCGTGAGATTTTGCTAATAGAGGAAAAAATACGAAAAATATTTGCTATGGTTGTTCTATATGTTCCCCATATCCAACTGATATACTTAGTTGTTGCAATACAGTTGGCTTTGCAAAAATAGTAAACTTTTGAGTATTGAGTTTTAGACATTTATTTTGCTCTATTCTTAAGCCACAACTAAACAATTATTTATTGGACTATAGAAAGCAAGAAAGAAAAAAAAACTCTTCTGAGTAACTTTTTCAATTGTTTTTACTCTACAAATTCAAAAATCATTGAGTAAATGCTTCCAACTTCTCCCCCTGACTGCCTCCCTTTTTTTTGGGAAAACTTGCAAAACAAATTTTTGTAGTTGTTTTAAATTTTTTTTTATAAAAATAGTAAAAATAATAATTATGAAGATGATGATGATGATAATAATGATAATAAGTCAATGTGGTTGTTATTGTTGCTAATGCAGCTGCAGCAGTTGTTTATGGTAGATATAAATGATGTTGTATGGCATTGCCTCTGACAAAGATGACGACGACACCGATGCTGTGGATG
This sequence comes from Panzeria rudis, assembly GCA_956483635.1. Taxonomy (NCBI): domain Eukaryota; kingdom Metazoa; phylum Arthropoda; class Insecta; order Diptera; family Tachinidae; genus Panzeria; species Panzeria rudis. The sequence goes on from OY101448.1 coordinate 175,294,467, forward strand.
GGCAATGATGTGAGGCTATTGGTAGTGCTCGGCGATGTTGGTGGTGGTGGCGATGAAGAGAAATGCGTTTCAAAAATATTTTTTCTGAGTTTTCTTTTTTTACTTGATTCATCATACAACTAAAATTTAGTTACTAAATGAACAAACATCATAATGGCGAGGTGTTTTGTATGTGTAAATGTGTTTTAAAGAGTACTTTGTGTTCTTTACTCAGTGTACGCCTATTTTGAATTTCTGTGAGCCTGGTAAATTAAAACTCAAATTGAGAGAGAGATAAAAAGTCATCTAAAAGCAATTTATTTACTCGAATAATCATCATCATGTTGTTGCTTGTACCTATCCACTACTTTACGTATAAATATGTACAAATACGTGTTGTTGCTGTTGTTATTTTCCTTCCCTGCATCTTTGCTGAAGGTATCAGCCAAATTGGTGCAAAATTTCAGCCCTGATAGATAGATACTGCATGCCATAACCCACTAAACCTGAGATTCGAAATAAAAGAAGGTTTGCTAAAACGAAGAATTTTTGAAAGAAATTTGTTTGTGAATCTAAAAAAAATTGAATGAATCTAAAAAAATCTAATGTTCACTAAAGCGAGATTTTGTTGATATTGTCGCAATAATAAGCGCAATTGGCAAATTTCATAATATGTCAATGTTCGCAGCATCGAACTATTTTCGATAATTCTCGAATGTTTAATTTACATTCATGTGTGCAATAATTGAATAGAAAAACAGTTTGCCACATTAGCCTGCTTGTTAGCCTGGAGATACCGTGTTCGAATCTGATTGACTGCAGCGTAAGTTAAAATTTTAAAAAAATAGTTTTTCCACTTACATTAAAATAGATAAATTAAAGATTAAAGATAACAATCTGGAAAAATTACTTTTTCCTGCATTTTTGTGGTATCGATATTTCTTCGATGTTGGTGCGCTATTGAGTTGTCAGCGAAACATCGAAATCGAAAGATTTGCTGCCACAAGCCGAGCGACGAGTGAGATCTAGCAGCTCTTTCTCTTTCCGACTTCGATAGCCTTTCTACAGTGTTTTGTCCGAGAAATGTTTACGAAACATTCGAATGCGATATTATTTTCAAACGTTTTGGTTTGCTGGGTAAGTACCCACTTTACCAAGACTTTCGTTAATGATATCGATTTCGAATATATCTCAAACATTTGTCGTGTACAACTATCGAGAATGATACTCAAAAATGAATCGAAAAAAGTTTACCCCTCGCTCAGTTTTGTTTCAAAAAAACATTCGATTTCGAAGGTTCGTTAGCAATATCAAAAGTGAGCCAATATCGAACAAATTTCGTAATCCTAAAAAGGCAGATTTGAACACGGTACTTCCAGGCTAACAGACTAACACACATCCACTAGGCTATCGTGGAAAATTTTTTGTGTTCAATTATTACACATATGTACGTGTGTGTTATTTTAATTCTTTAACTTACGATGCAGTCAACCAGATTCGAACACGGTACCTCTTGGATAACAGACTAACGCATATCCACTAGGCTATCGTCACACATTCGAAAAATTTACGAGAGAAGTTCGCTTAGCGAACATTCGATTTGTTTAGATTTGCGAATAAATATCGAAAAGTTTTGTTTCGAAATTTCTTCGCTTTAGCGAACATTCGTTTATATCGAGTCTCAGGTCAAGTGGATACCCACTAAACCTGAGATTCGAAATAAAAGAAGGTTCACTAAAACGAAGAATTTTCGAAACAAATTTGTTCGATAAATACTCGTGAATCTAAAAAATCTAATTTTCGCAAATGCGAGCTTTTGTCGATAATGTTGCGACAACAAGCTCAATTGCCAAATTTTATAAAATGTGAATGTTCGCAGCATTGAACTATTTTCGATAATTTATCGAATGTGTAACTTACATTCATGTGTGCAATAATTGAATAGAAAAAAAAATTGCCACGATAGCCTAGTGGATGTGTGCTAATTTGTTAGCCTGGAGGTACCGTGTTCGAATCTGATTGAATGCAGTGCAAGTTAAAATTTAAAATAAATAATTATTCCATTTACAATAAAATAGATAAATTAAAAAATAAAGATAACAATCGTGAAAAATAATTTTTTCCTGCATTTTTGTGGTATCGATATTTCTTCGATATTGGTTCGCTATTGATTTGTCAGCGAAACATCGAAATCGAAAGATTTGCTGCCACAAACTGAGCGACGAGTGAGCTCTAGCAGCTCTTTTTCTTTCCGACTTCGATAGCCGTTCGCGAGTGTTTTGTCCGAGAAACGTGTGCGCAACATTCGAATGCGATATTATTTTCGAATGTTTTGGTTTGCTGGGTACTTTAATGATTATGTGTGTGTTGATATATGTGTGTTGGTATGTGTTTGTTCATTTTACTCGTTTTCGTGGGGAATATGTCAGCTTCCTTCCACTATGGAAATTTTTCGAAAATATATTTTCTTCTAAAGTTGCTCGTTTGAGTTTGTAGGTTCCATTTGCTCGTTTCTTTTTCATTTATCAATTGTATATTTCGCGATTGCTGTTGCTGTGCAAATATGGCGCCTTAATGCGGGAGCCGAGTCTGGTCATATTGAATTTTTATGCGTGAAAATTGAGCAAAATTTTGCTGAAAGGATAAGAAAGTACGTATGTACTACATTTGTATGTATTTTCATGCAATATGGTGGCATTTATTTTAGTTTCATTAAGGAGGTACTTGAAAGGTTTAACGTTTAGGAAAAGTTTAACAAAAAAAATTTAATAGCTGAGTTGTTGGGGGACGCTAGGTTGGAACAACGTTCCTTTTGTTATACACTTATGGCCTTATTCATAATAATTTATGAATAGTTTGTGTACAAAATTTTTTTTATCGGCCTTTTATAAACCTTTGAACAGTGTTATCAATAAGTCTGTTATGTATTAAATAACACGCATTGTATAGAAATTTAAGCGTTGCTTTTCCTTTCAAACAATTTTTAAATTTGTATGAAAAATAAATCAAATTCATAATATACATGAAATTTTGTTTTTGTTCTCTACACTCTAAAACATTACTTCAAATTTATGATCAATATTGTCTAAATTTGGGTTGAAAATTTCTCCTTGTCGAAAATTACATCGATTTTGTAGTTATTTTATTAAAGAAAAAACCTTTCAAATTAAGCATATTTAGTCCAAGTGGAAAAAATTTAACTTAAAGTATAATACGGCCATGGCTGAATGCTAGATACGTCAGACTATCAGTCAGGAGGTCACGGTTCAAACCTGCACGCAGCCAATTGTTTTTTTTTAGTAAAAACAATTTGTTTAATAATAATGTGTGTCTAATTTTAGGTCGATAAGAATCGACCTAATTTTCAACAAAAGTGTTTTAGAGTGTATATAAATATCACTTTGGGACGTGATTTACACAATTAGGGCCTTAGATTAATAATTTTACGTTTAAAACGAATATAAAACAATGGCAATTTCAACTGAGTTCTGTACATAAGCAGAAATTTAATATGATTTCCAATCAATATTGGGACATTTTGATTATACATTGACATTTTTTTGTGTATACTAACCCCCAAGAATTAAAATTAGCTGGACACAGAAAAACGTAATAAATTTAAAATAAAAGCCGATACAATTGTTCGTAACATTATTTGGCTGTAAGCATAGAATGATATTAATCAATCGAAAGATAAACAAACTTCTAATAGGAATTGATTTTTACGTTGTTTCTTTCTAACCTCACTGGTGTTTAGGAATCTCATAATATCTTATAAACAAATTAAAATTTTCTACAAAATATAAAAGTATCCCGGAAGTTTAAACACCTTCACACACCTTTTTCTATCTGTTGTGATAGTCATACGAATACATTTGTATGTTTGTACGTTTTATCTTTGTTAAACTTAAAAATAAACTTTTAAATTACACTCTTGCCCCTGTCTAATCATGCGATTTAAACTACAAGTATCTTGACAAATAACAACAACATTTGTTTGCTGTTTGCTGTTTGTTTTATTTTTTTCTTTTTGTCTTTGAATTGTTATGTTAATAAGTTTAGATTGTATTTTAAGCATTTTGTTTATACTCGTATCTATTGTTTTATATCTTTTGCATATTTTTTCTGTTTTATTCTCAAAATAGTTTTTTTTTCTTTCTTTCGTATTTCATGTGACAAGTTTTGTTTTGTCAAAGTTTTGAAAAAAATAAAGTTTTATAAAGAATATATGTATTCAATCCAGTATATCTAATGAATCTATCAATACTGGAGCATCTCAAGTTGTTTGTTATACATATTTTTTTTTTTGTTATAATTTCTATTTTAGTTTTATTTGGGATTTTATTTTTTCAATTTATGTATTCTTTTGAAATTTTTATGAGGCAACACCACCGCCACTACTGCCAGTGACATACTTTACGGTCACGGTCAACGGAAGGAGAAGTTCATTGAAATTTTATTTGTTTGCACTCAAATTATTTATTCCAATGAATCTTTAATATCCCCATGAATATAATTTACGACTCAACAAAATTTCTTGCGACTCTGGCAAAAAATTTATGATGTAAGCAAACATTTTGTTATTATTTTTCAGAAAAATTATAAATTAGTTGGCATTTAATTTTTCCACTTACACTGCACAACAAAATGAACTTTTTTTTTCAAAATTACAATGTTCAAAAAAATATATGTATATACGTGTATTAGCGTTTTAAAAGTTCTGGCATTAATTTTAGGGAGAGTCAAATTTGCACATATGTAGTGTTAGTGACCCGGGCAGAGCGCGAAGCTGGTCGGCTCATAGCCGGCTAATAGTCGCCGCCGACGATTTTTGCAACCACTTAGCCGCTGCCGATTTGTGCGGCTAATGGCTAAGCCGATTTCATATTTTAGAAACTGGGTATTTACTAGTCATATGCAACAAGCCATTTGAATTTTAATTCATAGTAATTCATAACACTAAACTCACTCACACTATTGCTAAAACTCAAAGAAAAGCAACACAAATGAAAACAACAAAAAGTTTTTAGAGAATCAAATCATGTCTTATTTCGTGCGAGTCAAGTTATTACATGAATTGTTTCTCTCAAATGAAAAGAGCACCACACCTACAAAAAGAAAAAAGATGGACTTACAAATAATCAAATTGATTTTAAACAAATAAATCACACTTGTCATTTGTTTAGATTGCATGGAAGCAAAAACAAAAGCCGTTTTAAGATTAAGAAGAAAATATATTTAAAAAATAATTTTAAGAAATAGTATTTCAATAGCAGACATATTTTAATACTTTTTTAAATATTACCTGGAAGATACATAGTTGATACTTTTCAACAATTTAGCCAAGACACCTTCACTAAGCAAGGACATCACGCTTAGACAGAAAACTGGTCTAAGAATTCCCAGAAGTCTCAGAAGCTTCCTGGACTTCCAAAACCTAAGACTAAAATCTCCTTAAAATCCCAAAAGTTTTCCGGATTCCCAAAAACTTTTACAAAAATCTCCCAAAAATCCCAGAAGTTTCCCGAATTAAAAAAACTTTTACCAAAAACTCCCCGAAATCCCAGAAGTACCTTGGACTCCAAAAAAAACTTTTACAATATCTCCTTAAAAGCCCAGAAGTTCTCTAAGTTCTAAAAAACGTTTCAAAAATCCCTCTTAAATCCCCGTTCAGGTACTCCAAAAAACTGAGAAAAAAATCTCTCAAAAATCCCAGTATCCGATTAATATCCTTTTAAAATATTTAACAGAATAGTCTGCACATTTTCTGTTCTACGTCTTACGAGTTTTTGCAGCCACTTCTGCACATTGTCTAATTTTAGTTTTTGTAATAGTTCTCATTTATCTCTTTAGAGTTTGCGCATAAATGTTTGAATTTCTAAACTTATAAAATATGGTTAAATGTTTTGTGATGAGCTGCCATTGGCAGCAGAAAAATGTTTGCCAGATTCTATGTCAGAGTTTTACACGACTTTTCTGATAAATTTCAGTTTTAGCTCCGAATTTTATCAAATATTTTCTGATGTTTTGTAAGACATTTTTCCGATATTGTTCAGACATATCGAAAATTCCTTTTGAATTTCCCCAGAAAATTCTTCAGAGTTTCTACAGAATATTTTGAGACATTTCGGCAAAGTTCTTAGAATTTTCTCAGACAAAGAGTTTTGCTTTCTTGTCAACAATCTAATTGAAATTTCTTTTTCTATTTTATTTTCATTAATTTTTATGTTACTTAATATGTTATAAACATTAGTTAATACTGAATTGTTATATTGTGTTAATAAAAATATGGTTTATTGTATTTTAAATGGGTATTTTGAGTTTGCCGATTTCTTAAAATTGAAGTGTCGATAATGCCGATTTTATTTGGAAAATATGCAGATTTCTTATCAAAATTATCTGGCACCCCTGTATGTACCATTCATCTGTTAAGCTCTCTTTTTGAAAATAAAATATTTTGACTATTCAAAGATTATGATAATGGTGCTGACAATGATTAGGGGCCTTGTTAATGCCAGTGTAAGTACCAAAAATTAACAATAAAACACCATGGATGGTTTCAGTTCATCTCTTTCAATACAAAAACTGAAAGAACAACAATAAAGATCAAATTAAAAACAACAACAATAACAATAAAGAAATCATTATTAAGAACTGTATTTATTAGATGAAAACATGACATATAAAACATACAAATGCATTCTTCCCAAATAACAAAGACTCTGAGTGAAACAACAGTCAGCCAAACTGCGTTTGCGTAGGTAGCATAAAAACACATACAAACACACACACACACACACACACACACACACACACACACACACACAAAGAAATACATAAATGCCTAGTATGCAACATAATGTGGTTTACAAAAACATTCTAGGCATCCGTCTACTGTTTTGAGAAATGAGCTCAAAATTACAAAACTTTACATTTAGGCAACTGAAATCCAAATACAATACACGGAGAAAATCAAATATATAATACTGGCCTGAAAAAAACATCGGCCCTTCAAATAAAAATATATATATGGGGAATATAAAAGAGTTTAATGCACTAAATTCCCTCTAAAGTGAATCCCAGATGTAAACTTTCAAAACGCCCTGACATGCGTATAAATTTCTTTGGTTCCCTCTATCAGAATCAGGCGATTGAAACTTCTAGTTTAAAAAAAATTGATTTAGTTGTGCAGTGTAAATTGTTTAAAGAAATTGGAACCACGGAAATATAGTGGTGTAGCAAAAGCAATAAGTTTCTTCATACTTCTTGTGTTATCGGTTTAATAAGCTGTTATGTTTTTTTTTGTTATTTATCTGCATAATGCTTAGTCAAGACGATTTTTTTGGACACCCTTTATGCTCACATAGTATAGCCGATTTAGTCTGGAGGTATACCATTTGAAAGGTATTTATTTACAGATGAACACAATCTATATATAAATAAAATCGGTTCGATATTTTGCAAGTTATAAACGTTTGAGTTTGTAACTGATCTATGCAAATATAACATTTGACTAATTTCTTACAATTAATTTTTTTCAGAAGCCTTTTCTCTTAATAAAAAAAATATTAGATGCGGGTAACTCTGGAACTTTCCTCTACTTTCAAGCTCAAAGCGCTGGAAAATCCATAAATTTTCGGAGTACTTAAATTTCTTTTTTAATTTTCGACAACGACATCTCACGTCGTACCAAATCGATTTAGGTTTTCAGGTCCTAAAAATGCAACAGAATCTTGAAAATCAATTTGGCAAGAACTTTTAGAGTAATTGAAAAAAAAAACACTTTTTCCGAAAATTTTCGACAATGATATCTTTAGACAAATCAATCGATTTCAATTAAATTTTGTAGCAGTCGACGTTATTTTACGTGCTTAAAAGCTGATTAGATTTTAGATTTGATCGGTTTAGTAGTTCAAAATTTATTAGAAAACAAAAAAAATATTTTTCAATAACTTTATTTTCGAAAATTCTCAATATCTATCGAGCCGAATCGGTTCATTATATCATGAAATATAAGTGAGGTCAATCTCTTTAGAATGCCGTATTTTTAAGTTATTAGAGGTTTACATACACACACACATATATATACACACATACACACACATATCTATACATATTTGTATATACATACATCCATACATCATCATAAAAATAGTCAGAATAGATTCCCATGACCTCTAAACGCCGAAATCTTATGAAAACTCGATTTTCGAAAATCGGACTGCTAAAAATTACATATTTATTAATACAAATTTAATAAAAAGAATTAAAGCTGATGTGGCAGAAAAGGCTTTGGATTAAAAACATCAACATAGTTCGAAAATAATCTCATTACAATTAAAAAAATATTTGTTTTTACGAATAGAATGAATTGGGTTTTCGTATTTTATTTTTCTGTGTGTAGGCTCGGCCAAAAGAAAGTGATAAAACCGTTTTAAGAAAGGTGAAAATGTTATATATATATGTGTTAGTTTTTTAAAAGGCAACGAGCATACATACATACATTTGTATTTATGTACGTACCCTGCAGATAACGTGATTAGTACATACACCAATGTAATGTATACTAAAGACGTTCAGCACTATACCACAAAGTATTGCTAAAACAGATATAACAGATACATACCTGTTACTATAAGTATTAATGATGGAATGAGTAACTGATATTGAATGATTTTATTCCACTCACACATTCTACGCGTACTAAACAATAAGAGTAACATAGTATTTTACAATGGATAAGAAATTTACATGATTTTTGTTTTAAGATATCTGTTGTACCACAGATATTTTAAAATAATTGTTAGTACAACAGATAATGTGTGTGCGTGTTTCATACATATAAAACCCAATCACATACACTTCATGTGCAAATTCATTGCTAGCTTACAATAAGAGTTAATGCTTGTTGATAGGTACAGCACAGTGATGTGCTTTGTTTTTGCTGTTTTTGTTTTCTATTTTGATGTTCGTTTTAAATAACCGACCGATTGCGAACAAACTTTGTTTTGCATGACAAATTTGCCTGTTTATACAATAAGTACTTATTGTACGACATCAGTATCTGTTAATATCTATTTGGGCGAAACATAGGAAAGCAAATGTGTTTCTCTCAGTTACTCTGTATCCACTCATATCTACTATACTTCAGCCAATAACAATACCACCTAATAACAGAAACACTACATTATTTATCAATATGCACTCATAAGAATTAGAACACTGAAACTGATATAAATATATGTATCTGTGCACGTAACTAATGTATACTCCATAGAGGAATAGGACTAGTCCAAGGGTAACCCAAATGTATTGAGAAAACATGGTCGATTTAACATTACGATGTTCTACGGCTGGAACATATAACTCAACTTTGCACTACACCGGAGTAGTCTCAAAACTACTCCATGTCACCACTTGATAGAGCACTTAAGTGTTCGTGTTGAAATTGTTAAAACACGAACACTTGTCGCTTAACTACAAAACTCTTGTTTGCAAGTGACATTGTCTATGTCTGCATTACATCGATGTAGTCTTAAAACTACTCTATGTCACTATTCCATGGACCACTCATGTCCGCGTTCGTGTTTTAACGATTGCACTCGCTAAAACACAAACTTTTGTCGCTTAACTAGAAGCTATTGTTTGCAAATGACATGGTCCATGACCATGAACCTATTCGCTAAATTGGTTTTAAAAATCGCCAAAAGTCGCCAAAATCAATTTTATATAGTTTTTCTTAATCAATATTTGATAATAAATTTGTTTTTATATAATACTTTTTTTAAATATAAATTTTTACAAAATAATCATAATATTATAAAACTTTATCAAAAAATCGTTAAAAGTAAAAATAAAATCGCCAAAAATTATTTCTTGTAAATTTTTCTCATCAAAATCACATTGTTTTAATATCTTGCAGACGAGTTTTGGTGGTATTTATTTTTGAAAATACTCTTTCAACAAAGTAATTTTCCTGAATTATAAAAATTCGGAAGTTAAACTAAAAAAAAAATAGCCATAAAAATCGCCAATAAATTTATTTATAGCCAGAAAAATCGCCATGTCGCCAAATCAAAAATTTTGACGCCAAACAAGTTGAAAAATCGCCACGTTTGGCGAGAAATCGCCAAATCTGACAACCCTGTCCATGATTGCCTTACATAGGAGCATGTTGTAACTACTATTTTTCAGCTAAAATGGACCACGTAATACAATGTTATCTGAAGGGTATGCATGCATGTATCTGCGTGCACATGTAAATACCTATTTCAACATGTTTCTAACATGACTCGGGTCATGTAAAGATGAAACAAATTGTCATTTAAACAGCGAAGAGAAATATAATAAAAATTTTTTAATATGACTCGGGTGTAGATATCATTGAAAATATATTTAGCAGCCTTTAATACAATTAATACATTATGCTTCAATATATGAATTGTAGTTTTGAGGGCTAGAAAATATTCCAAGAAATGATTCATTGAGCGAAATTTTAAGGGTTGTTTTCTTCAGAAGTTAAGAGTTAAAACGACAATGAAATTCTTGTGATCCCTTTCTTTCATTTTTATGCCACAAAAGAGTAAAATTAAAAATTATTTAGGTATTCCTACTATAATAAAATCTCCTTTGAAAACAGATTAAAACGGATCGATGATTCTTGTTCAAAGGTATTTTAGTTTCAGTAACAAATGATTGAATGTAGGCCGCCAGAATATTCAAACAAAAGTGTTGCATTGACGAATTGTATTTTAGTTTTAGTTTTTTCTTACTTTTTCTGTTTACTAAATGAAGTGTTTTTTTTTTTTTTGAAAAATTTTGTTATGTCCTTTTTTTTAAGAATTCTTTGTTTTTTGCCGTTGTTTTTATAAAAAAGTAGAATTGTTTTTTGTTTACAAGAAATATGTACAACAAAAATGCAGCTGCCATTTAATTTCATTGTTAAGGATGTTTACGCATGTGCAACACAGGACATGTGTGACGAGGTTTTTTTCTTTTTTTTTATATAATTTTTACTTCATGTTTAATTCTTTTGTTGAAGTTATTGTTCCTGATCGTTTACACCCTATCTTACATATTGTGGTACAGTCATTTTATCGTATTGTAACATTCAATTTGAAACAGTTTCGATTTCAAGTTTGATTTTAAAAAGAGTTTTGGGTTTTAAGAGGAAGTGTTTCATTTTGGAAAGGAGTTGCTATTGATGAATTAGTTAAATTTACCTGAAAGGTATTTAAAGTGTCTGTTCCGTAAGAGGAAGACTCTGCGCTAGACTGGTCCTTACCTACTAATATTATTCCGTCGCTCTTAAAAAGCTTATTTTTGAGAAACAAGAACACGAGGAAAGTAAAAAAACAAGATTTGCTGAAAGGTTAATTTTTGTTCAAATCACATTTTGTTTAGAAATCTCTAAAACACTTTTGTTGAAAATTAGGTCAATAATGGTCGGCAACACTTTACAGATTATTATCGACCTAAAATTAGACACGCATTATTCTTGAGCAAAATGTTTTTACTAAAAAAAGCAATTGCCTGCGTGCAGGTTTGAACCGCGATCTCCTGACTGATAGTCTGACGTATCTACCATTCAGCCATGTCCGTATTATACTTTCTATAAAATTTTTTCCACTTGGACTTAATATGTTTAATTTGAAAGGTTTTTTTCTTTAATATAATAACTACAAAATCTATGTAATTTTAGACAAGGAGAAACTTTCAACACAAATTTAGACAATATATGATCCTAAATTTGAAGTAATATTTTAGAGTGGATTTATAATTTTTATTCAGCATTTGCAAAGAAGAAGTCACAACCTTTCAAAAAGTACTTTCTTTATTATATTCGGATGACGTACTCCAAAGTTACTACATCTTCAATACACTGGCCTGCAAAAAAATAATTTTTTCGATTCTTTATTTAAAAATATGTTTTATTACGCTAAATTAAAATTCGTTTTACATTTTTTCCTATCATGTACAGATCTTTTTAGTGGCTATGACAAATATGACTCCTGAAATAGGGCGGTAACGTTGTGATAGCTCGAGAAAAAATTATGTGACACTTAAAAGGTATTTTTGTTCAAAAATTTTTTCAAATCGAAAATACATTTTTTACCGAAAGTACTTTTTAAGTGTGTGCAGTGTTTTCACTTAATTGCTAATAAAATCAACATTTATCCATAGATTTTTATATTATATGTCTTATTTTGTTCGTAAGATATGGTCTTAAGAACAACAGTTAAAAGGTAGTTTTTTTACAATCTGAAATTTTTTATAAGCTTTTAGAAAGATTTTTTTTTTAATTTTGTAGGATAAAGCATTTTTTCGATACTAATTTGTTAATAACTCTGAAACCGTTGTTCAAATCAAGAAACTATGTTGAAAAAGTTTCAAAGTAATTTTGTCATGCATATTTTAACGTTTTGTTGATTGAAATCGAATGCCGCGTTCTCGAGTTAGGGTGAAATATACTGTGTATCTAGTGGGATTATTAGTCATGCCCATTAAAAATCTGTGCGTGATAGAAAAAAACTAAAAACGGATTTTATATTCCATCATTCATTTAAATGATATATTCTTTGCAGATCAGTAATACTGACTCTCCAAAGTTGAATATATCATATAATTTTGTAAGAAATGGGTATTGCAAAACACGTAAGCGAATCGTCTTAATATTTATGACACTTAGTCATGATATGCATATGTGTCGCATCAACATCAACCGTGAATATTTTGAATAGTGACGTGGCTGAGGATAAAGCCCTAAATTAAAATAGATACAAGTAAAAGTAACATATTTTAAATTAAATTTTTTTAAATCATTCATTTAATGCCATAACTGTCATCATTGCCATTGACGACAAAACGGTCAACTGATGCAATGTCTGACTTCGATTTGATGACACGAAGACACTTTTCGAGAATTGATGTTAAATTACTTCAGGGGTATGACGGGTTTTATATATCAGTATGCGCTCAGCCATTGGATCTCAGCTCAGCCATTGTGAGCTCTTGTAAGAGTTCTTAATTACTTTTTTTGCTAAGATCAAAAAATATTCAGGTGGAGTTTATTGGAACGAAGTTCCTTATGGCACGTTGTGCAGATATGCAGCATAAAAATGTTTTCTATGATGGGGAGTAAAAAAAATGTTTAATGAAAAAATTCGCGTAGCAAATACTTGTGCGGAATACTAGTAAGAAATACATGTAACGACTGTCAAAACCAAGGCAACAGGCCGGCACGAAGGTTAAATTTCGAAAAAAAACTCAGTGTATTTTCGCGGTTTTCGGTGCTGCAAGTTTTTCCGGGCTAAGTTCTAAGGTTTGTGGGAGATTTTTGTTCTAGTTTTGGGAAATGCGGTGAACTTCTGAAATTTTGGGGAGATTTTCGTCCTAGTCTTTGGGAATCCGGGGAACTTCTTTTTTGATTTTGGTGAGATTTTTGCTAAAGTTTTTGGGAATCCTTGGACCAGGTTTGTGCCTTGGCTAATGGGTGGTGCCCTTGTTAAATGAAGATGTCTCGGCTAAACACCACGTGTCTCGGCTAAATTCTCGAGAAGTATCGCCTAAGTATCTTCCAGGCGATAGCTGTTTTTTGTTGACGAATGATCTTATTTTTCTATCTTGCGGTTGAAATTACTATCTCCGTTTACTTGGTGTCATCAAGATAGTTTAAATTTTTAGTTTTAAATTATTACTTTTATTTTTGGTGGTGGTCATGCTGCCACGTCCGGTGACTAGGCGGAGTCTGTCGGAATGCGATAAAGATGAGGGGGAGTCTGATATAGCGATCGAAAATGGCCGGCCGAAGGTGACCTCTCAATGGCATAAGGTCGAAAGTGGCCGCTCGATGGCATAACGCCGAAAGTAGCTGGTTGAAGATGAACAGTAGTTCCAATTAGAAAAAAGGTACAAAGTCAATATCCGATTACAAAAAGATGTATATTAAAATCATAAAGGAGGACCTAAGCTTTTAGAATGTTAAAATTTGGACCACCCAGTTGAAATACACGTTGAGCTACAGGGTGGCAAAACTGACAACCTCGGGCTTGAAAAACATTGTCGGCCTCATAACTTTTAAAAACAATTTTGTTAAATTTCTTTACAAATTATATTAGATATATGTATAAGAATTAATCTGGCATTTAAAATGTGTTTAATTTCTTAAGAACCTGTTAGTAGCTCACATTATCTTTAAAAAAGAGTTACAAAAATTCCCATGATAAATTTTCGCGATTGAGCTAATAAACTCGATCATTACGGATCTAAATTAATATAAATAGAGTATTAATAGTTCGTATGCCATCTAGCAGCATTAAAGACTTTGACAGTGATCAAACTAATGACCTCGATTGTCATCGATCTAAATTAAATTAAATAGCGGAATAATAGTTCGTATTCCATCCAACAGCGTTAAAAACTTTGACAGATATTCGCAATTATAATAAAAATACCAACACATTATTTGAACTGTTTTTGCTGCCAATCAACAATAAAAACACGAACTTCAATTAGGCACACTGTAACCGGTGGACATTTAATGGCAGATAATATCGACACAATATTGACATTGCAACGCGCATATGATCGTACAAGTGTAGTAGTTAGTACTCCTTTGACTAACAAACAACAGCTGACAAAATGGAAAAGTGTCACTTCAAGGCATGACATACAGTAAAATAATGATGCCAAAATATACAATGTTGTAGTTAATTGAATTATAATTATTTAATTCACAGATGTTTAATCAATTAATTAATGACAAGAATTCAAGAGTTAAAAAAAAAACTGTTTTGTAGCTTTCCATTTGCTTTCCATATTTTTTAATTAATTCTAATCTTTGAAATATTTATTAGTTATAAATTTTTTTGAAGTTTAAAAATAGTATCTGTTATCTGGTTCTTTATTCTTTTGTATGCACTACACATATTTTCTATGGAAGTGTTTGGTTGCCACAGTTAATGCCACATTCCGCACACATAGTCAAACATCAGACACGCCCTGAAATATGCATGATTATTATTGTTGTTGTTGTTGTTGTTGTTGTTGATTTTTTACCTCTAAATTTATGACGAAGAACTTGTTATGAATCACTGACCTCTTAATTTAACGGTAAATTATTTTCCCCAACATGTTACCACTTTAACAACCTGAGAGTTCAACCTGCTCTTTGCTGCCTGCCCGCTTTTAGTGCTGCGTCAACGATGATGATTTTTTTGTAAAATATTCTTTGAATTTAAATATGAACCGGTTAATAACACCCGCGCGTTATTTCCACTGTTGGCTTTAAGGTACCAGAAGAGTGCGTGTGTGGATGTATGTGTGTGTGTGTGTGTGTGCGTGTGTGTGTGTGTGGCTGCATTTCTTTTTCAATTCTTCAGAAAGTGTAAGAAAAGCTAATTTCTTTAATTTTTCATGTTAAATATAAAACTTAATAAATTTGATGAAACTCTTTTGTGCTGGCAAATGATAAAGTTTTAATTTAAAGTTTAATATAGGAAATAAAAATTTTAAATTTAACGCCCACTAAGAAACAATTTTCAAGAATAGAGAAAATTTACATAAAATTAAAATATTTTCAAAGTTTTATTTTTCAGTAACAACTAAAAGTATAATAATTCTTAAAAAAATAGACTAAAAAAAAGATAGAGATAGGCAGATGGGCGGATCACAAGTCCAAAATAGAAAATTTTAAACATTGGGGCTAATCCAGCGGTATATATATATCTTCTAAGTCGGTCTATGAATGGCTTAGTTGTGGGGAAAATTCATTTTTTAAAATACCGCATTAAGCGGTTGAGCCGCTCAAAATTAAAAGTGTCTTACATACTATGCCTGAAAATCAAGTTTATATTATGTTTTTGCTGTCATTATTTTAAATGGTACCTTAGCTGGGTGCTCAGCGCGTTAACTATAAAACGTGTGATACACAGTTCAAACCCTGGCAAGATCTTTTTGCATACTAACTACCACCGACTTTAATAAAGTCAACTTTAAGTTAATTGGAAAGTAATGCAGAGGCGGACAATCTACTACCGCCTAGTACAGCGCAATGTTAAAATGGTTAGTTGCTTCCATTGAAAAATAATCCAAGTGTCAGTCAGCGCTAGTTGCGAAATAGTTAGTTTAAAGTTAATTTAAAGTTAACTCAGTTTCCGTCAGAGTTCTTATACACACACACAAATACATACTGGATGGTCCCCCAGAGGAAGCTGCATGGCGTTTTATTAGTAAGGTTACCCTGGCTTTCGATATGTCAACATTACGACCGCTATGAGAATATTGCAATACTCATAAGGAAGTGCATAAGAGCTCGTAGGGAATTTAGTCAGTCCAAAGGTCGCTTAGAGAGCTAAACTGGAAATTTTTTAGTAAATTTAAATTTGTACTTGTGTTTCGTTTACATATACATTATGTATAACATATTTAATTTTCATCCGATTTCGGTCCATGATGGCTTAGAGTTGTTGTAATCGAATGGACTATACAATAAACTTATTTGTGCATAGAAAAAATTAAGCTTCATTATAATGAAGTGGACCTATAAACCAATTTGTAAATTGTGACAAAACATCTATTTTTCCTAATATAAACATATTTTTATTGAAAAAAAAAATTAATTAGGTTTGTTAAAAAAAATTGTAAGGTCAGACAAAATATTTGTTTAAATTTATAAATTCTTTTTATTGAAAAAAAAATCTGGGAAATTTGTTTTTGTATTCCATTATGGAAAAACAAGGTCAAACAAAATAATTTACTGAATCAGATAAAATAATTGTCTAATTTTTTTTATATAATCAGCAAAAAAAAATTATAATTTCAGAACATTTTTTTACTTAAAAAATACCTAAAACTTTTTTTGAAAATTAGACTACACAATTTTTGAAAATTAAACTGGTTTTTGCTGTTGCTTTTTAGCGTAAATCAGAGCTGAAAATGAAACATTTATTGAATCAGATAAACTATTTATTGAATTTAAAGGGAATTTCAAACAAATGATTGTCTGAAAATGAAATTTAAAAAATGTTTGTGTGTGGTACAAAACAGCTTCCGTAATGACAACAATTGTTGCAAAAATTAAAAATTTCATAAAATTTAAATTTTAGTTCAATATAACTCAGATATTTTTAATCCGCTCAAAAACAATTAGGCACTATTCGACGAGTAACTTAGTAGCCTTTCAAGCAAGATCTTATTTTAATCGAATTAGTTTTTGACTCTGAATATTGCTTGAAAAAGAAACATATATCGCAAAACTTAAATGTACCGTTATTTGGACAATGAGCGAAATGATTTTTTTCTTTGATAGTGGATTTACATCTGAGAAAACTCTTGTAGATTTCAGTTGAAATCTTATTGAAATGTATACCCCTTACACCAAGAGATATTGTCATTTATTAAGATTTCGTTTCCATACCAAAGACAGTTATATGTATATTAATTATATCCTGTAATTACGATAATGAACATAGGTCCACACCAAAGACAGTTGGTTGAATTTTTTTATTTTGAAACGCCAACTGCATAGAAAAAGTGCCTTTAAATGCAAAACAACTGGAATTTATAAAGTATAATTTCTGTAACAGCACAGAAAAAATTATCACCAAAAAATTATCAAACAAAAGTTTGTCTAAACTAATGTTTCATCTTCAGTAAATCTTCTTTACTAAATCAGTGAAATTTTTGTTCGAATTTAATTGAGGACTTAAACACCAAAAATAACAACAAAAACCTGTTTTATGGGCCGTAAAAAAACAACCGTGATGACGACATAGCGCGACATGCCCAAAAATAACACAACAACAGTGATAGCTAAAAGAATGCGATGGTAACAAGTTTGCTTACTAAAGATTTCCAAGTGAATCAATTCGTAAATGTTGTGTCATTAATTCTCATTCATTCTTTTAGAGTCTTTAGATAAACATAAAGAGTTGAAGACATATAACAAAATGAAGTTTCATAAATGCTTAACGCATGATGATAATATTACTTAAGACTTAAAAATACAAAAAAAGGAGTTCTTACTGACTCAGACAATATTTTTTTTTGATATATGACAAAAAAACCAGTAAATACTTTTGTTTGCTTCAGTAAATTAATTTGTTTGAAAATTATAAGTATTTTTAGACAAATTGTTTTCTAAATTGTTTGATATACTACAGCGAATCCAGTAAATAGTTTTGTTTGATTCAGTAAATTATTTTGTTTAGAATCTGTAAATATTATTAGACAAATTGTTTTATAGATTTTGCCAATTTGTTTAATGAAAAAACTGACGTTTTTCAATGAAATTTTTTTTGGTCTGTATTTACGAATTTGTTTATAGATCCGTTTCTAGACAAAATATATACTAATTCATTGAATTTCTTTGCTTAAAACGAAAATTGTTTTTCTGTGAGCCTAGAAGTTTTTAGTACAATACATATAAGCAAAACTACAACTGTATGACTAAGTAGCACAAGATTTTGAGTAGATTTCGTCAAAATCTAGTGACGAAATATATATTGTTTTGTATAGGAAATTTAGTAAAAAGAAACAACTAGATTTGGCTCTAAATCTTGTAAGTACTAGATATTGGTGTAATATAAATGCACTAATATTCCTAATTATTCTAAAAAAATGCATTAGAAAATTTTAACCTTTTCGTTGTAAAGCAGTGATTTTAAAATAAAAATTTTGCTATTTCGATTAAAAATATTTTTTCTAGGCATTAAAAAATAGACGATGTAAGCAAAACTCATATTATTTACACACAATGGACATGTAAAATTTTTTCCCCCACTTTGTAATACTTGTAGGTCCTCAACTTATGATCCGGAAGTAGTGCAAGTCCGCATCATTTGTATGATTTTTACATTGCAAGAGGTTCTTTTTTTTTGATGCCCATTCTTTGGTATTTTGGAAGTAGAGAAAAAGTAGTTCCTTAAAAATGACTTCCGATTTTTTTACTGTTATATGTTGACTTAACGTCTGCTGATAGCACTGTTTTAAAAGCAAAATAATATCAATTAAAATAAACATTGATTTTATTCAAATTTTAATTAGAAATAAAACTTGTATTGAGTAAAATGTTAATTGAAAAAATGTTGAAAACAATTTTGTCTATGAGACTGTGATCAAACTTAAACACAAAAACATTTTTCTAACTCGCTACGTCCTTTTCGTTCGTTTCTTTATGGAAATTAAAATTCTATATAACAGTGGTGTCCAAACATACACTATCTTATTCTGTGTTTGTGTATGTGTTTCGCGGCTAAATATAATAGGCTGTGAATCTCACACATAGTGTACATGTTTTGATGGTAAAAAAGCAGCCTATGCACGAGTGCTTAGGAAATTGAGAGAATGGCCGCCACTCTTTTATAAATTAACAATCATATTTAGGGCCATTATTACAACTTGGCAATAGTTAAAGGCAGGATTTTGCCGGACGGCTAAACAGTTTATCATTATTACAAATTTACTTTAACCTTCCAGGTAAGATGTACTTGCCTTTAACTTATCGCTCACTTCCAATTGAAGTAAAGTCGTAATAAAGATAAACCGTTTATCCGTACGACAAAATCCTGTCTTTAACTATTGCCAAGTTGTAATAATGGCCCTTAGCCTATCAACAAAACATTATACGAGTATGTATGTGATGGTCACATGTATTCCACTACATATTTCTGATGAATTACAGCCGTCATATATTTACCAGCTTAAGGCCATTTATTGATGATGAATAACATTTTAAATTATTAAGAACAATAACGAAAATTTACCACTCTACTAAAAAAAACTAAATGATGATTGTAAAAATATTCATATTCATTCATATAAATAAAGAGAAACGAACAATTGCAGAGGGGGATCGAAAGTATCAGACAAAACCCTAATCGACATGATCATTGACATCACAAAGAATCAGCTGCCATAATATTTTATTTGACCGCATTGAAACTGTATTTAAGGAATTATTAAAAGACATTTATTGGGGATTCAGTTTATATTAACTCCTTTTGTTGTTTTTTTTTTCATATCTTTATTCGTCTTTTCTTTCTATCATATATTTTTGTCCAATTTAAGTCTGATCATTGAATATTACAACAGGAACAATATAAATATTTCGGCGGCTGTTGCTCTGTGTGTGTTCGCTACATTAGTGTTTGTGTGTTTTACTTTTATCGATCGCAAGACAGTTGTGACATCAGGATATGCCTGCCGACAGATGTTTTTTTCTTTGACTGTGTTTTTCTTTTCTTTTTTTAACAGGACCTTTTACGCACAAAGCACGCGATAAAAAAAAAGCAAACAATGAACAATATGAAAGACAAAAACACATGTTTCCTTAGGAAAATTTAAATTTTTTTGTGCTCTTAGGTCTGATAATGAATACATGATTCATAATTGAATGAAACTTTATTTTTTTATTATTGAAATGTGTTGTTGTTGATTGGAGATAAACGGAAGGCATTGCCTGATAATTAGTATAAGGAACAGATAAATGAAATATTTTACTTTGAATATACCATAATAATTAGCTTTTATTTTAAAATTATCTAATAGAGCATTAAACTAAAGGATAATAAAATTAAATTAATAAAGTTCTAACGACTGATTCTGGTGCAGGGCAGAAACAAAATATATATGTACGTTTATTGGCGTTTTTAAAGTGTAAATTTGAAACTCGCTTTCATGCCTTTGGCACATACATAGTTATAGTGAATCGCCATAGAAAATCTTGTAAGCTTTAGTTTTAGGGTACAATAAGTTGTATGGGTCTGTTTGCACAGAAAAAACTAAATTTAATTTTCTGCAAAGGAATTCAATGAAATAGTAAAGATTTTGTCTAGGAAATTTGTAAATATAGACAAAAATATGTCAAAAATTTCATTGAAAAAAACGTGTTTTTTTCAGTGAACAAATTGTTTAAATCTATAAAACAATTTGTCTAAAAATATTTACAAATTGTAAACACAACAATTTACTAAGTCAAACAAAAAACTATAGTAATTTTGTGAAAAATATCAAACAATATTTTTGTCTGAATTTATAAAACAATTAGTCTAAAAATACTAACAAATACTAAACAAGTAGTTTTTTTAATATATCAATCAAAATTTTTGTCTGAATCATCATCATCATCATCATCATCGTCATGCATAAAGCATTTATGAAATTTCTCTTTGTGAAATGTGTTCAAGTCTGAATGTTTATCTAAAGACTCTAAAAGAATGAATGAGAATTAATTCAACGACATTAACGAATTGATTCACTCAAAAATCTTCAGTAAACAAACTTGGTACAATCGCATTCCCTTTGCTATTATTGTTGTTGTTGTTGTTATTTGTGTGTATGTGTCATCGGGGTTGTTTTTTTACAGCACAATTTTTCTTGTTGTTTTTGGTGTTTGCGTTCTAAATAAAAGTCAAACAAACAAATCATAGATTATGGACCGAACATTTATTGAAAATTAAATTTATTTTTAGACAAACTTTTGTTTGAAAATTTTTTGGTGATAATTTTTTCTGTGTTTAAGTTTGTTAAAAAAGGGTCGGCGACGATATTGTGGGCTGAAATGTTGGACAAAATTTTTTTTCGTGGTGTTTTATACAAACGCGCTGAGCAGATCTTATACATTAAATGTAAGGCTTGCAAAGATTCCCTATCACGAGTATTCATTTTAAATAAGTACGAAATCATAAACTTCAATTCCCATCACTGGTGTAATTAATTAGCTTTTTTCATTATCTAACAGAGTATCAAATAATTGTGATTTTAAGGAAAATCATAAAAAGTACGTTTTAAAAAGTTCCTTTTATTAAGTTCCTTTTAATAAGTTCCTTTTAAAAAGTACCTATTAAAAAGTACCTTTTAAAAGGTTCATTTTAAAAATAACCTCTTAAAAAGTACCTTAAAAAGTTTCTTTAAAATAGTACATTTTAAAAAGTATATTTAAAAAGTACCATTTGAAAAATACTTTATAAAAATTGTCTTTTAAAAACTATTTTATAAAAAGTATCTTTAAGACAGAATCTTTTAAGAACTGTCTTTCAAAAAGGGGCTTTCAAAAAGTACCTGCCAAAAAGTACTTTTTAAAGTGTAAATGTTAAAGAGGACCTTTTCAAAAGTACCTTTTAAGATGAATTTTTTTGGAAATATATCTTTTAAGAAGTGCTTTTTGAAAACTAAAAATCTATTTTTATAAAAATAATATGAAGAAAGAATATTTATACATAATCCTAAAGTTCGTTAGCTGTGTTGAACATCAGAGGCTGCTGATCATCCAGGAGAGGAAAAAAGGGATACCCCATTTCGATTGAGATGTGCAATGAAATTTTATTAGCTTGTATATTTCATTTAAAAGTTCCCCTTTCAAAAGTTTAAGCTGTTTCCGCGACTGTTGAACATAAACAAATTTTCTAAAATATTTATCTAGTGCAAGTAAAAGCCAATGGCTCATTTTTATCTCTAATTAGCCCAATAATACAATAGACTATTAAACATTTTTCTAAAACTTTCTTTTTCTAAATAAGGGCAATATCATAGTGAAATAATGTTATCATTACTAAAATACTGCCATTCATTCCATTCAGCCATCGATTTGTTCAGATTCACACGCATACATACATGCAACATTTAATATATATTAGGCACTGAAGCGATAGTCGTTGACGGACATCGCATCAATAATATCACATAAAAATTAACAACAAGCCGCCAACAAGAACTAACAACTACAACAACGACGGCAACGCCAACTATCACAGCATTAAATTAAAAGAAACGCATTTAGAACACACACCCAAACAAGGGCGTTTATAGAGGCCGAAAGTGAGGGATATATTTAGTACTTAGAAGTGCTGGTTGATCGGTATGAATGCAGGTTGTGGTGGCGGCGGTGGTGGTTGTGGTGGTGAAGGCGGCTGCGATTGCAGTTGTTCCGTTTACTTCAACGAAATAAGCTTGATGATGTTTCTAGATTCTAGATGTTCATTGACAACACGAATAAATTGATTCTTTACGATGAAACTTACAAATGATGATGGCCATAAAAGAATTTATATGATCATTATGGTGCGAGTGTTGATGATCATAATGAGTATGATGATGATGATGATGGTGGTGGCTAATGAAAGTATATTTGTGTTCGATAAATATTGTGGCATGAGAACGATACTGAAATCTTTTAGTGTGGTCGTTCGTTCGTTCGTTCACCATTATAATTTTTAATATTTTATTGACTTTTTCTTTTCTAAGCTGAGACATTTTCATAGCAGATCAAGCTTTAGTTTAAAATTATTGATACTTCTGGTTTTCTTTATTGTTTATTAAAACTTTAAATTTTATTTCTTTTCTCTTTTTGTATTAGTACCCAGCAAAAACTTGGTAATGTGTTGTCATTACCAAACAACATACTTTTCAAGCACAAACTACATACTGTCTGAACTATTTTACTGTAGTTGTTCAATTATTATAATACGACTGATAATAATAAATTCCCGTCGTTCCTGTTAGAAACATAGGGCCGCAACGTATCTGTTCTTTCATTTCGTTCCAGCTTTTGTTGTCCTTGGAAATTTCTCTTTTAATTTGTCGTCGCCATGTGTGTGATGGTCTACCTCTTCCCCAGCTACCTTGTGGATTCCATTCTATAGCATTGCTAGTTTTATCGTTTAGTGGTCTGCTTAAGGTATGACCAATCCAACGCCACTTTCTTCTAAGAATCTCTTTATTTATGGGGGTTTGGTTGGTTTCCATCCACAGACTTTCATTTACTATGCTTTGAGGCCAAAATATTCTTAGAATTCTCCTCAAACATCAGTTTATAAACACTTGTAGCGAGTTTATATCTCGAGCAGTGATGTTTCAAGACTCGCATCCATATTGAAGCACTGATTTGATGCAGGAATTGAAAATTTTAATCTTAATTCTTCTTGATATATGAGAAGAACGCCAGATGGGATTTAACAGTCCTAATGACCGCTTACAGGAGTTGATGCGATTGTGTGCATTATCATTAGAGTCGCCGGTTGAAGTAAGTATGCTACCCAAGTAACAAAGTTTGGTGACATCTTCTAGTTCTTCACCATTTATGAAGAATGTTGAATTATTTGAGGAGTTGATACGCATTACCTTAGTGTTTGCTTTATTTATCTTCATACCATATTTTCCTGCTTCTTTCTGTATAGCTGCGATTTTGGCCGCCATGCCGTTGTAGTTCTGTGAAAGTTGACAGATGTCATCAGCCTTCTAGTAAAACCCCAGGAGACCCCTCTGTCCTCTTTGGTTGCTCTGTTCATAATATTCTCTAGAACTATATTAAATAGCAGGTGTGATAGAACCTTGACTCATGCCATTACTTACAGCGAATCTGTCGCTTATGCAACCTTCATGCATCACTCTGCAGCTTACATTATAATATAGGGCTTTAATTAACGACATTATCTTACTGGGTGTTCCCTTGCACGCAACGGCGTTCCAAAAAGTAGAATGTGATATAGTGTCAAAAGCCTTCTCGAAGTCTATGAAAATTAGATACAGAAGAGATCTCCACTCAACGGACTGTTCTATAATGATCCGGAGACTGTTTACGTGGTCTATGCATTATTTCTGGGGTCGAAAACCAGCTTGCTCATTGCGAAGATCGGGATTAAATGCAACTGAGAGTCTTTTATTTATGATCTGTGCTATAGCTTTGGTGACTATGTGGAACGCCAGTTCTTTCATTGGAATAAATCCCCTTTTTTGGGCTGTTGATGATGAGTCCTTCCTTCAGTTCATCGCATAGTTGGTTAGTTCTCCAAAATTCTTCGATAATTATTTATTATTTTCTTCAGGTTCAAGGTCATACCATTTATGTAAATAAAACTCTTTTATGTTTTATTAAATATGTGTTATTAATCTTTTAGATTGATATTTTGTTTTTTTTCGATATTTCAAACACCTTTGGTGCTCTTCCTCAGAAAAAAAACTATTATAAAAACAAATGCAAAAAAAACCAGATATTAACATTATTTGTAAATAATAATTACATTGTAAATAATAATTACAATAGCAGACCAAAGCAAACACAAATACAATTTATCCACCGCACGAGTAGTTATCAAACAATTGAACTCATCCAACCTTCGCTTACAATGTCAGTTGTGTTGGACCCATCTGACGGCCTATGCCTTCGCTGTGTAAATGTAAGTAGGAATCGTATAGACTTAGATGGGTGGCACCTACATTGTCATTGGTCACATATCGAAGATGAATGTGCTAGAAATTCCACTGGGTCATTACAATTTATATAATTTATTTTAAATGAGAGCATAATCTCACTATACACAGGTGCAAAAGTATATAAAAACTTAATGTTAATAAAATTGTTCAGATTTCCTCTTTTTCATAGAATGCTCCCAAAGTAGAAGTAGTGAAGGTTATTTTTATTAGCATTTTAACTCATTACTTTGCCATCAAAATTTTTCCTGGGTAGAGGTATATTGGTGTTAACAAATGGTTTCAATTAATGCATAACAAACAAAAATTCCAAACCACCAAGTGTGAATTGAAATGTCTTATTGTACACTTTTGGTTTGTTACGAGTTATTTAATTTTTACTGTTGTTGGTTGTTCATTTTCTTTTCTTTCTTCTTCTCATTCTGGTTGTTGTTCCAGAAATTTTATCTTTAAATGTAGTTTAACGAATTTTCTTTTGTTTCTTTAATATTAATTGAACAAGTTGAAACCACCTTCTTTTTCTTCGCTTTAGTTGAGTTATTAACTGCGTGTGTGCCCTATATTTGGTATCGGTTTCTAATTTATTTAATTTCATGAGAAATATCAGAAAATTTAAATACGAATTCAATTAAAGATTGACGCTAACAAAGTATTTTATTTATGTTTATCTTCTAATATAAATTTTGGTGTCTACATTGAAGAGCTCGCTATCGAAATGATTTTCAGACTCTCAAGCCAGAGTTTCATTTTTCAAACTGAAATATCTGTCAGTAAAAGAGGAGTAGAGTAAATTGGATAAGGTTTTATAAAATAACGATTTCATAAATAATACACTTAATCACAATATTTTAACACAATCTGAAAGCTCATGCGAACAGGTTCGATTTTAATGTTTGAGTAGACTCATATGGCCGAAGATGCTGCTTAATCTGTAATTATAGATGCTATAGATGTTAAGAAATCAGCAGCTCTTGGTGTTGTTGGGGTGAAAATCCAGTGTGATATTCTATTGAATTAGCACATTTTTCATGTCTCAAAAGAAGCTCTTAAGTGCCTCAATTTCTCAACACGGCGTAAGAGATACTTTACTCCATCTGATATGCTTAATAGTTATATCACCTAGTATATCCGACCGAAAATGGAATAGAACTCTTCTGTAAAGGCCGGTGCATCAAACTATATTTTAAGATTACTTGACCACGTACAGGAGAGAGCAAAGATTTTTATCGGTAAAAGAGACAACTATCACTTTTCTAACGTTGCACAAATGGAATGTGTTCTAATGAAATCAGAAAATTTGTTCCCGAAATTCCTACACTTTCTTTAATTAGAGGATATCTCTTTTTGGTCGATCTGCCAGTGAACCGCACTACTCATTAAAGAAAAAAGTCGTACTTCAGCTAAACAGTTCGTATGGGGATGAGACTTCCCGCAAAGGTCGTTGCTTTCAACCGTGACGGGAAGTTGGTGGCACATTACACAGAAAAAACTAAATTTAATTTTCTGTAAAGGAATTTAATGAAATAGTAAATATTTTGTCTAGGAACGGAGCTACATACAAATTGGTAAATAAAGACCAAAATTTCTCAACAAAATCATTGAGAAAAAACATGTTTTTTTCAGTGAACAAATTGTTTAAATCTATAAAAGAATTTGTCTAAAAATATTTACAAATTATAAACAACAAAATTTATTAAATCAAACAAAAAAATTTACTGGATTTTCTGGAAAATATCACAAAATATTTTTGTCTGAATTTATAAAACAATTAGTCTAAAAATACTAGCAAATATTAAACAAAACAGTTTACTTAATCAAACAAAAATATTTACTGAATGATATTTCAATTTGGTAAATGTGTTCAAGTCTGAATGTTTACTTAAAGACTTTAAAAAACTGATAGAGAATTAACGCATTGCCATTAACGAATTGATTCACTAAAAAATTTTCAGTAAACAAACTTGGTGCAATTGCATTCCTTTTGCTATCATTGTTGTTGTTGTTATTTGTGTGTGTGTCGTCATTGGGATTGTTTTTTTACGACACAGTTTTTCTTGTTGTTTTTGGTGTTTCCATCCTACACAAGAGTCAAACAAACAATTCATTGATTATGAAAAGAGCATTTACTAAAAATGAAATTTATTTTTAGACAAACTTTTGTTTGAAAATTTTTTGGTGATAATTTTTCTGTGCAAGTCTATTTTGTTGTTGTTATTGTTATTGTTAATTGGTATTACATGTGATGGATCAAGTTTATCTTAATCAACTTTGGCCCACTGTAACTTCTCTCCTGCTTAAACCAAAAGGCCAATAAGATAAGCGTTGTAAAGCCTCACTCCTTCTCTAAAAGTGTTTGAAGTTTCAGATAAATTCAATCAGCAGTTTAGAAGTTCGAGTTTTATTACCATTTATTTTGCAAAAGTCCCTCCCCACTGTGCAATGTGCAAAAAAAGTGGGAGTTTTAACTCTCCATAAAATTAAAATCAGACGTAAACTTTCAAAACGCCACTACGGCTGGATTATTTTTGGTAGCCTCTGCCAGGATCAGCTATTAGAAACTTTTTATTTTGGAAAAATTTATGATTTCGTTGCACAGTGTTATTTATTACCAAAGAGGTCAGTTGAGATTTTACAGCATTTGATCTTCTTTAAATGTCGGTAAAACTCGTTCTATTGTTTTTATTACAGCTTAAAATTATGAAAAAAAATTGTCCAATCATAAAACATGTTTAAAATTTTTTATAAACTATATTATTTTTAAAATCCCAAACATGAATAAATATTTATTTAAAATAGTTTTAGAAATGAAAATATGATTCCAAGTCTGTTTTTTGTTGTAGTTGCTGTTGTTGTTAATCGGTATTACCTGTGATGGATCAAGTTTGTCGTAATTTTGAATACCATTAGTCAGTCGCCCGCCGTTTTTATTCTCTGTTTAATTAATTATGGAAAATTTTTTTAATTTTCTAATATTTATTTTCGATTTCTTCACTTTGTTTATAAAATTTTGTTATAAAAGCAATTGTTTGTTAAGATTAAGTAAGACATGTTCTATCACCTTTTTTCATTATTATAGTTATTATTGCCTTTTATGTTGCCCCTCCAATTCATTTTTATGCTCTTGAACATTTGTCTATTGTTCCTCTTCTTTTCATTATTGATTTATTACATTTTATTTATTTATTTTCAAGCCATATTAAAATAAAATGTTTCAGCTCATAAAATTGAATAGTGTGGAAAAAGGTGAACTAAATAAAAAAAATAATATAAAAACTTCAAATAAAAAATAACAGGTATCAGCCACATCAACATACCGGCCAATTGGACAGACAATGTTAGGCCGATACAAAGACAGCCATCCATCGATTTATATTTCATCTCCCAGTCTTCTTCATGTTTATTTGTTTATTTATTTATATATTTTTTGAATTTTTTCCATATACAGTTCATTCAAATCCATTATTGATTAAAGCCAACCTTAAATGAGTAGAAAAAATAGTGTTTATGTATTAAATAAGTGCTGTGTGGTTGCTGTCGTTTTACATTTTGTATTTTTTTATATTTTTTGTCTGTATATAAATTTCATCGTTTCATCAAGAATCTGGGTAAATTATTAGTCGGTTTAGTTAGTGTCATATGTGCCCTATGTTTTAGTGACTAAACATTTTTTGACATTTTTGCAATTGTGAATTGCACTGGTGGAACCAGAGCAGAGTGGTATGTTAGTTACACTGCAAAATACAGTATAAAAAAACATGGTTCTAATGACATAGAAAACATTCATGATAAAATCTTTGAACACATGGTTAATTTTATATCTAAAGTTATTTAATTAGTTTGGCTTAAGTTCGTTTTTAATTTAATCTTTGGATTAAATTATTTTTTATTTAAGAAAGAAATCCTAAAGCATGTAAATATTGAATATTCAAAGAAAAATTTGGCTGTACGGAATGTTGAACTGACATCTGATGTTTCAAGACCACCACAGTCTTTCCATCAGAGCCCTTTTACGTACACTGCCAGCGAAGGCAGCAACAGCCACCTAGGGAAAATCCTATTATTTTAGTAAACCCAATTAACAATTGTGTCGCCATCTCGTGTCGAATCGCACCTATTAATGAACTTTTATAAAGGTTCGGAACTTCACTAACTATTTTTTTCTTTATCATGTGCAACTATTTTAAGCTTTTTTGTTTTCTGCCTTACCAGCGTGAAATATCTTTGATATTTTCAATACTAAAGGCACTTAGCTAAAACATGAATGTATACTGTTCCAAAAAATTTGGGCAAAATAAACATTAAAAAAATCCCAGCATTGAAAATATCGATGATATTTTACGCTGGTAAAGCAGAAATAAAAAAGCATAAAATAGTTGAACATGATAAAGAAAAAAGAATTAGTGAAGTTCCGAACCTTTATAAAAGGTCAGTGCGATTCGACACGAGATGGCGACACATCTGTTAATTTGGTAATACGATTTTCGCTGGCCCATCGTGCACTGCTTCCGACATACATATCGACCCCTTAGCGCCAAATGATCGTAAGCGACATTTAGTAAAAAACTAATTTTTTAAAATCAATAAAATTTCCAGTTCGTTGATAACTTTTGAAATACAGGCTGTGCAATTTAATCGGAAGCGACAGTTTATGAATATAAATCTTGCTTAAATATAATAAAAAAAACCCTTCTCCTGAAATATTAAATTTTTGTCGCTTACGATCATTTGGCGCTAAGGGGTCGATATGTTTTGAAGAAAAATTAAAATTTTTGTGAGTTTTCATGAATGCAGTTAGATGTTAATACGCTTTTACTGAAAGTAAAAAATCTTGTTTTGTGATGCATTAGCCCTAGGGATGTAACGAATACCGATACCGATACCGATATATCGGCGATACTTCAGATTTTCCGATACATCGGTATCGGTGATATTTTACTGTCGATACGACGATACTTTTAAAAAAATTTTCAGAGTTTTTTTCTGACAAATTATTTATCTTTTGTTAATTTTACCATGAACTAAATTCATTTCGTTATTTGTTTAGTCTTAGTAATATCAATTTCAAAAATTAATAATAATTTATGCTGTTATTTTGTAAAAAAAATTATTTATTTTTCGTTAATTTTACCATGAATTCAAATTCAATTCGTTGTTTCTTAAATCTTATTCCAGCAAAAAAAAGACACCCCAAAGAAGTCATAAAAATGTAGAATTCGCGATCCGGAAATTATTTATTTTTCGTTAATTTTACCATGGATTCAAATTCAATTCGTTGTTTCTTAAATCTTATTCCAGCAAAAAAAAAGACACCCCAAAGAAGTCATAAAAATGTAGAATTCGCGATCCGAAAGTTTTGCGAATTTGGACAATTTCTAATTAGTTTTACATATCCTTGCCATTGCAAGAAGTTCTGTTTTTCGATTACCAATCACCCAATTGGAAGCGATGCTAGGACAAAATTCTTTTTCCGTGTTCTATAATGATTTTTCCTCAAGGAAAAAGGATAAAAAATTACCCATTTTCACAATTTTTTTTTTAATGCGAATTCAAATTGAAAACTGTATTTTCATGTAAATTTAAGTGAATAAATATAAACTTTTAGAAGACTTTTAATAATTAAGTTATTAAGTTATTTAGAAGACTATTAGTTGATAAATGTCGTTTAAAAATCGATTTTTTAAAAAGCATGGAGATTATTTTTTAAAATTATAAAGGAATTAAAAATTTTTTCTTGCTTTTTTACTAATTATCTGCATATTTTTAATACAGATTTTTTGGAAGCAAAGAAAATGTAGCTCCTTAAAAATTACTTCCAATTTTTTATACTGGATTAATATCAATTTTAAATATTAATAATCTCTTACACTGTAATTTTGTATAAGAAAAAAAAAATGCACTTGAGTTTTGTTAATCTAAACTTGAACTCAATTGCAATATTAGTATCGGTATCGGAATGGGTATCGGCGATATTTATTTTTAAATATCGGTATCGGTATCGGTATCGGATCGGCAAAACGGCGTATCGTTATATCCCTAATTAGCTTTTTTTAAATTATATTTAAGTTGATTTTTGTGCTGCATGTGCATACCCAGTAAAAAAATAAAGCAGGTTTTTACTATGAGAGAATAAAAGTAGTGCTTAGAAACCTGCTGATATCGCTGCTGATTTTTGTATGGCGAGTTCCCGGTTTGGAGTACTACATTTTTGATATAAAAAGCGATTTTTAAGCGCTGAAAATCATCACCATTTTCAGCACTAAAACTGTAAGTATATGGAACTTCCTCGCTTAAAAATCTGCATTGTATCAGCTGTAAAAAATCTGCTTTTTTGTATAGTTTCTTTCATATGCATTCAGTGCTCTGCAATAATCTCTTCTTTTAAATCGTATTATTATGCTGGGTACTACCTGCTGTGTATTGAGTAACTTGTTATTGAGAAGAAATTTCTTACTGGTCATTCAAAATAAGCGTATAAATGTTAGTAGAAAAGATATTTACATGTAATAAAAACTAAATATATTACTTGATTTCTGCTTGAATTATTTAAAAAAAATTTTTTTTACAAAATTTTTATCAAAATTGATGATATCGAGCACAATTAAAATAAACAATTTGAAGTCGCGATATGTGCTTTTATTTAAAGGACATTTTCTTTCAAAACCACTATTTATATTAATGGCTTCACCAAAGTTGATTTTGAACAGTTATGCACCAATTATTATAATTGAAAAATAAACATTAAAGTCATTAATACCAATTGTAGTGTGTGTGTGGTCTTATAACAAAATCAAATCAGCATACACTTCCTCCATTTATTGTTAATTTTTCTTGCTTCTTATCGTCTCTAAACCGGGCACTTTTACACTCTTAAACGTGTATTTATGTACAGCAAATTGTTTTATTTTATCGATCGATTTCTTACGTTTTTTCCACAATGTTATTCTTTTGTTTAAATTCCTGTCATCATTTCTTTTTTCTTATGTGTTTTTCTTCGTATATTTTTTTCATTTAATTTCTTATTTTATTTTATTTCAAACGATTTATTTAAACTAAAACTGAAACCTCTTTCTTTTTCAGTTATTTTGCATTTGAGTTACGAGTATTTTTGATTCTTTAGATTTTTTTGTTGTTGTTCATTAAAACTTTTTCTTTGATTTTTTTTCGGTTCTTGTTCTGATTCATTTTGTTGTTGTTGTTGCTTTTGTTGTATTTTGAGGCATTGATCTGCATTTTCTTAGTTAAATTGCTGCAACAGAGTGTGAGAAAGTTTTTATTTTTGTTCGTTGTTGGTTGTTAATTCGTTATAAATGATTTTTTTTTTGTTTTCATAAAAATTAAACTTTTTGATTCATTTAAGAATTTTTTAAACTCTTGTTTGATTTTTTAAAATGCGTCTGAGTCTTTTTGGGGCTTTTACTGTTGTTGTTTTAGTATGTGTCTCACAATATTTGTTGAGTACTGTTCAGTTCTTTCATCTTGTAGTTACATCTTGGTGGCATTTTTTATGGGTCATTCTTTGGTTTGTTTTTAACGCTTGTATTTGCTTTCTTAATGAATTTCTTAGAATATTTTATGATTTAATTTGGTTCTTATTAATTTCATTTAAAAAATATTATGCAAATTTTATATGGGAAATAAAAAAGCTTAATAAGGACTTTTTTATTTAAATTTTGTGCTTTGCTAATTTAATGAATTTTCTCATAAAAATTTTCATTAAAATAAATCATGTGTATTAAGGCTTAAAAATATCGTCCATTGCCGCCGACTTCTGCTACTGAATATCTCTTGAGCCCATTAACTAAGCCGCATGTCGAGCTAGATCGCATAACATTGGCCGAAAGAAGAGCTGAAATAAATTCTTAATTTTGATTACGTTTTCTTTAAAATCTAGTTAAGTCTTAGTTAAGTCCGAGTTAAGCTCTAGTTTAGTTCTAGTTAACTTCTAGTTAACTTCTGCTACTGAATATCTCTTGAGCATATTAACTAAGCTGCATGTCGAGCTAGGTCGCATAACATTGGCCGAAAGAAGAGCTGAAATAAATTCTTAATTTTGATTACGTTTTCTTTAAAATTTGGTTAAGTCTTAGTTAAGTCCTAGCTAAGCTCTAGTTTAGCTCTAGTTAACTTCTAGTTAACTTCTGCTTCTGAATATCTCTTGAGCCCATTAACTAAGCCGCATGTCGAGCTAGGTCGCATAACATTGGCCGAAAGAAGATCTGAAATAAATTCTTAATTTTGATTACGTTTTCTTTAAAATCTAGTTAAGTCTTAGTTAAGTCCTAGCTAAGCTCTAGTTTAGCTCTAGTTAACTTCTAGTTAACTTCTGCTACTGAATGTCTCTTGAGCCCATTAACTAAGCCGCATGTCGAGCCAGGTCGCATAACATTGACCGAAAGAAGAGCTGAAATAAATTCTTAATTTTGATTACGTTTTCTTTAAAATCTAGTTAAGTCTTAGTTAAGTCGTAGCTAAGCTCTAGTTTAGTTCTAGTTAACTTCTAGTTAACTTCTGCTACTGAATATCTCTTGAGCCCATTAACTAAGCCGCGAGTCCAGCTAGGTCGCATAACATTGGCCGAAAGAAGAGCTGAAATAAATTCAAAATTTTGATTACGTTTTCTTTAAAATCTAGTTAAGTCTTAGTTAAGCCCTAGCTAAGCTCTAGTTTAGCTCTAGTTAACTTCTAGTTAACTTCTGCTTCTGAATATCTCTTGAGCCCATTAACTAAGCCGCATGTCGAGCTAGGTCGCATAACATTGGCCGAAAGAAGATCTGAAATAAATTCTTAATTTTGATTACGTTTTCTTTAAAATCTAGTTAAGTCTTAGTTAAGTCCTAGCTAAGCTCTAGTTTAGCTCTAGTTAACTTCTAGTTAACTTCTGCTACTGAATGTCTCTTGAGCCCATTAACTAAGCCGCATGTCGAGCCAGGTCGCATAACATTGACCGAAAGAAGAGCTGAAATAAATTCTTAATTTTGATTACGTTTTCTTTAAAATCTAGTTAAGTCTTAGTTAAGTCCGAGTTAAGCTCTAGTTTAGTTCTAGTTAACTTCTAGTTAACTTCTGCTACTGAATATCTCTTGAGCATATTAACTAAGCTGCATGTCGAGCTAGGTCGCATAACATTGGCCGAAAGAAGAGCTGAAATAAATTCTTAATTTTGATTACGTTTTCTTTAAAATTTGGTTAAGTCTTAGTTAAGTCCTAGCTAAGCTCTAGTTTAGCTCTAGTTAACTTCTAGTTAGCTTCTGCTTCTGAATATCTCTTGAGCCCATTAACTAAGCCGCATGTCGAGCTAGGTCGCATAACATTGGCCGAAAGAAGATCTGAAATAAATTCTTAATTTTGATTACGTTTTCTTTAAAATCTAGTTAAGTCTTAGTTAAGTCCTAGCTAAGCTCTAGTTTAGCTCTAGTTAACTTCTAGTTAACTTCTGCTACTGAATGTCTCTTGAGCCCATTAACTAAGCCGCATGTCGAGCCAGGTCGCATAACATTGACCGAAAGAAGAGCTGAAATAAATTCTTAATTTTGATTACGTTTTCTTTAAAATCTAGTTAAGTCTTAGTTAAGTCGTAGCTAAGCTCTAGTTTAGTTCTAGTTAACTTCTAGTTAACTTCTGCTACTGAATATCTCTTGAGCCCATTAACTAAGCCGCGAGTCCAGCTAGGTCGCATAACATTGGCCGAAAGAAGAGCTGAAATAAATTCAAAATTTTGATTACGTTTTCTTTAAAATCTAGTTAAGTCTTAGTTAAGCCCTAGCTAAGCTCTAGTTTAGCTCTAGTTAACTTCTAGTTAACTTCTGCTTCTGAATATCTTTTGAGCCCATTAACTAAGCCACATGTCGAGCTAGGTCGCATAACATTGGCCGAAAGAAGAGCTGAAATTAATTAAATACTTTTATTACGTTTTCTTTAAACTCTAGTTAAGTTTTAGCTAAGTCCGAGCTAAGCTCTAGTTTACTTCTAGTTAACTTCTAGTTAACTCGACCTTATTAAACTCAAATAATAATTAGTAAGAACTTAATCAAAACTTAACTAGCACTTAACTGAAACTTTACTTGAGTTTAACTAAATCTTAAGTATGTAAATTATTTAAGATATCGTTCTCAAGATTTTTCGAGAAGGGTGATTTTTTAAATACTCCAAAACTCCTGCCAAATAGATTTCCTAAGTTCGGATTTTAACAGCGTCTAAAATAAAGGGCAGACGTAAGCTTTCAAAATGGCGATATACGTACATATATATTTATTTATTTTTGACCTCTCGGAATCTGTTGTCAGAACCTTGTTATTTTTGTGTTACACAGTGCTGTTACACTTGTTTTATTAATTCTCTTTTCCACAAAAGAACTAATAATTTCAAATACAAAGAAAATATTTGTTTAAATTTAATTAATTTTAAATTAACCACAATAAAAAATGAAAATCATTTATGGTATTTTGGTATTTCTTTGTTTTATACTTCTTATCAGTTTATTTACAGTTAAAAAAGAAAAAAAAACCAAAACATGTCATTTTTTCTTATCTTTAGTCTGTGCAATTGTTATTAACCGCAGAAATTAAAAACAAAAAAATATTATACCCCCCATAGATACAGATATATCAGTTACTAGCTATTTAGTTATTATTTCATTATATTTTTATTAGTGGACAAATACTGCTGCGTACTAAACTAAAATTGATAAGAACTGAAAAACACACAAAAGTAGAAAAATTCGTATATTTATTAAAAACTATACTCAGTTAGTTACTGATTTGGATAAATATGTGGTGTAAAAAGTTATAACTATTTACACAATATTTTTCCCAAAGTTTTTTTTTTTGATTTGCAGCGACCTTCGAAAACAGTAAGTTTTTTTGTTTTGCTTCTGTTGTATCGAGCTTAATTAGCTTTTCTTGTATTTCTTGCTTAAATAAATAATTCATATTCTCACCTCATTTAATGAACCCTAAAATAAAACTATATTTTATTTTTGTATATTGAACGTTACATTTGCTTTCGCGTTTGTTCTGGGAAAGATATTTGCGAGAAAATATTCCACAAAAAGTGAGCACAGGGTTTGAAAGTACTAGACATATACTCTCTAAAAACCAAAAAAATATAATAATCGCAGGACGAAATTAAAAGTTATTACCACCTTTTTAATTTTGAATTGGGTTCACATGTGAAATTATTAAAAAAAAATTTATCTTTTAAAATAATTCTTTACAAACATTTTTAAATGAGCGAAAAGTAGGTTAACTCTTCTTTCAAACCAGACTAGTTTTAATAAAATGGAACAACAATGTTAAAAGTTATGTGAGTTTGACAACACATTCTTCAAAAATATAACAACTTACAGTGTGGTAGAAGCAAACTTTTTTCATAGCAAATCGGAAATTTGTAAACAGATATAGTTTTCTATAACGTTTCTACCCTTCAGCTGCTGTTAAATATTTTTGATGTCCTAAAAGTTATAGATAAATTATATATAAAAATTTTTAACGTAACGCTCAATACATTTTCTTACGAATTCAATACTTTTTCGGAAGACTCACTATATTTTGAATTAAAAAAATAAAATCAGATGTATAATCTTCAATGAGTTTTAACATAAACTCCTTATTTATTCACTAAAACATTTCAATAAAATTAAAAAATATGGATCACACTCAATACATTTTTTTTTGGATACAAACCATGATTAATTGATGGCTACGTTTGGCAGTATAATACCATTTAACAAAGTTCACAAAACTTTTAATTATTTAAAAGGACAAACCTACGCTGTTATTTTAGTGTATGTTATTAATACAATTTTAATAATTATACTGAGTACTAAGAAAACGTAACGCTCAATATAAAAGACTGTAGACAACAGCAATTTAACAAAAATAAATATAATTTCTAATATTTTTCAAACATTTTATGTGCGAAATAAGAGAAACAAATGCAAATTTTCTAAAACCTTTATAAATTTAATCTCGTTTTTTGAAAAAATTAATAGTTTCTTAATGTGAAAGATCAACAGCATGCATTACGGACACGCCATTTTGTATGAAGAGAGTGTAAACTGTATTTTCGTTCTTCGTTTTTAACAGATAATGGACATTCTAAGACAAAAAAACCTTATGGAGATTTAGTTATAATATACTAACTTTTACCGCGACTTCGTCGGCGAACTGCTAAAAAAAGTACCAATTCTTACCCGTTGTACCCCTTAAAAGGTACCTTATATTTTAATCGGGACATATAATACCCGTCTACTAAATTTAATTCAAATTCTTTAAGTGGTTTTCGCGTGATAGCGGATCAAACATCCACACATCACACATGCATGAACACACACTTTCTCATTTATAATATTAGTACACAGAAAAAAATTAAAATTATTTTTAATTAAAAAATTCATTGTGTCAAGTAAATAATTAATTCATTTTTCATCTGTAAACGAATTGATAATATTAAGAACATTTTTGTACCAAATTTAATCAAAATAATTTTTATTAAATATTTAATAATAATAATTAAAAGCTTAATTAAAATATTTTCAATTTTTCAATTAAATTTTTAATCATAATAATTTAAAAAAAAAATGGTGAAAATGTGCGATTTGGATTGGAGGTTATGATGGATGGATGTGTTCCAAATGAGCTAACGACGTTATGTTGAGTTGCGTGCATGCTTACTTATTAATTTCGTTTTCGTAATTATTAATTTTATATTTTTACTTACTGTTTGTTATTTTAATTTGAGGGTTGAACTAAGCTCCTTCTGTTTTGAAATCCAACGCACCGCACCTACCACTGAACCAAAACATTGTTTGCAAACAAGCGGCAAAAATTTAAAATGAACTCACTCTTAAGCTCTCACTCTCACTGAGTACATATTTTGCTTTTATTTATAAATGGTACACATCATGGTATAACAAGTGTACATGTGGCAGCAGTCGATTATTTTTTGCTCTGTTAGCTGTATGTACACCGTACGTCAAAAGCGTGCATTTTTTGACAAGCATTACCTAGTTTTTTTTGTGTATTGTAGTATTTGTTTGCTTTATGCGGCCACCTTGTATTGTTATTACACCATTGCATTGAATGCTTTGCTATATATAAAAGCTCGTTGAAGTTCTTGCTGTTTCACACATTGGTTATCATTTGTATGTTTGTGTAGTATTCGTGTGTATACATACAAATGATAGCGAATGTGTGTAATAAAAAATCATGTGTTGATACTAATAATTAAATATTTAATTATATCAAATAAATTATTTAATTGAAAGTTTGATTTTTTTAAATTAATGATTTAATTAGAAAAAACTTGTAATATTTTTCTCAGTGTAGGATTAAATCGTGTTAAAGCAGTTTTCATTTTCAAATTGATCAGTTTAATTTATAAAATATTTTACTATACTCTCAACGGACGTGAAAAAAACATTTGAAATGAGAATCACTCATTTATATGTTCAGGCGCAGATCGAGGGGAGGGGAAAATTATTTAATTGAAAGTTTGTTTTTTTTTAATTAATGATTTAATTAGAAAAAAAACCAGTAATATTTTTTTCAGTGTAGGATTAAATCGTGTTAAAGCAGGTTTCATTTTCAAATTGATCAGTTGAATTTATAAAATATTTTACTGTACTCTCAACGGACATGAAAAAAACATTTGAAATGAGAATCAGCCATATATATTATGTTCAGGCGCTGATCCAGGGGAGGGAAAAAGGGATATTTCCCAATCCAAATCATATCTATGGAGTTTATATTAGAAATTTTACAAAATAGAACGTTTCATTCAAAAGTTCCCTTCCCAAAAGCTTAAGCTGGATCCGCTCCTCTATATCTTTGGTGTAGAATCAATCGTTAGAACCACGCTATTTTTTGTGTTGTACAGTGTTATCATTTCTAAACAAAGAGAAAAAAATACCCAAATGGCAAATAGTTAGAAGGTTAAAATGTTCCTCGTATTGTTTGACATAAAAGAGCTGAGCATACATACTTTAAATGTACGGATTTCAAGATTTCTTAGCTAGATTCACTACATTAAGGTGTCAAAAAGGGTGAACTTTAACTCTGCCAAAAATGAGTCCCAGATTTAAACTTTCAAACCGCCAAAAAACTTAAATTTTTTGTAGTCCTCTCTACTGGTATCAGTTCTTAGAACTTTGTTTTTAATTTCTTATGTTGTACAGTGTAATTGATATCACTCCAATTAATTTTCTATTGTTTCTTATTCATAGTAGTGGTTTAGAAAAATCTTCACAACTATCAAAAGCTTTAAATTGGATTTCTCCAAAACATTTAATCTTCTTTTTCATTTAACAAGAAACTGTAAATGTTACCCATAATTTCATAACTGTTTTCAAATCAATCTGTGAAAATTATTTATTGTGACTATTAATAAAAACAAATTTTCTACATCTGTTTAAATGCAAGCCTGTCTAAACATTTCTCTTTGAAAACTGTTTGATTTTTCGTTGTTAAATTTAACCTAATTATGTTCAATTTCAATCGTTTTTTTTTCTTCTTGCTATTGTGCATTTTTCGTATAATTACCAATCTCAGCTTAAGCAGTATATGAAGGCAAGCAACAAACACACAACAACAATTGTTTATTTATATTGTTGCAAGTTTAAAACTGGCAAAAAACAAAGCAACAAAAAAAACTTTCACCAACATTTGTTGCAATGACATACTCTCCCAACTAAAAGTATAAATAAATATAACTAGATGTATAATAGCAGCGGCTGAATTGGATAGACAACGACTGGGCTTAAATCGTAAACTTCCAACCATCCAAACAATCGACCGGCCAACAATCAAGCATTAAATAGCGATACAAAACTGAAAACAGAAAAAAATAGATAAACATGAACATTATTGTGAATGGATATGTTTTTGGGCAATAGAGTTTAAGCAGAGTATGCGCATAATTGGCAATAAATTATTGTTAATTGTTAAAAGAAATTAAAGAAACAACTATTTTTAAATAGTTTTTCGTTTTTTGTTGCTTTCTTAAATTGCTTCAAAAGACTCTGGCACACAATTAGATACTCTGGTTAATAAAAATGTTTTGTTTAATTTTATTTTGCATGTTAAACATATTTAACGATTTTGGTCTACAAAACTGTTGCTGAAGATAATAAAGAGAGTGCGATCAAAATTAAGTGGACTATTATGGATGGTAGGTAGCAACAGGGTAAGATTACATTATATATATTTTTTTTAATCTAATGGTGGTATACTGTATAAAGGAAGCTGGCTTAATGTAATTGATACAATGTTTTTATTCCTCCATTCACTACAATTTGTGATTCCATTGGCAATCTCTGCAATATTCATTAGCTGGTTAGATATTAATATGAGATCAGATTTGGTTAAGTCCGTCTGAGATACTGTCCGTTTTAGTTTCAAATAAATTATTTTACGGTTGTACTTTAATATTGCGGCAGTTCTCTTTTTTTGTGGAAAAAATATAAGAAAGGTCTCACTGATTTCTAGTAAAATTGTTCAAGTAAATGAAGCGACTTTTTAATTAATACGTGTAAATAATAAAACATAATATTTAAATATAAACATAATATTGTCAAACATAATCATTCTATGATTCTAAACTATATATAGTTATTATAATCAAAGGGCTATACACATAATACATAACGCTATTTTTAGAGGTTTTCTACTCCGTCCAACCCCGTGTAACGATTTTGACAAAATCTTCAGTATAAATTATCTAATCCGTAGCAAATCTTTAAGCCCTCCCATTGATAGTTACGTATTATATGAATAGACCCCAATTATAATCAAAATATGGTCCCACACAGTCATCATATAACTATCGACGAGTCAATGTAGCAAGTTTTATTCCTACAGAAAGCGATAGTCGACTGTGAATAGATATGAAATAATTATAACAATAACTTGCACGCTTGACATCCAAAAATCTTGTTTTGAAAAGTACCTTTTTAAAGCTTCCGTTCTTTAATGATATTTTCTGGAAAAAAC
Organism: Panzeria rudis; assembly: GCA_956483635.1. Classification (NCBI taxonomy): domain Eukaryota; kingdom Metazoa; phylum Arthropoda; class Insecta; order Diptera; family Tachinidae; genus Panzeria; species Panzeria rudis. The sequence goes on from OY101448.1 coordinate 175,335,638, forward strand.
ACATTTTAGGAAGTAATTTTTTGCTTGGGAGCTATTTTTAAAGGGTATGTGCGTGCTACTATAATATGTATTTTTGTAAAATGTACTTCTGTAATAAGTGATTTTTTTCAGTATACTTTTCTATCCTTGTAGTAACTCGATTCTTGCACACCTATAAAAAGATACTTTCTTTTTCAAGATACTTCATCTTAAAAGATATTTTTTTTTCTTTTTTACGTTATCTTAAAAAGTATTTCCTTTCAAAAGATACTTTTTCGTAACAGATATTTTTTTCTTAAAGATACATACTGTTTTTAATTGAATTTTCCTTAAAAGATTCTTTTTCCTAAAAGAAACTTTTTTTTAAATACTTCTTCTTAAAAGATAATTTTTCTCAAAATATATAGTTTTCATAAAAGATACTTTTTCTAAAGATACTTTTTTCTAAAACATACTTTTTCCGAACAGATGCCTTTTCCTAACAGATAATTTTTCTTAAAAGATATTTCTTTTTAAATCTAATTTTTCTTAAAAGATACTTTTTCCTAAAAAATAAATTTTCTTAAAAAATACTTTTTCTTAAAAGATACTACATATTTCCTAATATATACTTTTTCCTAAAATATACTTTTTCCCAAAAGATACTTTTTCCTAAAAGATCGTTTTGCTTAAAAGATACTTTTTCTTAAAATATGTTTTCTTAAAGAAGCTTTTCCAACGTAAAAAAATACTTTTTCTTAACAAATTCTTTTTCTTAAAAAAATTCTCTTAAAGATACTTTTTCATAAAAGATACGTTTTCGTAAATGGTACTACTTTTTAAAAGATATTTCTTCTTAAAAGATGCTTTTTCATTAGAGATAGTTTTTCTTAAAAAATACTTTTTCTGAAAAGATGCTGCATATTTCCTAAAATATGCTTTTTTCCTAAAAGATACTTTTTCCTAAAAGATAGTTTTGCCTAGAAGATACTTTTTCTTAAGATATTTTTTCTTAAACATGCTTTTCCAAAATAAAAAGATACTTTTTCTTAAACAAATTTCTTCTTTAAAAGATACTTTTTCGTAAAAGATACTTTTTCTTAAAAGATAGCTTTTCTTGAAAAATACTTTTTCTTAAATATACTACATATTTCCTAAAATATACTTTTTCGTAAAAGATACTTTTTGCTACAAGATATTTATGCTATAAAGATACTTTTTCTTAAAGGTGCTTTTTTCCAAAAGATACTTTTTCCTAAAAGATACTTTTTCCTAAAAGATACTTTTTTTTAAAAAACTTTTTTCTTAAAAGATACTTTTTCGTTAAAGATACTTATTCCTAAAAAGATACCTTTTCTTAAAAAAAGTTTTTTCTTAAAGACTACATATTTGTAAAATATGTTTTTTCATAAAAGATTATTTTTGCTAAAATATACTTTTGTTTTAAAGATACTTTTTCTTAAAGGTGCTTTTTTCCAAAGGACACTTCTTCCTAATAAATACCTTTTCTTAAAAAATGTTTTTCTTAAAAAGATACTTTTTCGTAAAAGATACTTTTTCTTAAAAAGATACTTTTTCGTAAAAGATAATATTTCCTAAAAAGATAACTTTTCCTAAAAATAATACGTTTTCTTAACAGATGATACGTTTTCCTAAAAGCTACTTTTTCCTAAAACATATTTTTCTTAAAAAAGATTTTTCCTTAACACATACTTTTGCGTAAAAGATACTTTTTCTTAAATGTTACTATTTCCCAAGAGGTAGGTTTTATTATGGTAATTTTTTCTTTTAAATGTACTTTTTCTTAGCAAGTTCTTTTGCTTAAAAGCTAACTTTTTCTTAAGAGGTAGCCTTTCTTAAAACATAATTTTTCTTAGAAAGTACTTGTGCTTAAAATATACTTTTCTTTAAAAGGTGCTTCCTCTCCAAGGCTAACTTTTTTCAAAACCGCCCATTTTTTAACTTTTTTGATTTGGGATCAGTTTTTCTCAATTTTTTGCCATGTTTTATTCCTGCCGCAAAAATGAAAAATTACCCCAAAATTCCTAAAAAGTAGGAAAAAGATTTCCCCAAAAATGTTGTTGTTTTCAATACGTAGAATTATTTTGCGTTTTTCTATTTGCGACGACTTTTTAATGAAATATGGCCCCAAATTAAAAAGTAATTTGAGCGATTTTTAAACAATTCTGAGGACTTTACCATTTATTGTTTTCGTTTTTTGCCATTCATGTGATACAAAGATTCTTTTGCAAAAATTTGTCCTGTTTTCAACTTAAGCGATTGTCACACAATTTCAAAGCCTTTTTCTGATTTTAGAAATGTTTATTTTGTTTAATATTAATGAATTTTTTCCATAAATTTTCTCCCAAGAAAACTTTTTTCTGGTTTTTTTTTATCCTGCTTTTACAAAATGATTATCCAATTTCTATAATTTTTTGCTGAAAATTGTTTTTTTCTGATGGTCCCATATACTGTTCGGACCGTGTAATATAATTTTTTAGGATACATATATTGGGTTTTTTTTTTTTTTTTTTTTTTTTTTTTTTTGTAAACAAGTACAATAAAAAGTTTTGTGATTTTTTTTATTTAATCAGACCTCTTGTTATCCTGTGCTTCTGTCTTCAGTATTCCCAGTAAACTTGTAGGAAACGATCTACAGCAATTTGCCTACGACAATCTAATAATTTCTCAAAATTTATTTTACTTTTGCCAACATTTAACATTTGAAAGCTTTTTCTTCGTTGCAGTTGATAACAAATTTTCAATATAAATATAATTTTTTTTCATAATATTATAAGAAAGAAAGAAGGAAGTCACTGCAAACAAAGATAAATATAAAAACCAAAAAGTAATAATAAAAAATAGTAAAAAAAAAATCAGATTCATAATATATAAAATTTAAAGCGTTTCCTTCAACACGATCACAAATTGAGTACAGACGGATCAGCAACAAACATAATAACGGCAAACACTGAGGACAACTTAAATGTATCTTTCACCACAAGGCTGAAATGAGGAAAATGCAACTTAAATACACAGTGGGAACGATCGCAAGCTAAATTGTAATTAATGTGAACATATCGTTGAAAAATTTATTTCAATATCATTAGAAGAGAACTTATGCTTTCAGAATACGAATTGTCGGTGAGGATGTACAATTTAAATAGATAGTAAGAAATCGCTATAACCAGTCAAATGTAGCTACCTCAGTCCTTCGCAACTTTAAGCAATTTTTTAATTTTTTTTCAAGATATTTGACATTTTGGTTCTTTTCTTGCAATATTATTATTTGTCTTTTCGGTTTTAGTCAAAGTTTGACCATTTCCTGTTACAATAGGATAAAAATGTAATTTCTTAGCTGCTACATTTATAGAAAAATGTATCTTCGCATTGATGACGCCCTGTCATCAGAATTCTGATATCGATACTATGACAAGTGTCATCAATAAAGCCAAAATAGGCATCTATATGGTGACAAACATCATCATCGAATTTTGTCATAGTTAAAGTGTCAACTATGCTATGACTGGTATGAAATCAATACAATGCCACTTATTATATATTATTAAACTGTAAAATATTTATAAAAGAAAAAAGTAAACGATGTTATAACGTTTGTAATTTATATATTAATACAAATTTTATTGTCTAATAAACCCAATTATGTTTGTTTTGTGTTTTTTTTTCTCTAAATAATAATAACAAATTAAAAAACAACATTTTCATATTATTTTGGGTTTTGGTATTTTTTTCGTAGGTAAAATCATATTTTTCCGCATATTTTTCATTTTTAGGTGCATTTGTTTAAGCGCTTAAAATCAATTTTAGTTGCATGAAGTCAGAGCCCTGGTAATTAGCTGATTGTGAAATTTTTGATGTGATTTTTAATAATTTTAGGGTGTTAGTCATTTTAGCAACTTTTATTAATTTCCTTTAATGTACAATTTTCTTCTTCTAAAGATCTACCAACCCCTTATTAAAATTTCTTTACTTTTAAATTTTTTTACTTCTATAAAAAGAGACAAACAACATTACAAATGCAGTCTTTTATTTGGTTTAATAATGATTACCTGAGAACTTTTTTTACTTGACTGCATCTCAAAAACTCAACTCCTCTCCGATGCCAAGTAAACGAACAAAGAGTATCAACATGGAATTTTTCTAATAATATTTACCATACCACACCATCTATCTATACCTATTGAAACGACCATTCATCCATCCAACAAAACATTTATCGATTCGTCTATCCAAACATCATTACAAGTGAGCATGTAAAGCTATTCGTTTAATGTCTTTTACTTAGTTTTTTGCTGCACTTTGTGTACCTTCTTGCAACTTAAAATACAATAGCAGCTACAAATTCTGTTTGAGCCTGCATACACTAGCATTTGTACCTCTGTTTTCCTTAGAGCTGATTTTTATTATGATTTTTTCTGTATTTTGGCCATGTTGACTTCATTGGCTTCAAATTACTCTGTACTATTTCAAGTCAACTCAGGCACTGTGCTGTAAATACTCACTGATTGTAAATCCATCTCATAAGGAAGTAGTTTTCTTAAAAAAAAAATTTTTTTCTAGCATTTTTTTTAGCTTTTCACTCACTCACTTCTTTCTATCACTATAAACTTTCATCACTTTACTGCAATTTTTGTTGTCGTTTGTTGCAGCAGTTAGTTTATTACTTTAACAGTTTTTCCACTAACAATTTTTTGTTTGTTGCAACAACAATACGACGATTGTCTTGAAGCAAAAACAAAAATCTATTGTTGTGTTTGTGGAGTGTAACATCAACAAGTTACCGTTGGTAACCTCTATTGTGTGGAATAGCTATTTTTTTCTATTTTTCTTTATATGTTCCTCCATCGTCTTCATTTGTGGTACAATGTCGTCGCTGTAGTCTTTGCAGAGGCTGGAATAAAGTGTTTTTGATGAAATACTGACAATGATTGTCAGCCGTTGAATGTTTGCAATCTCTGTGTGGCAAATTGATGTTGCATATCGATGCCGAAATATGTATTGTCTATTGAGAGCAAACAGACAAAAGACAAAAGCATTAGATGAAAAAAAAATTAATATATTAAAAAGATTATGAAAATTTATGCAGTGATTTTTCAATGGTATGTCATCAAATTCCGTTTGTATCATTAAGTTATGATCGGTCAGTTTCGATTCAAATTAGTTTTTGTGGAATGTGGATGGAGATAATATGATAATGACACAGATTTTCGTAAAGGCCAAAGGATGAAGGTTGTCAGTAATTTGAGCACATTTCATTTCAAAAATAGGAAGTTACTGATTTCACCCCGACATTCAAAAATGGAGTTTTCATCAGATCTCGAGGTTTGATGTCATGGTGGGCATGTATTCTGACTATTTTTGCCATGATGCCCGTTTGGATGTATGTATGTGTGTCTGTGTGCATGTAAACCCCTCGGTTACATTTCGTGATTCGGTTCGAGGAACATTTTTGTGGGAAATGTTCACCTTCTAAAGGCTGATTTAAGGCTCAGTTAGCCGACCGTAACGTTGATGTAGTTGCACGTGCTGATCGTTTCTCTCTCATAAGTTTTCAATGTGACAGAAACGATCAGAACATCCAACTACATCAACGTTACGGTCGGCTAACTGAGCCTTTACGCTCGGCTAAATCAGCCTTTAGGCTCGGCTAAATCAGCCTTAATTCTTCGTTGTATAGGCTTCTTTGCCCATTTCTTTAGAAAGAGGCAAACAACTACACTTCAGCGGCTTATAAATGTTCCACGTGATGTTTTACATAAAAGTGATGAGCACATCTTATACCTCAAACGTACCGCTTACAAGATTTCCTATGCCGAGTACTAATTGAGAATAAGCACAGAATTAAGTCTTAAACATATTTTAGGTCTCTGAAGACTTATAGTGGAGTTGTATGGCAAACAGTTTTGTTATATCACCGCTGGCAGGCAGCATTAAAAATCGAATTTTCAAATTTTAACAATAATGCTTCCCGCTAGTTGCCGCCTTACTGTACCTGTTTATTTTCTTGTTGCTTTTTTCAGCAGTCGGTTTTTTTTGATTTGTTAAAAATATTTTTTAATTAAAAGGTACTTTTTTAAAAGCTACTTTTTCTAAAAGGTACTTCTTAAAAGAGTACTTTTGTACTTTTAGTAGTTTTTTTTAAAGTACTTTTTAAAAGGTACTGTCTTTAAGATGTACTTGTTTATAGGTACTTTTTTAGAAGCTATTTTTTAAAGGTAATTTTTTAGAAGTTTTTTTAATAGGGACTTTTTTAAAAGGTACTTTTTTAAAACATACTTTTCTTAAGAGGCACTGTGCTCAAAATACTGTTTTTAAGGTACTTTTTAAAAATGTAGTTTTTTAATTACTTTTTTATAAGGTACTTTTTTTTAAGAGGTACTTTTTAATAAGGACTTTTTTAAAAGTTACTTTTTTGTGAAAGACACTTTTTTTAAATGGTATTTTTTTTAATTAAATTTTTCCAAACCAAGTTAAAGTCAAACACCGCAAATTTAAATAAATTAATTATGCCTTTCTCTCTTCAGTTATTCGATGTTTGAGTATTTAATTTCTAAAAAAAATAAAAAATAAAGAAGGTCTCACAAGGTGGTCCACTTCAATTACCGGCCATTCTTATTGCTGTTGTTGCTATTTGACTTGATTTTATTTTGTTTGATTTTACATTTAAACAAATGATTTTCTTTAGTTGTACAATTTACAGTCAATTGTACCACATTTTGAAACCTGACCTAACTGGAACACATGAACAAACAATTGTGTTTAATCTTGTACGTTGTTGTCTTTACTAACAGATTTATTTTATTTATTTATATTTTTTGTATATATGAATTGTTGTTGTATCTAATAAATACTATAGTGTATTAAATTTTAATTTTGTTACTGTTGCCACTACCCAGTAAAAAACTTGATTCCAATAGAGCAGTTTTCTACTATTATGGAATAAAAGTAGCGCTGACAAACCTGCTGATATCGCTGCTGATTTTTGTATGGCGAGTTCCCGGATTGGAGTACTACATTTTTGCTCACAAAAGAGCTTTTGAAGCGCTAAAAATCATCAACATTTTCAGCACTAGAACTGAAAATATATGAAAAAATGGTTCGATGTGGATTGGCGTCGTTAACGCCATTTTGAATTTTTCTTATTTCGTTACTTTATTTATTTTTATTTATTTCATATTTTTACTCAATGTTTGTTATTTTAACTTCAACTATTATCGAACTAAGAAAATTTCCGGTTTGAAGTCCAACGTACCAACCACTCGACCAAAAACAATGTTGAAAAATGGCACCAAGAAACTCAAATAAACTTACTCTCATTCTCGCTTAAAAAACTGCTTTGGATCAGCACTATAAAATCAGCTTTTTGTATAGCTTGTGTACGAAGCTTTTGTATATGTAAAAAAGCAAATACTTTTCTCGCTTCAAGACCTGCATTGTTGTGACGCTATGAACTCAGCTTTTGAGCAAGCTCATATTTTAAAACGAATTATGAAGCGCTTTATTTGTTTAGTGCTTCAAAAGACATGAACATTTTTTACTGGGTAGTTTGCAATAATTTTTTTTGTTCAGAATAAACAATCTTTACGTTTTATCAGTTTTACTCAACTGTGTTTTTAGCAAAGACAAAATGACACAGAAACTCCAGTAGTTATTTTAACACAGGCTACAAAATGTTCACAAAGAAAATAATACCAATGTACAATTAACATGTCGCAATATTGTTTGGAAAACATATTAAGTTTCGGCAAAAGCGCAGACTTTATTTAAAATTATCATTTAAATTTAAACTTATTAATCTAACCCTAAATCTCTTTGATTTAATATTTTTTTACTATTAAAACAACATTTTGTAGTGTTAAATCAATAAGATATAGTAAAATAGATTCTTATCTCGTTAAATTAAAGTCGGATCAATGAATGAACGCTACATTTCATTTTAAATCAACATGACTCTAGCTTTAATTTCAAACAAATTTCATATTAAATAATCAATTAAATCATGTTGAATTAAAATTAAGGCCATGGTAATTATGATGGCTGTTGTGGCTGTGGTGGTTAGCGCGTTGACTACCAATCAGGTTCAGATCTTAGCTGGGACATCCAACTACAATACAAATTTGTCTGAAGCCTATGCTAATACATATCACCTAAGTAAAATAATAAATAAAATAGCTACTTTAAATGTATGCTATTGCAATTTGAAATAACTTTAATTCAACATCATTCTTCATGCTATTTCAAATGCAAATTCACGTTGTTTTAACTTAAAATAACATTGATTCAACATGATTCTTCGTATTATTTCAGTATCAAATTCTCGCTGTTTCAACTTAAAACAAATTTGATTCAACATTATTCTTCACATTATTTCAATATCAACTTCATTTTGCTCTAGCTGTACTGGAACATTAAAACAATATGAAAAATAGTTATTTCAAAAAGAAAAATGTTCTTTTAAGGTTATAGTGAAATCATGTTGAATTAATATGAAATATCTATGAAGCAAAATCACTATAAAAAATGTAAAATCAACCTTGTTTCCGATAATTTTTCCATAAACATTTTCTGCACTGATTGCAAAACCATTATAATGCTGCAGTAATTTGACATCAATGCTAGTCAAGTGTCGTCGTTTTTGACACCATGGCACTTTTCATCATTGTGATGTCAACCTTTATATCAGCTGGCCATCAATGCCAATGATGACAATTCTATCATCAATGCAGTGACATACCGACATCAGGGAAATGACGAATTAGAATCAATTTAATGGCAAAATATCATCAATATAATGCAGAAATATTATGTTTTTAAAGTGTGTTGGTGTTTATTCGCTGTGTTCATAGGTACAACGCACTTGTATTCTCTTTTTGTTGTTTATTTTGATTGTTCGTGTTGTGTAAATGTAAATAGCCGGCAAAGATCGTGGCCTATGACCAAAAATTGCTTGATTCTGATATAATGTTACTGATATAAAATCGTCAATACGCTGATAAAATTTGACATGTTATGTCAAGTGTCGTCATTATTGATTCCGTTTTTGACATCAGCTCGTCATCTTGCCATCAATGAAATGATTAAACCAGTTATATATCTTTAAATTTTTTTCTAATATTGGTCTTTATCCGATGCTGCTCAATTTATCGCATATGTATATATAAGCTGACACCTCTACCATTTCAGACACGTCATAATCTAAAATATCGGCCGCACAAATTCAATATAAACATCATTGATTCGACATATGATGACTAAATGTCAAACTCTCGATTGCCTCAATATTTTTTCTGTGCTATATGCTATAGTTCTTAAAAAGATTTGTAGATTTTATTATTAGCTCTGTCATATTAATGACGATGAGTGTACATCAACGCAATGTCATGTTTTTTAAGTTTTTAAAAATTCGTTTTAACACAAAAATAAAAAAATAAAACAATAGCATTTGTATTAAAATACTAATCACAAACATTATAACATTGTTTATTTATTTCTTACATACATATATACTTTACACTTTAATAATATATAATAAGTGACATCGTATTGATGTCATTCGAGCCGTAGCATTGATGACACTTAAACTATGATAAAATTCTATAATGACATTTGTCATCAGATTGATTTCTCTTTTCGTTCTATTGGTGACATTTTTCATATCATTGATGACAAAATTCTGATGACAGCGCGTCATCAATGCGAAGATACATTTTTCTGTAAGTGTGTGTGTGTGTGTGTGTGTGTTGGTACATACATATTATGCCTTTGAAATATTTAGTAAAAGCACTTACAAGTTTTTGTAAAATTCTTTATAAATTTTTTTTAGCTCTCGAAAATATTAAAAAAAACACTCAACATACTCTATCCCTTCATAATTAGAGTTAGACGTTCAGTTAATAATTGTTGCCTGGTGTAATTTAAAATACATATCTTGCAGATCACATTTATTTGGGTGTTTTTTTTTTCTTCATTTAACTTTAAGAAAATGCACAACAAAATTCAAACGTTAACACTCGCTGTCATCATTTTAATAATATATTTTTTGTTATTTAATAAAATAAAAGATTTATTTTTTATAATTTTTCAATATTTTGTTGTAAAAATTATTGTTGTTGTCGTTGTTTCTGCTTTACGCTATGATTAGTAAACATTTTTGGCATTGACGGCGTGTATTATGGTGGGGCGTTTCGTAAACGCTGCACAGACATAGAAAAAAAGAGCCAACAAAAAAAAAAGACAAACAAATAAAAATTGAAAATCTGTGAACTCGTCAATGAGATTGAAAGGTGATTGTATTATTATGCTCGTAAGTAAAGTGACTGTGATGATTTTGGGAAGGAGGTGGGGGGTGATGGTGATGGTGATGTTAGCGGTGGTACATGGATGTTTTAGTATGTGATTGTGGAGGTGTTTTGTTAGATGGAACAGTTTGCTTTGCTTTTGGTATGCCACGGTACAGCATTTTTGTGTCTAGAGTAGAGTTGAATTACAACTCGCTATACATAATTTGGTTTATTGGTTAAACAAGATGGCAAGAAAAAAAGAAGCTAAATGTGCTGTTCGTTTTACATGGTTTTCAGCTTTATTTCTTTTTCTTCTGGTAAAGCATAGTTTGCAAAATAATACTAGTTCTTCGAGGTCATCGTTATGTTTTGTATTGGTACTTTATATAAGCGAATGTATTAATTGTTTTAAAACAACACAATATTTGGTAATAAATTTAATTTTTTATGTAGTATTTTAAAAAATTGAGGATTATTCAAAATGCTACTTAAAATAAATGAGGTGTTTATAATTTTTATTTCAAACAAATTGCAAAATATTTTTTTCAGATCTTAAATTAATAATTTTGGACATCTCATAAAAGTTTGAGAAACTAATTTATTGTGGAATTAACAATTCTTTGTAACGAAATAGTAAAATTATTGTTTTTAATAGTAAATTGAAATATGTAATTGATTGCATAAGATATTTTTAAATATTTGTTCAATTCACAAGCCTCCTTGAATTGCGTGTCATGTATTGAAATACATTATTGTGTTATTATTTGTGCACTGAGTGCTAAATGTGGTCGTAAGAGTGGTCGTAAAAAGTTAAAATTTGGATTTCTTCAAGTCTCATGTCTCAAATCGATGGGTATTTATAAATAAATTAAATGAAGTGCGACTTCAGGTCGCACACGAAGGGTTCCGTACGAATACACATATATCCCTTTTCGTTTTTGCCCTTATTTCATTGGCAATTTTTTCATTTTGCTTTTTCTTTACATTTTAGTTTTATTATTTTTTAAGTTTTTTTTTTGTTGATTTTGCGATTTTTTGGGTTTTGGCGCTTTTTTTTTTGTTTTTTGACGATTTTTTTTAGTTTTGGTGATATTTTCGTTTTGCCGTATTTTTTGTTTTAACGTTTTTTCGCTTTTTGACGATATATTTAGTTTTAGCGATTTATTTTAGCTTTGGCGCTTTTCGTCAGTTTTGGCGCTTTTTTCGGTTTTTGGTGATTTTTTTAGTTTTAGCGATTTTTTTTTTGGTTTTGACATTTTATTTCGTTTTGGCGATTTTTTAGCTTTGGCGTTTTTTTTTGTTTTAGCGCTTTTTTCGTTTTGGAAATTTTTTCCGTTTTTTGACGATATTTTTAGGCATTAGTGCTTTTTTCGTTTTGACGACTTTTTTCGTTTTTTTGGGTTTTTTTAGTTTTCGGCAAACTTTTTAGTTTTATTGATTTTTTGCGTTTTGGCGATTTTTGTAATTTTGGTGCTTTTTTATTTAAGCAGTTTTTTCATTTTGGCGATTTTTCGTTTTTACATTTTTAAAATTTTGGAATTTTGTTGTTTCAGCATTTTTTAAAATTTGAAGATTTTACCTCTTACGGTTTCCAAGATGCAGCAAATTGTCTTAATTACATAGTCAAAATTACATTAATTGATAGAACACCCTTTAATTTTTATTGTTTTAAATATCAGTGTTAATTGGTATAGTCTATTGTACAGACTACACCAATTAACACTAAATTTGAAAATTTAAAGTGTCTATATATAAGTGTCTATATATTGCATTATTATTTCAATATTTTTCGTTGCTCGCCTTAGAACACCCTTTAGTTTTTAAGCGGCTAAAGTTTTACATATTTTGTGAAAATTTCAGGTCCTTAGCTCTTACGGTGCCCGAGAAAACAACCTGTGACAGACAAACAGACGGACACACAGACCGACGGACAGACGGACAGCGCAGCGAAAACAATAGGGTTCCTTTACAATTTTGGTTACGGAACCCTAAAAACTACCATAAAGAAATTTCAAGCAAACAGTTGAGATCGGCATCAAATGTAGAAAAAATTTAAAGGCGACAAAATAAAGTACTCCGTATACCTCTTAAGTTTTCAAGGATTTCTGGCGTACAAGTTGTGTATGGAGCATGGTTATGTTTGCAGACTTATAGTAAAATTGTATGGCCAATATTTTTGTAGAACATTTTATTCCCGCACTCTCCCTCTTTAGAGGTGCCTTTAACGATTTTTTATAAAAGAGCCAAAAATTACTGTTATGTGGGGGAGTTAGAGGGTTAATATGTTCTACAAAAATATTTGCCTTAATATTTTCTACAAAGCAGCTGAAGATACCCTACACCTCAGATGTAAAGAGCTCATAGTTTCATGTACTGCTATCATGCATGAACATGCCTAAAATGGGGAAACTTTAACCCCCCATAAAATAAAATTCCGATGTGATCTTGCAAAACGCCGACACACGTATATTTTTTTTTGTCTCCTCTACCAGAATCGGTTGTCAGAACACCGTAATTTTGTTTCGTATTGTACAGTGTTATATTGATAAAAGTATTAAATACACGGTGCGATTTTTCGTAACAATTCAAATGGCATTGCAGTATTTCTGGTAGAGAGTTGAGAATTGTGAGTAACTAGTATGCTGTACGTGTTGAGTTCAATACATACTTATTTCTTTAAATGTCATGCTTTGATCATACTATATATGATAAAGTTTTTGATGAGAAAGTAACATTTTTCAGAAAAACAAAGTAATAATCGATTCATACTATTTTTGAAAAAATTTCCTGGATATGCATATTTTTTGGCCCTGTGTAGCTCTGGCCCTGTATTTTCAAACTTTAGTAGAATATTTTCACAATACTATATGACTAATACTCGTAGTTGTCCATTTTCTCGTTCAAATTCTTAAACAAATTATAAAAATTACCATTTAAATCAAATCACTGCAACCGCAAGCAGCAAAAAATTATCTTAATTAAATTTTTGTATAAAATTGTTTGCAATCCAAAATACAACAGCGACAATAGCAACAACAGCAACAACAAGTAAAGCATATGCCAAACAAATTTCTATATTTATTTAAATAAAATTATGGTGTATTTTATGAAAAAGGCTGCAGTAAAAAAAAAGAACAAAAACCCAACCCACAAATCAAATAATCAATTTGACCACATTTATGCGCAAAGGAAAAAAAATGACTGAAAATTCGAACGATTTTACAACTCGAATAAATTTATGTAATTTAAAATTTTTACACACACAAATAACCACAAATATGGTCCCATTTGTTGCAGACAAAAATATTATTGAATATGAAAAAATTTAAAATAAACGTAACAAACATTCCCATACACTAAGATTTGGTTCAATAATTATTGATTTCAACTAAAACAACAGCGACAACAGCTCAACACGTTTTTTTCTCGTTTCATATAGTTTTTGTAAGATACGCACAAAATGTTTCTAAATTCTTGTTTGTTGCAATGGATTGACTGGCTGTAAATGGCCAAAATTTCAAGGAAAATATGTTTTTGTTGGCAGTCTAGTTTGTTTTAAACGTTTTGTTAGTGAAATTGTTTAGTTTGTAGGCAGTAGCAGCTAATCAATGTTTAAGTTACTTTGCTGTCATGTAGCAAGTGCTTAAAACTTATTTGTTTGTAAAACGAGCAACATTTTAGATAAAAACAAAATTCTATGATAGTTAAAATTTTGAAGCAGATTTTTTTTAAAAGAGTTTTTGTATTTCAAAACTTACACTAAGAGCTGCACAGTTTTGCTGTAGTTTTAAACGTGTTACATTTGTATGACTGCAGTGTGAGAAAGTTTTCTATTTTATCATTTTCTATTTTGAATAACTTTTCGAAATTCTGAAAAGTTTTTTAATTTTATATAAAATTCCATATATTTTAGTCACTCACAACTTGTTATATTGTGTTTAGAGCACATTAAATTTTATTTCTTAATGCTATAAAAACGTTGATTATTAAGATTTTTGAATGAAATTTTGCTGTTGCATAGAAACTTACGTACTAAATACCAAAAATAAAAAAAAAAACTAAGATTGACTGCTGTGAATCTCAGAATTCCTAAAAAAGTTCAAAAAAATCCCAAAATCGGAATTTTTACAATTTCCTCCATAACATGTATACTTAGTTCATGGTCCATTTCGCACTTTGGAAAATAAATGCATGCACATAAGCCTACACAGAAAAATATTTTCAAACAAAAGTTTGTCTAAAAATAAATTTAGTTTTCAGTAAATGTTCTGTCCATAGTCTGTGAATTGTTTGTTTGACTCTTATTTAGAACGCAAACACCAAAAACAACAAGAAAAACTGTGCTATAAATAAATAAAAAAAACAACCCCGATGACGACATACACACAAATAACAACATCAAGAACACTAATAGCAAAAGCAATGCGATTGTACCAAGTTTGTTTACTGAAGATTTTTGAGTGAATCAATTCGTTAATGTTGTTGCATTAATTCTCATTCATTCTCTTAGAGTCTTTAGATAAACATTCAGACTTGAACACATTTAACAAAGTGAAATTTCATAAATGCTCAATGCATGATGATGATGATAATGATGATGGTGATGAACCAAAAAAACTTTTTTTTATTGATATATTTAAAAAATCCTCTAAATATTTTTGTTTTATTTTGTTTAGTATTTTTAGACTAATTGTTTTATAAATTCAGACAAAAATATTGTTTGATAAATCCATTAAATCTTTTTGTTTGATTTAGTAAATTGTTTTGTTTACAATTTGAAAATATTTTTAGACAAATTGTTTTATAGATTTAAACACTTTGTTCACTGAAAAAAACACGTTTTTTCAATGCAGTTTTTCAGATATTTTTGTCTATATTTACAAATTTGTTTGTAGGTCCGTTCGTAGACAAAATATTTACTATTTCATTGAAGTCCTTTACAGAAAATGAAATTTAGTTTTTTCTGCGTATTTAGTAATGGTAATTGTTTTTGATTTCCCGCTTTGCGATTTTAGAACATAAGGATCAAATTTAAAATTTCGATGTAAAATATTTCGTTTTCGGAAGGGCCCATTTCCAGCTAAAGTAGGAAGTTCAACTGTTTTTTTTAACGTCGATTCATGTCTGTGCAGACACCTTTCAGATAAGTCTACATTTGATATATATTCCGAAATTATTATTCTTTTATATAAAAAAAAGTTTTTTTTGCAAAATTTTTTGAAAATAAAAAATTTTTCAATTTTCAACTTTAAAATTTAATATTTTTCATATTACATTTTCTTTAAACGCTTTTAAATTTTGTTCTTTAACTAACAAAAGAAAAATCTTAAAAATCGGTTGATATTTGGAACCGACATCTGGAGCATACTGGACCGTAGTTTTGAAAAATTAAGAAATTTCAATTTTCAAATGATTATAACTCACTAACTATAACAGATAAGTGTTCCACCAAAAATGTGTCTTATATCTTATTAAGGTCTCAGGTAATACAAGGCGACCAATAAGGACCCAAGTAGGCTGGTTTTTAACCTTTTAAACTGGCAACCTGTGCTACCTGACTATCTTATCAAGGGCTCTGATGAGAAATAAAAAATGGCTAGCATTAAAAAATTCTATACGGCCGAAGTGCGCTATTTAGAGACTTCATAGCTGTGCTCTGGGCAGCTTTGTAAAGTTGATACTTAAAGCTTCAAAAGGAAAGCTCCTCTGCTATGTCCATTGTTATATAACTATTCGTTTAGATATTTCTGATTTTTTCCTCCAAACATTTCGATTCTCCCCCCACTGTGCATTGTTTTGTGAGTGCTGTTGGCCAAAGTAGTTGAAATGCTTAGTATGAAGCAAATGATGACAATCAAGAGTCTAAGTTCGATACTGTGAGCAGTCATCAATATTATACATATTTCTGATGTGCACACTGAAAAGAAAAATCAATCCATCCGTACTTACATTAATCCCAAGCGGTGTCAAAAGTACGGTAATCCTGCTTTTTTTGAAATCAAGTACAGAAAGATTGATTCAAGTCGGAATATTCAAGTGCAAAATACTTAATTTTAGCCTTTATTCATACAAAAAAAAAAACTTTATTTTAAGTACAAGTATGTTTATAAACTTTATACACTGTCGTACTCGTACTGTGTTGGTGTTTGTTTGCACAAGTCACTGTTCTGCTCTTGTTGTTGTTTATTTTCATTACTCGGGCATAGCCGACAAGTAGCTGATACACGTCATCTTGCATGTAGATTCAAGCCCGCTGTATACTTGAATCAATCCGCCGCGTACTTGAATCAATCCTAAACTGCGTATTTTAATCAGTCCCGCGCGTGCTTGAAACAAGCCCAAATCAGGCTAACTTTTACTTATTTAATAATCCTGGAACAGACTTGAGAATTTTTATTTTTACTACTTATATAAATTTAATATTTTTACTTACTTGTTTTAATTTAAATTTATTTTTGTTCATTCCTGGTATTGAACTTAACTCATCATGTTTTGTAAACCAACGCCTTAGACAACTCAGCTAACTCGGTATAGAAAGAACGACGGCTAAAATCCAGTATAAGCCAGCAGCATGTAATACGATGTTTGTAGGCTATTAGTCGGCAGTGCACGAACTTCTGTTTGTTCGTGCACCAACAACAAGACAACAACATAAGCACATTATGCGATTGAAGCTATCAACAAGCAAACAAATTCCAACACTCTAGTAGTGTGTAAAAAGTTTATATTAATACTAGTACTTAAAAGAAGAATTTTTGTACATAATTTAAGTATTTTGTTATTGATTCAAAATTTTTTACTTGATTATCCCGTTTTCGTCTTGAGTTAAGTACATTTTAGTATTATTCGTACTTAAATTAGTCGTACTCAAAGTAAGTAGAAAATAGTTGAATTTAGTACGGCGTTTTTCTTTCTGTGCATTAGTGATTATGTTGCGCATTTGTAGCACTGAATTGTCTATAAATTTTTCAATAAAAGAGTTTGTGTCAATTATCTTAGTTAATAATGAGAGTTTATTAAACAAATTAAATAATTTCATTATAATAATGAAATAGTTTCATAAAACTAATGAAAAATTTCGTTAAAATTATGAAATAATTTTATTAAAATTATGAAAAATTATCGTTAATATGATGAAATATTTTTATAAGCTTACCGATATTAATTTATTGGATCCATGAAATTATTTCATATATTTATAATAAATTTTGCAGTTAAATAATTTTAATGAAACTTGTTTCAATAGTCCAACGAAGCTTAACGTTTGCTGAGTTTTAATGAACATTTTCGTTGAATTTATGCATAAAATTCTTTCAGTATACGAATGGAACGTCAGTGCAGATTTTCAAATTTTTCACTGAAACGAATCGGACAGCTATAACGCTTTATCTCTAGAGCTTCATTATCACACCTATCAAAATTGATTCCAAAAACTTACTAAAAATATGTTTTTTCTATCAGTTTAATATTTTTATTGCTCCACTAGTTACTCATACGCTCACTAATATCACTTAACATGCAATTATTTGTTTCAATAATCTGTCACAAGACAAGTCAAGTGATTGTTTCCCAAGGACCAGCAACCGGTTCGAAATCTGGAATTTCCAACAGGGACGTTTTAACATATTTAATGTAAATAGTAAAATCTTGTAATAAATAACATTTACGTATTCCACACCGAAATTAGTTGGTCATGTGACTTTATTAAATTTACTATGAAGCAATTACTGTTGTATCTCTCCTTAACATTATTAAAATGATACGAGTCTATTCATTTCAATCACAGACATTAAATTTGAGCAGGTATTTTACGTTTAATGTTGTTATTGTTCTTGTTGTTGCAAAATAAGTATAAACTTAGTGCCACAAAACAATAACAACACGAACAACAAACCATCAATAATCGAATTGCAATTCAAGGAGTGATAGAAAAACAAGCTGAATATAAACATCTACGAGAAAATTGAATGAAGTGGAGGAAAAATAGTACAAAAACAAAATCAAGTCACAAATTATAGCAAAATTGAGTCACGATTTGTAAAATGAAAAGGAATTTGCAGTTAGAAAAAAAAGAATAACGCAAATACTCTACTCTGGCTTAAAAGACAAAATCAAAACGAAAACAGGGAGTTTATTGCGATTTGTTTAGCTTTTTTTTGTCATACTTTGACAAACTGCCAAATAAAATGACAGACAGGCGGTTAGGCTGGGAAACTGTCAGGTACAAGTATTACATACACTCACATACAGGCCAAGTTACAATTTTCGTGAAGCTTTTTCGTTTGTGATGCGATAAATAACACACATATACAATAGCACTCAGTTGCATTTCAGTTACATCAAGTGCTTAATATTAGATTTCTCTATTTGTATTTTTTTTTTCTAACAAAAATTGTTTCCAACAATTCTTTAGGGTTTGTCAATATTGTTTGGAATTTATATTTTTGTCTCTCTTGTTAAAATATTCACAAAGTCAGGAAATCTTAGTTAAATATATTTTAAAAAAATGGTAAAATAGCTTTGAGAACTATAAAGGACGGATAAGAAATCACTAAACAAAGTTTGTGTTGAACAAAACAACCTTCAATAATTAAATTATACTGCAACGGTTGCGACAACTGTTTTATGGTTGTGGCAAACATTATATGATTGTAGCAAAAAAAACTATGATATCTTTACACCATCTTAAAAAACGGAAAATGCTATCAATTCGTTTGTAATTTTCTGTACAATTCATTCACTAATAACTCCGCCATTTATAGACCGACTTGGAAAATTTTTATTATAAATGAAAGGCAATAATTCCAAATTTATCTTTGTTTTTTGCAATTTATAACCGACTTCAAAAAGAGGAGATGTTTAGCAATTGGTCATGTAGTTTTATTTTTATTTTTATGGGTGCTCCCCCAGAACTCCGCCATTTAGAAAGCGATTTGGTATTTTTCTTCTCTATTTGATAGGATGTGCTTCTAGAATGGTCCCGTTGAAAAGTAGGCAGGGCCACTCCCTTACAAATACACATTGCTTTTTAACTTAAAGGATTCTTATGAAACTTTGCACACAGAATAAGCTTCCGTTGCAATACTACATCATGATTTAAAGTGATAGTGCCACGCCCATACGTGGTGAATTTTCCTTTCCAACAACTTGCACTAAACCGATTCTTATAAAACTTTGGCACACACATTGAGCTATCGTACGAACACACCATTAGACTAATAACTTTTTTTTCAGCTATTTTTATTTAACCCAGCTTATGAAACTTTGCATACGCATTAAGTTTCATGGAAAATACAATATTATAATTAGAAAAGTGGGCTGTATCACGCCCATGCAAAGTAAATATTCTTTTAAGCTAGTTCTTCTAAACCGATTCTTATGAAACTTCGCGCACACAATTAGTTCTAGTAAAAACACAAAATTATTATCAGAAAAGTAGGCAGTGCCACGCTTGTTTTGTAGTCGGGTTTCTTTTTTCCAAGAACAACATATTTGTTTTCGTTGGTTATCTGTCTGCATATCTCTCTTCTGTGGAGTCCATTTTTTTGCAAGAATCTATAGATAGAAAAATAAACCTGTGTATTACTTATAAGAAGACAAACGGCAAGAGCAATAGTTAGGAAATATTAGAAATCGAGAAATTAGAGCAGGCTAATTTATTTTTTCTAGCTATGTACTGGAGAGGGTAACCCCTCCACATTTAAAAAAATTAAATTTTTAACTTTCTTGTATCTGCACATTAAAAATAGTGGGAATTTATAAAATTAATGTGTGTTACTCTTAGAATAAAGTGCATTTTCAAGCAAAATTTTGGTGGTATATATAAGAAATTTCGAATATCCAATACTTTTAGAGCAAATGGTTACGTATGAGTAATATGATGGTACCATCATATTACGCATAAGCACTACATTAACAATATTGGTTATACGAATTTTCTTCGCATATATTTTTTAAAATTAAAAAGTCAGAAAAAAATTAAAATAATAGGTGGCTTCATATGTTTTTTAATAAATAGTAAAGAAATAAGAAATAAAATATTAAGTTTATTACAGTTTTCATTCAGATAAATAACATGCTTCTGAAAACTTGAACATTTTTAGAACACTTGCTCTCTAGGGCACATTTTTTTTGGCGGGAGGGTAACAATTAAATGACAGACTAATTACATCAAATATATATAATATCATTTGTAGAGAAGTTTGAAAAACTCAATGGGCCTTTTTTCTTAAGCGATTAAGTTAGAGTTTCGTCGAAAAATTCACCATTTTTGTCCAATGCTGGATAAAGCGTGCATACCTTAATCAATATTTGAAATAAAGAATTCTAGTTTAAAAAAAATTTGAGAATAATGGCGAGCAATTAAGCTCTTTGTTTTCAATATATAGCAATTTTTCACTCTCACTTCAAAATCTTGACTTTGATTCCTTTTCCCGACTACATGAAATTTTCTACGTGTTATCAAGATGCGTCCTAAGTCATAAAATATTTATTGGAACATTTTGGCTTATCTATTGGCGAAGGTATTGGCGAAAGAGAGAACAAAGTCGAGGTAAAAGCCAAATATTTTTTAAATTTAATGCCAAATATCTTTGAAAATACTTAAGATATCTTAATGAAATAAACTGTATTTTCTTTACCTGTTTATAACCTTTACAACAAGCTTAAATTTATCAAAATCAGATAATATGTGTTAAAGTTATAATATGCGTTAAAGTTAGCTCAACGTGTGTTTCAACAGGGTGTTTCAATTGGAATTAATGTGCACTATATTGTTCCATTGACCCCATTTTTAATTTGTTATATTGGTAATGCCATGTCAAATCGGCTAACTGTTAGACACGAATCCTTTCGATATTGAGGAGATTTGGTCAGATGTTGTTTTCTTTCATCCTATAACGAATTTATGCAAAAGGAAAAAATTAAGCATGTATATTTCAAATGACATTAAAGAATGTCATTTTTCGAAATTGTCAATCACAATTGATGGATGACCCAGGGATGGAATTCGTAATTTTAAAAGCAACGCAGGGTGGCATGGAGTATTTTCGACAAATTAAGTCATGTAAGATAATTTGCCAATATGAAAAATATATGGGAAATCATGTTGCAAATTACTTAATTTGGGCAAATCAAATATTTTGGACAAAATTACGTATATGGAAAAGAACTGTAATTTTTCCAAAAAAACTATTTTTTTTGCTCTATACATCTTTTGTAGCCCCAAATATCCTCTTTAAAATGGCATACGAACAATTCTTGTATATAAAATAGTTTTCGAGATATTTAAAAATTAAACTCAACACATTTGGTAAACTTGGCGAAATAATAATATTTTGAATATGTCATAACTTTTGAAATAAACCTTTTTAATTTTTTTTCCTTTCGTATAAATTGGTTATAGTATGAAAGAAAATAATTCACTAAATTTCATCAAAATCGGAAGCGGTCTTTCCTAACTGGTAGTCGATTTTATATGGAATTATCCATATTCCGTTAGAGTGTTATTGTTATGCCCTTTAATATAATGCCCATCACGATAGAATTTGATAGTTTTTACAATTTGTTTTGAGTTTGTGTACGTAACGTTACGCTATCTTATGGCCGCCATTTTGATTTTAAGAGAAAAAATGTAGCACATAACCATCTCAGCACAATAACGGATCGGTTGACACTTGAGTTATCAAAATCGGATAAGTAGTTTACAGACTTATTTTGATAGACTGCTAAACACACAACCCTTCCGGTCGGTGTTGGCGTAGTCGGGTAAAGAAGAATAAATATCAAGATTTTTAATGAAATTTTTTTAAAAACTTTCTTTAGCACCAAATTGAACAACACTATTAAGAACGACCTGAGCCCCAGTGTAAGTCCAGCGAGAAATAATGGCGCCTAACGAAAAAGAGAGTGGTGATAAATCTGTATCTGCTGCACTACTGATCCTATTACAAAATGGTGTATACAAAAAGTTAGAGGATGACCTACGCTTTCAGAGAAGGCACCATGTTACAATGCGTAAAAATTTCAGGGTCTCTAACAGTTCTAGATATAGAAGCATGTAAGAAATGATCAGACAAGCGGACAACGTACACACAGACAAATTTTATGATAAAATCATCATTTGATGTTAACTCAAGATGTTTTTACTATAACCTTCAAACAACATTTTTCCTTTTGAAATAAGCATATTTCATGTTGATTTTATATTCCAGCATAGTTAGAGCAACATGAATGTGATACTGCAATAATATGTAGAACCATGTTGAATAAAAGTTATTTCAGGTTGAAGCAACGTGAATTTAATGTAGCCATTTTAATAATTATTTTACTAAAGAGGGAGCCATGATGTGCATTAGCGCAGGCGTCACAAAACTTTGTGTTTTAGTTAGCTGGCCTCAGCCAAGATTTGAATTCGGGCTCATGCTATCATCACATGCTTGGTAGTCAGCGCGCTAGACAGTTAGACACAACATCATAAAATATACTTTCCCCCATATTTATAAGCGATTGTGAAATTCGTACATTGTTATTTTCAATTTTTATTAAAAAAAATCAATGAATAAGAATTATAATTGAGTTTAATTTTTTTTATCGTAAAATAATTCTTATTTTTGAGTTTTATTTTTTAGCTCAAAAATAATGATTATTTAAATTTTTTTTTTCGAAAGTAACGATTATTTCTTGATTTTTATTTTTTGTTTACAAATAACCATTACTGTAGGTTTTTAATTCTCGTAATATGACAGATTTATCTGAAATTTGTTAGACACCTTTACTGAGTGTTGCCGTTTTTTGTATTTTCACGGCTTTCAGTGTTGCCGTTGTTTTCCGGGAAATTTCTGAGATTTTGGGTAGGTTTATAAAAAAAATTTTTAAATTCTGGGAACCTCTGGGATTTAAGGAAGATTTTTGTACAAGTTTTTGGGAATCCGGGGAACTTTTGGGATTTTTGGGGAAATTTTTTTAATGTTTTTAGGAATCCGGGGAGCTTCTAGGATTTTGGGGAGATTTTAGTAAAATGTTTGGTAATCCGGGGAATTTCTGGTGGAGATTTTTGTAAAACTTTTTGGGAGTTCGGGGAGCTTATGGGATTTTTTGGAGATATTTGTTTCAATTTTGGGGAATTTTTAGACCGGTTTTGTGTCTAATTGTGGTGTCCTTCTTAGTGAAGATGTATCGGCTAAATTCTTGAGAAGTATCACCTAAGTATCTTTCAGGCAATATTTAAGAAAGTAGTTATGAATTACACTGAATTGAAATTCAAATGGCTTGTTACATATGACTAATAATTACATCAACAACGTAACGATTAAAACCTAAAATATACCATATTTACACTATGCAACTTTGTTGCATGCAATTTTCATTTTAAGTGAGAGTGTTGAAATAGAAATGTACACATTTTGTATTTCTTCTCTGTCTTTCTCACTGAAAAAAGAGAGTTGCATGCAACAAAGTTGCATAGTGTAAATACGGTAATAATGATTATTTTTAAGCAAAAACTAAAAATCTGGAAATAATCGTTACTTTCGAGCAAAAAAATAAAAATTTTAAATATGTAATCGTTATTTTTGAGCTAAAAAATAAAACTCAAAAAAAGAAATATAACTCAACTATTACTCTTATTAATTGTTTTTTTTTAGTAAAAATTGAAAATAAAAGTTTATTGCATAAATGGAAAGTATGTCAAAAATAGTAATTTTATTGTTCAACAACATCTTACTAATATTTCGGGATCATTATGATTTTTTGGTAAAAAATTTGTGTAATAATCATTATTTTCAGTCCCTGGATCTAATTGATAATTTACATAAAACTTATCTAAAATTAAAGTTAAAGTCATGCTGATTTAAAATTAAATACAACGTCGATATATCATTGATTCACTATAGTATATTGTACAACTTTAATTTAACGTGATAAAAACTTAGCTTGAAAATATTGATTTTACTATTTTATGAATTCACTATTGAAAAATATTGTGAATTCACTATTGAAAAATATTGTTTTAACAGTGAAAAATATTAAATCACACCTTGCGTACAGTAACCGCAAATATTAATTGGTTTGCCCTAAAATTGCTCGATAATTAAATAAACAGCATTTTCTAATACAAACACACTTAATGGTCTCTGCAATGTCGGTAAACGCAAATTGTTATCGTTTCCTCCTGATACCACCTGTAGGGTATTCGACCAATATACATAAGTTCAGAAAAATCAATAACTTCCTAATAATGGAGCAAAAAAAAATGTATTTATCTAGAGTAGCAAAAACAAGAAACTGAACAATACAATAAACGCTATGAACTGACATAACCTAGACGAAATAACTGTCAAACATACTTCAAAGTTTGTGGTGCTGGTACTCAATCTGTTTGTGCACAAATACTCATGTCTATGCATGCTTGTGCATGTGATGCTTTGTACTCCTCACATCAGTGTTGAAAGTACTGTTAAGATTTGTAAACTGTTTTTTCTTGTTTCCTTTTTTCCTGTTTGTTTGTTTCTGTGATATTGTTGTCTCTTGTATGACAATAGTGTCAAATAAAATAAACAGAACAAGTTTAAATAATGCATACAAGGAAACTAAAATTGTTAAACTGTTTACACTGAAAGGAAAAAATTGAATGTTAGAAAAATTGAATGTTAGCAGCAGACCGGCAGATCGTTTTATTTGTGTAGCTATTAATGTAAATATTTTTCGACAAGTATCTATAGCATTTTTAATAGACAGTTATTTTTGCTGAATCAGGGGTTATTTGTCGCTTTCGGTAACGAATTGATGCGATCGAGGTTTCTTAAAATTTTTTTTTATATACTTTATAATATTTTTTCTACAAAAAAAACTTTGCTGGGTTATAGATTTTCTTATGTTTTCAGTTTAGTTCTTTATTATCTTTTCGAATGAATGGTTTTTTTTCTAAAGCCTAAGAAACAAAACATAAAACGCAAATTTGCTATACATTTTCTTAATACGAATATTATTGTGCTGATCTGAAAAGTTTTGTAAAAATGTTCATAATTTTTTGCAGCTATTGTTAGATATTTTCAGTTGGTTCCTTGTTGTTTGTTTGTATATTTTGGGGTCTAAAACTACTATTTATTAGTATTTTTGTTAAGATTTTATTCCAACAATATCAACAGTTGTGAAAAAAGTGAATGGATTTTTGGTATTCGGATTTAAAGTGATTGAGACACCAACCGACGACAACAACAGTAACAGCAACAACACAGATCACAATAATAGTGGCAATAGCAGCCACTGACTGCAGCCAGATAATGTCGAGTGTTTCAGCAAGTATTTTAGTTTGTAAAAACCGTTAAATAGTTTTTTGGTAGTACTACCACCGCAACACTACACATATTAACGGTGCCTTTTAGTCGCTTTTATTCAATAAAATCTAATAAAATGTTTAACGAAAAAAAAACAAACAAAAAATCTCCACTGCAATGACACACATACGGTGATAGTTAAAAACGCTTGCCGACAGCTTCGAATGTAGTTAATTCCCACGATTATTTTTCCTTTTATTTTAAGTTGCCTTTCATAAGGCATCTATCCAAGCAACCAATGAAACAACTTAAGTTTTCGTAATTTATATAGGAAATAAAATTAAATCTCAAAATATGATTACGAGGTAAACGAAACCAATATCTTCACATCTCTCGAAATGCGTAAAAATATATTAGCCAAGGTAAATGAAACAGCACTTGCTTGAGCGAAAATGTGAATTTTTTAAAATGGAAAGGTTTGATGGGATAAATGATTGAATATTCAAATCAAAAATTTCCAGTTATTCATCATCTGCCATATGTTTAGTTAGCGCTACACTTGCTTACCCTACTTAAGGTATTTTTACTTTTCCTCTCTTTTATATGAAGTAGTGTAATCCTTTTACTTTTCATTGAGCGTCAGCGAACGTGAACTAGTATCTTGCAGTAGTTAATTTGTTAATTGCGCCATTTTCCGTTGGATTTATTTTTTGTAAATCAAGACGAGGCCCTATCCTCCTTGTACACTGATAGACGAACCGTCATAACGCTGATATAGCTTTATTTCAATATTAGGACAAGTATCTTCTTTTTCGATCCCAAGACACTTTTCATCATCGCAGTGATCATCCTTTACATTAGAGGGCTGAACGAATATACTCGAAAGTACTCGTATGTACATGTGTTTGTGTGTGTATGGATATATCTTTTTTGTATATATGTGTGTATATATGGATGTATGTATGAATATTTGGTCGTGGCTACACTCTAAAACATTACTTCAAATTTACGATCATATATTGTCTAAATTTGTATTGAAAATTTCTCCTTGTGTAAAATTACATCGATTTTGTAGTTGTTTTATTAAAGAAAAAACCTTTCAAATTAAACATATTTAGTCCAAGTGGAAAAAATTTAACATAAAGTATAATACGGGTATGGCTGAATGGTGGATACGTCAGACTATCAGTCAGGAGGTCGCGGTTCAAAACTGCACGCAACCAATCGTTTTTTTTTAGTAAAACCATTTTTTTCAAAAAT
Organism: Panzeria rudis; assembly: GCA_956483635.1. Taxonomy (NCBI): domain Eukaryota; kingdom Metazoa; phylum Arthropoda; class Insecta; order Diptera; family Tachinidae; genus Panzeria; species Panzeria rudis. The sequence continues at coordinate 175,362,432 of OY101448.1, forward strand.
AATGCGTGTGTAATTTTAGGTCGATAATAATCTGTAAAGTGTTTTAGAGTGTATGTATATACACACATATACATGCATGTATATATAAGTATATACATACATAAGAATATACATTTATGTACACACGAAATTCATACGAGTACATTTTACGAATACATTTGAGTACACTTTGCAGCCCTCTTCTTTACATCAGATGGTCACTTTGTCATCAAGAACGATATTGACAATTGTGTCATCAATGGATTGATTAAAAATATTTATATATAAATTTTTTTCAATCCAAGTGATTTTATCAGGATGAAGTTCGTAACGCGATATCCAAAAAAAAAGTTAAAATTTACGTTTTAGGTGTAAGCTATGTTTAGCCTTTTTATGTAAAACATCACAAGAAATATTTTTGTAAAACATTTTAACCATTTCTTTCCTTAAAAAGGTACAAAAACTCCCTTTCAGTGGCAATATAGTGGACTGAAATAATCTACAAAAATATTTGGCATAAAATTCTACGAGAGGTCCCTAAAGACACCCAAGCTCCCGATTTAACTTGAACGCCAGAAAATATTCAAAACTTAAAATGGGCTTAAGGGTTAATTTTCTACTTATTGACAATTTGAAAGCGGCATAAGAAATCTTAAAAACTTTACGTTTGGTATGTGTTCAGCTTTCTTTTTTTTTTGAAAAACACTGAGAAACATTGTTGTGGAACAATTTAACCCTCTAACTCTTCGCTGTATGGGTCTTTTTGCACCGTTTTCAAGAAAGGGACAAAAACTCGCCTTTAGCGGCGCTATAGATAGCTCAAATGGCCTCAAAAATATTTACCATAAAATTCTATTATAGGTTTTTAAAAACATCCCAGCTCCAGACATAACTTGAAGGTCAGATATCATTCATTAAAATAAGATTAAGGGTTAGTTTTGTACTTATTCACAATTAGTACATCGGCATAAAAATTCTTATAAGCATTACGTTTAAGGTATAAAATGTGTTAATCGACTTCAAAAAGGAAGGATGTTATCAATTCGTGTGTATTTTTTATGATTGCACAGGTATAACTCTTTTAAATGTCAACCGATTTTCGAAACTCTTTTTTTTAAGGATTCGCCTGCAGTTTGGTCCTATAATTTTTTCGGCAAATCGGAGGGGAAGCTTGCTACCCCTATGCATAACTCTGTCATTTGTCAAGCGATTTTCAAAATTTTTGTTTGAAAGGGTTCGCCTGCAGTTTGGTCCCATAATCTTTTTCGAAAATCGGAAGGGGAAATTCGCTCCCCCCATGCATAACTCTGTCATTTGCCAACAGATTTTCAAAATAGTTTTTTGTTTGAAAAGGTGTGCCTGCAGCTTGGTCCCATAATTTTTTTTCGAAAATCGGAGGGAGGAAACTTGCTCCCCCTATGTATAACTCTGGCATTTGTCAACCGATTTTCAAAAAAAATTTTTTTTTTTTAAGTGTTTGCCTGCAGTTTGGTCCAATAATTTTTTTTCGAAAACTGAAGGGGGGAAATTTGCTCCCCCTATGCATAACTCTGTCATTTGTCACCTGATTTTCAAAATTATTTTTTTGTTTGAAGAGGTTTGCCTGTAGTTTGGTGCCATAATTTTTTTTCGAAAATCGGAGGGGAGAAATTTGCTCTCCCCTATGCACAACTCTTTCATTTGTCACCCGATTTCCAAAGTTCTTTTTTTGTTTGAAAGGGTTTGCCTGTAGTTTGGTGCCATAATTTTTTTTTTTTCGAAAATCGGTAAGGAAATTTGCTAACAACCCTTCCCCCCTTTCCATAAATCTAGTCATTTGTGAGCGTATTTTAAAAATAGATATTTTCTTTTAAAGTGTTTGCATGATGTTTGGTCTCGTAAATTTTGTTCAAAAATCTGTGGGAAATATTGATCACAGAATAACTGCTCCATTTATGTACATAATTACAAAATTCTTTATTTGTTTGAAAGAGTTTACTTGAAATTTGGCTTAATAGAAGTAAAAATCGGTCGGACTTGACCGTTTTTCAAAATATTTTATTTGAAAGGACATAAAAGTTTTGGTACTATTAAAATGTCCGGACACCACATTTAAAGACAAACATACCATTTGAACTAACACAAAATTGGGTCCGTTTTGTAATCTGTTTAATAAAATCTTTGGATTGAAGTGGGTTTTTTTTTGGCAGAATTATTGTGGAACATTTCAGTCCGCGATATTGCCGCTGAATTTGAGTTTTTCATCTCCTTTTTAATAAGAAAGGGATAAAACGATTTATACATCGAAGAATTAGAGGTTAAAATGTACCACAAAAATATACATCTTGGTGTTTTACATCGAAGTTCTGACCACATATTATACCTTAAATGTAAAGCTTACAAGATATCCTATGCCGAGTAAATATAACTATGTACAAAAGGGGTGGAAATATAACTCCCCCTAAAATCGATGCTAGATGTAAACTTACAAAACGCCGATACACGTGTATATGTTTTTGTTTTCCTCTACAAGAATAAGTTGTTAAATGGTCGTTGTTTTGAAAAAAAAAATAATTTTGTTGTACAGTGTAATTGGACTCATATGGGGTCATCTGGCAAATAGGGTAATTTCCTTCAAGGTGGATCGGAGAGGCCATACATGGACGTGCTTTGTTACCTATATTATCGATCCTGTCTATTAGCTCGGTACTAATTAGGGCTGCCAGATTTAATCAATACACAAGCTTGACATTTGATTAAAATCGGCTTGATTTTCAAAAAAAACTTGACACTTTATAATGTATAAAAAAAACTAAAACTAGCCAAAAACACAGTACTACATATTTTCTTAGACGGAAGAACGTTTTCTTGTTAGAGAATTAAAAGGTATCTTCTTCTTAAGTGCTCCAAAACTTGCTTCTATGGCTATGGCAAGAGGCTTTAGTAAGAAAGCAAGCTCATCGACAATCTGAATAACGACAATGCGATTCTGTGCCTAAATACAAAAATGCAAAAAATGAAATATTTTGAGAATCGTCGTAAAAAATTTAAAAGTTCACCTGACCACTAAAAATGTTTGTGTTTCGACCCACCTTAATATACATGCACACATATTTTTAAAAATACTTTTTTTTTAACATAAAAATAATTAAATTATTTTTCCATTCTGCAATATCATCTCTAATTGCTACAAAACTTTAAAGCAGCCATGCAGTAGTATTTTTTATTAAGTAAGCAAAAAACCTCTCTCTTACTTTTATTGAAAAAAGTCTATTTATTAATAAAATTGGCCATCTTTATAGTTAATTTTGGTTTCTGGTACAAAGAAACATTCAAATTAATAGACACAAACACATACACTTACATACACAGCAGGAACAACTCGAATATATGGACATAAACTCTAAAATCAATAATTGGTAAAAGTACAATAAATCGAAATGTATCTAAGTTAAACAACAACAAAAACTGCAACAATAAATGTATAAAATTTAATAATAAAAACAACACGAAAACTACTTTTAGCCATAAATAAGTAGTACCAACCAACTCAGCAAAACTAAAAAAGAAAACAAAAATCAAAACATCAAAACATCAAACCCAGCCAAGTTTTTTATTATTTTTTGACCATAGTGATGCCTAAACTAACGATGAATATTGGCGTAATAATAAGTTACAACAAATTAAAAAAATTGTTCAAACGTTCATATGTACGATTGTATTTGAGTGTCTGTCTTTTTATCTCAAACTCTGTATTGTGGATTATCTAGGCACATGTTAGTGCGCCAGGCCAAGTTCCGGCCACACAGTGTGCATATTATATGAAACCATTCGAGCTATTTTTAACAGCCCCCCCCCCCAACCCTCATAAATTTGCTCCCCTCATGAAATATTGAAACTTGATACATAAGATGTCCCTACCAGGCGCGGATCCAGGGGAGGAGAAAAACGAATAAAATATACCTCATTTCTAATGATTTTCTAACAGACATTTTATAAAATGGTATATTTCATACAAAAGTTCATCTCCCCAAAAGCTTAATCTGGATCCGCGCCTGCTCCCTACAGAGGTGAAATTGGAAAGTTATACCATAAAAGCTTCCCGAGGTATGAAGGTGTAAAAAGTGCATATTCACTGACTGACTCACTGACTCATCAACACTGACTCTACTAGGTGTTGGTGAGCAATTAACTAGAAAAATCTCAAAACGGGTACTTTTCACCTGGGGAGGGGGTAGGGTGCGCCTTCTCTGTATGGGACGCTTCCAGTACAGCTAGAAAGCTGAAATTTTGGTACATAGGTAGGTCCCAGTGAGCAATTGACACAAAAAATTTGAAATTGGGCACTTTTCATATGGGCGGAACTAGGGTACCCCTTCTTTATATGGGGCACTTCCAGTATAGCTAGAAAGCTAAAATTGGGTACTCAGGTAAGTGTTCCTGACGATCAATTAACGAAACAAGTTTGAAAACGGGAACTTTTCATCTAGGGGGGAATAGGGTGCCCCTTCCTTTCATGGGGAACTTCCCGTATAGCTAGAAAGCAGACATTTGGTATACAGGTAGGTTTTGATGGGAAAATACTAAGAAAAATGTGAAAACGGAAAATTTTTATCTAGGGCGGGATGAAGGATGGAGGGGTAGGGTGCCTTACATTTGTATAGGACACTTATTGTACGAAATAAAAGCTTAGAAAATCCGCACAAAACACAAATGTGAAAATGAGGCCAAGTTCCTACCCAGAAATTTCTCCCGTAAAAAGTACTGAGTTCAAAATAAAGACCGAGTTCTTGATAGGTACATTACCATCTCATTTGTAGGCAATCTGTTCGCTGGGCAATATCTTTTTTTTTTGCCTTTCTAAAATGGGAAAGAATTATGTATGGGAAAAATATTGCCAAACTTACAGGTTACCTAGAAATTAGATGGTATTGTACCTATCAAGAACTTGGTCCTTATTTTGATCTCGGTATCTTACGGCTGAAATTTTCAGATAGAAACTTGGCCTTATTTTCACATTTGTATATTTGTGCAGATTTGTATTTACTCATAGTTTCTGTATCTGTTACTTTAGCCCCTCAATGAACTGTCTATGAGACTTTTGGAAATCAACAATGAAACCACTCTCGTACTAATAGAAACAAATAGTTACGAGCAAAAAAAAAACAAATAATGTACGAAAACAAAAATCAGGTTTCTTGCTAATTTTTTTGTTATTGTTTTTGTTCCTTGAGATTGTTTTGTATCTTTAAGTGTCTGTTTTTTTTTGGAAGTGTATATAACACTACGAAAAAATTAAGTTTTTTTAGGATTTGAATTACATTTTAAGCTTAGAAATACAAATCTGTCCTGTTAGACTAATTACTTACTAGTGCACTTTGCGGGTTTGCGGACTCTACTCCCACCAAATACTGGAAATCTTTCTGACGGCAAGCCAGCTGGCCGAATAGAAAAGCATTAAAGATTAAGTTTAGGAATGTCCTAGACAAAAGTCATTCTCCTACTGCTCGAATGTACCTCGACGCCTTGCTAAGTGCTTTCGAAAAACTGGGTCTTGATATTTCAACGTGAATTAATTTTTGGAAATCTCACATGGAGTACTTTGACGACCAGATGGCAACAGATCTGATTACCTTAAGCTTTCTTTCCATAGGTACAGACGCGACACGAGCCGAAAGATATTGCCGTCTCAGCCGAAGTGGCCAGCATCACAAAAGAGAAATAATTTTGCTGTCAAAGTTTGCGTGTCTGGTTAGACTGTGCCATAAGACGAGCTGGCCGTTCTCAGAACTTGCTAAAGCAACTATAAACAATTTTTTATTACCTTTAAGATATATTGAGATGATTTTTTTTATATATCCAATGGCTTCGGAATTATTCAAATGAAAATAATGAAAAATATTTTTTAAGCAAAATTGAAAAATTTTTCTAGTAAAATGTTTCTAAAAAATAGAAATAATAAATGTATTCCAAAAGATCAACGTGGCAATCATGCTGTGAAAGGATAAATAATTTGCCTGAGACAGTACGACTACAAAAGGCCTTGTCACAGGAGCGTTCAAATGTTCTCTGTACACTGAAGCGGCCAGATGGGCGCGTACAGAATCACCAAAAAAGACTACACTTCTACTGGTTACACACTTTACAGGATCACTGCCAATAAAGCCTGTTTCAGTTCCTCAATGGACACCTAGCTGTACCTGGATCGTAGCTTAGCGGAAAGAATCTTTGGGAATGACTAAATAAGCTAGGCGTTATCTAAATTTAGCCATTATAAATGCCCAGGCCCAGATGGCTTATATCCATGCCTCTTAGAACAGGGTCGAGATTACATTATTCCACAGCTGTCCAGGATTTTCAAATCAAGCCTATTTGCGTGTTTTACACCGCAGGCTTGGCGACGGGTTGAGGTGGTCTTTATACCGAAGGCTGACGAAGGATCTGAACATCTACCAAAATCATTCATACCAATCAGTCTTAGCTCGCTTTTCTTGAGAACGAAGTAGAAACTGCTGGCCAGTTACACTAGGAAAAATTATCTCATAGTGTATCCGAATTTGCATACCAGCGGGGCCAATAGAATGTAAGAGACAGCCTTACACACCTTAACCACTGTCATAAAAAAGGTCCTAGGCGCTAACCAAATAGCCCTATGCGCTTTTGTAGACATTCAGGAAGCCTTTGACAATACATCGTACAATGCGAATGGAGTTCCGAAAATTATAAATAAAACTGGACTATAGAAATGTTGTCATCCAGGGTCGTTGAGTTAAACCTATGTGAGACATTGAAGATCATCAGAACATTTAGAGGTTGTCCACAAGGTGGCGTTCTATGACCGCTACTGTGGACGTTGGTCACCGATGAATTGTTTGAAGAATTAAACAACCTGGGCTTTCGAACATATGCCGACGACCATATCACATCTGTGGAAGTGTGGCAGTACGGAACCATTTCGGAAAGTATGCAACAAGCTGTAAATTTAACTAACAAATGGTGCAAAGATAGGGGGTTGTCCATTAACCCTGAAAAGACAATCCTTGTACAATTATCAGGATCTCCAGCGAAGTTAAATACCTAGGGGTAATTTTTTTGACTAGCACTCACTTGGAATGAACAAGTTCCCTATAATGCCAACGAAACCATCAGGCCACTTCATGTCCAAAGGCTATTTGGCAAAACGTTCCCACGTCAAATTGTCAAATCAGAAATCATATATTGGTCATATATCATAAAATAATAATAAAGCCAATACTAACATAAGCTGGCCTAGCTTGGTGAATGAGAAGTCCCGCAGGAGCGCACTTCGGCTTCCAGACATCTCCACCATAAAAACTGAAGATCAGTTATAATAAGTGACCAAATACAACCAACATAAAACTTCACCAAAAACTTTGAGATTCTAATTGCTGAAAGAGGCCAATGGCTGAACCATGTTACGTGCACGAAGGTGCTGACCAGATCTGGTTCACTGACGGCGTGAAACGGGGGTAGGGATATACAGCCCTAACTTCCAAAGAGGCCTTCCCATGAGTAAATACCCTACGATTTTCCAGGCGGAAGCTTATGCCATACTTACTTGTACTAGAGAATGCCTGAGGAGAAAGGGTAAAGGTATTCGTATCATCTTGATGGCAGATAACCAAATAGCGCTCAAGGCCATAATCTCTTATGAGATAACTTTGGGTATTCTCATAGATTGTGTTACATCTCTAAATGAACTTGGCGCTCGACATAAATTAATGTTATGTTGGGTGGCTGGCTACGAAGGCCATGCTGGAAACGAACGATCTGACTGTTTAGCTAACTCAGTGTAGGTTTAGAGAACCGGAACTCTTCTTTAGCACCTCACGAGGATATGTCCAAAACCTAAATCATTCCTGAGCTGGTATGGAATTTGTTCTCCATTTGGAAGCCCTTTACGGTCTCAGAGAAGCAAAACGATTCATTATGTTATCCCAAAACAAATCCCAAAATTTACTGCTATTGGACAAAAATGACCTAAGATTACTAACAGGGTGGCTTACCGTACACTGCAGTCTCAGACGACACTAATGTATCTTTGGCAAACCTGAGATTAATCTATGAAGAATCTGAGAAACGCAAGAAAAGACAACGAGCCACATTCTCTGTGACTGCCAGGCGGTAGTGGGGTGCAGAATGAAGTTCGTTGGAGGTATCTTGATGACTCCAAGTAAAGTATACAATCTGTCACTGTGTAGAATGATTGTCTTTGTTCGTAGCATTAATCTACTTCAGTGAACACTTGGGCTGCACAAAAGATCCTTTAGGTCGCGGTAATTATGGCATTTACATAATGGGGCTGATTGTGTTAGGCGTTGGCGTAAACGCCTAAGTAGGTTTTTGTAGTAGATTAAAGAACACGGGTTGTGTGTGGCTTTAATCTATTACAAGAAACGATATAGGCGTTTACGCCCGCCCCTTGTGGAACATTTTGACCCTCTAGGTCCTTTCTCAAAAAATGGGGAAAAAACGTCCCCTTCAGCGGCGATTTAGCGGACAAAAATGTTCCAAGTGGTGATTTATATAAAAGTGTTGAGCATATCTTACACCTTAAATGGAAGGCTTGCAAGATTTCATATACCGAACACTAATTGAATGATTTCTGGCGTTCAAGTTGAGTCTGGAGCTTGGCTATCTTTAAAGACTTATAGTAAAATTTTATGGCAAATACTTTTGTATGATACTTCAGCCTGCTCTGCCGCCGTCTTTTTTTTAAGAAAGCGACAGACAACCCATGCACTGAAGAGTTAGAGGGTTAAAATGTTTCCCAAAAATGTTTCTCGTGATGTTTTACTAAAAAGTGATGAAAACATCTTATACCAAAGGGAGGAAACTGTAGCTCCGCCTAAAGTAGATCCCATATGTTAACTTTCAAAATGCCGATACATGTAAATATTTTTTTGTGCCCTCTACCAGAATCAGTCGTTAGAGCCAAACAATATTTTTTTGTGTTGTACAGTCTTACCTTTGAGATATTTTGATACGATTTTTTATAACTCAACGGCTTCGCAGTTATTCAAAGCGATATAATGAAAAATATTTTTTTGTGAGAAATTTAAAATTTTTAATGTTAAAAATTTATAAAAAAAAATGGAACACGTCAAACATGTACACTTTTTTGGAGTATCATGAAACCACGTTACCTTTAAGGAAAGCAGTATTTTTTCCTATAAAAATCGATAAATTAATATTGATTTTGTTTGCGATTTTTGAAGAGGCTGTTTTACATATTTTATCATAGCTTTAGAACGAATTGTCCGATTTTGTCAAAGAACACTTTAAACAATACGAACTTTATTTATCTTCAAATCGATTGAAATATTATTCTGATATATGCGCCACGAATTCAGAGTTTTCTCATTAATTCAAAACTATATAGATTTTCGAGTACTTCTAGATTGAAAATATCAGAAGGTTTAAGGGATGCCTGCGTCGTCAACCTTTTGCAATGCTTTTTGTTTTATTTTTTAAAAAATCTACTTTTTGTATAATTTTAATGTCGGGAAATTGAATATCAATGTCTTTTGGAAATGTTGGTTTCCATCCCTGGGGCCAGATTCCGCAACGATGAATTTTGAAGTGTTTGCCAATTTCAGTGTTCACTTTTGATTTGTGCACACGCAACTGTGAGAATCTATTATTTTGATAGTTATAGGGAACACTAGGGCCTAAATTTTTCACTGGAAAAAGTGCGGTTTATTTTTTTGGTTTTAAGTGTTCACTGGCAAAAAATCATCGTTACGGAATCCAGTCCCTGTTCCTTATTACGCTTTTTTAAATTCTTAAAAACTAGTGAGAAAATTGCATCTTTATTTTAAATATTTATAGCAAAATAATAAAACAAAAGCTTGCGTTTTCGGTCTCATTTTTGAAGAAAATAACTTTTGAGTAAAATTCTTGTAATTTTTAGTCTTTGTCAATGTAAAGTTCTTGGTTTTATTAAAAAATATGTTCTGATATATATATTTTTCTCTTTCAACCTTTTAACTAAAAAGTTACTGAAAATTTTGTTTCCTACATTCCTATCGATAATATTCGATATGTGTTGTTTTTCTTTAATATTTATGTTTTTGTTGTTATTGTTGGAATGTTTCTACCAACAAATGAGCCACATGTACTTCAGCCAGACTTCAAACCATGTTGCAAATCTCCTCAACCCATGTTCAAATGCAACTAGAAATGTATTAAGATTTATTTTTTCTATCCTTTTTTTTTGTTTTTGTCTATCATTCTTAGCATTTATGCCAAGAAGAAATTTCGAGAGTTGCGTGTGTGTGTGTTGCTTTGGAAAATACACCATTTTCATTTAAGAGAAAAGTGATTAAAGGTCAAAATTGAAAAAAGATAATATATGAAAAAACAAACAAAATATGTACTAGAGAGACCTTGTTGAGGTTAACTAGATCACCTCTTAAGGCTCAGTTAGCCGACCGTAACGTTGATGTAGTTGCATGTGCTGATCGTTTCTGTCTCATAGCTTTTCAATGTGAAAGAAACGATCAGCGCATGCAACTACATCAACGTTACGGTCGGCTAACTGAGCCTTTACTTTCTTTGCGTAATGTAGTAGAGCTCTGCAACGAATAAGATTTTTTATGTTTGTGAAGTTCTACAAATTTTTCGAATACAGTACATACTTGGTCTCCCACTCATAATAACAACCAATTGAATGGCTGTGTATAAGTATGTAGCCGCAGCCATATAAGTTCGTTTGAAATGAGCAAGCAAAAATGTGAACATATTAAAATATGAATATGTATTAAAATCATGATACAATAATGCAGGTACATGCATGATGCAATAATTAGGTCTCTTCAACACTACAACAAAAATGCCGTAATCGTGAGATGTCAAACCAACTCCATATATAAAAAATTTTGTTTATGTTTTTATATATAAAGTTTGACATCTTTACGATGGTAAACAATAAACAGCTGTCGAGCTGCATTAAACTGATTATTGGATCATGGGTACATGCATTAGAAAAAATTCTCGTCTCACAAGAAGATTTGACAACCTAGATGAGAAAAATTTTCTAATGCATGTACCTGCATTATTGTATCATGTATTAAAATATACTCTTGTACTTGTACAAGCATTGAAAATTTCATGCGGAATTAAAATGTGTGGAATTAGAAAAGCATTGTTGTTGCAAATTATTATTTATAACATACCCGAAAGCTTGTCAAAAAATATACACATGTTTTACATTGTACCTGAAGGGCCCCATACTTTACACCAGTATGCACGTACGATCAAGTGTTGGGGCCAGTGGTTTGGTCGTGTATGGGCATTTGGTGTGATTATACACTTTACTGTAGCCATGTCAAACAGAGTTGGATATTTTGTTGATGGTACCAATTTGTGGTATTGTGTATGGTGAATTTAGCTCAGTTGAGAAACGTTGTCAAAGAGCAAACATCGGGCTAAAATACATGTACTTGAAGAAATTAATCATAAATTAAGAGAAAAGGCACGAAATATATATTGTAAAGTCTGTCTGAAATAAAACAAGTCATTTTTTAAAATAAAAAACAGGAATTTTTCTTAATTTATATTTTCAAAGCAATATCAGTAATAAATGCAGTGCGCTCTATGTTCAACAACTTATGGGTAACAGCAACATACAAAAAGCAGAACAACGGGTGGATTTATTCTACATATTTGTTATTCTAAAAAATGTATACGCTTTTTTGTTGTGATACTTCGAATAAGTGTTCATGTTTTGTTATTTCATGTGTACTTCACGTGTTCGAGTATTTTGTGCCCACCTCTATAATGTAATCCATTATATTATATATCACGTGAAATCTAATGCCAATATTTTTTTTGCCACATATGTTGTAGGAAATGGTGTAGCTTGATTTGAAAAATTTTTTTTGCAAGTTTTTTGGCAAATTGTCGCTGTTTTTTTGTTTTTTTTTGTTTGTTTTATTTCTCTTCTCCAAACGAAACTTTTATATTCATCAGCTTCAGCCAGAGCAGCAGCATCACTGACAATTTATCTAACTTTTTTTTCTTCTAGTTAGTTTTGTGAATGCTGATGTTTTTTTTTGTTTTTTTCCTAGCATTTCATGAAGCTTAAGAGCTTATTTGTTGAATCTATTGGTAAGTTTGTGGGTTTCCTTAAATTTTTAGATTTTGAAGTTTGAAAAGGCGGAAACTAAAGGAGTTAAAATTATATTAAAATGAAAATGAGGTTTCATTAAATACATAAAAAGTTTTAGCGAAGCTATTTGAAAATTTTTATAACATGGTATAAAAAAATTAAACTGAAAATTAAAATTAAAATTAAAACCCTCTATTTCAATATTATTTTCTAAAGAAATCAGGACAAGTTCCAGCCACACGGAACTATTCGAGCTGTTTTTATCACCCTCATAACTTTGCTCCACTTAATCATAAAATAATGAGACTTGAAGCATAAAGTTCTACCGTTAAGGCTTCCCGAGATATTAAGGAGTAAAAAGTACATATTTACTGACTCACTGTTGCCAAGCTTACAGGTTGCCTAGATATGAGATGGTATTGTACTTATCTTTATTGTACTGGTCTTTATTTTGATATCAGTACTTTTTACGGCCGAAATTTTTAGATAGGAACTTGACCTTGTTTTCAAACTTATGTTTTTGGGCGGATTATCAATATCTTCCGCGTTATCTGATTTATAGCTTTAACACAATATTTAATTCAGAAAGCTGGATGTTGTATCATTAGAACTTTTTTATAAGTTTACAGCCACCAAGGTAAATATTTTTCATGCTTCAACATTTTTGGTTTATATAAAAATGTAGCAGATTCTGCTGTTAATAAATTATAAAAACGAAAATTTTTCAAAAGTTTTAATTGAAAGTTTTTACTCTTTTTAATGTCTGCCTCTAACTGCTGCTCCATTTACTTGTCTATAAGTTTCCTGTTTTTTTATTTTCATTTTCTTTTATTACACTGTTTTTGTTTTTAAGAATATTTTTTTTAGCTTCTACTTTGGCAACCTTATTTTCTCTGTTAATGTCCGCTGTGTTTTTTTTTTACTCTTTTGATTTGAAATATTAAGATTCTGTATACCCTACACCAATATTTGTAATCGATTGTAACATTGTACGTTATATATCAATTTTTCAAGCATATTAAGCCGAGTGTCCACTAGCAAGTTTTCTTGCGAAAGTTGCTTCCAGAAGTGATTTCCAAAAGCTTTTGTCGTGTAAACACGACAACAATTATGTAGACACACGTGTTTGTTGCGCTTTTTCATTTTGGTGATTTTTGTTTTTTTCCATTTTTTTAATTTTTTGTTTGTTTTTTTTGGCAATTTTTTGGTTTTGGCGGTTTTTTGGTTTTAGCGTCTTTTTTTTTTGTTTTAACGATTATTTTTGGCTTTTTGACGATATTTTTAGTTTATCGATTTATTTTAGTTTTGGCGCTTTTTTCAGTTTGGCACTTTTTTCGGTTTTGAGGATTTTTTTCGGTTTTTGGTGATTTTTTAGTTTTTGCGATTTCTTTTTTTTGGTTTTGACACTGCCGTTTTTGCGATTTTTGTCGCTTTTTTTAAATTTTTTTGTTTTAGCACTTTTTGCGTTTTGGTGATTTTTAAAATTTTTTAAATTTTCTTTCGTTTTTGACGATATTTTTAGTTTTAGCGATTTTTTAGGTTTTAGTGCTTTTTTCGTTTTTACGCCTTTTTTCGGTTTTTGGCGTTTGTTTAGTTTTTTTTGCAATACTTTTAGTTATGGTGATTTTTTGCGTTTTAGCGATTTTTTTTATTTTGGTGCTTTTTCCCCTAGGCGCTTTTTTCTTTTTGGTGATTTTTCGTTTTTAAATCTTTTTAATTTTGGAATTTTTTAATTTTAGCGTTTTTTTCTTTTTAATTAAATATGCCGCGATGGTAGTTGCCAATCTTATTTTGCCACAAGACATTTTTTTACTATCATTTGTAAAAAAAAAGCAAACTCTACTGCAAGCTGTACTCACATCGTATGGAAACATGTCTGCAATTTCTTGCAGCATGTTCGTTGTAATAACTTCTGCAAACTACTTCTGAAAGCAAATTTCCGCAAGTTTCAGTTTGAGTGGAAAGACTTCAGCAAATACTTGTAGAAGATCTTCCGCAAGTGACTTGCTTGTGGACACCCGACTTTAGTTAATCAAACATGATTTTGAATAATTTAAATTTTGAATTACTTGATTTCCCAGTAAAAAATTTTCATGTTTTTTGAAGCACTAAAGAAATAAAGCGCTTCATAACTCGCTTTAAAATATGACCTTGTTCAAAAGCTGATTTCATAGCGTCACAACAATGCAAGTTTTGAAGAGAGAAAAGTATTTGCTCTTTACTTATACAAAAGCTTCGTACACAAGCTATACAAAAAAGCTGATTTTATAGTGCTGATCCAAAACAGCTTTATAAGCGAGAATGAAGAGTAAAATTATTTGAGTTTCTTTGTTTCGTTTTGCAGCACTGTTTTTGGTCGAGTGATTGGTACGTTGGACTTCAAACCTGAAGGTTCTTAGTTCGATACTATTTGAAGTTAAAATAACAAACATTGAGTAAAAATATGAAATTAATAAAAATAAATAAAGTAACGAAATAAGAAAAACTCAAAATGGCGTTAACGACGCCAATCCACATCGAACCATTTTTTCATATATTTTCAGTTCTAGTGCTGAAAATGTTGATGATTTTAAGCGCTTGAAAAGCGCTTTTGTGAGCAAAAATTTGGTACTCCAATCCGGGAACTCGCCATACAAAAATCAGCAGCGATATCAGCAGGTTTGTCAGCGCTAGTTTTATTCTATAATAGTAGAAACCTGCTTTATTGGAAGCAAGTTTTTTACTGGGTTGTTACATTTTGCTATTTTTACTTCTTTTATGTTTTTTTTATTAAAGTATAATGATAATTGGAACGTGCCGTTACAAAAATTCTTAATATATATTGGGATACATACATATCATGACTTACAGGTAAATACTAACTCCTTTAATTTACAAATCACTATTAATTCTCATACGGTCGACGAGAAATATTGCAGAAAGTATAAAGTTTTGCAATCAATTGGGGAGCAAGTCATGCCACCGTACATATGTTATTTACAAGTAGGCTGAGTGAACTATCGTCCGATACTTTTCAACCATTCTTGTTCCTATATTTTTCTGGTGGAGTATTTTAACTAGAAAAATTTTAGTTTTGCAATATGAGAACCTTCAAATGTCTCGTATATTCGTAATTAGTAGACAGCTCATATTTCGCCGAGTTTACGAACCGCCGAATTTTTCATCTATTCGTAGTTTGTAAACTAACTCGTATATAGCCGAGTGCACGAACCTCCGAATTTTTCATGTAATCGTAGTTTGTAATTAACTCGTATGTAGTCGAATTTTTCTGTGCTCATATTCCTTGCTTAGGCGAGTGCACGAACAATGGAATTTTGTTCTTACACGTATGGTGTCCCACGACAGCTTGCGTTATCTCTTAGCTTTTACCGATAGACCTGGAATTAGTAAGACTAAAAATATAATTTAGTTATATTATTACCATGGGGAGTATTATTTAACAACAATATTTAGGGTACATAATTATTCAGTTTGACCAGCTTTATTTTAATTTAATTTTACTTCTATATTTTAAGTACATTCTGCTTTTTATACCTTTTCTTTATTTCTTTTTTACAGACATTAATTAAATCTTTTTGTGTTTGAATGCAAGAAAAATGGTGAGTAGAAACGTTTTAAATATTTATATTTTATTTGAAAAACTTTTTAATTTTGTATTATTTAATTATGTATTATTAACTGACTTCAAAAAAGGAGGAGCTTATCAATTCGTTTGTTTGTTTTTTTTAATATTTATACACGCATAACTCCTCCATTTATGGACTGATTTGCAAATTTCTTTTTGAAAGTTTAATTCCTTATGGCGTGACATGCCCATCAATGCTTTGAATGACAAAAATCAATGCTTGGGGGAGGGGGGCAAAACAAAAATTTTTTGAACATGAAAAGTACTGGTCTCAAATATTGGTCATAACTGAATAGCATAATGGTGGCGCCGTTGCGGAATTTTTTGATTTTCAGTGCTGCCGTAACTTTCCGGGGAAGTACCGGGGAACTCCTGGGATTTTGCTCTAGTTTTTGGCATTCTTCAATGTGGGTTGTGTCTTTGCTAAACGATTTGTGGCTTGGCTAACTGGTTTTTGGCGGTCCTATCTGAAAGTGTCTCTACTAATTATATAAATTCTTCTAAATGATATGAAAAGTTTTGACATAACACAGCATAACATAATGGTGTTGCCGCTGTGGATTTTTTAGATTTTTAGTGTCTGGGACTTTGGGGATTTTCAACATAGTTTTTGGAATTCTTCAATATGCTTTGTGTATTTGCTAAATGGTTTGTGACTTGCCTAATTGGTACGTGGCCGTGATAGCTGAATGTGTCTCTGCTAACTATCCTTACTAATATTATAAGTTTACTGATAAAATTTAAAACATAGATAGATCTAAGTCTAGAAGGACACATAGGCTATATAATTTTCACAAATATGAACACGAGGGGGCGGGGGGCGTAAGGGCAATTTCTGGCTCTGAAACTATCTGACCAATTCTAATGAAATTTAAAACATGCATAGATCTGAGTCTGAAAGGATACCTAGGCTATATAATTTTTCAGTAATAGGACCACGGGGGGAGCAAGGGGGCAATTTCTGTCCGTCCGAAACTATCTGACCAATTTCAATGAAATTTTAAATATAGATAGATCTGAGTTAGGCTATATAGTTTTCCAATAATAGGATCACTATTTTAATGCAATTTAAAACATGAATAGACCTGTGTCTGGAAGGACATATAGGCTATATATTTTTAAAAATAGATAACAGTGAGAGGAATTTATACACCTCTGAAACTGAAACTCCCAAACGAAAATTTTTATTCTTTTTATGCTAATACCAAACAAACAAGCGTTTTTTAAACGTTGTTTTCTTAAAAAAAAAATTGCGATCTTTAAACTTGATAAGCTGATTTGGAGAACCAAATTCACATCCCTTATTCTTCTCTAACAGAAAATAGTATTCTATAATAAGATGTAATTTTCAAAAGTCGTAAATTTAGTTTAAAAATATCCAAACGTGCGTTTCAGAAACACTCTATTAATATTTTTAACAAGTTAAACATTTCACTAAAAATGTGCTGAGAGAAAATCACTTAAGTTACAATCATTGTAAACCAAAAAAAAAAAGAGACTAAAAATAAATGTTTGTATATTTATGAAATTAAAAAAGAAAAACATTTAAATTCTCCAAAGGCCACTTCAGTTGTTTTAAAATGAAGTCAACAAGAAATGTTTAAACAAAAATTAATTTTAAAAAGGACAGAGAAAAACTTTTTTCTTTTGCCCTTAGCTTTATAACAATTTAATAATCATATATTAATTTAAGAAAAGAAAAAAAAAACGTTCCAAAACGCTTAACAACCCTGGACAAATAAAAAATCTCTTGCGAATTGTTCTTTAAATAAACAAAAGTACTGAAAACTGGCACACGTTGCTGATGGTTGGTGGTGGCGGTATAATTTTCTGCCATCTTTAATTGCACGTGCCGGCCTCCACACCACGTCCAAGTAAATAAATAAAGATATTAACAAAATAATTACCAAACATTTAAACGTTGTATGTAAATATATTTAGTTACAAAAAAACTATTTGCTTAAACATTTATCAGTCATTTTTAGCTCAAGTATTTGACAGTCAAATTGATTTCATTTCAATTTATTTCTCTTTTTTTTCGTTTCCCATTAAAGTATTGCTTAGCAAAAAGGTTAAATTTGTTTATTTGATATTATTTTAACAACAAAATAATAAAAACAAATTATTTAACTGACCTTAACATATAAATAAAATCTTGAGAAAAAAATAGTAAAATTTATGTTCGACTAAAAATTAATAATAAAATTTTATTAAAACTGCAATTATTTCGAGTTAACATTTGATAAAGTTTAAACAAAACAAAAACTCTGGCAGAAAAAAATATACAAAATCAATCATTGAGTCTTTGTGATTGTCTGATTGAACTGTATTTTCTGTTTGTTTAATAGGGACAGTGTGCTATAAAAAAGTTAAAATATGATGGTGATTTTAGGCAAATAACTAAAAAGAAATTCAATGAATTAGTAAATATTTTATCTAGAAACGGACCTACAAACAAATTTGTAAATACAGACAAAAATGTTTTAACAATTTCATTAAAAAAAACCTGTTTTTTCAGTAAAGAAATTGTATAAAACAATTTGTTTAAAAATATTTACGAACTCTAAACAAAATAATTTACTGTATCAAACAAAAATATTTACTGGATTTTCTGTAATATATCAAATAATATTTTTGTCTGAATATATAAACCAATTAGTCTAAAAATACTAACAAATATTAAACAAAATTGTTTACTTAATCAAACAAAAATATTTACTGGGTTTTTTGTAATATATCAAACAAAATTTTTGTCTGAGGCATCATCACATCCATTAAGCATTTACAAAATTTCACTTTGTTAAATATCTTCAAGTCTGAATGTTTATCTAAAGACTCTAAAAAATGAATGAGAATTAATACATCGACATTAACGAATTTATTCAGTAAAAAATCTTCAGTAAATAAACTTGATACAATCGCATTTCTTTTGCTATCATTGCTGTTGTTGGTATTTGTGTGTATGTCGTCATCAGGGTTGTTTTTTTACGACACAGGGTCTCCTGTTGTTTTTGGTGTTTGCGTCCTAAATAAAAGTCAAACACAAATTATTGATTGATTTTGTAAAGAATATTTACTGAAAATTAAATTTATTTTTAGAGAAACTTTTGTTTGAAAATTTTTTGGTGGTAATTTTTTCTGTGCAAAAAGCACTTTGTATAGTTCAATATGTTTTTTATTTATTTGAATTAAAATATATTTTTTTATAAAATTTCTTTAAAAAAAATAACTTTAAAAATTACTATCAATATGACTCATATATTCTGGAAAAATTATCAAAAATATATGTGATGAAATGAAATAAATTGTTATTTATTATTTCTATCGTTGACTATTTTGCTCCTGTATTTGTATATACTCATACATATACTGTACTCATGTTTTACTGAACTAAATCCAACGCTTTAGGAAAACCAAACTAAAAACTATTTGGTTTTGAAAAATAACTCGTACTAAAATCGACTCGGTTTACAGAATAGAGCGGATAAATCTTATTGCCTAAGTCGTCATCATTAGAGAACTAAGATCTGTGATTTTGGGCCGTTGTTTTCAAAATGATTGAAATAAATAAAGACTGCGGATGAAAACAAAACTAATTTCTGTCTACTTTTAGCGATCACTGTTTCGTACAAACCTCAATAAATCTGTTATAATTTACAAAACCAAATAAGGCCAAGAAAAAAATTAACATTAATTATAACATGTTTTTGTCTTGTGAATAAGTTGACACATGAGAAACAAAATTAAAGTTTTGATTTCGTAAAACGCAACGATTCTGAAACGTTTGAAAATTTTCGGAAAAATATTGCTAAGCTTTTTAGCTCGAATTTTTTTTGAAATAAAAACTGTAAATTCCGTTTTAGGGAACACCTAGCCCGAAGGCCATTGAGGTAGCAGTTAACTCAGTGGCTACTGAGGGTACAGGTAGTCCGAAGGCTACCTAGCGAACAGCTAGTCTTAAGGCCACTGAAGTAACAGTTAACTCGAAGGCTACTGAGGTACCAGTTAACCCGAAGACTACTGAGGGATAAGATGATCCAAAAGCTACTGAGAGAACAGCTAGTCTGAAGATTATAGAATGTTGCGCAAAAATTAATCATATATAGAATTAAATGTATAAACTCAATGAGAATTGGCTCATAAAAATTGTAAGACCTAGTGTTCATTAAAAGATGTGAGGCTAGCATATATGTATGTATTTGTTTATCTGCGTGAAGAGGTGCTTATAAACATACAATACATGAGGGCATATACAAAATATGTATAAAGAATATATACGATGTACTTACTACGTAGCAACATGTTGTGTACGTTAAGTTACAGCATATAGACTGGTTTAACCCGCAACAAAAAACAATTTTTTTAAATATTAATTAAGAGAATATTTTAAGTAATTTTAATAAATTATATAAAGTGATAGAAAAGAAAGGGAGCGAGAGAGAGAGAGATAACTTTTAAAAGAAGCATCGCTAGTATATTCACTTCTTTTGAGTAGAACTTCCAAAATTGCGTCTGAAGACAGTTGTATAATTTTAGTCTGTCGTGCTATCTTATGCTGTGATTTATCGGTACGGGTACTAATTAATTCTAATTGGGCTATTTGTATATATTTTTTTATAGTTTAAATATTTTGGCTTGAGTTCGGTTTTAATTTAATTGTTTAAGTTAATTATATTTTTATTTAGAGAAAAATGTGAATGTGAATGAGATTAAGAAAAATTTGACTGCGTGGAGGGTTGAGCTTACATGTTTCGGGACTTCCCGGTCTACTCATCAGAATTCTTTAGCGGTTAGACCAATCGACCAAAGTCGGTAGTTTCCAGTCAGGTAGTTGAATAGCATATATCTTTCCTAGAGTTGTTTTATCAGGTTTTTGCTGTGATAGTTATATATATTCACTATTTTTCTTTATGGCTTGTGGAAGCTTCTTGTTTTTTTTTCTTTACTCTAGTATGTTTTAGCATTGGTAATTACGAATACTAGTGTGTGAGTGTTTTTTTTTATTTATTTAAACAATGTACATTCTTACCAGCGATGCCATTTTGAGTCATTTTTTACGATGCAACAAAAAACGATATGACATACTGTGTTGCCATATCGTAAGTTTTTTACGATTCTTACATCGAAATAAATCTATGCAGCATATGCACGAAAACGCTCGTACATATTGCGAGATATATATTTCGTGACTTCGCACCACGAAATTCTTTCTTAATATGTACGAAATGTACGAAAATAAGCAAAATATAAAAGTAAAAAAAGTATGGCTCAACCGGGGCTCAAAATCGCAATCTTCATATTTCAAGACAAGTACTCTACATACTCAGCCAATTTTTGCTTATTTTGTAAAATCTAAAAAATGGGTTTATTTAGTTACATCGTAAAAAGTGTTTAATTTAAAAAAATAATTTGAATTTATTATTTATTTCAAATATATTTTTTAACAAGGAATATGTTTTACGAAAAATTTTCGTTTGTTTCGCAAACTCCAAAAAATATTGCGTAAATTTTTTTCGTAATATGTACGATAAATTCATATATTCTACAAAAAAATTTCGTGAAATGGTGGGTGCATGGACTTAGTTATGAATTTTAGTCGAACTGTATGGGTTAAATCCAAAGAAATATAATTATGTTTTTATTTAAAGAAAAATGTAAAATAAAAATTTTACTGCGCGCGGGGTTGAACTTACATGTTTTGCGACCTACTGGTCTACTCATCAGAGTTCTTTACCAGTTAGACCACACAACCAAAGTCGGTAGTTTCCAGTCAAGTGGTTGAATATCGTTTACTTTTAATCAATTCATGTTAAGTCACTCTTACAGTTCAACTAAAATGCATAGCTTAATTGTTATGTTTATAGTTTTTAATTTATAAAAACAGGAAACAAAAAAATTTTAATTTATTTTGGATTTATCTTCTTTTAATGATTAACATTTAATATTATCTCTTAAGTATACGAGTGTTATTAAATCTCTTAAGGTTTTTAACTCATTTTTTAAGAAAAAAAATATTTTTCCTATTAAAAAAAACACAAAGAAACCGAAGGAACCTTTTTGGGAAGCAACAAGAACAAAAAA
Source organism: Panzeria rudis (assembly GCA_956483635.1). Lineage (NCBI taxonomy): Eukaryota > Metazoa > Arthropoda > Insecta > Diptera > Tachinidae > Panzeria > Panzeria rudis. The sequence goes on from OY101448.1 coordinate 175,384,229, forward strand.
AAAAAAAAGACGAGACATAATGCTGCCAAATTTAGATGCCAAATTCCAGGCAGACTAGATGCAACGACAAAAACAAAAATCTTTAAGTCAGTAATTTTCTTATATAAACTTTTTGACGACAATATTTGTAAAATTATTAACAGACTTGACAGCAACAATAACAACAAATTTCACCCACTCTTTCCGTTTTTGGTTTTCTTGTTGTGCTTTTTCAGGCTCCATTCATTGTCTTCATCTTAATACTGGTTGCCATATAATCATGGTGGCATAGTGTTGCACTCGTATTCATACTACATACGTAATACAAATGACAAAAACAACAAAAGCAGCACGATTTTATTAAAAGCGTAGTTATTTTACTACGTACAGTGGTGGCTAAAAAGCTTCGAAATGAAAGTATATATTCACAACACTTTACTGTAAAATTTCTTCTTTATTTTTATACTAATTAACAATCGCGGAAATGCAACTGTTGAAATGCCCATATATAAGATAGTATAAGTATGTTGTTTGCCAAATTTACGATTTATTTCGCAACAATAAAAAAAAGACAATAAAAAGTTTTAGAAACTTTTTGATTCAGACTGTTTTGAGCATCACTGTCTGTTCGTACAAACGTAGTACTTTCAAGACTGTTACTTTGTCAACAAAATATCGTAAAGTAGACATTATTTATTTGTTGCTGCTATTGTTTAATATAAAAAATGCATAAGATGGATGGATTGATGGACGGATATATACATAGATATTATATACATTCATATGTATGTAAGCAGCTATATAAATATGTATGTCATATATGTCTGAACGAGTATGTATATATTTGTTATATCTGTCTATATAATTGTTCTTTTTTTAATATATTATTTCATATATCGGTTTCAGCTTTTACGGCAACACACAAACAATATTTTGTGTATTTTGTCTCAAATTAGGATTGTCAAACAGAAATGCCGACAACAAATAATTTTTTAAAAGTTCAAATTAAATATTGTATGATATACATATGTATCTACATATTTATGTGTGTACAGTTGCATTGAATAACAAAAAAAAATAATAATAATCTGGTTATTAAATATACACATGTGAAATTAGAAGCAATTAATACTGAGCGATATAATTAGTGGGGGCAAGAAAATCATGTATATTTTATATAAACATACAATATAAACATACAAAGTAGGGTTTAGTTCCCGGGAAGCGTCGGGAAATAATTTCCCCAGGAATTAGAGTAATTTTTTTTAACTTACCGTGACCATATTGTTCAGAACACATTTATTTGGTTATTGTACTCTCAAATAACACTACTCAACAAATTGACGAAAAAAAATTAAACTGACATTGCTATACGTGGTGTGAAATGTCTTTAGGTTCCTTATTAAGGTGTCTTAAATTAGAAAAAGTCCAGCATGTCGTCTTAGAGTTCGGAAGTTCCTCCTATTCAATTTGAATTTATTTTTCTTAATTATCATGTTCAATATATATTGACCTAGTTGTATTTAATTTATTTTACTTTGTTTCCATTTATCTCTGACATTAGGTTTGGACCATTTTTGTACATTTTTTTTTCTTTACACTTTGACTATAGAACTTTTCAACATGTCAACTTAAAAAGTTGACCAGTACCAATCCCAGTACCAATCATAATGATTAACAATACATGATAATATGCTAAAAAGTGCCTACCTACAAATTGTCATAACAGGCAAACCTGCAGCTACATCGATGCGATGTTTCCAGTGTATGAAAGCTAAATAGTCATATAATAGAACTTTTGAAACGAGAACTTTAGATCCGTGACGGTCTTGGACTACCAAAGCAACTTAGTGTTCGTTCCATAGTAAAAAAACACATTTTTCATCATATTTCATTAAATATTAATTTTTCGAGAAAATTACATATAGTAAATGCTGATTGTATTGCTTGCTTCTTTCGATTGGCATAAAAACAATCAAAACTTCAATAAAAAATTGTAGATTCCTTGATTTAGTCCACTAGTCACTGGACCGGACCCAGCGCAATAACTTTCACCAAAATTAAAAATTATAATAAAAAAAATTTTTCATATATCTGGATGACACACAGAAAAAATTTAATTTCATTTTCTGTAAAGGAATTCAATGAAATAGTAAATATTTTGTCTAGAAACAGACCTACAAACAAATTTGTAAATATAGACAAAAATATCTCAACAATTTCATTGAAAAAACGTTTTTTTTTCAGTGAACAAATTGTTTAAATCTATGTATAAAACAATTTTTCTAAAAATATTTACAAATTGTAAAGAAAACAATTTACTAAATTAAACAAAAAGATTTACTGGATTTTCTGAAAAATATCAAACAATATTTTTGTCTGAATTTATAAAACAATTAGTTAACAAATACTAACAAATATTAAACAATAGAGTTTACTTAATCAAATAAAAATATTTGCTGAATTTTTTGTAATATATCAATTTTTGTGTGGGCCATCATCATCATCATCCATTAAGCATTTATGAAATTTTAGTTTGTTAAATGTGTTCAAGTCTGAATGTTTTACTAAAGACTATAAAAAAAATGAATGAGAATTAACGCAACGACATTAACGAATTGATTCACTCAAAAAACGTCAGTAAACAAACTTGGTACAATTGCATTCCTTTTGCTATCATTGCTGTTGTCGTTATTTGGTGTTTTTGGTGTTTGCGTCCTAAATAAGAGTCAAACAAACAATTCATTGATTACGTGAAAAATATTTACTGAAAATGAAATTTATTTTTAGACAAACTTTTGTTTGAAAATTTGTTGGTGATAATTTTTTCTGTGCACCAAGTAAAAGAAGATAGTAGTTTCAACCTCTAGATGAAAAAAGAAGGCAATTTGTCAGCAAAAACGAACTATCGCCTGGAAAATACTTAGGCCATATTTCTCAAGGATTTAGCCGAAACACCTGGCGTTTAGCCGAGACACCTTCTCTTACAAGGGCAGCCACCTTTACCCAAGACGCAAACCTGTTCCTTAAAATTCCAGAAGTTCTCCGGAAAACAACGGCAACGGAAATTAACCTTCGCACCAGGCTGTTGATTTCATTTTGTATTTTCGTTACCAGTATTCGTTACACGTATTTATTCACAATCAAGTTTAAAGCAAATGGTCTAATATATGCCATTCCCAGAAAAATAGTCGGAACTTGTTGCAAATGTTTACCATTTTCATTACATAAAAATCATTACATTTACTGAATTTTATATTCTAAGGTTGTTCTTTACATCGAAAATTGTTCTAGATAGCCTTTTAAGTTCATAGCATTCAATTATATGGATCGCTTCCGTTCTCTGACAACCACGTGTTAAATTCGTTGATGCTTCACCAGAAATGGAACTACTTTGAGCTAAGTTCATCAATGATGTAACTAATGATTTGTAAGTTATTTTTTTGCTGGGATATAATTAGAAATTGAGCACAATTTGTTCTTTTTGCTTTTATTCAACTTTATTCTTTTTGTTTTTATTTAACAATAGTCTTGAGTTTTTGTAATAAATATTCAAATACCGAATGGCAAATTCTTAGCAAATTGATTAAGTTCAATAAAAATCCAAAGTTATTTAGTCTACTCATCAGAGCCCTTTACCCACACTACCAGTGACAGTAGCAACAACACTGTAGCGAAAATCCTACTAATTTTAGTAATCTCAATTAAAAGACTATCGCCATCTCGCGGCGAGTCGCACCTATTAATGAACTTTTTCTAAATGTTCGGAATTCAATAAAAATTTCAATTTCATATGTCTGTATTTATTAACTGTTTTTCGATTGCAATTACATTGGTCTCCAAAAAAAAAAATGAAAAATTTTCGATCCCTTATGTGTAATATACAAAGTTGAATGCGGTAAATTTTTTTTCTATCGGGCTCAGCTTTTCTTTGACGAGCATGACTAAAGGTAAAGGTACATAGCATGTGTTAAATACGCTAATGCGTTACAGACTTCTGTCAAAAAAGTTGAAATAGTGTGTTTCCATAAGGCAAGATACAAAGCGAAGTTTGCGACGCGCGTAACTCGCAAAAAGTTGAACATTCTTCAACTTGCACGCGTCGTATACAAAATGACAGGTAGTGCTGCCAGATTCATATGTTAAAATGTTTGTTTAATGGAAATAAATTATTAGAAATTAATTTTTTTATTAAAAAATCGATGAAAACTGCATTAAATATATAAAGAAAAATAAAACTTAAAGGCAAGACAAAGTATAGCCGGCAAAGGCTTGAAATTGTATAAGCCGAAGAGCATCAAAAGCGTGGTGTGTAACTTGCCATTCTTAAAGCGTTAAAAGTTCGAAAAGTAAGAAAAGCGCTGCCGCGTAACGCGTGGTATGTACCTCCACCTTTAAGCTTTATGGCTCACTTCACCATTTATTTGCCTCACTCTATATCTTCCTAAAGAAAGCATTCATTAAAACATTAATTAATTAACTGGTATGCATTAAGTGCATGAGTGTAGCGGGCATGAATTTGCCCACTTTTTAACCGACTTCAAAAACGAAGGAGGTTATCAATTCGTGTGTATGTACGCTCATAAGTCTGTCATTTGTGAACCGATTTTTAAAATTCTTTTTTTGTTGGAAAGGGTTTGCCTGCAGTTTGGTCCCATATTTTTTTTTTTCGAAAATCGGAGGGGGGAAATTTGCTTCCCCCATGCACAACTCTGTCATTTGTGAACCGATTTTAAAAATTATTGTTTTATTTGAAAGGGTTTGACAAAAATTGGTCCCAAAATTTTTTGTCGAAAAATCGAAGGGGGAGATTTGCTCCCCCCATGCATAACTCTGTTATTTGTGAACCGATATTCAAAATTCTTGTTTTGTTTGAAAGGGTTTGACAAAAATTGGTCCTAAAATTTGTTTATCGAAAATCGGAGGAGGAAATTCGCCCTCTTTCCCAATCCATAACTCTGTCATTTGTGAACCGATTTTCTAAATTCTTTGTTGTTTGAAAGCGTTTGCTAGCAGTTTGGCCCAATATTTCTTCTTGAAAATGGTAGGGGAAAATTTGCTTCCCCCCTCCGCCCCTCACCCCAATCCATAACTATGTCATTTGAGAACCGATTTTCAAAATTCTTGTTTTGTTTGAAAGGATTTAACAAAAATTGATCCCATAATTTTTTGTCGAAAATCGGAGGGGAAAATTTGTCCCCCCAATCCATAACTCTGTTATTTTCTAACCGATTTTCAAAATTGACAAAAATTGGTCCTAAAATTTGTTTATCGAAAATCGGAGGAGGAAATTCGCCCTCTTTCCCAATCCATAACTCTGTCATTTGTGAACCGATTTTCTAAATTCTTTGTTGGTTGAAAGGGTTTGCTAGCAGTTTGGCCAAATAATTCTTTTCGAAAATGGGAGGGGAAAATTTGCTCCTCCCTCCGCCAACCCCCCCAAAATAAATCATGAAAATCAATGGACAAATGTGGATTTTATTCACAATTAAGTTAATTGACAATAATTAGGATTTTGATACAAACACATACACACACACCAAAATAAAAATTTTTCTGTTGTATGGAAATTGTGATTTTTATTATTTGAACTCCTTTACTTAAATATAAATAAAATCAACATTTGTAGACCGATTTTAATTAAATTATCCATGGCTTATTTGATTCAATTACACATTTTTTCTGATAAATGATTAATATCTAAAAAGTTTGCCCGTTTAATTGTTTTATGAGTCTTTGAAAACTAAAAAAAAGGTTCATTTTGAATGAAAAAAAATGTTCGCCGCTAATTTCTGAATAACTCCGAAGCAGTTGGAAATATAATAATGTTATGTATTGATGACTTAAACGTTTTTAAGTAAGGGTGAAATATACTGATGTACTTATTAGAAATATTAGTCAGGTTCATAAAAAAATCCGAGCCCGATAGAAAAAAACTAAAAACGAATTTGAATTTAGCGCATTGACATCTTTATATTCCATATATTTTTATTTAAAGGCAATTTTTGCCAGCAGACCAGTGTTATTACTCATAGAGTTTTAATTAATTTATACTACTCATGATGTTGTTGATTTATTTGACAATAACATTTAATAATTAAAAAGAAAAGTAACGAATGACAAACAACTTGTAGGCATACTTTTAAAGTAAATAACATATCAACTAAAAAAATGTTATTGTCAGTGAAACGCGATGTGAACTCAAAGATCAGACATCTTAAAATTAGTGAAAATTTCATTAAAAGATTCCACTACTTAGATACCGAGGAAGTTTATAAATAAAACCTTGTTAAAAAAGACTTCCTTGAAAAGAATTTTGTGCTTAACATTACATTTTAAATTGAATGTTTAGTGTGTAAAATAGTAAGATTGTCTGTCATAGTACAATTTGTGTTAATCTTTCATTATTAATGTGCTGTTTCCATAATGCAAACAAGCACTGCTTGTCTAAAATTTTTATGGCAATTACTCAAAAAACTAAGTGCTTTTCATATAAATTTTAGACAAGTAGTGCTTGTTTGCATTGTGGAAACAACACATAAGTTAGAATGTTTTCTTATCTGACCTTTACGTGTAAATATGTTTTATAAGTTTTGAATTCCTTTGAGTATGTTTCTTAGCTGTGATGTAGAGAGAACTTTAATAAAATTCCACCAAAACTAATATTAAATATTAACAACGAAAATAAATAAAATATTTAAAAAAGTAAACACATTTGTTTATTTAACTATTGAATTATTAAAAACTCTTTGGTGGTAGTAAATCCTTGTTTAATTTTAAATAAACTATTAGGTTTTTTCATAATATTTTTATATTGACTTAAAAAATTAAATTCTTTAGAGAATGTACAAAACCGATAGCACAGATAAATATAAAACTACAAAAATAAAATGTGATTGAAAACTGTATAGGTTTTTTAGCATAAATTTTGTTTTACAAACATACAATTGCCAGAATGTAGTAAATACACATCTATGTACAATTTATGTTTGAAAAAATGTTTTATTTATAGTTTATGTAAGTACATTCGTATATAAATATTTATGCACTTACTTATACACTTTCTATGGTGACCTAAATTTGTTACTTTATAAAGGGTGTTTTTTTTAGAGGTATAGAACTTCGAATTGAAATAAAACACAAGAAAATCGTTTTAATGTCCATCAATTTGGCTTTATTGGAAGGATAATTTTATGCCATTAATGTTTAAATATGATTTCGGGCATGTGGCCGCCGCGGCTGGCTCGAATAAAGCCAATTCTACAGGTCCAATTTTCAACCACTTTTTCGAGCATATGGGGCCGTATGTTGGCAATAACGCCACGAATGTTGGCTTCCAAGTCCCCTAACGTTTCTGGTTTGTTGGCGTAGACGAGCGACTTCACATATCCCCAAAGAAAATAATCCAATGGTGTCAAATCACACGATCTTGGTGGCCAATTGACAGGTCCATTCCGCGAAATTCATTCACATTCATGCCATCCAATTCGGGAACAAAATAGTCGGTTATCATGGCTCTATACCGGTCTCCATTAACGGTAACTGACTCTCCAGCATTATTTCGGAAGAAGTATGGCCCAATGACTCCACCAGCCCATAGAGCACACCAAACAGTCAGTTTTTGTGGATGTAATGGCGTCTCAAGGGTCTCATGTGGATTCTCTTCACTCCAAATGCGGCAATTTTGCTTGTTGACGTAGCCATTCTACCAAAAATGAGCCTCATCACTGAACAAAATTTTGCGATTTTGCTTGCGGTAAACTTCGCGAACTGAACCATTATTTTCGAAATAAATTTGCACGATTTGCAAGCGTTGTTCTTTTGTCAACCTGTTCATGATGAAATGGCAAACCAAACTAAATATTAATCACTTGACAGCTGACAAAATGGGCGCCAGTTAAAAAATTTATGCCAACTTAAAGTTCTATACCTCAATAAAAAACACCCAATATATGCAAATACATACATACATATTTTTATTCATATTCATATATCTATTTTATTTAATGCTATTTTCTGGCTCAAACAAATATATTAGCAATCAGTTCACACATATAATCTACACTGAGCGAAATTGGATTTGAGCAATTTGTGTAGTATTATGTGGGGAATAAATAATAAATGTAATATATAGTAGCCCAGTGATCAATATACAGGTGATGATGTATACGAAGAACAAGGAAATTTAAAAATTTCCTTGTTGAATTTGATAGTCAGTGTTTTATTTTCTGCAATTCCTATTTTGATTGCTTAAAATTATTTGCTATTTGAAATCTAAATTCTTTTTTCTCTGTTTAATGTTAACTAGGTCGTATGTAAAAAGTAAAATAAATTGATATTTTTGTCTCGTCGGTTTTTATTTATATTATTCCCCAACAGATTGCATAAAAAGTATTAAAACCTTTACTGCTGGCAACATATGTACTTACTTTGCGATAAGTACATCATCTTTACGAAAGAAAATGTTTTTTTTTCTGCCTACAAAACATTATCTCACTCATTTTATAAGATTTTTTTTTGTTTCCGCTTTAAGATGCATAAGCAACCGTAAATAAAAGTAAACATATCAATTTCTTTTCCCATTCCTGCAAAATAGAGTAAATGCAAAAGAAAAGTTTTTTGCTTTATTTTAAAAGTATGTCTACTAGTTGCTTGTCATTCGTGAATTTTCTTTTTAATATTAAATATTATTATGAAATTAATCAAACGGAGACCCGTAAAAATTAATTAAAATTTTATGAATAATATGTAATCGCAATGCAATAAAAAATTATTAGACTGTTGTCAAATTGAAGTATTTATTGAAAAATGTGCAACATGAACTTTATCAGTTAGTTAAGAATTCGCCATTCGTTACTTGAATATTTATTCCCAAAATTCAGGTGATTGTTGAATAAAATCAAAAATTTTTCGAAAAGTGCAAATTGTATTTCAATCGTAATAATTTGAGTCGCAAATAATTCAATTGTATAGGCTGTCCCAAAATTAATGCAAGATTTGAAGTTGTCGCAATTTCTGCAGTAAAGTAGTGGCAACCCTAAAAAACAATTCGACACCTGACAGTTTAGGGTTAGTAAAAATGTAGCGTTAAAAGATAGAACAACGTGTCTTCGCTATTGAATAATAATTAAAAAATAATGAAAATTTGACGGCCGCAGTTCGAAAATTACAAAATATGGTGGGAATAGTGTTTTAACTTCGTCAACTGTGAAGAGATTAATTGAAAAATTCAGGGAGACTGCATACGTTGGAGATAGTAAATATACTGGTAGTCCAAATTCAGTCTCCCTGAATTTTTTTATTAATCTCTTCACAGTTGACGAAGTTAAAACACTATTCCGACCATATTTTGTAATTTTCGAACTGCGGCCGTCAAACTTTCATTATTTTTTAATTATTATTCAATAGCGAAGACACGTTGTTCTATCGTTTAACGCTACATTTTTACTAATCCTAAACTGTTAGCTGTCGATTTGCTTTTTTTTTTTTGTTAAGGTTGGCAGCACTTTACCGCACAAATGGTGACAAACTGAAATCTTGTGTTAATTTTGAGACACCAATTTGATTAAATTTTGATTGTAAAGAAAAAGGAGCATATAAAAATATTATACTTCATGACATGCGTCTATTGGATTGTGTTTTGATATTTTCTTATATCTGATTTCTGTGCTTTTGCTATTGTTTTGTGTGTTTAAAGAAGAAGGAAAATAAATTAACTAGACCAGAGATCGAAAAAAGGTTAAAACTAGATGAAAAACGGTATGCAGAATATATGTAAAAAGTAAAGGAGGGTTAAAGAGAATTACTCTTAAAACAACTTATTTTTATTTATTAGCTAGCCCCACCCGGTGTGCTTCGCTACCCCATCGTTGTGCAGATTTAGGGTAAATAATAACTACCTTGTATTGGGCCTCCTTATTCTAAGAGTAGCCTACGTCCTGCTGATATGAAAATATTAATAACGAATTTAAAAAGCCTTATGTGCTGTTTCCACAATGCAAACAAGCACTGCTTGTCTAAAATTTGTATGGAAATCACTCAAAAAACTGAGTGCTTTTCATATAAATTTTAGACAAGCAGTGCTTGTTTGCATTGTGGAAACAACACATTAATCTTATAGTTCTATAGATACAGGAAAATTAAAAATTACCTCGCGTGGCGGATACCCATTTTCGAATCGAATTTAAAGAGCCTTATTCTTCTAGTTGTACAGATATAGGAAAATAATAACTACCTCGTATGGGGGGTACCCGTTTCCCCCCTTGTATACCACTAATATTTTGGTGGAAGTAGCATGTTTGTCTAAGAATAACATCTATCGAATTTAATGAGCCTTACTCGTATACATAGTTGTACAGATATAGGACAATTATGAATTACCTCGTATGTGGAGTACCCGTTTCACCCCTCGTATACCACCAATATTTAGCTGAAAGTTGCATGTTATTCTAATAATAACGCAAATCGAATTTAAAGAGCTTTACTCTTATAGTTGTACAGATATAGGAAAATTAAGAATTACCACTTATGGCGGGTACCCGTTTCGCCCTCGTATACCACCTATATTTGGCAGAAGTAGGAAGTTATTCTAAGAATTACACATATCGAATTTTAAGAGCCTTAATCTTATAGTTTTACAGATATTGGAAAATTAAGAACTACCTCGTATGGGAGGAATCCGTTTCTCCCTCGTATACCACCATTATTTTGCTGGAATTTGCATGTTTGTCTAAGAATAACACATATCGAATTTAAAGAGCCTTACTCTTAGAGTTATACGTATATGTATAGAAAAATTAAGAATTACCTAGTATGGGGGTACTCGTTTCACCCCTCGTATACCACCAATATTTCGCTGGAAGTTGCATGTTATTCTAAGAATAAAACGTATCGTATTTAAAGAGCGTTACTCTTATAGTTGTACAGATATATTAAAATTAAGAATTATTTCGTATGGGAGGTACCCGTTGGCCCCCTCGTATACCACCAATATTTTGTTGGAAGTTGCATGTTATACTAGCAATAACACGTATCGAATTTAGAGGGCCTTACTCTTATAGTTGTACAGATATAGGAAAACTAAGAATTGCCTGGTATGGGGGCACCAGCTTCCCCTCTCGTATACCACCCATGTATATCTTATACTTTTACAGATATAGGAAAATTAGGAATTGCCCCTTATGGGAGTACCCGTTTCCCCCTCGTATACCAACTATATTTTGCAGAAAGTTGGACGTTATTCTAAGAATTACACATATCGAATTTTAAGAGCCTTAATCTTATAGTTGTGCAGATATAGGAAAATTAAGAACTGCCTGGTATGAAAGGTACCCGTCTCCCCCTCGTATACCACCATTATTTTGCTGGAAGTTCCATGTTATTCTAAAAATAAAACGTATCGAATTTAAAGAGCGTTACTCTTATAGTTGTACAGATATAGACAAATTAAGAATTACTTCGTATGGGGGGTACCCGTTTCCCCCTCGTATACGACCTATATTTTGCAGAAAGCTGGAAGTTATTCTAAGAATTACACATATCGAATTTAAAGAATCTTACACTTATAGTTCTACAGACATAGGAAAATTAAAAACTACCTCGTATGGGGGGTAACCTTTCCCCCAAAAATTTTCAGGAAAAAATACCCTATTTGAATTTCCCTGTCGTGAATAAAAATAGTTCCGAAATTTCACAACTATCGGTCACACCGTTTAGCATTCTATACAAACAAACAAACAAGCAAACATACAAACGCAGATTCATTTTTATATATTTAGATTCTTTGGCTTTGAGTTAAAAGAGTTCTAAGCATTTTAATCAATCAATCATATCGTACTAAAGTGAGGTAACGAATGACAAAAATATTATGCGTTGATATGGTAAAAAACATAAGTACATATATGTTTTTTTTTTTTTTTTTTTTTTTTTTTTTTTTTGGAGACAATCCTTAATCTAAAGAAAATTGCTCAATAGCAAGATATTTTAATATATTAAAGTTTATATATCAATTTTCTTATTCCTTTTTGAATGATGTTAAATTAATTTTACCCAAATACTCGTTCTTAAAAGCATTTTAGTAGCAGTATTTTTTCCTGTGTACTCATCACATTTTGTGTACTCTGCATATTTATTCCTCTAACAAATTAAAACTTTATTTTAATAACTGCCATTCTATACATTCTAGTATAATTTAATTGTATTGATTTTATATGATTTTTTTTGTCAACAGTCATAAAAATTATTTGCAGAAGTATTTAAATAATAAACCATAAAACTAGTGAAAACATTTTAGCTGGATGAAGAAACAAGGAAAAAATAAAAATTGGTTAAAAATTGCTTATTGCTGTATGCGGCTGTATAGAGTCCCAAACTAAAAAAATAGAGATTTATAGGGGCACATCCTTTAACTCAAACTAGACTCATTAAATCCGGGTTAGTGGAATATTTTAGTACTAATTCTATTGGTCTGCGAAAAAAAAGTTCGGACCTTTAAATAAAAGTTTGTGGAATATTAAAAGAATTTATTACGCTAAACGAAATTCCGTTTTCAGTTTGTTTCTATCATTTAAAGATTTTTTTAATGGGTATGACTACTATTTGCTATAGCTACATTAGTATATGGGCAGGCGCGGATACAAGGGCGGGGGGCAAAGGAGATACCCCCCCCTAAAAACGAGTAAATTTCTATAGAGTTTTTAAAAGAAATTTGGAAAAATAGTATATTTTACTTAGAAGTCCCCAACCCCCACCCACACCCAAAAGATCAAGCTGGATCCGCGCCTGTATATGGGGCATTATTTTTGAAGCGGACAATCCAAAAAACAAATTTCCGAAATTATTTCATATTTGGCATAACTATACATAGATCTAGTAGGTATAACTGTGTCTGCAAATTTTGTTTTTGTATGATGTTTGTTTGTCGAGTTATGGGATGCGACAATTTTGCCGTTTTTGAAAAAAAAGTTTTCTAATTTTTATTTCGAACTAGAAAAAAACTAAGCAAAAAAACTAAAATAAGTGATTCTTATAGCAAATCGTCTAATCTTTAAAAATATTTATTTAAAAAAAAAAAGAATTTTTCATGATCAAAACCGGAAATTACCAACTGAAATTAAAATTTTCCTAACTTCGACCTCTTTTATTTTTTTGTTTGTTTTTTTTTAACCAAAACTAGCCTAGGGTGTCCTTATTATACTGTAAAAGATTGATAATGGGATCTCCATAAGTTTAAAAGTTATGCGAAACCCTTTACATAAACCTCACCTTTTGGTCATTGTTGTAGAGAATCAGTATAAGATATCCTGTAAACCTTACGTTTAATGTTTTAAGTGTGCTCAGCACTTTTGTGTAGAACTCCACCAGAAATAATTTAATCCTCTAGCACTTCACTGTGTGGACCTATTTTTTACCCTTTCTTTAAAAGAAGCAAAAAACTTCCTTTCCACGGCGAGAAATGTCCCGAAAAAAAAATCCTCCTAAAATTTTATTATAAGTCTTTGCAGAAAATAAATTTCTAAGCTCAACTGGAACGCCAGAAATCAGTAAACACTTAAAATGTGCTGGAAGATTAATTTCGTATTTATTCACAATTAGTGTTTAATTATTTCTGGCGTTCCAGTTGAATTTAGAAATTTATTGTCTTTAGAGACTTATAATATAATTTCGGGTGAAATACAATGTTATTCGTAGTGCTAATATTAATTAGGCAAGCCCATTAAAAAAGTTGGGCGTTATAGAAAAAAGAGCTAAAGGATATTTTCCTTGCAGACCAGTGTAATGAATGAATGTGAAGGAAAGTAGCTTGTAAACACTTTTTAAATTTTAAGTGATTTTTGGAGTTAAAGTTGAGTTTGCAGCTACGTCGCTGATGAAAGGAAGTTTTTTTGCCTCCTTTTTAAGAAAGATGTAAGAAGAACCATACAGCGAAGCGTTACAGAGTAAAAATGTTTCACAAGAATGTCCCTCGTGCTGTTTTACATAAAAGTGCTGAGCACATCGTATACCTTATACGTAAGAACTCACGATAAGAATGTTAAAGGGGGGTGGAGAGGGATTTAACTCCTCCTAAAGTTAATCTCAGACGAAAACTTTCAAAACGTCCGTTTTGGTAGTTAGAACCATGTCAATTAAAATTAGTTAAAATTAATTTTGTTAATCCATATTGATTATTAGGCTAAGGTTCGTAACGTTATATTCAGAAAGAATTGGGCATGATTAATAGTACAAGGAACAAGGGAAAAATTAACATCAACTTAATTTTTCAACGTACACAGCAGAACAGAGTAGCGCCACTTTCGGAAGCCGCTACACTTCCATCGTGAGAATTAAAATCACATTCAACAGAGCCACCTGACAAGTGATGATAAGCAAATACAAGTGAGCACTGACGATGGAAGTGTAGCGGCTTCCGAAAGTGGCGCTACTCTGTTCTGCTGTGTACGTTGAAAAATTAAGTTGATGTTAATTTTTCCCTTGTTCCTTGGAATATTAATCTTCTTTCTGAATATAACGTTACGAACCTTAGCCTAATAATCAATTTGGATTCACAAAGCAAATACGTGCGAAATATTCATATTAATAAAATTAATTTTGTTGTACAGTATTGTCAAGATATAAATTACACCGCGTATGAGTACACCGTTTAACTCTTAACTTTGTTTATTTTTAGTATTTGTTATTGTAGGGACCATAATAAAACACTTCCTGTACAATCTTCAACAAGATACAATTTCACGTCGAAAATACACAACATATTCAGACACCCTTTAATTTTTAGCTTCATTCTTGTTATTTTACAGCCCATACAAATTTCAACAATGTCCTTTCAGCATGTCCTTTGTGCGCCACCAAACAACTTGAAAATTAACAGTTCATTTACACACTTTTCTTATATCAATCATTATATATATAAAACATATAACTTATTTGAACTTTCCAACTTTAGTACAGTTATGCACTGAATATGATAAACTTTGGCTTGGCAAGTTTATTGGTCATACAACACTTAACTGGTAAATGCCACAAATGATGTATTAACTTAAGTTAAAATGTACAAAATATTCAGTTTGTGTAAAATATTTTTCTACGTAAGTGAGTTTTAAACTAAAGCCTCAAATTACGCTTTTTGAAAAAAATTTCTTCTTTCCAAGAAGATTATACATAAAATAAACGCGTAGTTATAATAAATTAAACTCTAAAAATTATAAATTTTTTAAAAATTCCATTAAAATCTATTAACATTAACTCCTAGAAACGAAGCACTAGTGTATTTGAATACACTACAAAAACGTATTAAAAGATTTTACTCTTAAATGACACATAAAAACAACAACAATCATAAAAAAATTTACCATAATCTTGATTATTAATCAATAAATATATGAAAAAAGGACTTTTTAAACTCTATAAATGAGTATGTGTTTAAGCGCGGGTGGTTGGTTGGTTGGTTGAGTAAATGTAAAAATATGTCAGCGTGACCATAAAAAGTTGTCAAAATAAAAATAATAATAAGAAAAGTTCTCATAAACGAGAATTTTACATTAAAATTACATATACACAGACACACACATCCTCTCACACACATTGAATAACTTTAGCATGCATTAAAAAATATATTTATTTTATATTTTTTTACCCTCATAAAGTTTATGTCGAAAATATTGAAAACATGTGGAGAAGTAAAAATATAAAAAAAAATTATATGAAACCACTTAAACATATGTGGTGTTATATTACACATAAATTGAAAGGATAATAAAATGTTTAAATAGCCAAATACATTTATATGAAATTTTATAAAAGGAAAAAGAATTATAAATTTATATTTTTTTAAACAAATATTTATTTAAAATTTATTTGTTTTACTCGCGAGCATTTTAAAGGAAATTATATACTTAAATGCATACACGGGCAGAGGGCATAATAAAGCAAACCATTCTGATTCCCTTTTTGTCATTGTTTGGTCCTTGTTGGTTCGACAATAAAATGCCCATTTGTGATTTCTGGCTTTCGACTAATATTTGCAGACTTTCTGTCCTATCACATTGTTCTTTTTAAAACTAAATAGAGTAACGAAATTACTTTAGGCTGAGGACTTCACCGCTCAGTGGAGCATTCACACGAAAGCGCTCAAAGGTCTGTATATTTTAGTAAAATTTAAATCAATATAAAATTTTTCTCACTCTGGGATATTGTCGGCGAATATTGGATCTTAAAAAGTAAAGTTCTCAAGGGTTAAAAAAAGTGTCACTAATGGATCTAAACATAATATCGTTACTTTAATTTACAAAAGGCGTATAAAAAAAATTTTTAAATTTGAAATATAAAATTTAATAAAAGAACTACAAAACAGTATTAAATTTTTGCAATGATAAGTCCATTTAAAAATTATTAGAAGTCATCCAAATTGGCAAAACTTCATATAAGTTGATATTAAATTGCGTTTTTACCAATAGCATTTCCCATGTAACCGTTGGTTTTTTTCACAACCCTTTTTATAAAATTTTTGTTCTACTTAGATAAAATTTTTTTTTGGTTTGATTTTATACTTGAGTATATGTAAACATATAAACATGTAAAGAGCTCAAGCGAGTATCTAATTACTTATTTAATATGATTATTTCAAACTTATTTTCTTGTGAATAGTTTGATTTTAAAGACGAATTAGCCTGGCGTTTGCTCGTGCATAAATCTTTGTAAAGTATTATTTTTTCGCCAAAATCTTTTCCAGAATAATAATGAAAGCAAATGCAACAAAGTTTTCGTAAAAACTCAATATGAGAATTAAATAAAATTTGGGAGAATATCTCAAATAATAAATTTATTTGATTGGCTTGAGTTCGGTGTTAATTTCATTTTTCAATTAAATTATATTTTTTTATTTAGAAATAAATGTGAAAATCATCCATGCAGACAAAGAAAATTTAGACTTTACGGAGGGTTGAACTGACATGTTTCGATAGCTACCGCTAATCTCTTCAGAGTTCTCTACCGCTTACCGAATGAAATATATCTCTAAGAGTAAGAATATGAATTGATTAAAGGTAGATGATATTTAACTCTTGACTGCAAACCACCGACTTTGGTCGAGTGCTCTAAGCGGCAGAGATCTGTGATGAGTTTAGCGGGAGCTATCGAAACATGTCACTGCAACCCTCCGTGCAGTCAAAATTTTCTTTGTCTACATGCTACACATTTATCTGTAAATAAAATATATAATTGAATTGAAAAATTATATTTAAACCGAACTTAAGCCAGAAAATTAAATTTCTTTGGATATAAACCCCTACAGTTCGACTCAAACTCATAACTTAATTAATAAATTTATTAAATGTTTTAATTCAGATTTTAATTTTCATTTTGTCTTACTATTTTACTGTCGCTCAATGGCAGAATAATTGTATACACGTTGTAGAGAAATAAAATAGATTCACATCGAAAATAATTTGTTTGTTGTTTCTTAGACTACTACGCTTATTCTGTTGTAATTCTCAAACGATTGTTGACAATTTGTGCATAAGCTAAGACGTTTGGAACTTTTGAAGTCTATTGATGATTTGGTAAAGCACCATTGAAGTGCAGCCATATAGACATGGTGAACCCACAACAAATGAACACTTTTTTAAAATAAAATTTGAGGAATATCTTAAATAATAAATTTGATAAATTACTAAATTGATTTAACATCAATGATTTACTATTGATGTTTTATCACAACAAATCCTACTATTACCGGTAGTTTATATTTCTTCAGAAGCCACCTAAAACGTGATGAAATATAGCGGAAATATAGCGGCTTCCGGAAACAGCGGTATTATATTCTGCTGTTTAAACTAGATTGATGTTGATTTGTACCTTGCTCCTTGGAAATATTCGGGCCTATTCTGAAAATCACGGTAATCTTGAATCACGTGATTTCAATGCTAAAGTATTAATAGCTAATTTTTTAGTATATTTTTATTGTATTTTAAATTTTTGTTATTTAAAATAAAATATTTTATTCGAACTTTCAACACTATAAATCGTGCAATTTACAAAAGCAATAATTTACCCTTTATTAATTTTTTGAAATTATCGTTATTTGACATCTCGTGATTTACAGAAAAGCCCCGATTGATTATAACAAATTATTTCGAAATAATCATATTAAAGCTAGTAACATTTTGGTTAGAAAGATTTGGACATGAGACAATAATCCAAGTATCAATGATAAAAATTATAATATATGAATGGCATTTTATCAAAAAAAAATTTTATTAATCACCCAATAAAAAATTGTCATGTTTTTTGAAGCACTAAAGAAATAAATTCAAAAAAACGTCAACAACGCCAATCCACATCGAACCTTTTTTTTAATATATTTTTAGTTCTAGTGCTGAAAATGTTGATGATTTTCAGCGCTTTAAAAGCGCTTTTGTGAGCAAAAATGTAGTACTCCAATCCGCAGCACTATCAGCAGGTTTGGCAGCGCTACTTTTATTCCATAATACTAGAAACCTGCTTTATTGGAAACAACTTTTTTACTGGGCAGGCACGTTCAATTTAATTTTACAATTAAATAATTTTTATTGGGAAAATATTTTCAAAGCATATAATAATTGAAAAAGAACAAAGACTAATTTCTTGACTTTTGTAAGGGTCGAACTGAACATCGATGATTTTGGGATCAGCCACGAACGATCCCATTGTCAGAGCTCTTTTTATACTCTAGGCTAACCTTCAGCACGCCAATCAAGCAGTTAATATCCAACCTTAAGCCAATTTGCATTAAGCTTATTTTACTTGCTTAAGCTATTTTTGTTGTTTAGGAATTTAACATACTTGGTTCTTACTTAGCCAACCATTAGTTGTGCTTTTATTTCTCACTTAAGTTTGCGAAACATTAGCCCAATTCACAATCTTGTGCAAATCGTATTGCATCGTAGCATTAGGAAAATGGTATTGCATATTCATACTCACCACTTAACAATTGTTAGTGGTGAGTATAAATATACTATACCATTTTGCAAATGCTACGATGCCAGACGATTTGCACAAGATTGTGAATTGGACTATTGTTTCTCCAAGTCTTAGGGCTTACATGTGTTTGTTTTTATCTATATTACAAGGAAACCATCAAAAATATTTTGTACGATGTGCCTCTAGTGCTTATAATTATCGTTAATTAATTCTAACCTATTCGGCAAAACATAACAACGTTATTTTCATGCTTATGTTCATTTCTATTTTTCGGTGAATTTAAATCTTATTAATACAAATCAACAGAAATTTAATACGGGAACTATTCACTTTTTCAACGTAAATAAGTCACGATAAGCTTAATTTTTCCAACATTAAACTAATTTTAAATTATGCCATTGGCTTTACCACATGTGCCATTTTTTCCCTTGGTTTTGCTTAACCCTCATGTGCGCGGAAAAAAATACCTTATAATGCGCAGCAAGGTACCCTGGTACATATAAAAGTTACTTAAAAACAAGCATTTTCGCACTAAATATGTAGTTTTTAATTAAATATGGGACTGGTAATATATATCTGTTGCCAATCTCATATATATTTTACTACGTTTTAACTTGATATTTAGCGCGAAAGTGCTTGTTTTCCACGTAACTTTTGTATAGGAACCCACGTACCTTGCCGCGCAATTGAAGGTTTTTTTTTTGTCGTGCACATAAATGTTTCTTAATTTGATTAGAAATTTCTACGTCTACCACGTTCATATAGACTTTTATTTATTTATGCAGAGCTACTAACAACTATCAACAAATATATGTACTTATAATGACCGTATTCCCATATAAACCACGTACAGGTACCCGGGTACCTTGGTGCGTATTTACGGTTCTTAAGAGTAAATTGGTTTCTCACGCAAATAAGTTAGTAGTTCTCAAAAAGTTTCAGATATACGGATTATTAATTTCAATGAAAAAATGTTGGTTGAAAACGTCAAAGGTACCCGGGTACCTAGGTGCGCACATAAGGGTTAAGTTAACCTTTTTTGTATAATATTTTTTTTTTTAAGAAAATAATTTTCTTTAATACAATTGAATGCAATTAAGACTTGAAGATATTTTTCTGCTAAAATCATGATTTTAACACATTTCTTATTGAAAGGAATTAAATTTTTTTTGTTGTAATTTTTAAAAATTTTTAGCGTAAGCTTTTTATGTGAAATATAAAACTTCTCAATTATGTTACTTTATTTAAAAAAACACTTTTCTCCCTCTTTCCCTTATTTGCCTTCGTTTTAATTATAAAAGGAAGACAAGAAATACATGAATTTTTTTGTGAAAAGCAATTTTCAAGTATGATACGTATTATCCCCTTTTTATTAAAAAACAAAACTAAAAAACAGCAGTAGAAAAAAAGAATGAGAAAATATTTAATATTTCCGCACGTGCAGTGCAATGTTTTATTTTTTTTATACATATAACCCAACTATTCTGCGAAATAGCAAACTTATGGAACAGAAGGCATCAAAAACTCATACCAAAACGCATTACTCACACCACAACACCTTCCAAACCTCCAAAAATCCATAACGCCACCATTAAGTGGAAATGTACCAATATGTAGTATATTTGACAGCTTAAGAAAAGCAAATAAAATAAAAAATATACTGACTGAATTGAAGTTAAATTGCAACCATGGTAACTGAATGAATTGCATTTCATCCGGTTCAGGGTTATTTCTTTTTTGCTTCTTTTCTTTTCGCATGTCATTTTTACCCTGCATTGATTTGAATCTTTACGAAATCAACCCCAACCAAACTAAAACGGAAAAAGCTGCAAAGTTCTTAACATTTTGACAAGGGGAATTATAAAAATTAATCTACGATTGCAATAAAAATAATAAAGTAGAAATTGTGTAGCAAACGAAACTTGTTGATTTTTTTTTTAAAAGGATCAAAAAATATGGAAAATAAATCTCTCTCTATAAATCAATGAAATATTTTGCAAAATATCATCGAAAGGTTTGTTTCATTTAATATGAATTTTTATAATTTGCTTTCAAAAAAATATCCTTTGTATCGTATTTGTAAAAATGTAATTTAATTGTTTTCTATATTAAATACATTTCTAGAATTTCACCATCATCATCGTCATCATCGTCATCATCGTTGTTGTGATATTTGTTGCTTGTTCTATTTCTTTAACTTTAGATTTCATAAATACTTGAAACAACCCTTTTAACTTGTCGTAACATGTAGTTGCTGTATTTAGTGTGCTTAAAGAGCCAAAAGGTCTCTTGACTTTAGGGTAGAACGAATAAATTAATGAATGAATGAATAGAAGAATATTTTATTCTGAATATAAGTTCGATTTACAACCACTGTCTGGCATGTAAAATCGCGGGCTACAACTGGGATCTCAGCAAAATAAGTATGACATTTTAAGGGAAATTTTTTTGTAATATAAAACTCTACCATCAACACAACACAGCACAGCACACTAATACTACAACATGAAAATATACTGGTATTCAGCCATACGATTTTTCACACACTAATACTACAGCAAATTGAAATAAAAAGGAAAAAATTTTGTATAGAAAAAAGGACTTCTAATTTATACACAGACAAACGTCGTAGAGCATAAAAAGTGTTTATCTTTGTTAAGGCATGAATACAAATATTTGAAGGAATGGATTGATAAAATTTTTGAACTACAAATTTAATAGTATCTTAGGAAATTGTTTTCATATGGTACATAGTTAAGAAAAAGGTCGTGGATCCAGGAGTAAGGAAAAACATATATCGATTTCCCCTCGCAAAGTAAATAAAATATATTTAATTTCTATAACATTTCTAAAATAAATTTTCAAAAATACTAGGTAGTATATTTTATATAAAACTAGCTTATACACTGCGCGTAGCTGCTGTATTTTGGTTTATATGGAAGATGCCACACACCCTAAAAATTTGTATGCAAAAATAAGCCAATACCCTCTCGGTAGGTGCAGAAATAAATTCAGTAAGGTGTGATTCGCACATGAAGGGTTCCGTACGAATACCCTATAGAGATATGTGCACACAGAAAAAAAAAGAAATGTAAAATCCACATGCCGCAATTTTGATTGGAAATCATATTAAATTTACAAGAAATATTTTATCGTTTGAGTGTGTTAGTGTTTATTTGCTTTGTTCATAGCTACAATTCACTGTTCTGCTTAGTTGTGTGACTTGTTGTTGTTTATTCTTACATGTGTCGTCTATGTAGACGACAAAAAACGAATTACCAGCGAACATTTACTGCTGCTGGCTTAAAATTAATATTGTTTCATATTAATTTTAAACGGAAAATTATTAATCTAGCCTTAAATCACGGTTAAAACAATTTTGTTATAAACGTCAAGTTTCATTTTCAATCGACATGACTATAAATTTAATTTCAAATAAGCTTTATGTAAAATAATCATTTAAATCATGTTGAACTAAAATGAAATGCATTTTACATACGATGGTATTTATTTAGTGAATAAGTAAAGAAAAGTTTGAAGCTGTTGCGGCTGCAGTGGTTAGCGCGTGAACTATCATGCAGGTGGCACGAGTTCAAATCTTGGCTAGGGCAGTCAGCTACAACGCAAAGTTTTCTGATGACTATCACGTAAGTAAAATAATTAATAAAATTGCTACATTAAAGTCATGTTGTTTCAGCTTGATATAACTTTAATTCAACATGATTCTTCGTGTTGTTTTAATATCAAATTCACGTTATTTCAACTTGAAATAACTTTGATACAACATGATTCTTCGTATAGTTTCAATATCAAATTCACGTTGCTTCAACTCGAAATTACTTTGATTCAATATGATTTTTCGTATTATTTCAGTATAAACTTCATTTTGATTTAACTTTACTGGAATATTATATCAACATGAAATATAGTTAATTTAAAAGGAACAATTTTCTTTCAAGAATATTGTAAATCATGTCGATTTAACATGAAACACCTATGAAGCAAAATCACTACCGAAAAATGTTAAATTAACCTGGTTTTCGACGATTTTACATGGAAATTTTTCTGTGTGTGTATCTATTTTTTCGCTTTTGTTTGTTGTTGCGGACTTTTGAATTTTAGTGTTTTTTTTCGTTTAAGGAATGTCTTTTTTAGTAACTTTTTCGATTTAGGGTTTTTTTTTAATTCTGGGTTTATCAGCTTTTTCGTTGTTTTTTGTGCTTTTTTTAAGCGCTATTTTTCATTTTGACTATTGTTTAATTTTGAGCTTTATTTTTGTTCTGGCGTATTTTTCGTTTTGGCGATTTTTTCTTTTATTTTGTGTTTTTTAGATTTGGCGATTTTTTGTTGCTTGTTGTTTTTTTTTCGTTTTAGCGCTTATTCCATTTATCTCTTTTCGTTTTGGATATTTTTGTTGCTATTGTTTTAATTTTTCTCCTTTTTTTGTTTCAGCGCTTTTTTTAATTTTGATAATTTTTTTCTTTTTTCTTTTTTTTTGCGATTTTTCGATATAGTCTTTTTTTCGTTTTAGTGTTTTTTTTTTCGTTATGGTAATGTTTTTCGTTTTTGCTATTTTTTAATTTTTTGTTTTTTATTTTTGGCGTTTTTTTCATTTTGGAACGGATAATTGGTTTACATATTAGATCAACAACTTTTCCAAACATTCTATCAACCTCCCAACATGCCTCTAGGAAGATGGGCAAATCAGTTGAGACGACACTTCCCTAGCTTGTTGGATTTATTAAAAATCCTTGCAAAGCTAAGAATATACATTGGTGGCCTTTCTTGATATAGAGGGTGCCTTTAACAATGTAAGACCTGATTTCATTCTTATGGCACTGGAAAGAGTGAACATTGAGCGGTCAACAATTAGCTTCATACGAGGACTATTCCAGATCGAGGCAAACGACTATTTAAAAAACGGTTAGGCGAGGTACCCCCCCAAGGGAGGTGTTCTGTCGCCTATCTTATGGAATATCGCCATAAACCCCATGAGGTTTAAATCAGTAGCCTATGCGGAGGACGTAGCAGTGGCAGTATATGGTAAATTTGTAGATATTCTATCGCAGCGTCTTCAATCGGCATTAGGGATCATAAGTAGATGGAGCATCGAAAGTGGTCTTAATGTTAACCCTCAAAAGAAGACCCTTACTCTCTTTACGAGAAAATACAAGACACCGACTTCCACGTTACCGACTTTCAACGGAGTCAGCCTTAAGTTATCAGATAGTGTGAAGTACCTCGATATTATACTGGACTCCAAGCTTTCATGGTACCCCAACGTTCAAGCAATGCAGTAAGGCTTCACTACAAGCTTTATCTGCTGTTTACACAACATCTGAATTGGTTAAAGATTGCCGGACATCCCTGAATGAGACAGCGAGACATTCTAACCTAGGGCTTTTCTGGGTACCAGGCCACGCTGATGTGCCCGATAACACTATTGCGGACGAGCTAGCCAAGGCTGGCTGGTTAGTAGGAGTCCCACTAAGAAGCTGCAAAATACAAACTCAGCACCAACTATTTAGAGAAGCTCAAACCAGATGGACAAATGAAATCAGTTGTGAGGTTTCCAGATCCATCTGGCCCCAGTATAACTTCGCAAGATCTGCAACCATGCTGGGGCATCCTCGTCAACAGCTGCGTATACTCGTAACTGTCTCGTCGGTGCTTATGCCAGAAGATTAAATCTTTCTTATAGCGACTTCTGCAGGAGCTGTCAGAACGAGGAGGAGGAAGAGACTGTTAAACACCTCCTCTGTCGACGCCCTATGTCATACTTGGGAAATCCGTCATTTCTCGAACAAGCAGACCTGGCGGAATGCGAGATTAGGGGAATAAATTCAAAGCATACGTTACTCGGGTTAGTTTAACACCGACCCAACCGCTGGGATAGGCAGAGTACATTCTTGAATTTCCTTCCTATTCATCCCAGGCATCACAAAGGTACCAAAGGACCCAAGTGGGCCGAATTTTAGAAACCGGCATCCTGTTCATCCTAACCTAAGCTTAATTTTTGGCGTTTTTTTCATTTGTGCAATTTTTTCCCTGTTTTAGGATTATTTGTTTTTTGACGATTTTTTTTCGTTATGGTGCATTTTTTGTTTCAGCGCTTTCATTCATTCTGGCGAATTTTTTGTTTTATCTATCTTTTTTTCATTTTGGGGTTTCTTATTTTTATTTTTATTTATTTTTTGTTTCGGCGATATATTTCGTTGTGACGATTTTTCTCGGCTTGTTTGTCGGTACTTATAGGGGGTCGTCATATGAAATCTTATAATCCTTATGGTACACATGAGCACTAATGATGGCAGTGTGGCGACTTTCGAAAACATCGTTACTCTGTTCTGCCTTGTAGATTGAAACTAGTCAATGTTAATTTTCCCTTTTGCTCCTTGGAATATTGATCATGTCAAAATTTTCTGATTATAACTAGGGATGTAGCCGATACCGGTAGCGACATTGATATATCAGCGATACTGCAGAATTTCCGATACATCGGTATCGGCGATATTTTACTGTCGATACTTCTTAAATTTTTTTCAGAGTTTATTTTTTAACAAATAATTTATTTTTTGTTAGTTTTACCATGAATTAAATTCAATTCGTTGTTTTTTAAATCTTATTCCGAGCAAAAAAACAAACCTCCAAAGAAGTTATGAAAATGTAGAATTTGCAAATTTGGATCAGTTCTAATTAGTTTTACATATGACTGTCATTGCATGAAGCTCTCTTTTTCGATTACCAATCACCGAATTGGAAGCGATGTTGGGAAAAGTTTCTTTTTCTATAATGATTTTCCCTCAAAGAAATAGATATATATAAATGAATAAATAGAAACGTTTAAAAGAATTTTAGCAATTAAACTATTAAGCAAATTTCAATCGGGAATTGAGTCCAGAGTTTGTGGCAGAATGCAATACTTATTTTCTGTGCCGCAACGCACTTCGTCAGCATTCAGGTGCTTTGGGTTTCGTTGAAACCTAAACAACTATTAAGTTATTTAGAAGAATATTAGTTAATAAATGTCCTTTCAAAAATTGTTTAAAAAAGCATGGCGAGTATTTCTTAAAATTTATAGAGGAATTAAAAACTTTTATATGACTTAAATAAAATTTTAATTGCTTTTCTACTAATTATCATATTTTAAATATAGATTCTTTGAAACCAATCAAAATGCAGTTCGTTAAAAATTACTTCCAATTTTTTATGCTGGGTTAATATCAATTTTAATTATTAATACTGCTTAGACTTTCTTTTTGTATAATCAAAAAAATTAACCTACTTGAGTTTTGTTAATTTAAACTTGAGCTCAATTTTAATATGCGTATCGGAATCGGTATCGTCGATATATCTTTTTGGTTATCGGTATAGTATCGGCAAAAAGGTGCTTGCTTCCCTAACTATAACGTTACGAATTTTAGCCTCATACAATCCTTTTGGATACAAAAGCAAATTGCATATTAAATTAATAAAATTATTCTGATGAAATTATTCGAATAAAATTGTTTTAAGAATATGTTATTTTAAAATGTATTCGAATAAAATTATTCGAATGAAGATAATCGTAAAAAATAGTTCGACTAAAATATTTAAGCATATAAAAAATGTTAGGATAAAATAGTTCGTATAATATGTTTAAAAATTTATTCGAATAAAATTACTCGAAAAAATTATTCGATTAAAATATTTAAAAACAATTTGTTTAATAAAATTACTTAATTAAAAATTGTGCAGATAAAATATTTCGGGTAAAGTATATTGTATTCAAGTTAATCGAATATATGAGTAAAAATTATTCAGATAACGTTTCAGATAAAAATATTTATGTTAGTATAAAGTTATGTTCGTATAAAGTGAAAATAAAAACTATAACACAAAAAATATTCGAATGAAATTATGCATGTGGGTAAAATTATTCGAATTAAGGAGTTTTTTGCTTTACTCTTTTGGTATTCAGTATTTTGGTATATGGTGTCAAGGAGAGAGATCTTTTACTAATAGTCAGCTATCATTGTAATATACCTTAAGTCATATAATAATCAATTCACACTTTTAGAACTATTCCCAATATATAAGACACATGCAGATGCCAATACTGTGATACTAGGGGTTTAAAGAGAACGTATACCACCCACTCAAAGACTAATTGACATCCTTTTATTATTTATTTGTTTTATTTATTACATCTCAGAATTCTTCTCATTTTCTCGTTTGCTTTTGCTACTCATTTTTATTATTATTGCTTTTTTTTTTGTATATTCTGTTTTAAGCTTTCTTTTTCAAGCAATTATTGTATATACACCTACTTTTCGGTCGAGTTTAACTCCTGGGTGCTTTTTTCTTTCAGACTTATTTTTTCTTCAGCTGTTGTGCTTTTATTTTGCTTGCATGTGTCCTGTTTAAATTTCTAAATGTTAAGAATATTTGTGGTGGCATAATCGTTCTGGTATGTTCGTGTTGTAAAATATGTATATCTGGTATATATGAAGTTAGTGGTAGTTGAATTGGACGATTAAAATACGACTGCAATTCAAACAAAAGAAAATAAAAAAATTATCAACAAAAGCAACAGCAACAGCAACATCAACAGAAAAATGAGTTCACATGAAAATCATGGTGGTGGTACACTACATCTAGTTGCAAACCTTCATTCACACTGAATACCATTTTATGAAAAATTCATACTCTTCATACAAATAGATTTGCATTGTGTGTCAGTCTGTCTGTTTGTATATCCTGTATTTGTTTGTATGCTTGTCGGTTGGCAAGTTGCCTTAATGTGGAGCTTGAAATGTAGTTCGTGGAAATATTCAACATTTTAACGTTCAACATATTTGTAGACTTTTATGTAACAAGGAGAGAAAAAATGGTCATAAATATGAAAGCAATCATAAATGATTTTATGCTAATGTAAGAGTAGTGTTGCCATGATTTTTTATTGGTCTTTATGTTGTTCCGTAATTTTATTCCTTTTGAAAATATTTTACTGATCACCGAATATTCCTTTTATGGCCGTTTCAGACTATAATACAAGTATTAATACTCTTGGAGAAAATGCCTCCAAATTAACAAATTATCATGTCAGAGTTTCATTTTCCTCAAAAGTATTAATGCTTGTATTATAGTCTGAAACGGCCTTTACTCACTTAGATATGAAAGATTTTTAACACAAGGATGAGAGCATACGTTGACTTTTTTCATGTATATGTAAGCTTGGAGGTGTGTCTTTCGAAAATTCATGTTTCATTTAATTTATTAAGATTTTTTTTTAATTTTGTAACTTGCTTAACTAGAACTTCTTAAGCAAATTTCTTGCGAAACTAAATCCTTTTATATCCAAAAAAAATCGTTCATTCTTATTCAAATTCAAATATAAAAAAATTTATTTGAAAAGGATCTGTGAAAACTTTAAACCTGGCAACCAATACTCTAGGTCAAAAGCTTAATACGACGGCAATACTAACAAACGAACAATCATGCCATGATACTCTGCTTTAAGCGCTATAGCGTTGTCTAAATAAATGTGTGAGTACGTATGTCAGTGTGTTTACCCAGCAAACAATTTTTGCCGATTTCGGTCCGAAGTCGGCCAGAAAATCTGCACAAGATGCCGAATTCGTATCCGAAGTCGGTCAGAAAACGTACCGAATATCAAATGAGTGGTTGACAAGAGTCCGAACCTCTTTGTCTGAGGAAATTCTAAAAAAATATGCCGAAATGTCTCAGAGAATTCTATACGAACTTTGACGGGAAGTTCTAACAGAATTTTCGACATGTCTGAACAATGTCTGAAAAATGTATGACACAACATCAGAAAATTTTCCCATTTATCTGATACTCCTTACATCCAGTCGTATTAATGTCCGAGATACTTAGGAATTTAAAATTAGGAATTTATTAGAATTGTCGTTTTAAATTCTCCAAGCAATTTTCTGCTGCTTATGCCAGCTCATCAGAAAACGTTTACCCATATTTTATAAGTTTTAAAACTCAAATATTTGTGCACACACTACCAAGAGATAAATGAGAATTATTACGAATATGTACTTAAATCAGACAATGTGCAAAAGTGACTGCTAAAAGTCGTGAGACTTAGATCAGAGTTAAAACTGCTGACAAATGCCTGAGGGAATTTTAGACAACAGGATTGATTGTCTCAGAATTTTTCTGACTTTATACATATCAGGATATAATGTTTCCTGGGTATTTCTGTGTTGTTTTTGTAAAAATGTATTGGTGTTCATTTTACATCCATAAAAATAAAATGAAAATAAAATAATAATAAAAATAAACCAACATTTTCATAATGTTAAAGTTCATGCAATAAACACACACATGCACAAATGCACACACCAACACACACACACATGCAAAAACACACACTTTCTCATACAAAGCAAAGTAAAATATAACAAAAATTGGGAGTTCAGAATAATAGAGGATTTTTCATTGAAAAAGTTTGAATTTTTTTCTAGTAATGTTTATACGTGTAAAATTATATGGCTATGTGTGAGTATATCAGTGTGCGTATGTTTCTTAAAGTCAGTGCTGCCATTTTTATACTTTTCGATATGTTTTTGATGCTTTTTAGCTGTTGATCTCTGTGTATGCCCATAGCAGTTATACAATGCTTTATCTAGGAGAATTAATAACAAGGGGATGCCAAAGGCGAATTCAATTCTTTGGATTTGTGAAAATAATATTTTATTTTATATACATGAAATACACATGGATAATGATATTAAGGAGATATTTAACTCCCCCTAAAATAAATCCCAGCTGTAAACTTTCAAAACTCCGCTACACGTATATATTTTAATGCCCTCTACCACAATCAGTCGTTAGAACCTTGTAATATTGAAAAAGTTTAATTATGATGTACAGTGTTATTGCTTTTTAAATAACATTTTTAAATTAATCGAATCAATATATTAGAATTACATGATTTGAATAAAAATCATTCAAGTAAAATTATTTCGATAAAATTTTTCGAATAAAATTATTCGTAAAAATTTACCCGAATAAAATCAGGCAAATAAAACTTATTTTAAGAAAAACTATTGAGCAAAAACTATATTATTATGGGAATAAGAATTATTGGAATAAAAACTTTTGAATAATAGTGCATTTACATCTGAGCGAAGTCTATTACTTACGAGATTTGGAGCTAAATCTAGTTGTTTGTTTTTTTTATTAGATCTCCGTCAGTCGATTAAAAAAAACTACTAAAATCTAGTATTATTCAACCGTGGTTTTGCCCATACAGTACTAAAAAATACTACGCTGTTCAAGAATTTTTACTTGATAAGGTGTTTGCAGTAGTTATTTTGCATTTGCAGGCATTTTTTATATGCAGTTTGACATTTGCAAATAAAAAAACTTAATCAACTGTCTCAGGTATGGAAACGAAATCTTAATAAATGTAAAAAGAAGCTTTATGTAAACGGTATAGAATTCGACAGAGCTTTCAGTTGAAATCTACTATATTTTGCTCTTTTTTAAATGTAGTATAAGATAAGGTGGGAGAACATAATTAAAAAATACGTACACAGAAAAAAAAATTACTTATATCCAAGGAATTTTTTCATAAATGCTATGAATCTAACATGACAATTTTTTCCAAACTTTTTTCATTCACGTTAGGAATTTTTACCTAAATTAATTCATATTTCTTAATAAAAATATTTAAAAAAATTTAAGTATTGAACTTGTATAGCCTGTTGTACTAGGTACAACTCTTTCCTTTCTGCCAAACAGACTATTTGAAACAAATTGTATTTGTACACTATATTCATAAAAAACACACTTCAGAATTTGTTGACAAAATATTGAAATTTTTTTTTAAAGCAACTTGAATTTCATAACTTTATTTATTGAAAGCTAAATTCATACTGGGAATGAAAAAATTCCGGTATTTGATTTATAAATTCCTAAAATATATGAACAATAGATTATGAACTTTTTTCATACTATTTATGTTCAAACTTTTTTCTGTGTATGTACATATATATTTTAATCAACAAATTTCAATATAACTAGCACGATCAAAATTATAATAAAATTACATACATGGACAAAACGAAGTTCCATTTGGCAAGTTCCATGTATCGATTGAAAGCTAGAAAAAATGTGGTTAATTTTGCAGGCAATCCCTGCAACTTTTCGTTAATATCAAGTCCGCAGCACTTGAAAATTTAAAATTTTTTTTTAAATATGTGCAGCTAAAAATTATTTGCAAATAAAAAAAGTAAAAATTATTAAAGAAAAAAAAATTATTCGAACAAAAATTATTCGTAAAAAATTTATTCAGCGAAATAATTTTAATAAAAATTTTTGAATAAATTTACTACACCCTGCAACAAAAAAAAATACCTAGGAAATGCTTTTGAAATTTACCAAACACCTCTAAAATCTTGAATTAAGGGTAAGAACCTGGTTTTTGGTACCTTTATGCACTTATAAGCTTGTAACTTAGTGGCAAATCAATTGATTTTAAATTCTTTTGCGGATTTAGAAAGAAGAAGCTGAAGCCTTTCGAATGCTTTATGTGTTTTCTAAGTTACTACGAAAAATCTGTGAATATATCGCCAGCAAACAATTCTTTTCGTCATTTTTCAATTCGAGATGTTTTTATGGAGTATTTTATAAAGGAACCGTAGTATTTATGAATTTATTTTAAAAGTTTGATTTCTTATGAGTAAAACGGAACTTTGATTCCAAAAATCCATTAGCAATTGCCTGAGTTATTTTTAGGTCAAAGTGTTACGTATGAGTAATATGATTGTACGTACCATCATATTACTCATACGCCCTACATTAACAATATTGAATATCTGCATTTTTTCACTTAATTTTTTTTCAATTAAAAATTCATAAACAAATTACCGTTTAATATATCGTTACAATATTTTAAACATAGGATGAGTGCTGCGTTTTTTAATAAATAGTAAAGATATAAATATAAAAAATAGGTTTCATACAGTTTTTATGTTTCTGAAAACTTGATTATTTTGAATAAATTTTTTAACGGGGCTGGTAACGATTGAAAGCCAATTAATCTGGCTTTCATTCATTTTATTAAATATATCTAATAAAATTTTTAGAGAAATTTTAAAAACTCGATGAGAGTTTTATTCTCTTATGCGATTAATTTCGTAAAAAAAATTCACCATTTTGTCTAGCATAGTCTAGCGTTGGGGTGGCCAGATTCAAATTGTACACTAGAACTCGACAAACAGAAATGTGTAAAAAAACTGATGGCTCGATTATGCTCGATGCAACCGAACTTCAGTTGCGTTGCCAGCCAGCAACTGAAAATTTGTGGTTGCCAGAAAAGCACTAAAAAGCAACTGAAATTGACAACTTTCCGTTACCAGTTGCCAGCCGTAATATGATTTTTAGCAACTGGCAACCCAACTGAAGTTCGGTTGCCATCGATAGTCGAGCCATCAATTACGTCAACAAAGTGGCTTTAGTAAAAAAGCACGCTCATCAACAATAAGAGACTTACTTCACAGAGTTGGTTTAAATGGTAGATGAGCTAGAAAAAACCTGCTTATTAGTAACCATAATCAAACCACACGACTAAAATATTCGAAAGAATACGAAAATGAGAATTTTTTTGTTAGAGAAACGTGATGGCGAACCCATATTATGGAGGGGATAAAATTAGGAACTATGTTCGAATAACTTGAAATCGAAAGCAAAGCATGGAGCTGGTTCAGTGATGTTCTGGGGCTCATTTTCATCAGCACGACCAGGATAATTATTTTCATTGAGAAACTTCTGCAATCGTAAATTTTGTTATTTTAGATGATTTCATTGTACTAACTGTTGGCAGCACTGGTAAAATTTAGCTTTTTAGCAGCAGCAGCAGCTGTTGTTGTTGTACTTAAAGTAGAAGTAGTGGAACAAAAACAAACTGAAACAACAGCACAAAAAAATTATGTCAACGAGTAACTTTTGTGTCTCTACAATAGTTGTTCTTTTTATATATAAACATAAAAAAGTACATGCAGGCATACAAACATATGGGGCATTAATTTTGAAGCGGACATTTCATAACTATAGTTCCAGTAGCAATAAATTTGTATGTAAAAAATTTTTTCAATGATGTTTATTTATCGGATGCGAAAGTGCTGCCGTTTTTGAAAGAAACATTTTTTGAATTATTGTATCGAACTACAAAAAATATATAAAATAAAGCAAAAAAATTCACTCATTCTTATAGGAAATCTGCCGATGTTTTAAAAAAATATTTCATTTAAAAAATTAAGTTATAAATTTTAGTCGAACTGCATGGGCTTATATCCAAAGAAGTTTAATTATTTTGGCTTGAGTTAATTTGTCAATTAAATTAAAGTTTTATTTAGAGATAAATGTGAAGCATGTAGACAAAGAAAACATTTTTTCCTACATGCTTCACATTTATCTCTAAATAAGAATATAATTCAATTGACAATTAAAGTAAAACCAAACTCAAGCCAAAACATTTAAATTTCTTTGAATATAAGCCCATACAGCTCGACTAAAATTCACAACTTAATTGTTAAACTCTAAAGGCACCTAACAAAATGTTGTACATGTTTAAATAAACTGAACAAACAAACATTCACACACTAGTAATTGTAATTATCAATGGTAATTATGCTAGAATAGAGAACGATTAAGAAGCTTAACACAAGATATAAAGACAAAAGTGTGTGTCATTAACTATCAAAAATGAAATACAGCTCTAGGAGCGTTAGTATGAATTGATTAAAGGTAAATGATATTCTGCTTTTGAAACCACCGACTTTGGTCGAGTGGTCTACGCGGTAAAGAACTTGACGGGGAATAGTGGGAGCTAATGAAACATGTCAGTTGTTCAACCCTCCGCGCAGTCAAATTTTTTTTTGTCTACATGCTTCACAGTTATCTGTAAACAAAAATATAATTTAATTGAACAATTAAATTTAAACCGAACTCAAGCCAAAATAATTTATTTAAAATACATATTTTTTTATAATCAAAACCGTAAATAACCGATTGAAATTAAAAATTTTCTAACTGCGACCATTTTAATTTTTAATCGACTTCAAAAAAGAAGGAGGTTATCAATTCTTGTGTATGTTTTTTTTTTACTTTTTTATGTTTGTACACGCATAACTCTGTCATTTTTTTAAACTAATTTTCAAAATTATTTTTTTTATTTGAAAGGACTTGCTTGCAGATTGGGTCCCATACATTTTTTTCGAAAATCGGGCGGACATTTTCCCCCCAAAATATTGATTATCGCATAACTCTTACATTTATGCACCGATTTTCAGAATTCTTTTATTGTTTGAAAGGCCTTGCTTGCAGGTTGTTCGCACAAAAAATCGAAAATCGGGTGGAAAATTACCTACCCCCCCACCCCTTTTACCAATTTTGATTAGCGCATAACTCCTCCATTTACGGACCGATTTTAAAATTCTCTTTTTGTTTGAAAGGCTTTGCCTGCAGTTCGGGCCCATAATTTTTTTTCGAAAACCGGTCGGGCAATTTCCCCCCATCCTCCTCCGAAATATTGACTATCGTATAACTTATCCATATATGAACCGATTTTCAAAATTATTTTTATGTTTGAAAAGCTTTGCTTGCAGTGTAATCCCATATTTTTTTTCGAAAATCGGACGGGCTATTGCCCCCCCCCCCCTGCATTCTCACACAAATATTGATTATCGCTTAGCTCCTCCATTAATGAACAGATTTTTAAAATTATTCTTTTGTTTCAAAAGGTTTGCTGACAGTTTGGTCCCATAACTTGTTCTTGAAAATGGGCTGGACGATTTGCACCCCCCCCCCCTTTCAAATACTGATTATCGCATAACTTTGCCATGGACCAAATTTTAACACTTTATATTAAATGGCGTACAAGATTTTGCTTTTGGTATAGAAGTCGGGTTTTTGCCAAAATTATTATATTATTTGTTTTACCGAAATCAGCCGAGAATGTCCTCACTATACTCTAAAAGCTTTAAAATTTATGCAAACTTCTTTACATGAACCCACCTTTTGGTAATTTTTATAGAGAATCGATATCAGATATCTTGTTAACCTTGCGTTTAATGTATTAGGTATTGTTCAACACTTTTATGTTTAACTCCACAAGAACTAATATCATGCAACACTTTATAGCTGTAGCGGCTCGCTGCATGAGTCTTTCTGGTTCTTTTTTAAGAGGGACAAAAAACTCCCCTTCGAGGGCGAGATAGCGGGCTGAAATATCTTACAAAAAAATTCCTCATAAAATTTTATTATAACTCTTTAAAGGCAATAAATTTCTAAACACAACTGGAACGCCAGAAATCATTAAAAACTAGCTGTGAATAAATGCGAAATTGACCATCAAGCACATTTTAAGTTTTTAATCATTTCTGGCGTTGCAGTTGAGTTTAGAAATGTATTGTCTTTTAACACTTATAATAAAATGTTATGAGGATTTTTTTTGCGACATTATTTCTCGTGAAGTTCTACACAAAAGTGCTGAACACACCTAAAACATTAAACGTAAGGTGTACACGACATCTTGTACCGATTCTCTCTAACAATGATCAAAAGGTGGGGCTCATGTAAAGAAATTTCCTTAACTGTTAAACTTATTGAGATTCCATTATCAAACAAAAAATAAAAAATAAGAAGTTAGAAAATTTTTAATTTCAATTTGTCATATCCGATTTCGATCATGAAAATTTTTTTTTTATTAAATATTCTTTTTGAAAAGATCAGACGATTTCCTGTAAGAATCACTTATTTTAATTTGTTCGTTTTATTTTTTTTTTAGCTCAACACAATAATTAAAAAAAAATTTCAAAAACGGCAACACTTTTTCGCCCCATAGCTCGACAAATAAACATCATACAAAAAACATTTTGCGTGCATATTTATACCTACTAGAACTATCATGGAATTTCGGTAAAAAAAATTTTGTTGGGCTGTCCACTTCAAAAATAATGCCCCATATATTCTCTTGTTTATATTTGTGTGTGTGTGTGATATTTAATTTTCTACAAGTCCTTTTTTCCATGTTATTTGTATTAATTTTTTCCTTTTTTGGTTTTTGTTGTAGTAAATGTTTGCTTCCATCCTTTTTCTTTGCTGGCTGTCGTCGTAGTTATGCTTGCTCGTATTGTAGTTGCTTTTCGTATTTTATCGTCTAGGGTAAATAAGAGTACTTGGTATAGACAAACTTCGGCGCGCGTAGATGGTGTAATAGACTTTACTGACGTTTTGAAAAATATTGTTCATTTAAAAGCTATTTACGCCTGAAATTTTATTTTTTGGAATGAATCTATTTAGCTATTTAAATAGTTTCTTTAATATGGCTCTGCGGTTCTCTTGAATAACAGCGTAAGTCGACTCACGTTAATTTTTATTTATTAATACTAATTAGCTCTGTTGTAAACGCTCTTTTCGTGCGAGTAAAAACTTTCGGAGTTTCATGAACTAGTCTCGATTTTTTTTTTTTTGGGCAAAACAACCTAATATCTATATCGATTCCAGCAAATGTTCAATAATAACACAACTTAAGTATGCGTCTGCAATCGATTTTTTTCAACGCACAAGGGAAAATACGTTGTGATTATCTCAATTTTTTTTTGTATTTAATGTTACTAGTAAATGTTACTATTGCCGAGATTTCTATGCAGCTTTGATAGGAGCTTAATCGATAAAGTCCGAAAACAAGTTAAAAGTAGAGAATCGCTAGGAAGCTTTTTTAAGCGATTCCGAACATCAAATAGTGAATACTCAAGCACTGGAAACATCGAAGTGGAAATGAAAAAGGCGACTGTTCTTCAAGAGAAAATAATCATATTTCTCTACAACTTATTTTTTATTTTTTGGTAATTTGGACGAAGTATTTTCTCCTTCATACGGGTTCAACATTAGAGATATTGATTACTCTCCTTGAAATAGAAGCAATACAAATCCAAACGACACCTACATATATTGATGGACTTCCTCCTCTTTGTCTAGAAGAAATTAATTGCCCAAAAGAAAGAATTAAACAAGTCTTCCTTGAAGAATTTAACAACAATCTTATTAAACAGGGAGTTGACCACGAAGTTTTTGGAACCAACAGTGACATTGGAAAAATCCACTTGGATTACAAACACTTTTAAATAGAGTTTTTCAGCATTAGTAACTCAAAATCAACCTAAGTCGAGTTACGCTGTTGTTAAAAAAAACACAAATTTATTATTTTTGGTAAACGAACTTCGGCCACTTTCAAACAAACAACTAAACATTTCATCTTTTTAATTTTTAATTTTTTTAAGTTCATCTGCTACACTTTCCAAAATAATCGCTAAATATTGTCCCTCACTGTATTACACTGTTGTTGTTGGTTAATTACATTTTGAAAATTGCTGTCAAGTAGTTAAGCTTAAAAATAGAGTTTTGTAAAATAAACACATAGATGCACACACACGCACACATACACACATACATACATTCTAACAAGCCCAGAACCGCTTTCTAATTTTTAAAACGTTAACAGAAGTAGAATATTATTCCACACAAAAACTGGGGGACAAGCATAATTAAATTTTTTTCTGGGTTTGTTTTTAATATTTAATGGATTTTCATTTTATTTATGAAAATATTGTTCTTTTTGGCTGTTTCTTGTGTTCGTTTTGTTGTTGTTAATTCAAAAAATATTGTTATTTTTATATGATAATCATGATGTTGTTGTCGAATTTGTTGTAGC
Source organism: Panzeria rudis (assembly GCA_956483635.1). Classification (NCBI taxonomy): domain Eukaryota; kingdom Metazoa; phylum Arthropoda; class Insecta; order Diptera; family Tachinidae; genus Panzeria; species Panzeria rudis. The sequence goes on from OY101448.1 coordinate 175,421,898, forward strand.
ATAAATGTGTCTGTAGTTGCTTTGTATGCTGATGCTGCTGCTGGATGAGTTTTTATGATTTAGCTGCTTACAAAAGTAGGATTTTATGGATGTATGTATTTGTAAGTGAGTGTGTGTGTGTGTGTGTAAGTGTGTGGTAGCATAATTTTCTTCATCATCTTTGTAAAGGAAAAATATTATCTGGGGATGCTATAAACCCATAGAAAACAAAGCAAAATGTGTCTGTGTATGTGTAAAAAATGATAACTTTTGTTAAGGGTAATTTAAATATTTTGGTTAAAAAATTATTATAATACTCCGCTGTGGCATTATGTATTCAATATGATTTTTATTCATAAATTCTTAAATACAAGAATATATTTTACAGGGAGAAAGAAAGTCTTTAGTCAAGTGGTTAATAACAATTATGAATAAATGTTTATTCTTCAATGCTCCCAAAAGCTTTTCTCTCTCATAATTTTACTACCAAAAAAGGCTTTTCAAAATTAGGATTAACGACAAAAGGGTTAATAGTATTCCACTTTTTACGATTTGTTTTAATCATTTGTTTGCTTTCTTCTATCTAATTCTTTTTTGCGTGGATAAGTTTTAATGAAAGTGAAATTTTCTAAGAATTTGGGTTGTGTAATAAAAAATTCATATATTATTTCAAATTTTAAAAAGATATTTTATAAGGAGACTAAATTAAGTGAACTTTTGTTTCGGTCTATCTAATAAGCTCTTCTTTTTTTGAAGTTTATATAGTTAAACGGCAAATGAATTTGAGTTTTGATTCTTTGTAAGTTATTTTTTCGTATTTGAGATTCTATATCAAGTCCGAACTAGACTATTTGCAAAATTCCACACTTTTGAAAATATCAGCTATTAAAAAAATTATAGTGTGAACAACTGCAGGAATAGACTTTTTCAATGTTGCCACTATTTAGTTCCCATTTGCAAAAATTCAGCAGATCCAAACTATCAAACTGATCAAGACTTGAAAATAAAGCTAATTAAAATGAATAAAGCTGAATTTACCCATAGTGTTCAAACAAAATTTTTGGCCGGATAAAATTTATTTTATATTTAATTTTACGTATCTCTTAAGAAGAGAACGTCAAATTACCTGCAAAATAAATTTTGTCCAGACAAAAATATTGTTCGGACAAAATGGGTGAATTCAGCTTAACTTTGCCTTACAAACAAAATGTATAAGTTTTCTAATGAGTTTTTATAGCAATTAGAATGTTCGCAACATGTTTATTCGACAATACTCGGTTTGAACGTACCAAAAATAAATCAACTTGAAAAACTAATTGTCCAAACGTTAACCATGGAATAGTAAAATTTTTAAATGTGACTCAAACTGAGTGTAAAAAAGAACACAAGAAATAGCTTAGGTGTAGTAAGTAAAACTTCGTTCAAACCAAATATGATACATGATAATAAATATGATACAGGATAAAAAATAATAGAAAGAATGCAAATGCAAATTGATCGTCCATATCCTACGAAAATTATAGACGTATGAGTAATATAATAGTATGTACGTATGAGTAATATGATAGTATATACTATCATATTCCTCATACGTCTACAATTTTTCTCTACAAAATTGGAAATTCGTCTAAGGGTATTGCTATGTTTTCTAATAAATAGTAAAGAAATAAAAATTAAATAAATTCAGTGCAGTGCGACTTTGACTGGTACACGAAGCGATCCATACGAATACGATATATGTACGTACACTCAGTGGAAATTTTGATGGCAAAGTAATTAGTTAAAATGCTAATAAACAAACAAACCCTTCACTACTTCTACTTTGGCATTTTAACCAATTACTTACACATGGTGATGCCATTGGAGGCAAGTATCCCTATATAAAAATAAATTTTTCATATATTTTATGTATTTTTAATAGATGCTATGTACACATTTTTCCCAGTGTTTTGTTTTTTTTATGAATTTTTTCTTTGATATTATGCAGAAGTTCTTAAAAAATATAAAAATCGTTCATTGGCAAATTTTTCATAAAATATTCATGTATTTTATGAAATTTTTTTTGTATACTTACCACATTTGATTAAAATAATAACTTATAAAATTCAATATTTAGAAGTCATTGAATACAGAAAACACAATAAAAATTAAATGTCTCTGCTAAATATTGAAGTCATGCCGTTTTAAATTATTGTGTTATTTTATGCTAAGAGTTTTACTCATTAGGCTTCTTACTGCACAACTGTTTTGTAAAGGGCTTAAAATTTATTTTCACAAACATGAACACAATAAAAACATTTTTACTGATTTAACAAAATCTGCTCTTCTGGCTATATTTTTGACCACACATTAATTTAGAATTTCGTGAAAAAAAATTCACTACATGCGTTTACTGCTGGGCGTAGCGTCGTGCATACTTTAATCGATCTAAAATTTCAACTGCAGCTATTTTTGAAGTCTATTCTTTTGAAATATGGAAGAAGAAAATTTTTAGTTCTGAAAAAAGTATAAAAGTTCAGCTCTTTTTCCTCATTTCAAAGTCTTGACTTTGATTTTTTCACGGCTGCATGAAATGAGATAACATGAAAATTTCTTCTACATATTATGAAAAGGATTTTGTTAAAAATTATAAAATATTTTTTGAAAATTGTGGCTATGGTAGCATCGGAAATATTTACGAAATCGAGAACAATGTAGAGGCCAAAAATCTAAATTTTAAAATTCAAAACAACATATCTCTGAAAATATTAAAGATATCTTATTTAAAAAAATATTTTCTTTATCTATTCATGAGCTTTACAACAAGTTTTACTTCATTAAAATCGGATAATATTTGTAAAAGTTATGAAGCAAACAAATTTTCCATACCCGAGGTATTCAAATTTAACACCCTGTAGCTCTCCGTGTATTTCAACAGGGTGGTCCAAGTTTCAACTTTATTAAAGCTTAGGTCTTTGTCTATGATTTTGGCATACATCGTTTTGTTATCGGATCACAAGTTTCAAAGATACAGATGTATTACCTTTTTTGTCAATTTGAACCACTGTGCATTGTTATAATTTCAAATATTTTTTTTTATCAAGTATATCAAAAATTTTTAAATTTTCAAAAGCTTTAAAATTTCATATTAGCGAACAGTTCCAAAGATGGTCAACTATATTTTTGATTTATTCAAGCCGTTCAACCTTTTTAGTTTTTATCCATCAACATTTTACTCTGACTTAACTTCGAAATGTTGTCATACAAAAGAAAATATGTATGCTAAACCTCAATTAATATAAGAAATTAAAATAGAACTATGCGAGAATACAAAAATTTACATTCATTAAGAATGTTCGAATTTTCGAACTTTATTTCGAATTTCCGAATTTATCATAAATCAATATTTTAGTAGTTATCACTTCAATAGCTTTTATTATTTATGCAAAACCTAATTTGTATGTTTTACTTAATATCAGCACTAACTTGATTTAGCTTCAAATTTTTTATGCATAAAAGAAAATCAATTTTGAAGTCTAAATGACTTAAAAAACTAAAGGTTTTATATCAAAATTAAAAAGTTTCAATTGATTAAGAATATATGAGTTTTTGAACTTATTTTCGAAATTTCGATAATAGTATAATTATTACATTCCAGATATTTTTTCTATAAAATAAAACTTTTTCTAGAAAATAAAACTTTTTTTACCAAGCATATCAAAAATTTTGAAATTTTCAAACGCTTTGAAATTTCATATTAGCGAGAAGTTCCAAAGATGGTCAACGATATTTTTTTATTTATTCAAGCCGTTCAACCTTTTATTTTTTATACATCAACATTTTACTTTGACTTAACTTCAAAATTTTGTCATAAAATTTACATTCATTAAGAATGTTGGAATTTTCGAACTTAATTTCGAATTTCCGAATTTATCATAAATCGATATTTTAGTAGTTATGACTTCAAAAGCTTTTATTATTTATGCAAAACCTAATTTGTATGTTTTACTTTATATCAGCACTAACTTGACTTAGCTTCGAATTTTTTATGCATAAAAAAAATCAATTTTGAAGTCTAAATGACTTGAAAAATTAAAGGTTTTATATCGAAACGCAAAATTTCAATTGATTAAGAATATATGAGTTTTCGAACTTATTTTCGAAATTTCGAAAATAGTATAATTATTTACATTTTAGGTATTTTATTATAAAATTTAAATTTTGAAGAAATTTTTTTTACATAGACATATGTATGTACGATAAACATTTATAAAAGATTTAAGCATTTGCCAATATAAAAGTTTTATTTGGAGCTTTCATCACATAGATAAATTTTTTATAGTCGATAAAAAAAGTTTTAGAAAATTTCCAAAACGAGAATATTTATCGAAAGTTCTTCAAGTTCTGTGAACTAAAAATGATGAATATATTCAATTCTTCCCCAAGGCTTAAGTTGTTACCCATTTATGTATATAGACCCACTCAAAGATTTTGGCATAAATCGGAAAATTTTCAAAATGTACTTTGTAATGATAGAAAAAACTTAAGGAATTCTTAATTATTATACGAAGTAATTTGATTCCAAATACTCTTCTCTTGTCCAAATGCAAGGTAAGCTCTCGTAATAACTTTATTTACTTCATAGTCCTTATCGAATTTCCACACCCAGTATTTGAAGTTACTTTTACTTTAAGGGACCATAAAAAATTTACATTACATTTTACTTAAATAAGAAAACCACTTCATCAGCGAGTGCTACTTTTAAATATTTTAAATAACAATAACAAAAATTTATATAGAAAATGATTTTTTATAAGAATGTAGACATTATGTACATTAAAAAAAAACGAAGAAAAAAAGTTTTAAAACTCTGAAGCATATTAGAAGAAAAAAATTGCATATTAAAATGCACCCGCAAAAATAACCAGTTAAAAAACAATACAATTTTTTAAAACATCGGCTTAAATATAGATCGACTGAGAAATGATAGTGGTTCCATCTTTCAACCTTAGCTATTCTTCATCACTGAGATTTCCTTAAGATATAAGTTTAAAAATTAGGCGGATAAAAGGATTTTGAAAAAACAAGTATATTTTAGTCTAGTATATATGAATTACTCACCTGGAATAATGAAAGCTCGGAGATTTTTCTCATTAATTTTTTTTCTTTTGTAGTTAAGGCGCATAATTTTCTTCAGTGTAATATTTTTATTCTCCTAGGAATTTATATTATATAATACTACCTTTCCTTTTATACAAGAAATAAGCATAAAAAAATAAAATCTTCTATGTTAGAGTATTTAAAATATATGCCCTCTTTTTATTTCTACTTATTCTGCAGTTGCTGCTGCTGTATCTGTACGCCTCCAACAATTTACTCAATCCAGCGAAAAACATTTGTTTTTTTTTTTTGCTACAAACTTTCCTTCTTTACTTTATTTTTGCATAAAATTTATTTTCTACTTATAAAATAATATTTTTTCTGCTTAAATTTTTTTCCATTTTTCGCTGCCAACAAGAATTTTTTTATGAACATGTATTTAAATGTATGTTTATAATAGAAGCATAATCCGGTGTAGTTACACTCGAAAATTTTTGTGGGAACTTTAGTAGATATGGGGGTTATACCAAACTTCATTCTTGAACGGATGTGAAGTGAGAAAAAAATTCACAATATTGTGTTGGTACCTACGCTTCAAAAACTCAAAATATTGCCTTTCTGAAATTGTATGGCTCAAATGGCAAAGCCACAAAAAGTTATGAACATTGAAATCAGCAGAAACATCAATTTCACTATTTGGACAACTCTCAAAGATCTTCGATATGAAATTGGTGAGGCCGATGAAGCCGGATATAATTTTATATCCTCCGACGTTAGGAATAAGATAACATATGCTTAATATTACTAGCACTGATACATAACTTCACCGTATGTGGACAATGCAAGGAACTGATGGAAATAAAACAGATTTGGAAGGCAATACCCTGGTAAATGAAATTCCTTTAGATCAGTGTCCAACAGTGGGGCAGAATCAAAATATTTTGGAAATAAATCAGCCATTTCTAAACGAATAATCCGAGCAGTATCCAATTTCATACAATCATACATAACAGAGGATTACTACTATTTAACCTTTCCACAATGCCGAATAGCGGAGCTGTGAAGTCCCGAATTAGGGCATGTAAAATTTTTCAACGCTTGTGTCTTGTTTCTCGCCCAATTTCAAAACTATATTGTAGCACTTGTCTTTTATAGTTACTGAGGTTTAATCGTTTGAAAATTAAAATTTCGCAATTTATTAACCGACTTCAAAAAAGAAGGAGTTTATTTATTCGTGTGTATGTTTTTTTATGTTTTAAAAACTCGTTTTTGGTTGGAAAGGGCTAGCTTGCATTGCAGGTCGTTCCCATAATTTTTTTTCGAAAATCTGTGGGGAAATCCCCCTCCCCCCAAATAAAGCTCCTGCATTTATGGACCGATTTTAAAAAAAATTCTTAAGGCTTTGCTTGCAGTTTTTTCCTATAATTTTTTTCCGAAAATCGGTGGGACAATTTGCCCTTCCTCCCCCCGAAATATTGATTATCGTATAACTTCTTCATTTATGGACCAATTTTCAAATTTCTTTTGCTATTTGAAAGCGTTTGCTTGCAGTGTGGTCCCATTTTTTTTCGAAAATCGGTTGGGCACTAGGCCCCCGTATATTAATTATCGTATAATGCCTGCATTTATGGACCAACTTTAAAAAAAAAATTATGTTAAAAAAGCTTTGCTTGCAGGTTAACCCTCACTTTCTTACACAAATATTGATTATCGCATAACTCCTCCGTTAATGAACCGATTTTTAATATTATTCTTTTGTTTCAAAAGGATTGCATAATTTGTTTTTAAAAATCAATCCAATTTACTATTTTTATTGTCCCTGGACCCTTTATAATTCGACATATTTCGCAGTAAAGTTTTTACTTTAGCCCATATGTTTTAAAATCTCAGAGTTTAGATTCTAAAACAAATGCACACAGATAAATTTCATATTAAAATCGTCGAAAATAATTTTAATTTAACATTTATCGGTATTGATTTTGCTTCATAGGTGTTTCATGCTAATTCAACATTATGTATTTTACAATAACCTTCAAAGAACGCTTTTCCTTTTAAAATAACTATATTTCATATTGATTTAATATTCCAGTGCAGTTAAATCAAAATGATCAAGTTCACTGCAATAATACGAAGAAATGTTGAATCAAAGTTATTTCAAGTTGAAACAACGTGAATTTGATACTGAAATAACACGTAGAATCATTCTGAATTAAAGTTATTTCAAGTTGAAATAACGAAAATTTGATGTTGAAATAGCACGAAGAAACATGTTGGATCAAACATATATCAAGTTAAAACAACTTTAATTTAATATATATGTAGTTTGATCAGACCTACCTTCTTACATGTACCACTTCCATATATCGGGATCGGTAAAATGTATATAAATAATCTTTATCACGTATAAATGCATTTAGAACTCAAAGTAGAAATTTCAGAAAAAAAATATAGATTTTCAGTTATTTTTTTTATAATATAAAAACTTTGTTCCTGAAATTTTTGTTTTTTTGCTAATTTTGCAATAGCACCTACATTTATGTCCAGGATATCTTCATTTAACGTAAGAAGAATGCTAACTACGTAACTAATAAATCCCTGTTCATGGCTTATTTTAAAAATTTAACTTTAAAACTTATTTTAAAAATTTATGATATTAGACCACTGCCAAATGTAGGGTACTTGTCCAAAATGAACAAAGATTTCCACTAAATTCATCTTTAAAGCATGGCCTTTCAGCGTGTATAAAAATAAAATTAACATATCTACCAATTTTTTTTATAATTTTAAAAATTGTGAAAGCACTTTTTTTTAAATCGACGATTTATAGTTAAATTTCAAAGTTTTGAGTATATACCATTGTTACGACTTAACGGCTCAAGGTATTTCAAAGCTTTGTTCAGTGAGCTTACTTAGAATTTTATCAGCAATTTAATAGTGTACTACAATTTGAAATCAGAGGCTTAGTAAAAAATGACAACCAAAAAACCAAAACACCAAAAAAAAATCGAAGCAAAAACTTAAAAATTTTAATTTCGAAATTAAATATCTCTTAAACTATAAAAGATACAAAGGGTGGTGTTGACTAAGTAGTTAGCGCGTTTGACTACAAACCCTGAGGTCTTGAGTTCAAGACTAGTTTCAGGCAAGCCAACAACATCATTCATTTTTCTCATATGCATTGGTGTGTTATTGTGTTGGTTATTGTTGGACTGTTAAAGTGATGAAGGCAGTACCGGTAGCAATTAATACTAACCTATCCTAATGCACTTTACAGCACCCCCTTTCGTCGGTATTGTAGCAGAACCGTAGGCGAAGTAAAAGAACTAATAAAATGGCTACACACCTTAAACAACTCAATGCCTCTACTTGACACCAGAGGGGCTTGCAACACTGCTCTACAAAAAACGCGCAATAGCAGAGTTGTAAATTAATTAATCTTTCTATCTCCCTCTCACTTCACCAGCTGTTCTCTCCACATTATTCTTTCCCAAAGTAGGTAACACATTAATTAATTAACTGGTAGGCATTAATTGCCTGATTGTGTTACTTCTCTTTAAAAAAAAAGTTTAACTTATTTTTTTCTTTATTTTGTCCAGCAAAATCCAACGCGTCAAAAATTTTACAAATCGGTCTATATTTACGAGAGTTACAAGCCGCACAATGCTATTAAGCCCTTATAGCTCCGGTCCTGGTGTAGCTAAGAGCTTAAAGATACACGATTCTGCAAGCCTGGCTCCTCCTCTGTAACCAATTCCATCTTTATGTAAATCCATTTAGTAGCTTAGAAGTTCCATACTTATTACCACTTTTTTTCTAATTTACACAACTGTGCGTTGTTAATTTTTTGGACAAAGTTGTTGAAAAATATTAATATATAATTATACTTACTGAGGAAAATAGCAAATACATAACAGAAAAACTGATCATTTTTGAATAAGTTTAAGCTTGTGTGTATTATAAAATAATTTACATATTTTAAAAGTATTTTGTTAGTGATTTTTGAAAAAAATTTTGCCGAACTCATCTAGTTAACTTCTAGTTGGTTGTTTTCTCCTGAGTGTACCAAAACAAGTGAGTGTTTTTTATACGTTAGATTTATGTTTAAAAAAAATAGGTGTATGTGCATGAATAGGGCGTACTTTTATATAACATCAAAACCTTCCATATGCCACTAACTTTCGCAGTACAGTGAGTTTTTTTTGTCTTCTGGTAGTAAAATTGTGATAAAATCCAAGGTTGCCAGTTTAGCATTTGTGATGCTAGATTTAGTCTGTTATTATTGAATTTTAGCCTCGAAATTTGTTTAGCACTACAAACTTGTTTTTACATTATAAAAACTTATTTCTAGTTCTTTTAGTTTTTAGGCATTTTAATATAAACTTTTGCAATAAATGAATATTTATTGTGGTTAACAAATCTTAAAGCTATGTATCTTTGTTCTTTCTTCATTATCTACTTGAAGTACCTTTTTATTTAATAGTAATAATAATAATATATTTACGTATTTTTACTTTTTGATTAATAAAGCAAACATTGAGTTTTCAAGAAAAAACAATATTTTGCCCTTTTAACTTATATATTTGTGCGATTTAGCATTTTAAAAATACCAATTTTGCTTCTATTTTCCTCCAGCTCTTGGCAACACTGTTAATAATTCAAACAACATTCACAAATGTAACAGAGTGTGTGTGTTTGTATTTGTATATCTATCTGAATGCATGCTAAAAAGAATTTTATACACACATTTACAGATCTTTGATATACACCCTACGAGCAAGCCTGTAGTCGGCTACAAAAATAATCAACTTATAGTTAACTTTTTTAGACTAACTAAAAGCTAACTACAATGTAATCCAGAACTGACCCAAAATTAATTCTAAAGTTAAGTGCATACCGCGATTTGGTCATAGATAACAATCTTATTCTCTCAGCTACTTGTAGGTAGTGCAGGTTGCCAGTTTTAAAGATTTAAAAAAAACCAGCCCACTTGGGTCTTGATAGGTCCCGTTGTGTTAACTCCGTTGTGTTAGCTAAATTGAAACTCATTTCCAGTCTATATTGACTTTTTTGCTGTCATTATTTTAAATGGTACCTTAGCTGGGTGTTCAGCGCGTTGACTATAAAACGTGTGATACATAGTTCGAACCCCAGCACCATTTTTTTGCAAACTAACTACCAGATGACTTAAATAAAGTTAACTTTAAGTTAGGTGGAAAGTAATGCAGAGTCGGACAATTGACTACCGCGCATGACATCGCAATGTTAACATAGCCATTTGACTCCATTAAAAGTAATCCAGGCATCAACCACCATTGTATGAGAAATATTTAGCTTAAAGTGCGGTAAAAATTAACTGAGTTGCTTATAGGGCATAGATACATATCAACATATACATCTGTAAATACATACCATCACAAAGCATCATCATAAAATTTTTACATTTCCTAAATGAGCGTGTGTGTGGGTGTGGTTCGAGTTTTATTTTATACTAGAAATGTAGTAGTAGAAAGTATTCTGATTCATTTTATATTTTTTTGCCGACAGACATAGGATATAGAATTATATTGCTAGCACTCAAATGTTTAACTGTTGTTAAGTACTTTCTATACAAACGAACAAACCGTTCTTTGGGAATACATGATACCTACTACGTACAGAAAAAATACCAATGTAAAATCAACATGTCGCAATGTTGATTGGAAATCATATTAAATTTGTGAAAAAAATACTCTATAAGCAACTCAGTTAGTTAACTTTTAACGCACTTTAAGCTAAATATTTCGCAAGCAATGGAGTCAACTTAAAGTTAAATTTATTTAAGTTAAGTGGTAGCTAGTATGCAAAAAGATGATGCTAGGGTTCGAACTATGTATCACACGTTTTATAGCCAACGCGCTGACCACCCAGCTACTCACCGGAAAAAAGGAATGTAAAATCCACATGCCGCAATTTTGATTGGAAATCATATTAAATTTACAAGAAATAATTTGTCGTTTGAGTGTGCTAGTGTTTACTTGCTTTGTTCATAGCTACAATTCACTGTTCTGCTTAGTTGTGTGACTTGTTGTTGTTTATTCTTACATGTGTCGTCTATGTATGCGACAAAAAACGAATTACCAGCGAATATTTACTGCTGCTGGCTTAAAATTACCATTGTTTCATATTAATTTTAAACGGAAATTAATTAATCTAACCTTAAATCACGGTTAAAACAATTTTGTTATAAACGTTAAGTTTCATTTTCAATCGACATGACTATAACTTTAATTTCAAATAAGTTTTATGTTAAATAATCATTTAAATCATGTTGAATTAAAATGAAATGCATTTTACATACAATGGTATTTATTTAGTGTATAAGTAAAGAAAAGTTTGAAGCTGTTGTGGCTGCAGCGGTTAGCGCGTGGACTATCATGCAGGTGGCACGAGTTCAAATCTTGGCTGGGGCATTCAGCTACAACGAAAAGTTTTCTGATGAGTATCACGTAAGTAAAATAATTAATAAAATAGCTACATTAAAGTCATGTTGTTTCAGCTTGATATAACTTTAATTCTACATGATTCTACGTGTTGTTCCAATATCAAATTCACATTGTTTCAACTTGAAATAACTTTGATTCCACATGATTCTTCGTGTTGTTCCAATATCAAATTCACGTTGTTTCAACTTGAAATAACTTTGATTCAACATGATTCTTCGTGTTGTTCCAATATCAAATTCACGTTGTTTCAACTCGAAATTACTTTGATTCAATATGATTTTTCGTATTATTTCAGTATCAACTTCATTTTGATTTAATTGTACTGGGATATTAAATCAACATGAAATATAGTTAATTCAAAAGGAAAAATTTTCTTTCAAGATTATTGTTAATCATGTTGAATTAACATGAAACACCTATGAAGCAAAATCACTCCCGAAAAATGTTAAGTTCACCTGGTTTTCGACGATTTTACATGGAAATTTATCTGTGTGTAATGTACGATATAAAATAATGACAACGAAAAGTTAATATAGACTCAAAATGAGTTTTAAACTAGCTGAGAGAGTAAAATTGTTAGCTCTCACCAAATCCCATTATGTACTCAACTTAAAATTGTTTTGGGTCAAAAAGTCTAAAAAGTTAACTATAAGTTGATTACTTCTATAGCCGACTACAGATTTTCTGGTAGAGTAATTTGTTATTTAAGTGTGTTGGTGTTTATTTGATTTGTTCGAAGCTACAATGCACTGTTGTGCTCACTTGTGTGACTTGCTGTTGTTTCTTTTAATGTTTGTGTTGTGTAAATCTAAATAGACGACAAATAGCTGAAAAAATTCGCATTACCAGTGAAAATTTCCAGCTGCTAGCTTAAGATTAATTAATTTTAAACGAAAAATTATTAATCTAAGCTTATATCTCTTTGATTGAATATTTTTCACTATTAAAATAACATTGCTTTCAACGTTACATATTATTTTAAATCAACATGAATATAACTTTGATTTCAAATAAATTTAATGTTAATTCATCAATTAAACCATATTGAATTAAAATAAAATTCATTTATTTATTCAGTGTATATCGAAAGTAAGGTCTGACGCTGTTGTGGCTGCAGTGGTTAGCGCAGTGACTACCAAGCTGGTGGCCCAAGTTCAAATCTTGGCTAGGGCTGGCAACTGCAAAATAAATTTTTTATTTTTTGATTATTGTAAAATCATGTTGAATTGACATGGAACACCTATGAAACAAAATCACTACCGAAAAATTTTTAAATTTACCTTGTTTTCGATGATTTTAATATGAAATTTTTCTCTGTATATAAAAGATATTTTTCCACATTAATACACAGAAAAAATTATCACCAAAAAAATTTCAAACAAAAGTTTGTCTAAAAATAAATTTAATTTTCAGTAAATATTCTGTACATAATCTATGAATTGTTTGTTTGACTCTTATTTAGGGCGCAAACACCAAAAACAACAAGAAAAACTGTGTCGTAAAAAAACAACCCCGACGACATACACACAAATAACAACAACAATGATAGCAAAAAGAATACGATGGTACCAAGTTTGTTTACTGAGGATTTTTGAGTGCATCAATTCGTTAATGTCGTTGCGTTAATTCTCATAAATATTTTTAGTTTCTTTAGATAAACATTCAGACTTGAACACATTTAAAAAACTGAAATTTCATAAATGCTTAATGGATGATGATGATGATGATGGTGACCCAGACAAAAATATTGTTTGATATTTTTCAGAAAATCCAGTAAATATTTCTGATTGATTAAGTAAACTATTTTGTTTAATATCTCTTAGTATTTTCAGACTAATTATTTTATAAATGCAGACAAAAATATTGTTTGATATTTTTTAGAAAATCCAGTAAATCTTTTCGTTTGATTTAGTAAATTGTTTTGTTTACAATATTTTATACAAATAGTTTTATAGATTTAAGCAATTTGTTCACTGAAAAAACACGTTTTTTTTCAATGAAATTGTTGAGATATTTTTGTCTATATTTACAAATTTGTTTGAAGGTCTGTTCCTATACAAAATATTTACTATTTCATTGAATTCCTTTACAGAAAATAAAATTTAGTTTTTTCTGTGTACATACAATTGTATGCATATGCATACAATTGTACCTACAAAAAATACCTTGGTATTTTATAAAATTATGTTTTTGCAAATGGCCTTTTTTCTTTTATTTTCTTTTAAAACAATGCTATCAATTAGTTTTTAAATCAAGTTACCATAAAATAGAAAAAATTTGTCAATTGTGTGCAAAAAAAAAAAATAAAATTAGTTTGCATGTCTGAGAATTGTACAATTTTTCTGAGTATGCGACATTGTTCTATGACAATTAATTGATTATCTTTTTAAACTTTAATTAATTTTTTAATTGATATAAATTTTTTTAATTGAAATAATCGAAAAATATTTTCAATTAATTCTGTTTAGTTAATACTACAATTTTTGTGATTGGTTAAATACTAATTAATTTCTTAATTGGATTTTCGTTTTTCTTAATTGATTCTTGTTTTTACTTTTTTCTGCGTACGCATTTATTAGGCACATGTTATTCACAAGACTATTACGCCACCCAACAAATCATGCTGCTAACAAAATTTATATTTTACAACAACTGGTGATATTAAGTTTATTCTGCTGTTCTCTATACTAGTATTTCAATAGTCTCAAATAATCTTATAACCTGTTGTCACTGTTTCGCGAAAGTATTATTTCCGTTATATCGAATTTCTGGTTGCTGTTGTCTATTAATAAGTGCGATGATTTTTACAATAATAGGCAGTGTTGCAGGTTTTGATCTCCCCAGAGAAAAGGTTCTTCACGTTCCTTAGTTGTGAAACCAAGCGTCGAAACAACCGTTGCTCGTTATATTTGAATCTGCATTTTCATTTCATTACAATAATTTTGGAGCGAAGGCCGTGCTGAATTTCCTTTTGAAGAAATAGCAAAACAAAAAAAAACCAAATGACTAAATCACTATCAACAACCAATATATTTTCTTCCTTTAAAAAGAAATTTTCAGATTACTGTCGTTTATTTCTGTATATAAACTCTCTCTTATCCATTATTATTTGCTACATGTGTACTTGAATGTGATGGTATGCAATCTTTTCGCATAAAAATGCCACAAAATATACAAGAACAACAATAACAATATGTATCATCAGCAGCAACAACAATATCAGCAATGCTTAAATTTTTGTTAGAAATTCCCGGTAGCATTTTGCCTTTTGCCATACAAAAAAAAGTAAAAAAAAAATATAAAAAAAATAGAAAGAAAAATTAGAGACCACTTCACCTCACCCTCCTCCAACTATTTAATATATTTTCTACTTTCCTTTTGCAATGGAAACTTTTTTCAGTTATATATTTTTTTTGCAATTTTACGATATTTTTCCTTTTTTTGTTTTCTCTTAGGTTTTTTTTTGTCAATTTGATTTCAACATGCAAAAGTTTATAGCACAGTGCTGCGAAAGCGGAAAATAAATGATTTGATATTTATGAAAATATTCTAGCTGCACAAAAAAAACTAAATTTCATTTTCAAAAAAGAAATTCAATGAAATAGTAAATATTTTGTCAAGAAAGGGACCTTTAAACAAATTTTTAAATACAGATAAAAATGTGTCAACAATTTCATTACAAAATCCCGGGTTTTTTTTAGTAAACGAATTGTGCAAATCTATAAAACAATTTGTCTAAAAATATTAATAAATTCTAAAAAAAATTTTTTACTGAATCAAACCCAAAATATTTACAGGATTTTTTTGTAATATATCAAACAAAATTTTTTTCCGAATTTTTTAAAACAGTTTGTCTAAAAATGCTTGCAAACACTAAACAAAATAGTTAACTGAAACAAACAAAAATATATACTGGATTTTTTATACTATATCAAACAAACTTGTTGTCTGAATCAGTAAAAAGGGTTGTTCTTTTACAAGATTTCCTATGTCGTGTACTAATTGTGAATAATTACGAAATTAATCGTAAACACATATTAAGTGTTGAATGATTTCTGGCGTTCAAGTTGAGTCTGGAGTTTTGGGGTGTTTTAAAAGCCTCGTAGTAAAATTTTATAGCAAATATTTTTTTTAAACATTTCAGCCCGCTATATATCACCGCTGAAGTGGAGTGTTTTACTAATTTTTAAAGAAAGGGGGAAAATGCCCTTACAACGAAGAGTTAGATTGTTAAAATGTTTCATAAAAATGTTTCTCGTAGTGTTTTATGTAAAACTGCTGAAACTATCTCATAGCTTATATATTTATTTTATTTATTTTTAACAAACACAACGTGCGAAGTCATTTAGCTTGTCTGCGGAAAACACACAGGGTTAATGGCGGAAATCGAAACCACGGCCTTTATTGTGAGAGGCTGGCGTAGCTACCCACAGTGGCAGGCTTATACGGTTTCTTATACCACGTCACTATATCTACATATGTGCAAAATGGGGAACTTTAACTTCCCCTTAAATTAACCCCAAATGTAAACTTTCAAAACGCCGATACACGTATATATTTTTTTACGCCCTCTGCCAGAACCAGTCCTTAGAAGCAGGTTATAATTTTTCATTGTTGTTCAGTGTTATTTTAAGTCTGCTTGCACCCCTACCTCCGCAATGAGTTTTATTTGCAAACAATTTTTATATTAACTTTTGTTTCTTCTTAATATCTCATTTTCCGCCCCCATATCAATACCTTGGTTAATTACCTTTCAAAAGTAATCAATAACAACAACAACAACATAATACAAAATAATATTTTCAAGAAAAAGAAGCAAGAAAAGCTGTTAATAATAACAACAAAAGCAACAAAAGTTGTATCCTTACCAAAGCCGCTTAATAATAACACCAATACACTTAAATATGTACGGATGCATGTGCATGTTTACAATTGCTTATATCCTTTTTAGGTTTTACTCTATGGAAACAAAAAGAAAAGTACGACTGCCATTTATGTGATGATACATTACAGGCATTTCTGTTAAACAAACGGAGATAAAAATTGGTTTAAGTTTAATGGTTCTGTTGGGTTTGGGTTGTTTAGAAGCAGAACTAAAAACTTGGCTGTTACTTAATGGACTTGTCACTCTCACACTCATATAAAAACACATACACAGTCACACACACATACTCAATCGGCTTTCATTAAATTTAAGTAAATGTTAAATATGTTTCACAATGTTAAAACAAAATAAATAAAAATGGAAAAAACAAGGACTTGATAAAGAAATACTTTCACATTTACAGAAGGAGACGAAGATTTTTAGGTATTTGCTTGCAGGGTAGTGGAGCGAAAGGAATTACGTTACTTATGGGTAATATTTTATATATTCACTTAACTTTAAATCTTTAAAAATATTTTCTTTTATTTGAAAACTTAAATGATGAAAAGCTACTTTTTTGGTGACTTCTTACAAAATTTTGAATAAGTTTCAAAAACGTTTAATTGAAAGAATTTTTTTCATAAATTCTGTGAATTTCGTCATTAATCCAATGAAAAACTTCATTAAAACTCACTAAACTTCGTTGTATTAATGAAACAAGTTTCGTTAAAATTATTTTAATAAAAATTTCATTAAATATATGCAATAATTTCATTGATCCACTGTAATAATTTCGCTCAGCTAATGAACACATTTCATTATTTTCATTAAATGATTTCATCGTTTTAATGAAATTGTTTCATTATTTTAATAAAATTATCTATTAATAAAATTCTGTAATTATTTTATTACATTATTGTAATGTAATTATTTATTTGTTTTAATGAAATTATTACATTACTTAGTAGCCCCATTAGCTTATCTCTTTTAGTCACTAATTTAATTTATTGACAATACCATCCCTGTCGGAAATTGGGCTAACTTTAAATTAACATTAAGCTAACTATTTCGCAACTAGTGCTGACTGACACTTGGATTACTTTCCAATAGAAACAATTAACTATTTAAACATTGCGGTAGTCAATTGTCCCACTCTGCACTACTTTTCAACTAACTTAAAGTTGACTTTATTTAAGCCACCTGGTAGTTAATATATTTGCGAAAAGATGTTGCTGGACTTTTTGAAAAATATCAAACAATATTTTTGGCTGAATTTATAAAACAATTAGTCTAAAAATACTTACAAATACTAAACAAAATAGTTTATTTAATCAAACAAAAATATTTAGTGGATTTAGGTCATCATCATCATCATGCAATAAGCATTTATGAAATTTCACTTTGTTAAATATGTTCAAGTCTGAATGTTTATCTCTAAAGACTCTAAAAGAATGAATGAGAATTAACGCAATGACATTAACGAATTAATTCACTCAAAAATCTTCAGTATACAAACTTGGTACAATCGCATTCCTGTTGCTATCATTGCTGTAGTTGTTATTTGTGTGTATGTCGTCATCGGGGTTGTTTATTTTTTACAGCACAGTTTTTCTTGTTGTTTTTGGTGTTTGCGTTCTAAATAAGAGTCAAACAAACAATTCATAAATTGTTCATAATCTATGAACTGTTTGTTTGACTCTTATTTAGAACATTTGCTTATTTAAATTTAAATTTATTTTTAGAAAAACTTTTGTTTGAAAACTTTTTGATGATAATTTTTTTGTGGTATTATGTACTCAGCTTAAGAATTGAATTCGGGTCAGTCCTGGATTTGTATTGTAGTTAGCTTTTAGTTAGTCTAAGAAAAGTTAACTAAAAGTTGATTCTTTTTGTAGTCGACTAGAAGAGCTTCTGATGGAGAGCTTTTTGCCCATTTTTTAAGAAAGGCACAAAAAGACACATACAGCAAAGAATTAAAAGGTTAAAATGTTTCACAAAATTGTTTCTTGTGGCCTTTTAAATAAAAGCTCTGAACACATCTTATATCTTAAACGTAAGGCTTAAAAGATTTCTTGTGATAAGTCACTATAACTATGTAGAAATGGAAGGAAGCTTTACCTCCTCATAAACTGAATTCCCTTCAAAACGCCGATGCACGTAAATATTTCTTTGGTGCTCTCTGGCAGAATCATTAGACACATGATATATTTTTGTGTTGTATAGTGTAATTTTTCCCAACTAGATTTTATTACGGAAGCACGCTCCTGCTATGCTGTGTAGCCAAAAACTTTAGTTAAACATACTTAAATAAAAGTTATAAATAAAGATTTTTTTCCTTCGCTTTACTTCATACTCTACATGTATAAACAAGAGACGAAGAAACAAACTCATTGGCAACGGAAAAATAAAACAAACTCATACATTTACAAACTGAGAAAAATTGTTGAGGAAGAAAAAAATAAATAAAATCCATAAAACTTCTTCATTACACTTTAAGGGAACAGAAAAAACAGTTTATGTTAAAACAAACCCTTCTTATAAATGTTCACCACCCACCAGCACCAGCACCATCATCCAGCCTTTCGTGTGAATCCTTCTTTTATTTTACTTATACATGTTTGCTGTTGCTCCCTCATAATCAAAAGAACTTTTGCTAACATTCTTTTGTTTAAGCTTCATACTTAAACATACGTACACACAGCCACACACACACACACATATATATACACGTACAATCACTCACAGTAAAAGCAATAGAATAAGACAAAAAAAATATGCAGAAAAAAGAAAAACTTTTTCATAACGGTTATACGCTATATCCTTTCCTTTTGTATTTGTATATGTTTTTTTTTTATATTGAAGTCCTCATTATTATTGTTCTTGCTGATGTTCTTAATGTTGGTGCTGTTTTTGTTGTTGTCGCTGTCGTTGTCGTTGCTGCTGCCAATATTGGGTATCTTTAGCTGGCAATATTATAACAATATATATTATCCTTGCACCTTACCCACCTAACATATTATTTGGGCAAACACAACTCCCTCCTTTAAAATAAATGACTAAATGAGAAATTGAAGGAATAAGTGAATGAATGAAGGAGCAAAAGATGTTGAATTAAACAAAAAAAACTGATTTTCATTCTCTGATGGCAGCGTAAATGTGTCTTCTTACAATATTGTTAGCCCGAAAGAAACATTTTCCACGTTGACAGCATACAAAGTATCCTTAAACCGTAACAATAAAACGGGCCAACAAAATACACAGTATGTTAAGAGTTTATAGCAAAGTATAAAAGCAAACGAAAAAAACATGCACAAGACAGAACAACTTTTCAAAAAAAAAGCGCAAAATAAATTTTAACTGATACAAAGGACTTTAGCGAACAGATTCAACAGCACAAAAAAAAAATTCGACTTGTAGAAATATAAAAATCGCATGCCAAACGTTAAGGCATACAAGTTTGTAGGAAAAAAATATACCATCCTTAAAAAGAAAAATAAAATTTTAAGACCAACAAATATACTCGTACTACTTTCCTTTGCATTTTCTTCTTTTTCACTTTTGCTCCCATAAGATGATAAAATGTGGAAAAAAAGTTTCATGTAAGAAAAAATACAAGACCAAAAACATTGTGTGCTGAAACATAGATACACAACATCACTTAAATAGTAGAAGATGAAAAAAACATATTATACAGTAGCAAAAGTTGAAGGATAATTTGAGATTAAAATACATGTCAATTTTCGAAAGGGCCAAACCGAATTTTGGACGCCTTCATAGACATTTTTTTCCGACTAATATTCAGCAACAAAAACGGGTACCAAAAAATATACGTCTATCGGCGCTTTGCTAGTTTGCATCTGGACTTCATTTTAGGGGAAGTTAAAGTCTCCCCCCTTTGCACATAGTTATAGTGAATCGGCATAGGAAATCTTGTAAGCCTTAAGCTACGATCACACTTGTAAATTTTTTACGAAATAAGTAAGCGTAACCACTACTTTTGCTGAGCGTTAGTGTGATTAAACTTTGTTTTTATATAACAAAAGATAAAATTAATTATGCTGCAAAAATCCATTTTTTAACTGACCTCCAAAAAAAGAGAAAGGTTTATCAATTCGTCATGTATTTTTTTATGTATGTTCCCTAAAAACTCTGCTATTTATGAACCGATTTCATTGTTTTTTCTCAATTCTAAAGGATGTACTTCCAGATTAGTCCCGTTGAAAAGTGGGCAGGGTCGCGCCCATATAAACGTAACCGATTCTTATAAAACTTTACACACACATTAAGCGTCTGTTTAAATGCTACATCAGGATCAAAAAGGTGGGCTGTGGCACGCCCAGGCAAAGTCAATATTATTTTTCAACAACTTCTACTAAACCGATTCTTATGAAACTTTGCATATATCTTTAGTTATCGTTACAATACAACATTATGTTTAGAAAAGTGGGCAGTGCCACGCCCATTAAAAACAAATAAGCATTTTAACTATTTCTGCTTAGCCGATTCTTATTAGTTTTCATTTTAAAATTTACACGTTTATTTTATGCAATATTATTTCACTATACTTTCAACGGACACGAAAAAAGCATTTGAAATGAAAAACAGCCATTTATGTACATTGCAAATTTGTCAACATTAAGCGTTGCGTTTTACAAAATAAGGCCCTATGAGTGTTGCTTGGGTGATTCGCATTTCAAATGCTTTTTTCGGGTCCGTTGAATGTATCGTAAAATATTTCATAAAATAAACGCATCAATTTTAAAACGAAAACTGCTTTAGCATGATTTAATAGATTACAAATAAATGTATATAATTTTTTTTGTGGAGCACTGTGTATTACGTGTTAAAAAAAGAAGAACGGAAACACTCTTTATACTCGCTTCATACACAATGGCGAGTAGGAAATGCATGTCATTATGCAAAATCATTTATTTTTTAATTCTCAAATGGTTTAAAAAGTCTGTACATATGATAGTTGTAACTTTTCAAAAGTGTGGCTGAAGTCTGCTGACGATTTGGTGAGGCACCAATAAAATGCAAATAGACAATGCAAATAAATGTCATTTAAAACAAAATTATCACAATATGACAAATAATAAATTTCTTAAAGATATTAAATTTATAACGGTTTTAGAATATTTGCATTTGCTTTTGGGTGGCTCTACGTAAAACTGCCCTATGCAAGGAAAAAATATTTGTCTAATTTTCAATAAAAATCTCTCAATTGATGTTTTTTAGAGAATGACAATTATAGAAAACATAATAAATATACTATTTAATATTTTTTAATCAATTTGAGGCACTTTTAAAAGATCATGCAAGAAACATATTGCTCTCCCTCTTTGTATGTTTAATATTTATTTCAGATTTTCTTTTATTACCTTTCTCATTATTAATAAAAACTGTTATCTCTGAAAATAATATACTTTTTTGCTTTTTATTGAATTAAAAAATATATTCAGCAAGAGTATTCTGCTGTCTATAATCGAACGAATGGCAAATAATGTAATGTCTTATTATTTTCTTATGAGTTTATCTTTATTTTACTTATATTAATTAAATCAATAAAAAGTTTTATTTCTTCGAATTTTTTTTAAATTTTCGTACTAGGTCACACCCGTCGGTCACACCCGTCTGTCACACCCGTCGGTCACACCCGTCTCATTTTAAAAATATTTTTTTTAATAAGAAAAATAATTTTTTGTCAAACAGTAAATACGTAATACAATTAAAAACACTTTGAACAGATATCGTTACCAAAACTATTGTGTACCTTATAGTCAAACTTACAGAATTTTTACTGTAAGTCATAACTATTTAAAACTAAGATTTCTAAGGTCACACCTGTCCCATCTTTCTGGCCGACCATTCTGAGCAGAAGTCTAGTTCTATCAGTGTCTGCCCGTTATATAACGACCTTAAACTTAATGTCCTTGCGAGCCGAAACGTTTTTTAAGTAAACACATTTTATAGGGTTGATTTATAACAACAACAAAAAAGGTGTAAAATGATCACACCCTGCAAAATTGAATTACTATTCTCTTATTTCACTCATTAAATTTTTTTAAAAATAATAGAAACTATAATTTTTTCTTCAAATTGTTGTCCTTATTCTTGTGTATTGAGTTTTACGCTATTTTAGTACGCTTCATTACTCATTAAAATTGCCTTAACCACATACACCAAAATAACAGCGTAGATTTGTACTTCTAAATACTTAAAAGTTTTGCGAACTTTGTTAAATAGTATTATATTACAAAATATGAATCAATCATAGTTTGTATACAAACAAATGTATTGAGTGTTGTCCATATTTTTTTAATTTAATCGACATTTTTGTAGGGAATACATAAGGAATTTATGTTAGAAGACATAGAAAATTATACATGTGAATTGTTTTAAATTCAAAATATAGTGCGTGTCATAAAAAAAGTATTGAATTCGTATAAAAATGTATTGAGCGTTACATAAAAAAAAGTTTTTAAATATATTTTATCTTTAAATTTTAGGACGCTAAAAAAAGTTGACAGCAGTTGAAGAGTAGAAAAGATAGAAAGAACATTATATCTGTTTCGGATTTCCTTTGATAAAATTTGTTGTTATATTTTCGAAGAACGTATTAGGTAGGCCGTATTTCGCTACGAATAATTAGTTGAAATTGACTATAAGTTTTAACATCGTTGGTCGATTTTTTTTTAAATTAGTCTTATTTGAAAGAAGAGTTAGCCTACTTTTCAGTTATGTTTAAGTGTTTGTAAAGAATTTTTTTTTATATACAATTTTTTTTATTTTTCCACGTAACCCAAGTCAAAATTGAAAAAGTGGTCATAACGTTTAATTTCGTCCTGCGATTATTATAATATTTTGTTTCTAGAGAGCAGAGGTATAGTACTTTCAAATCTTATACAAATTTTTTATGGTGTATTTTTTTCGTCAAAGTCATGCCCAGAACAACCGCGAAAGCAAATGTAACGCTCAATACACAAAAAGGTTAAAAAACCGAGAAATATAATTTTATTTTAGGAACCATTGAATGAGTGGAAAACTATAATAGAACTCATATTCCTTTATTCTCATATTTCCTTTAATTACATTCGTACAAAACAAACAAAAAAAAAACACAAAATGTACGTTTAGAATAACAATCACTCATATGTTTATTAAAACAACCATAATATATGCTCTATTATGGTTATCTAAAATATTCATTCTTACTAGATATGCTGCTTATAGTACATACATATAATAGGGCTGTAAAAACCTTAAATGAAATCAATTGAAAATTATATGTAAGCTTTTCGTAATAATTTCTAATACAAATATTTGCAAACAATATGAAAATTCTAACTAATCTCTCTAGACTTGTAGCGAATGAAGCATACAAAATATTAAATAAGAATCACATATACCGACCGACACCAGTGCCAAAAGGGGAAGAGAAAAACAAGAGGACAATTCTAATGTGGTTCTTGCTAAACAGACAGGATATACATACATATATACATACATATACAAAAATATAAAAATCTAAGTGTGTTAATGTATTGGTATGGTTATGTGTGTATTTTTGTATAGTATGATGGTATAATAAATCTTCAAACGTATTGTGAATAAAAATGAAATTGTACATGTATACACTAAACAAACACACTCGCACACATAAACTTAGACATACCTCAACATAAATTTTTATCAAGGATTCTACTACCTCTATATTTTTAGTAATATATATATTTTTTTATATAGTATAGTATACATTACGTATCATTATTATAAGACCACTCTTGTATAGCTGATTTATAACTATGTATGAAATGAAATCGTTAAATGATGTGTATAGTAGGGAAGTAACGAATACCGATACCGATATATCGGCGATATTTCAGATTTTCCGATACATCGGTATCGGCGATATTTCACTGTCGATACAACGATACTTAAAAAATTTTTTTCAGAGTTTTTTTCTAACAAATTATTTATTTTTTGTTAATTTTACCATGAACTAAACTCATTCCGTTATTTTTTAAATCTTATTAATATCAATTTTAAAAAATAATAATATTTTATACTATTATTTTGTAAAAAAATTATTTATTTTTTGTTAATTTTACAATGATTTCAAATTCAATTCGTTGTTTTGTAAATCTTATTCCAGCAAATAAAGATACTCCAAAGAAGTCATGAAAATGTAGAATTCGCGATCCGGAAGTATTGCAAATTTGGATCATTTCTAATTAGTTTTACATATCCTTGCCATTGCAAGAAGTTCTGTTTTTCGATTACCAATCACCGAATTGGAAGCGATGCTCGGACAAATTTCTTTTTCGCTGTTCTATAATGATTTTTCCTCAAGAAAAAAGGATAAAAAATTACCCGTTTTCACAATTTTTTTAATGCGAGTATGGCGAGAATTTTTTAAAATTATAAACGAATTAAAATTGTTTTCTTGCTTTTCTACTAATTACACTATGCGACAAATAAAGACTTTTGGAAAAACACAAGAACTGGACAGTACAGGGTCGATTGTCCTACAATGGGGTAGTAAAACCCTTTACTCAGTTTGGCGAATTTGGTTACCAATTTTTTTTATGGACCTCCAAAGTTTCTGAAAATCAGTGGGGCATCAAAAAACGGTGTCATCAGTATTTGGCCAACAGCTAATTCAAACTTTATAATACCGCTTAACTATATATGGCAATAATGTAGCTAAAAGTCTGCTTAACAGATTTTTTTTTAACATTTCATGCCAAAAATTTTTTCGTCAACTTTTTGTTGACAAAATTAAGGAAAAAAATGTTTTTTTACTTTTTTCAGAATAACTTACAGGGACTTGTAATTTTTAACTGACAATATTTGGCAAACTTATAGCTACGGTAGAGCTGAACAACTTTTGTGAACATATCAATACAATCTGCACGTCTCTAGGCGCTCTAATAGCTCACACAGACCACTTTTTACCTTAAAAATTTTAGTTTTTCACTATTTTTTTATGCTAAAAAATATTTTTTTTTGAAAATAATATATTCAAGTGCATACTTCTTTGTTGTGTTGCACTAACATTTTGTGCCCAGAAAAATAATATGATCCTGTACTTTTTTTGAAAAAAAAAAATTTTAAAAAATTGTTTTATTCACTTTTTTCAGTATAACTTATAGGGACTCCAAATTTTTCATTACCATTATTTGGCAAAACAACAACAAACAATA
Organism: Panzeria rudis; assembly: GCA_956483635.1. Lineage (NCBI taxonomy): Eukaryota > Metazoa > Arthropoda > Insecta > Diptera > Tachinidae > Panzeria > Panzeria rudis. The sequence goes on from OY101448.1 coordinate 175,447,508, forward strand.
AAAAATAGTAAATACTAAAATCAGCAACATAAGAAGTGGAACAATAACAAAGAAAGCAAAAAAATGCAATAAAAATATAGCATAACTCGTAAAAACGAAAACTTTTAAGGTATTTTTCTGGGATGTTTAGGGTGCCCAGATACATTCAGATTATATTAACATGTCCACAAAAGTTGTTCAGCTTTACCGTAGCTACAACTTTGCCAAATATTGTTAATAAAAAATTACGAGTCCCTGTAAGTTATTCTGGAAAAAGTGAAAAAAAAATTTTTTTCCTTAATTTTTCAAAAAAAGTGCACGAAAAAATAATTTTTTGGCATAAAATCTATTTTGCGAACTCTTAGCTACATTGTTGCTATATATAGTTAAGCGGTATCACCAAGTTTGAATTTTCTGTTGGTCAAAAGTTGATGACACCTTTTTTGAGGGCCCGCTGATTTTCCAAAATTTTGGAGGTCCATAAAACGCAATTGATCACCAAATTCGCCAAGCTAAGTATAGAGTTTTACTACTCAGTGGTAGTACAATCGAATCTATACTGTCAAGTCCGTGTGTTTTTTGGACTGTTGCACTGTGTTATCTGCATATTTTTAATATAGATTTTTTGGAAGCAAAGAAAATGTAGCTCCTTAAAAATACTTCCAATTTTTTTATACTGGGCTAATATCAATTTTAAATATTAATAATCTCTTACACTGTAATTTTGTATAATAAAAAAATTGCACTTGAGTTTTGTTAATCTAAACTTGAACTCAATTTCAATATTCGTATCGGTATCGGAATCGGTATCGGCGATATTTATTTTTAAGTATCGGTATCGGTATCGGATCGGTAAAACGGGGTATCGTTACATCCCTAGTGTATAGATCTCAAATAAGTCCATGTTGCAAAAACGTAAATTACCATGCGACTATATATATGACATGGAGTACACATAAAAATACATACATACATTTACTTACACATAAACATATGTATGTGTATGTATGTGTAATTTTTTATTATTATTTTCTTTTTATTATTTTATACAAACGACATTCTGTAATACTTGATTTCTTTTCTGAGTTTCTAGCTTTTTTCCTTGGACTCTTTTTATTTGTTCAAATAACCTTCTTTTAAACTGCTGTAAAAGTGTGAAACTGTGTACGTCTTCGCTTATATATATCTAAGTATCTGTATGTATATGGTTCTTGTCTCGGTAGGAGCATCATGATTAGAGTAAAATAAATGCTGACTTTCTATGTAGGTTTATCGCTGCTGCTGTGTCTGTCTGCAAGTTTGCTTTTTTTAAGGTCTTTTTTTCATTTTAAAGTCTTGGATTTTTATTTTCTTTTTCTCACTTGTACAACAAACCAAAGTGATTTTATATTTGGAATCTTGAATTAATTTTTTCAGTTTTCTTTTCTTGTGGTAGGGGGGTATTATGATTTCTCTTTTTTTTTTAACAAGTTCTTGTTTTTGTGAAGGTTTTTCTCCAAATAATTGCAAGTGAGTAAAATAAGGATTTTTCAAATAAATAAAAAATTAAATAAAAAAGATATAATATATTAGATGCAAAAAAAAGTCGGAAAAAAGTATTCTTGTCAGAAGTTAGAAACAAAAAAAAATTTTTTTAAGCAAATTTGTATGTAGTTTCTTAACAATCAATAAGAGTTTTATTTATATATAAAGAATTGTTCATTTAAAATTTGGAGGCATTTAATAAAAAAAAACTCCGTACTCGAATTTCCTTTAAGTCGAATATGAGCATTCATTTCCAGCTGTCGCGTATGCGACCAAGTAACACAGAAAAAACTAATTTTTCACTTCAAATACCAAATTCCCTGAATCAAATGTAAATTTGTTCAATTTAGGTCCTATAAAGAAATTTGTAAATTCAAATGCAAAAATTTGGAATAATTTGTTTGAAAAAACCCCTGATTTTTTCAATAAACAAATTGTTTCAATCAAAAAATGTTTTAGAGAAATATAAAAAATAAATCAAAGAATTTCATAATTTTATCAGGTTTTCAACATTGGCGGTAGGTAAATGAAATGAAATAATAAGTCAAACAAAATTATTTATCAAGCTAAATAGAGACAATAACAAAGATTTCAAATCAGTTTCAAAAACATGTTTGTTTAAAAAAAAAGCTATCATAATCTTTTCTGTGTAATGCTTTTTTTTAAGAAAAATTTCATTCTAGCTGAGCAATGCTACTTGGCTAAATCTAAGCTATCAACTAGGTAGTCCTTATTAACAATATAATAAGTTTAAGCAACAATTAACTAACAAACAATGTTAATCTGGTTAGTCATAAATACTCTATAGTTAGTGATTAAGACTGTACGTATTAAGATTGTTAATAGCGTGATGAGCACCGAATGCTTATTTTCTGATCACAACAGAACTATTTTCACTATTGAATTTAAACTGAATATGGGAAACCATTTCAGAAACCCTAAACGGGGAGTTTCATCAGCATAGTAGAACTGGAAGACTCCTCAACCCGTTTGTCCCGACACTGAGAGACGCCTAGTATGCAGCGACAACTGTCCAGGAAAGTGCACCAATCATTGGACTTCTAGACTAAGCAGCTACGGATAGAATGCCAAAGATTATTTAACAAAGCTAAACGCGATAGAGAGCCCATAGATTGGGATAGCTATCGGCAGAAATGCACACAGAAAAAATTATCACCAAACAATTTTCAAACCAAAGTTGACTAAAAATAAATTTATTTTCAGTAAATCTTCTGTCCATAATCTATGAATTGTTTGTTTGACTTTTATTTGGAAGGCAAACACCAAAAACAATAATAAAAACTGTGTCGTAAAAAACCACCCCGATGACGACTTACACACAAATAACAACAACAACAACAATCATAGCAAGAGGAATGCAATTGTACCTAATTTGTTTACAGAAGATTTTTGAGTGAATCGATTAGTTCATGTGGTTGCATTAATTCTCATTCATTTATTTAGAGTATTTAGATAAACATTCAGACTTGAACACATTTAACAAAGTGAAATCGCCTAAATGGTTAATGGATGATGATGATGACACAGACAAAAGTTTTGTTTGTGTTTTTGTTTGATTAAATAATTATTTTGCTTAATAGTTGTTAGCATTTTTAGACTAATTGTTTATTAAATTCAGACAGCAATATTGTTTGATATATTTCAGAAAATCCAGTAAATAAATTTATCTTTCTGTTTTTTGGGCTCTAGGTCAAGGATCAATTTAAAAAACAAACGCTATTTTGTTTTATTATTTGTGTTTTTTTTATTTTCAATATTTCAAACACCGTCGGTGTTCTTCTTCAGGAATTTGAGTAAAGCCGTCCACTTAGAATGACTTACGCACTGCACCCTCATTGTAAGTGGATGGCTTTGCTCAAATTCCTGAAGAAGAACACCGACGGTGTTTGAAATATTGCAAATAAAAAAACACAAGTAATAAAACAAAACAGCGTTTTTATAAATTGATTCTTGACCTAGAGCCCAAAAAACAGAAAGATAAATTTACACACTTAAGGTCGAATAAAAAAATAAAATATATAATAATCCAGTAAATATTTTTGTTTGATTTAGCGAATTGTTTTGTCTACAATTTGTAAATATTTTTAGATAAACTGTTTTATAGATTTAAGCAATTTGTTGACTGAAAAAAAACGTTTTGTTTTTCAATGAAATTGTTGAGGTATTTTTGTCTATATTTACAAATTCGTTTGTAGACCGGTTCATAGATAAAATATTTACTATTTCATTGAATTCCTGTACAAAAAATTAAATTTATTTTTTTTCTGTGTAATGCCCTTAAGAAAGAAACAAAAAAGGCAAAAAAGGAATCATGGACACGTTTTTATGGTGAATTAGAAGGCACCTCTGAGGCATTCCGTCTAAGGAAGTTGCCCTCCAAGAAACCTGGCATGCCTTCATCACTTTAACAGTTCAACAACAAACAATCAATGCACAATGACACACCAGTGCATAACAGAAAAATTCATGATGTTGTTGGCTTGCCTCTAATTATTCTTGAGGTCAACGCGCTAGCCATTTCAGCCAGCAGCACCCTTTCCCTTTCCTAAGGATCGGTGGTAGTTTCGTTTTCGTTGATTTTTGTTATGGAACAATGCACTGTGCGACGTTATAGAGCATAGAGCAGTAATTTAAATGATACAAAGTCATTACCATTATTTTTGGTGAACCAGAAAGCCTAAAAAGGTGGAAGAAGACAACTTGTTGTAGAAAAAAAATTGTGCGCAGGGAACCTTTTGCAAAGGCAACGCACTTGGATATAATTGAAACTTATACTCAATGTTCGATAACTATTTTAATCATTGGAATTTAAAAGTTATTTAATCAAATGTTATTTTATCAAACGTTCATTAAGCAATATGTCAAATAATAAATTTCCTAAAGGTTATTTAATCAAGATCAAATCAAAGGTAAGACATTCGAAACCTTAAGCAGTTAAATATAAATGCTGTAGGTAACCTTAAGCCAGAGCTAGCAATTATTACCGAAGGAAAGCAGACAAGTATTGATCGTCAGCCAGAAATACCGTGACGCGTAATATAGTGATTGACACTACGATCAACAGTTAGCAATCGTTCGACCCAGAAATCACTGAGTAACGAACGAAATCTAAAAATTACACACACTGACGTATCTAAAGATATATAATGAGAATATGCGCATTTTCTATTAATAACGGCATGCCTATTAATTATGTTTATGAAGTAATTCGTTTGCTTCTACATATTTTATTTTTATTATATTTTTATATACTTACATACATATGACTCTATGTATTGTATTACGTTATGTGTATTTCATAAATCCAAATTAATTAACCACCCCCAAACATTTTTAGGTCTAATAAAAAATTATTCCAAAATTATTTTAAGCATGTTATTCTTATAAAACTCGTTGTTATTATTAGTATTATTATTAATAAACGGCTAATATACTCGTCAGTTCCACATAATGAAGAAAAAGTTTTCTTTCTTTGAAACGTAAAAGCATAAAAATGAATAAATAAATTAATGTTATAGTAAACTTCTTAAAACGTTGTTATTTTCTGCTTAAAATGTTACTTTCTACACTGACTGATACCAGCACATTATTAAATATGTATATATAACTATTAGGGTATTCATTTTAATCGACTTTTCAATTGTTCGATTAATCAATTAATCGAATTTGAGGTTTTTAAATTACTCGAGCAATCGAGTAAAACTTTTATTTCGTTCGAGTTATTCGAGTAAGCTTTACTGCTAAAAATTATTCGAGTTAATCGGAAAATGTTTGAATTTAATCGGTTTTTTGTACATTTTTGTGGGCAGAAATAAAACAAAACAAGGTTTTTGGCGTTTTTAAATATTTTAATAATAAAAACATAAATTAGATCATAAATTGATCCTTTAAAATGGTTTTTTTCACTATTCAAATGTCGCGCTTTGGGAAAATTTTGCGCCAGGAAATATTCAATACCATTCCGACCTGTGCTGTATTCAATGCAGAATAAAAATAGTCGGAATTGGCATAACATTATTGTTGTTATAAATATAAATACGGTTACGCTTTGGAAATATTTGCTCAAAAAAACGTAACCACTAATTTTGCTCAGAGTTAGTTTGACTTAACTTGTTTTTTAAATCGCAAAATAAGTTATGCTGCAAAAGGCTATTTTTATATTATTTTTAATAAATGCGAACCCACATTAAAAAAAAAAATATTGTAATTAAAGGAAATACAATTTTAACTTGTCTGTGGGTTACGTTTTTTTCGGCAAATATTTGCCAAGTGTGACCGTACCTTAAGGCTTTTATAATTTCGAAACATCTAATTAACTAGTTGCTCTCGAAATATCTTTTTTATTTCAAATAATTTTTGTTTAATGTTTATATATCCGAATTTTTTTAAAGACATTTGAAGTTGTTTTTTTTTCTCCCTATTATTGTTACTACATTATTTACTTAATTTTTTGATCACGCGGACGCATTATTAGTATGAAATAACGTTCGAATCGAATGGCAAATTTCATATGAATCAAAAAATTTTTCGACAAAAACTCATTTAAAAAAAAGAAAATTTACAATAAATTTTTTTAGTCGAGTTATTCGATTAATCGACCTAAATTACTCGAATAAATTTTTACTCGAAGTTAAAATTTTTTTTTTTGATCGAACATTATTTGACTTTAGTTATTCGATTAATCGAGCAAACATTATTCGAGTGAATACCCTAATAACTATGTATGTATGTGAGTATATGTATGCTTCTTTGAAAAGCCAGCGCGTTATATACATATATAAAAAAGAAAACTTTAGTCCCCAAGAGTATTTTAAATAATAAAAGTAAACATATTTAATAACAAATGACATAAAACCCCATCACATTTTTATGTTTGTGTAGCATATATTTACACTCATGAAAATGGAATATTTTTGGAATAGACCAAATTATTGATTAAAACTTGTATATATGCGGTTAGGCTATTTGTGACTAAACTATCGTCTGTAACTGGGGATCTACATTAGCCGGGTATATTCACTTAATTGCTATAAAAATCAACATTCATCCATCGATTTTCATAACGTATGTCTTATTTTATTCGTAAGACGTCTGTCCTTAAGAAAAAAAATTAGGAGTTTAAGTATTTGCAGTTTAACATTTTTCTTGAGCTTTTAGAAAAAAAAATCATTTTGCATAAAAAAGCACTTCTGCGACAAAATAATTTGTGAATAACTCCGAAAGCGTTGATCAAATCAAAAAGCTTTGTTAAAAAGGAAATTTAGTCATGCATCGGGAATGCCATTCTTGAGTTGGGGGTGAAATATATTGATGTACATAATGGATATACATATTTTTTCGCGATACAAAAAACTGAAATCGGATTTTATTTTAATGCATTAAACTTGTTATATTCCAGATATTTTCTTTGTAGACCAGTGTAATAAAGGGTATTTATTGGACATACATAAGTGTACTTTTACGCCCCTCACCCTCCTCCCCGATACAGTCATTTTATTATCAATTTTGTAAAATTTTCATTAATTACCAACATTGTTTTCTGAGTGCTGTAAAACAAAAAAGAAGTACAAAAGTATTCCCAATTTTTTTATTACACGACAAAGACACATAAACACCACCCAATTTTTTGTGTTTCAAGTTTTTCTCTTTCTTTTTATTTTCTTTTTTTCGTCGTCTTCATCATTTGTTAGCTTCATGTATAAATAAACAAAGTTATTCCCATTAAAATAAAACTGTAAATCTAAAACCAATATAAATGCCCCCAAGTTTGAAACATTGTATTACATGCATACTTACGAACATGCTCACTTTCTAACAGTAACAATAACCATTCCACTTACATATATACATGCATACATACAGACAGGCAGACAGACAGAGCCACAAATGTAGTCTATCAGTCAGTCATAGAAAAAGGGAAATGCTAAACGGCAAATTGTATTATAGCCTATCAACGACTATGTGTAGCTATGTGTATACATTATGAGCTGTGTGGGTAATGAAGTGTATGTATGTTTGTATATATCATGTTGTGTTTGCATGTGGGTGTATAAGTGTTAGAAAATTCATGCTGTTTAATAGAATAATTGTATACAACAATCTATTTTCCTAACCTTCAAAACAAAAACTAATCAAGTCCAGTTAAGCAAACAATTACGTATATGGATTCTCTCCCTCTCTCTCTCTCTCTCTCGTACACTCTCATACTCTCTTTCCTTACAACTCAGGCATGGAAAATATTGATTTGAAAATACATAGCGCTGTGATTTTTGTTATAAATATTCAATTGAAAATACCAATATTTTCTACAAAAAAATTAATTGTGTAAAGTGCGGCCTTGGCCCGCACACGAAGGGTTCCTTACGAATACACATATAGCTTTTTTTTATTGTTTTTTCGCTTTTTGAAGATATTTTTAATTTTAGCGAGTTATTTTAGTTTTGGCGCTTTATTCAGTTTCGACGTTTTTTTTTGGGGATTTTTTTCGGTTTTCTTGTGATTTTTTTCGTTTTAGCAATTTTTTTTTGTGGTTTTGACACTTTTTCTTTTTTTGGTTTTTGGCATTTTTTTAGTTTTGACGCTTTTTTGTTTTGCCGCTTTTTTCGTTTTAGCGGGTTTTTTTTTGTTTTAGAGTTTTTTTTCGTTTTGACGACTTTTTTTCGGTTTTTGGCGTTTTTTTTTAGTTTTTATGCGATCTTTTAAGTTTTGGCGATTTTTTGTGTTTTAGCGAGTTTTTTTAATTTTGGTACTTTTTTCTTTTAAGCGCTTTTTAATTGTGTTGATATGTCGTTTTGACGTTTTTTCAATTTTGAATTTTTTTAGTTTAGCGTTTTTTTTTAATTTCAAGAGTTTGCCTCTTGCAGTTTCCAAGATACTGCAGATTGTCTTAATTACACAGTCAAAATTACATTAACTAATAGAAAACCCTTTAATTTTTATGGCTTAAATATCAGTGGTAATTGGTGTAGTCTATTTTACAAACTATGTACACCAATTTTTTTACGAGTACTTCGTTGTATAGAGACTTTTTAGATGCGCTTGTAAATATATTTAGACTTCGCTGTTTCTATAGCGGTACTGTACCATTTAGGATTTATTTCGATTTCGTTATACTGAGGGATTTGAATGAATATTTCGCTATATAGAGGCATTTTTGCTCAGAATTTATTCGTTATGTTTTTGAATGAAAAACTTTCCAATAAAGAGGTTTTCTCAAGAGACTCAATAAAACATATGTTATATTTAGGTTTTCGTTATAACGAAGCTCGTTATATAGAAGTTTCACTATATCAAATCATATAAAACTCCTTTCTGTGTACTACTGCATTTTCCATACCAGGAAAAAATGAGGAATTTTTCCATACGTACATTTCATTCATACACAATGTCGATTGTAACGTGTAGCACCGTCCTATTGGAGCCACATATCACCCATATCGTTCAGTTCAGGTCAATATAGCACCCATCGCTGATAAAAATGGTTTCAACACTTGCTCGGGTATGTTCTAGGATTTGTGTCCTGTATTTCTTTTTTTGCTACAATAGACATTTTTTAGTTATGCATAACTCAATCAATAATAATAATTTTAGGCAGGTTTAGGTTTGTTATTTAATACAGACCATCTCAATACAACGTGCATTGTCCGGACCGACATTTCATTCGTCCTGCAAGGCTTAGAAATGCAAAAATTTGTTATAAAAAAATACGATTGCTGACTAGTCTAAAAAATTTTCATGAAAATCACTAATAACACAGCATAACAAAAATGTTTTTTTTCTGTGTTGTTTAATTAAAAATATCTGATCCTTATGTCTTTTTATCTCCTGATTACGATGGCGTTATTAGTTTGTAGTTTACACCACTTTTTGTATTATTCGCTTAATATTTCACGAATAGTCCTCCAAACTTTTAAAATACTTTCTGGATTATTAATATACACAAAAGTCTCTTTCATTTGGGTAGAGTCACATGTGTGAGTATATCAGGATATCTTACTGTTATTGTAAGGATGTTGAATATCGTGTGTTTCTGGTTTAGTCCTTAAATCGTTTTTTTATTTTAATTTCTTGAAATTAAAATAATTGGCCCTTATGTAGCTTCATTCGCTGATTACGAAAATAGTTTTGTTATCTTTCTAGCACCTCTAGTTTAAGAGATATTATGCATTATATAAAAATAAATACTTTAAATTTTTCTTTTCTCACGCCATCCAAAAATGTTTTTGTTTATAATATGAGGTCGCTGATTTTAAATCTAGACTCTGTTTTTTGATACGTTGTGATTATATTCTTATAATTTTGTATAAAAAAATTTTAAATTTTCTTTAAAATGGGTTTTTTAATTTCGTACAAGCTGTAATTTTCAAATATAATCGCCACAAATAACTCAAAACTTTTATTGACTGTTCACACAACATCTTTTCTACGTAATGTTTCATTAATGACTTGTAAATTGACAAATGTGATCTAAAAAACATTTTTTTTCATGGCTTGAGATAAGAATAGTTTGAAGTATTTTATTTTATAATGGGTGATTTTATAAGAACTATTGTAAAGTAAAAAAAAACACATAAAATTCAGAAAAATGCATGAAATATTTATTTGGATCGATAGTTGGGTCGATATAATTTAATGTTTGAAGATTATTTCATGCAAATGTTGGCCGCGGCTGCGCCTCAAATTGTCCATCCGCTTAGTCCAATTTTGGCATACTCTTTCCAACATTTCGGCCGGTATCTCACGAATAATGTTGGCAATGTTAGCTTCCAGTGCTTCAATCGAAGCGGGCTTGTCGCTATAGACATTAGCCTTAACATAGCCCCACAAAAAATAGTCTAGAGGCGTTAAATCGCACGATCTGGGCGGCCAATTGACTGGTCCCAAGCGTGAAATAAACTGTTCACCGAACTCGCCTCTCAATTGGTCCATTGTTTCGCGTGCTGTGTGGCATGTGGCACCGTCTTGTTGAAACCACATGTCATGCAAGTCAAGCTCTTCCATTTTGGGCAGAAAAAAGTTTGTTATCATCGCACGGTAGCGCTCACCATTCACAGTAACGTTGTGATTCGCATCATCTTTGAAGAAATACGGCCCAATGATGCCGCCAGCCCATAATCCGCACCAAACGGTTGTTTTTTGTGGATGCATTGGTAGCTCTTGCAATGCTTCTGGCTGCTCTTCACTCCAAATACGGCAGTTTTGCTTGTTCACGTATCCATTCAACCAGAAATGAGCCTCGTCGCTGAACACAATTCTTCGATAAAAAAGTGGATCTTCATCTAACTTTTCAAGAGCCCATTCACCAAAAATTTGGCGTTGTGGTACGTCGTTTGGCTTCAATTCTTGCACCAGCTGTATCTTATAAGGCTTCACACCCAAATCCTTCCGCAAAATTTTCCACGTAGTGGAGTAACAGAGGCCCAATTGCTGCGAACGGCGCCGAATCGATAATTCACGGTCATCACCAACACTGGCCGATACGGCTGCGATATTTTCTTCAGTTCGCACTCTACGTAAACGTGTTGGTGGTTTAATGTCCAACAATGTAAATTTGGTGCGAAATTTTTTTACAATAACCCGAATAGAAGCCTCAGTAGGTCGATTAAACTGACCATAAAATGGAAGAAGCGCGCGATGAACTTTCTTAACAGAGCACGCATTTTGGTAATAAAATTCAATAATTTGCAAGCGTTGTTCGTTTGTAAGACGATTCATGATTAAATTATAGACCAAACTGAAGATGTTTGACAGTGACACAAGATACAAAACGTGCGTGAGCTGTCAAAACTAGTGTTGCCAAAAAGATAATAGCAAAAAAATCACTCGTTATAATGCACAATATCTCTGAAACTAGAGGTGCTAGAAAAATAATGAAGCTATTTGCGTAATCAGCGGACGAAAATACATAAGGTTCAGTTTCAAGTTAATTTCAAGAAATTAAAATAAAAAAAATTTTTAAGGACTAAACCACAAACAGGTGATTTTTAACATGATATCAATGACAGTAAAATATCCTGATATGCTCATCAATGTGACTTTACCCATATGGGAGAGAGTTTTGTGTAGATTAATAAACCAAAAAGTATTTTTAAGTTTGGAGAATGATTCGTAAAATATTAGGCGAATATTACAAAAAATGGTGTAAATTATGCAAACGAGTAATTCCATTTAGCCGGGTGTGACCATTTTACACAAATTTTTTGTTATAAATCAAGAATATAAATTTTTTACTTAAAAAAATGTTGCAGCTCGCAAGGACATTAAACTTAAAGTCGTTGAATAACGCGTAGACACTTATAGAACACGATTTCTGCTCAGAATGGTCGTCAGAAAGCTACGACAGGTATCACCTTACAAATCTTAGTTTTAAAGAATTATGACTTTCAGTATACATTCTTTAAAACTTTGACTATAATGTACACAATATTTTTGGTATAGATATCTGTTCAAAGTGTTTTTAGTTGTATTGTGTATTTACTGTTTGACAAAAAGTTATTTTTCTTATAAAAAAAACAATTTTTTAAAATGAGACGGGTGTGACCGACGGGTGTGACCGACGGGTGTGACCTAGTACGAAAATATGAAAAATTCGAAGAAATAAAACTTTTCATTGATTTAATTAATATAAATAATATAAAGATAAGCTCATAAGAAAATGATAAGACATTAAATTATTTGCTATCCGTTCTATTATTGACAGCAGAATACTCTACCTGAATATTTTTTTAAATTGAATAAAAAGCCAAAAAGTTTACTCTTTTCAGAGATAACGGTTTTCATTAATAATGAGAAAGGGAATAAAAGAAAATCTGAAATAAATAGGTATTAAACATACAAAGAGGGAGAGCAAAATGTTTCTTGCATGATCATTTAAAAGTGCCTCAAATTGATTAAAAAATATTAAATAGTGTAGTTTTTAATTTTTTCTGTAATTGTCATTCTCTAAAAAACATCAATTGAGAGATTTCTATTAAACATTAGAAGAAAAATATTTCCTTGCATAGGGCCGTTTTACGTGGAATCACTCAAATGCTAAATGTCATTATATGCTCAAAACTAGAGTTGCTAGGGAGAAACTAATGATGCCATCGTAATCAGCAGTTGGAAATACATAAGAATGAGGTATTTTTATTTAAACAACAAAAGCACTGTTCCGCTGTGTAAATTTTTGATTTCTTATTTTCAATAAAATTTGTAAAAAGAAAAAACTCGTATGGATGTCTGGATGGTGGAAAACACTCTTTTATACATTTTTGATTTTGGTTCTAACATTCGAATATGATTCGCAACATATGTGAATTTTCGCATTTTCGCATTTTCTGTCGGTTCACATTTATATTGCAGTTTTTCATATTAATAATTCGAAACCAATTGTAGAGAGTATATTTCCCATTTAAATTTATAAATTTTATATGCATTTGTTAAACAACAATGGAATTATCAGAGTATTTTACACCATTTAATTTAAAACGAACAAACCTCCTTCAATTGAACAACAACTATTTTAAGCTCTATAAAACCTTCATGCTATTCGAGTCAAAAATATGAAACTTTTAAAACACATTTTCTTTCTATCGTCAGGAGTTTGCTGACGTGACAGACGACGGACGACTCACAACCAATAGCTAAAAGAATCTACTACTCCATTCATTCATTCCATTCTCGTATTTGATGACTTTTAGCGAATAATGGATACAATCCAACTACGTGTAGAGGCGTAGAAAGATGATAATGGATGGAATGTTTGACACAACAAACCTAATAATGATGTTGATTATGCTGTTGTCGACTTAAATGAAAACGACATTGTATGCACAATATGCGGCAAACGTCAAATGTAAACGTCACACACGAACGTAATACGCTGCTTTGGTAACAGGCGCTCAGATTTCACCAGCATGTTGTTATTCTCATAAATTGTATGATATCGTTGTTATTATTGCTGTTGTTTTTTTTTGTCTTTCTGTTAATGTTGGCTGGCACTCAATTTTTTTATGGTTTTTTTCTGAATTTTTTTCCCCCACATTTTTCAGTTTTTTGTATTGTTGGTGCTGTTTTGCCCGTATTTAAGACTGGGTAGCAGCACAGTAGAAATAGTCGCTGCTAAATTTTGTTTTGAACTACGAACAGTAGATAAACTTTTAGGCCAGTACAGATACATATACAGATGTGTATTGTACATGTAAATACATACATAGCCGGAATGAAATGTTGATAGTAAAATTTGTACTGATTCGCTATGGACTTTGTCATCAGTACTACTGACTAATATTACCCCAGGCAATGTTCTATGCTATAGACATTTAGCATGCGTGCTTGTCATTGAGAGGCCACTAGCGACTTCAGAACTATTGAAGAGGTAGTTCTTATGGGACCACATTGAGATATTGGCACCAGAGAATCACTAGTGCATTTTAATGATTCTAGTCAATACATATGCAAATTTTTTACTAGATAACCCAATTAAATTAAATTTTTTATGAACATTTTTATTTTTGCGTGCAGCCGCATGTATTTTCAATACAACAAAGTGATACATTAAAAAAAAATCGTTTTGTAGCTCTCAAAATTTTTTCTTTCCATTAAAGGCAAAATAAAAAGTGTAGACAATGCTATCAAAAAGCCACCAAACTTGTCGACAAAGGTGGTAACTTGGAGACACTTCCCAGTTTAAAATTGTCAGGTCTTTCGAAGCATGTCACCAACGAAAGCGCTTGTGTAAGCCTTTTCTTGATTTTTGTGCTTACCCCTTTCGCTTACCGGGAAGCACGAAGTAGTGCAAAGACTTTCAAGTCACTAACAAAATATTTATTTGTCAAATTATAGTGCTTCCAAATGGGAATTCTCCATATAAAAATCATGCCTCCTGTAAGCAGGTTTGTAAGCAGAAGTATTGCATCTCTCCCCTATAAACCAGCTTCTATGAAAGCTGCATTTTTTATTGGGTTGGCACCTGGCTTCCTTCAGGGTACATATATAAAATATTTGTATATAGTATGTCTGCATGTTTGTATGTTTGCATTTAAACCAGGCAGGGCCGTTAAAGAATTTATGTACTCTGGCATATTTTGTTACATACATTTTTTGTTGTATTTTTGTTCTGTGAGAGTTCCTTTTTTCTTTTTATTTCTTTTTTTTTTACTTTTTCAATGCTGAAGTTTGTTTTAGTATTTTCAGTTCATAATTTTGTTGGTAAAACTTTTTTAATGGGACTTCTATGCAATTTATGTATTAAATTTAAGATATACATTTAACTGAGAATAAGACCAACAATGATGAATGCAGAGTGCTCTCTCTTTCGATGATGACGTTGTGGCTTATCTTCTATCAAACTTTGTTAAGGACAAGATGAGCGACAATGTCCTGAGAGTTGTCTTCTATCATACTATAATTTTTGTTTGTTAATTGTTTAATTAATGAGTCTTATACTCTTGGTAACATTAGACAACAACACTCTTGTAACATCACAACAACACACAAACATAACCCGCCAAAAAACACGACCTCTAGACTGACAGTCTAGCATCGCTACTACTCAGCCACAGAGCACCCTCTATTGAGCACAAGATGACCGGCATTATGTTACATTTTGTCTTCTATCAAACCTATCTGTGGATCAGATGAGTGATAATGCGTTCGTTTTGCTTTCAAGCAAAGCCTGTTGAGGACAAGATTAGCGACAAATGCTTATGTTTTGTCCTTAATGAAAATTTAATGTTTGGCGATTTTTACCTTCGACTACGACATTTTTGTAATAGATTAAAGAAAAATGTACCGGGATGTTCTTAATCTGCTACAATAATGTCGAAGGCGAAAATTGCCAAAACCGATAAGACGGAATGTTTTACATTTTGTCTATAATCAAATTTTGTTGAAGACAAGATGTGCGATAGCTTCTTACGGTTTGTCTTCAATAACATTTCCTTGAGGGTAAGATGAGCGACAGTTATTTACATTTTGTCTGCAATCAAACTTTGTTAAAGACAAGACGAGCGACAGTTTCTTACGTTTTGTCTGCAATCAAAGGACTGTTGAGGACAAGATGAGCTACAGATTCTTACATTTTGTCTTCAATAGAACTTTGTTTAAGACAAGATGAGCGATAGTTTCTTACGTTTTGTCTTTAGTCACACTTTTTTGAGGAGAAGATGAGCGACAGTATCTTGCATTTTGTCTTCCATCAAACTTTATTGAAGACAAGATGAGCCACACTTTCTTGCGTTTTGTCTGCTAGCAAACTGTTGAGCAGAAGATGAGCGAAAGTGTCTTACATTTTGTCTTCAGTAAAAATTTTTTGAAGACAAGATGAGCTATACTTTCTTTCGTTTTGTCTTCAGTCACATTTTTTTAGGAAAATATTAGTGAAAATGTCTTTCATTTTGTCTTCTATCAAACTATGCTCAAGACAAGATAAGCGAAAATTTCTTGCGTGTTATCTTCGAGCAAAGTTTGTTGCGGACAAGATGAGCGAGAGTGTGTTACATTTTTCCTTTTTTTCAAACTTAGTTCAAGACAAAGTGAGCGACAATGTCTTCAATTAAACTTTATTCAGGACAAGATGAGCGACAAAGTCATGCACTTTGTCTTCATAAAACTTTGTTGAAGAAGATGAATGACTTACTTTTTGTCTTCAGTCACACTTTGTTGAGGACATTTTCATTTCAATAAAACTTTGTTAAAGGCATGATGAGCAACAGTTTCTTATGTTTTGTCTTCAATCAAAATTTGTTAAGGCAAGATGAGTGACAGTGTCTTCAATTTAGTCTTCTATAAAACTTTCTTGAGTATAAAATGAGCGACAATGTCTTCAATCGAACTCTGTTGTTGAGTACAAGATGAACAGTAGTGTCTTCGTTTTATCTTCTATCAAACTTTGTTGAAGGCAATATTAGCTCCAGCTTTTAAATTTATGTCTTCAGTCCAGAGGCAGGCGATGCTTGTACTGGCCCACGACGTTCGTCAGCTAAATAGCCGACAATTTACATGTACACAACACAAACAATCAAAATAAACAACAACAAGAGCACAACAGTCAGTTGTGCTTATCAATAAAGCAATTAAACACCAACACACTTAAACAACAAGAAATTATTTCTCATTTATTTAGTTTTCTCTTTGCCTGGCTCTCCTTCAGTCACACTTTGCTGAGGGCAAGATGAGCGACAGCATTTTACATTCTCTTTCTGTTTTTTATAAAATATAACGAAAACTTCGGAGAAAATTTATGTTGAAAACAAGAATAAAATATGAAAATTAGTTAATTGTTGCCAATATAATTTCTCACACGAAAACTTCTTTTCACGCATTGACTTATTACCAGGGCTCGGACTTTCATGCAATTAAAAATTTATTTTATGCTCTTAACAAATGCAGCTAAAAATTAAAAATATGCGCAAAAATATGCATTTACCTACGAACAATGTACCAAAACTGAAATAATATGAAAAATTTTTTTTTATATTATTATTAGAGAAAAAAAAGCGTAAGACAAACTTAATTGGGTCTATTATTTAATGCAATCGAACTTTAGTTGCGTTGCCAGTTTGCAACTGAAAATTAATGGTTGCCAGAAAGGCTCTAAATATTAACTGAAATGGACAGCTCTCAGTTGCCAGTTGCCATCAGTAGTATTATTTTCAGCAAATATCAACCCAACTGAGGCTGGGTTGTCATCCAAAATCGCCCTATTAATTTTTTTTTCAAAAATTGAGAAATATGCATTAAAAAATTTTTTATAACTCCAAAAATATGCATTTATTGCCAAAAATGTAAAAATATGCACTTACCACGAAAATATGCAAAAAATATGCAACTACAATTCGCTGCCAAACTACTTAAAATTTTTTGATTCGCATAGATAATTAGTCAATACCTCTGTATCTATCATCACAAAAAACATGCGTTTGCATGAAAGTCCGAGCCCTGCTTATAACCATATGTGACCTTCTCCGAGAAAAGGGACCTAGTGTGTGAAAATGAAGTTTTGAGAAAAACGCATTTAAAGTTTCATACACCTTTTTAGGTACCAGAATCCACTCTTAAGTCCAAACTCGTTTTTTTACACACTAGGTCCCTTTTCTCGGAGAAGGCCACATATAATGATTTAAACAGCCTCAGATCGTATCTCAAGTGATCCAGTTTTCAGCATCAATAAACAAGTAAATTTGAGTAAAAGAAAAAATTTTATTATTAAAAATAAGTAAAAGCTGTTGAGTGATGAATTAAAAAATAATTTAAAAAATAATTTGTTGGCAAATTGATAATGTCGCCTACGAAATCATTAACTACTATATACATGTCAATGTCGCCTATGTAATCGCTGACGGCAAAGCAGGGGATATTGGCGCGCCCACGAAATGTCATTGGCATTGTGTAAATGACAATCTAAACGACATGGTCTCTCCCAGGGTCGTGCTCGATTTTCGCGACATTTGTGCTGACATGATATTTGCGAATTGTTCCGGCTGTCCCTCATATGTCGTTCAGGAATTAATACTGTCCAGCACTTGTCATTAAAGATGTTTTACAGACGTGTCCAACTGAGTATGTTATGTTCCTGTTTAACTACAACTAAAAGGAAAGGAGCAGGTTTAATCAAAGGCCATATAAAGTGTGGCACAGCCGCGTAGAGCACGCTCACTTATTTATTTTACAAAATCCACATTTATTGCATTTTATTGATTATTTAAAACTAAACATAAAATTTCACCGAGTTACTAAAACCATAATATTATTACTAATAAATTGCTAATTACCAGCACTATCGCTCAAAATTCTCGCGAAAACCGTAACTGTTTTCTCCGAAAATTTCCTGGACAAGAAAAACCCTAATATTAACATAAATTTTAACGTGCATGCCTTAACTACAATTTTCCCACCACAATTACTGAAGAGACCTGTAAGACTTCTCTTCTATGAACACAAACAATAAACAAGTAGAACAGCTATTACAATCACACAAATTGTAGACCTAGATACAAATACTCACTCGTATTTAACAGATTTCGCTGTTGTACTCCATCCACTTCCCTGTTTCATTTTTGTTGTATCCTTTGCACTACGATTTTTCGCTAAGTGAAATTTCAACTTTTGTTTGCGTCTGAGATTCTGTGATTTTAGAAACAAATTTACAGCCTGGTCACTAACAATTTGGTCATTTGTTAATTTAGGTGGCAGATTTCATGTTAATGAAGAGTGTTTTTCTGCTGAAGGTATTTGTTATTTTAGTTTATGGTCATACTGTCTTAAAGATATTATATTTGATTAAGAGCTTGCTTGTTTTGCTATGCAAAGTTTTAAAAGTTTCCTTTGCTTTTTGGGGGACAAGTCCTCATTAATGGCGAAAAAAAAATATTTCACAGTAAACAGCATTTTTTTTTATTATGACAGATTTTAAGCAATTGACTGAACTTTGCAATTTGTTTAAATTAAATAAAATTTACTTTCTACAGGACAGTTAATCAAAAAATATATATTTCTGTTTGTTTTTAAGTCTTCTATTGACAAAAAAGAAATGTGGCAGTATTTTTTAAGCAATGACTTATTCATTTGTTTCATAGTATTCTCTCTCTTTAATACATATCCTTTTCAGGATGAAAGCGAATCACGATTTATTTTATGTTTTGTATTAAATTTGCAAATTCATCTCTGTTTGATGCCGCTCTCATGAGAACACAAATCTATCTAGTTCCAGTCCAATTTCTAATGTTTCGCAACCAGGACATCTGCTAACGGCCAATACCCCGCCTTCCTTCAATTTTTTCTTGCATTATAAGCTGAAGAAGTTCATATTTTGCACCTCGAATCATATAGCCAAAATAAGCAGTTTTCTTATATTAATTATAAGAAGTAGCTGTCTTTCTGTATTTAATATTCTTAAAATTTCTGTGTTTGGAACATGTACCATATACAATATTTCACCATGCGAAAACGAATGTTGATGTTTATTTCATGGCTACATAACATTTTTTATGTTTGAGAACAGCAGTTCTTAAATTCTTAAGTTCTTTAAATTTATTGACTCGTTCAATTATTGCGTTTTTAATTCTTAATTGCACATTAAAATAAGGTGTCTTGTGTCGGCTTACTATCATCATCTTGGTTTTCTTAATGTTGATTTCCAAGCCGAACTCATTACTACCCAGTCAAAAAAAAAATTGGAAGTCCTTTTTGAGGAACTACGCGAAAATGTGTAACTTTGTACTCTTTTTCCTATAGAAAAATATTAATATAGAACGCCAAAAAGGATATATTTCTTAACTTCGCTTCCAATTCGGTGATTAGGAATCGAAAAAGAGAACTTCTTGCAATGACAACCCTATGCAAAAATCATTAGAAATGATCCAAATTTGCACTACTTCCGGATCGCAAACTCTACATTTTCATGACTTCTTTGGAGTGCCTTTTTTACTGGGTATGCGTGTTGATTGTCTCGAGAAGGTACTGCAGGTCTTGAATATTATCAGATATCAAACCAACCAACCAACCCCCTTATTTACTTCACATAAGGCTTCATTAAAAATATAGCTTCTGCATAGATATTAAAAAGTATGGGAGATGTGTGATGTGTGCTGTTTGGTTCGAATACAAGTTTTTTATGCAGCGAATGTCTTTTTGGTCAATATCAGTTCGTTGCAATGTTTCAAGAAGTTTGTCATGTTTAACCATGTCAAATGCTTTGTCATAGTCCACAAAGCATAGATATATTTGGAACGATTTTCCGTTATCCCACGTCAAATTTGGTTTCTAAACAGACCGGTTTCGGCTATGTGCCATCTTCAGTGTTCTATTGAATAGATATATGTCCTGGTGTACGTCTATACAATTTTGTACCATCGTCTGTATGCAAAACAAAGCTTCTCTTGTACCAGTTTCTGATTTGCAACCAAATTGTGTTCTACCCATATATATTTTACATTTGCTGTAGATGCGACTATGGATAATTTTTAGAAATATCTTTAAAGCGTGGCTCATTAAACTGATGAGCCTGTATCCGTGATTTGTGTTCGCGATGACCCGCTCAGATGCAATAGTCTGTTTCCATAAAATGCTTATATTAGTGCTGAAGATCATAAACATATAAAAAAAAAATGGTTCGATGTGGGCTGGTGAGGATGATGGATGGACGTTCCAGCAAAAACTTTGCGTACTGGTAGGCTAAAAAGTATATGAGGATTTAAGTCGTAACTACTTACAATTTGACTCGATAACTAGTTATTTTTGTTTGAGAAGTCCAAAAAATAAGGGGTACCCCTCACAAATGTAGTTACATCGCCACAGCAATTAACTAGTTATTATTTGGCTTACTTGTAGCTAAAAAATAAGTAGTCATATAAACAAATTAAAATTTAAAAAAATGTATACGCATTATGTTTTATTTAAATTTTTTAAATTTTATTATTATTATTTTTTTACCCAGCTGAGATACGAACTTGTGCTCGTTCCGATATGAAGACAAGAACTTTATCCACTCAGCTATTGTTGACTTATAAATTTAAGCGACAAAAATTTGTTTTCATATGCAAACACATGTTGACTTAAAAAGTGGTTGTCTACTTATTTTATTAATACATATCAACAAATTGTAAATACTTTCAGATAATGAGAAAAATACGTACTAATTGTATTAAGAACTAGGTAGTAGTTCTAGTTTGAAGCATAGTAATAAAATAAATTAGTACCACTTATTACCTTGTAACCCATTAATAAATTACTACCAATTACAAAAATCACAAAAGTTTTTGCTGGGGTGTTCACAAATTGGCTAACGTCATGTTCAAGCCTTATTATTTCTTCTCTTTAATTATTAATTTTGTATTTTTACTTATTTTTTGTTATTTTAATTTCAACTAGTATCGAACTAAGCACCTTCAGATTTGAGATCCAACGCACCAACCACTCAGCCAAAAACACTGTTGCAAACCGGCAGCACGAAGTTAACATAAACTTACTCTTGCAAATACATTGGAGCATATTCATATTTGAAATTATTTACTTTAATGCATTTTACTTAATTTTTAAAATGTATGTGTGTGTGTGTATTGTTCGTGTATACAATCGTAGAACATATTTTAAGGATTTCGCTTACGTTAGTGCTTTCAAGAAGCATTATCATCAGTGATAGAAGTTAAATCTTAACTACTTATGTTGCTTTGCCTATATTTTTTACATATCAAAATTATCGTCAAAAGCTAATAAGTATTTGTGCCTATTTGTTCCTGCTCTTTTGCAAACGTTAGTGCATCTGTGGTAGCATTTTTGGAAGCATTTTCTCTTAAATATGCAACGCATTGCTTCTAACAGGTTTTATTAATGCTTCTAAATGTTAATTTTTTTTCGCTAAAAAGCAATTCTAGTAGACTCAAAACAAATTGATATCTTTTGCCTCATCAGCTTTTAATACTAATACTGCAACAGTATTGAATAAAAATTATTAAAGCCTTTGCTGTAGGCCATATACTTACTTTAATATAAATACATAATCTTATACGAAAGAAAATGTTGCTTTCAACTTTTTTCTGCCTAAAGCCTGGTACTGTGTTCAAATTTATGAAAAATGTTGGGCAACATTGATTATTTCATACGAAATATTTGACATGTACGTTTACTATAATCTTCATGGGATTGTTATAAATTTCATGCGAAAAATTTGCCACTCATATTATTTCGCATGAAAACTTAAAATATTGTCAATACATTCCATATGTTTTCCATATGTTTCATGGCAATTTTTTTATATGTGTTTTGACAGCATTTCACATGAAATGTTGAACACAATACCATGCTTAAGAGATAATATCTCGCTCATACAAATGTTTTTATCTCCGATTACAGATGTAGTTTTACGCATTGCGTTATTTACAAAAACAGAAGCAAAGGGAAATAGAAATGACCGTAAACACAAGTAATTATATCAGTTTCGTTACTCCTCCTACGAAGTAGAGTAATTTTATAAGAAAAAGTTTTATTTTTGTATTTTAAAAGATTGTTTACAAGTTTTTTGTAATTCGTGACTTTTCTTTTTAATATTATATATTATCATCAAATAAATCAATCAAATAGTGAGTCGTATAAATTAATTAAAAGTCTATGGGCCATTATTACAAGTTGGTTTTACTTAAAGTTAGGATTTTATCGGACAAATAAACCGTTTTTTTATTATAACAACTTAACTTTAGCATAAAAGTGATCGATAAACTATGTATAGGCAAGCTCATTCTATTTATAGCTTTTATCGGCAAGTTTAGTCATTTGAAGTTGCCAGATTTTTATAGGCTGACATACTTTCTACTTCATCAAGTAAATACATATGTATGACGTTGCCACTGGATTCTTTAACCACTCACAATAGTCGGTAAATGCTCTGGTATAGTCATACTTTAAAAATTATAAGTTTTATTTTACAGGCAAGTTGTAATGCTAAAAAAATTGTTAAAGGTCAGTTTATCGCTCACTTTTACCAAAGTTGCTTTTAACTAACTTCTACTTTAACTAACTTTTAATGTCATAATGGCCCTATAAGTAATAGGTAAAATGTCGATAAGAAATTTGTTTGCTTATATTTATATTGAAAACAAAAACAAATTTTAGTTTTTAGTATTGTTTTCAATATAAATATGCGAAAGAAATTTTTTATCGACATTGTGGGACAGGCAAAAAATGTTTATTGAAAAATTTGTAGCATGAGCTTTTTCAATTTGCTAGGATTTTGTCATTCGTTACTTGATAATTTATTCAAAAAAATTCAGGCGAATGTTAAGAAGAGCAAAATTGTTTTCGAAAAGATTTAAGTTGGCAATAATTATAATTCAATTACTAAAATTTATATAATTCATTTGCTAAAAATTTTGATTTGGAATAAAATGAAATGTGTAAAAAATTATAATTCGTGACTTGCGATCTGTACGAACTTTTTTGGGGCAGTTTTTAATATCTGATTTTGGTGTTTCTGTTATTTTAAAGGAGAAGAAAACTAAATTAACCAGAGAAGATATTTAAAAACGCTATAGAGAAATTTAAAACTAGACGACAGATGGTATGCAGAATATAAGCAAAAAGCAAGAGAAGGTAAAGGGAATCAATCACTCTTGAAAAAACGTATTTTATTTATTAATTCCTTGGCTTTGATTTTAAAGAGCTCTAAGCAATTAACACGAGGCAAAATAATATCGTTCTGAAATGAGGTAACGAACTACAAAAATATTATCAATTGAAATGATAGAACACAAAAATTACATGTTTTTTATGAGACTTTTATGTTTCCACAATCAATAGAAAATTAGTCGTTTATTAAATATTTTAAATTTTAAAATAATAAAGTTAATATTTAAATTTTTTTCAATTTAGTCGGCGATTTCAAAGATTACGTATACACTGTTAGAAAACCAGTCACAACGCTGATGTAATTTGACATCAATGCTATGTCAAGTGTCGTCGCTTTTGACCGCATGACACTTTTTAACATTGCGATGTCAACCTTTACATCAGCTGACCATCAATATTATTGACGACAAATCTGTCATCAATACTATGACACTTCGACATCAAGAAACTGACTAATTGGCATCATTTTAATTTAAAAATGTCATCAATATGATGTATCTGATATAAAAATCGTCATAAGTCGGATGTAATTTGACATCACTACTATGTCAATTGTCTTCGTTTTTTTACCTAATACGCTTTTCATCATTATGATTTCAACCTTTACATCAGCTGGTCATCAATGGAATGATTGAAACAATTACAAATATTTATTTTTCCTTACTTTTACTTATTTTTATTTTTATTTAATTTTTTTGTTATATTATTGTTTCTTCTGATGTTGGTCTTGATCCCAGGCTCCTCAATTCATCGGACATTTATAAACTAACGCCTCTAACATTGCAGCTATGTCACCATCTTAAACATCCGCAGAAGAAACTCAACATAAGTATCATTCCTGCAACGTACAATATGATGACTAAGTGTCATCAACATGATGAAAAGATGTCATACTCTGGTTTGCTTCAATGTTTTGTCTGTGCAAGTATGCTATACTGGCTTAGTTTTTAAAAAGATGTGTAGATTTTATTATTAGTTCTGTCATAGTAATGATGATGATGAGTGTATATCAATGCAGTGTCATGTTTTTTTAAATTTTTAGAAACGCGGTTAAACACAAAAATAAAAAATAAAACAATAAAATTGGTATTAAAATACTTTATTTATTTCTTTTATACATATTTTACATTTTAATAATATATAATAAGTGTCATCGTATTGATGCCATTCCAGTTATACCATTGATGACACTTAAACTATGACAAAATTCTATGATGAAGTTTATCATCAGATTGATGTCGGTTTTCGTTTTGTTGATGACATTTGTCATAGCATTGTTAGCATTATTAGCTTTTTATGTACGAGAATACCAGAAATAAGTAAAAATTTTAAATTTCAGGTATAAGGTTTGTTCACCACTTTTATATAAAACACTACGAGGAACATTTTTGTAGAACATTTTACCTACTTAGCTCTTTGGTGTATGGGTTTTTTGCCCTTTTCCTAAAAAGGAGGCAAAGTACCTTCAAAAAGTTATGTATTCTAGATAGAACCGTTCCATTATAAGCCCTCAGTATATTTTTGTTCATTAATTAATTCATTTCTTTTCTTTTACATTGCAGAACTCTTATTAACATCATGACATCTGCTTTTCAACATCAAGCAAGGTAAATTTAAAATATTTTGTTTTAAGAACACCACACCAATACTCGTAACAATTCATTATTAAAGCAAAAACAAACAAACAAACAAACAAAAAAGATATGTATAATTACTATCATCAAGACACATGGCGGGATAAATCATTACATGTTATTATATTAAGAACACCTTCCTTAAACCCACCCCCCCACCTAAATTCGCTCATAAAAATTTAAATCACAACGAGCTGACATTATGTTAAATAAAACATGTAACTTCCTTCGAAATCTATTTAGAACGACAATTTCATTAAATTGTTTTTCTTTTCTCGCGGTAAAATCAGCAGAGACAAATTTACATTGAAGTTTTCTTGTTTAATTTTTAAAAGTATAAGAAAATACAACTTTACGTCGTTTTATGTTAAAGTAACTTAATTAAATGTTACTCTCATACTACGATACAAAATTAACTACATGTACGCATAAACGGCAGGGAGTTACACTTATTTGTAATTACATGCACTCTACGCTTTGTAAGTTGGTTACATCAAGTATGTATAACCTTGTTGTTATATAAATATAAAATAATAGCACGTATTTATGCTTAAAACAGTACACGCAGAAAAATTGCATGCTTAAATCGTCGAAAACAAGGTTAATTTTAATTTTTTTCAGAAGTAATTTTACTTCATTGGTATCTCGTGTTAACATAATTTTACCATAACCTTCAAAGAACATTTTTCCTTTTATATTTATGTTGATTTAATATTCCGGTATACTTAGAGAAAAATTAGATTGTTACTGAAATAATACGTAGAATCATATTGCATCAAAGTTATTTAAAGTTGAAACAACGTAAACTTGACACTAATATAACACGAAGAATTATAATGAATCAAAGTTATTTCATGTTGAAACAACATGAATTTAATGTAGCTATTTATTTTATTTGCGCGACATGTGTTGTTAGCATAGGCATCAAAAAAATTTTTTGAAGTTGTACTTGACTTCGCCAGTCAAGATTTGAACTCGGGATCATCTATCATTACTTGCGTTACTACGCGCTAACCACAGCAGCCACAACAGCCTCCAATGTACTTCAGATATACACGGAAAAAAAGGAATGTAAAATCAACATGACGCAATTGTGATTTGAAATCATATAAAATTTACAAGAAATAATTTGTCGTTTAAATGTGTTAGTGTTTATTTGCTTTGTTCATTGCTACAGTTCACTGTTGTGATTGTTGTGTGACTTGTTATTGTTTATTTTTACACGTTTCGGCTATGTAGACGACAAAAAACGAGTTACCAGCGAAATTTTACTAATGCTGGCTTAAAATTGCCATTATTTCATATTAATTTTAAAAGAAATTATTAATCTCTTTAATTTAAAATTTTCGCTATTAAAAAAACTTTGTTATAAACGTTGCATACATTTCCTTTTAAATCAACATGACTATAACTTTAATTTAAAATAAGTTTTATGTTAAATAATCATTTAAATCATATTGAATGAAATTGAAATTCATTTTACTTGCGATGGGTATTTAGTTAGTAAAAATTTGAAGCTGTTGTGGTTGCAGTGGTTAGCGCGCGGGCTATCATGCAAGTGGCACGAGTTCAAATCTTGGCTGGGGCAAAGTTTTCTGCTGCCTATGCTAATGACCATCACGTAAGTTGAATAATTAATAAAATAACTACATTAAAGTCATATTCTTTCAGCTTGATACAATTATAATTCAGCATGATTCGTAGTGTTGTTTCAATATCAAATTCACGTTGTTTCAACTTGAAATAACTTTGATTTAACATGATTCTTCGTGTTATTCCAATATAAAATTCCCGTTGTTTTAACTCGAAATAACTTTGATTCAACATCATTTTTCGTATTATTTCAGTATCAACTTCAATTTGATTTAACTTTACTGCAATATTAAATCAACATGAAATATAGTTAATTCAAAAGTATAAATGTTGCTTCACGATTATTGAAAATCATGCTGAACTAACATGAAACGCCTATGAAGCCAAAAACTAACCTGGTTTTCGACGATATTACATTGAAATTTTTCTTTGTGTATACTACTATAAATACTATTATATGTAAGATGAATATCATTTTAATTCAACATGATTTAAGTGATGATTTAACATAAATCTTATATTAAATTAAAGTTATAGTCATGTTGATATAAATGAAATGTTGAAAAGATTGGTATTCTATTGATTATCTAAAGTAGGCCCGGCCCAGTTTTAATTTAACATGATAAAAATTAGTTTTACTACAAAACAGAATTTGATGGATTTAATATTGAACAATTTTGTTCTAACAGTGAAAAATGTTAAATCATTGAGATTTAAGGTTAGATTAATAATTTTGACGTTTAAATTAATATGAAATAATGTCGATTTTAAATCAAGTCTGTACTTTTGCAGAAATTTAATATGATACCCAATCAACATTGCGACCTTTTAATTTTACATTGGTATTCTTTTTCTTGTGCGTATGACTTTAAAATAAGAAAACAAACATATAATTTTTTTATTCATGTTATAGTTACATTTATAGAAATTTTTACAAAAATCATAAGAAATTATATGAAATCAGTAACTTCGCATTTGTTTTTAAAATGGAGAAATATATCGTGGCTTGTAAAAAGCAATAGCCGTGCCGCTACCCTCTTTTCTAATCAGAATATTCTATTGTCCCGCAAACTTAATATGTGTGCAAAGTTTCTGAAGAATAGGTTAAGTAAAAGTAGCTGAAAAATAATATTTATTTTGTTTTTAGATTAAAATGTTATACGCACAGAAAAAAATAGCAATGTAAAATCAAAATGTCGCAATTTTGATTGAAAATCATATAATATATATGAGAAATAATTTGTTGTTTAAGTGTGTAGGTGTTTATTTCCCAGCGATAAAATGCAGGAGTTAAGAGGCCTTCCGTGACGCTGCCCTTTTTTCAATGAAACTAATCTGGAAGTACATCATTTCAACAAAAAAATATATATAAAGACGAATTGGTAACCTTCTCCTTTCTTGCCGGCAATTAAAATAGAAAATACTTGATTAAAAACTTTCGAAATCCGCTTTAAAGTGTACACTCTTGCCGCTAATGGCAGTCATTTGTACACCAAAATGTTAAATTACAAGTAATAATGTAAAATGAAATCTGTTAAATTTTCCAACAAAACTTAATTTACGTTTAAAGCATAACACTTTTCATTCCACATTCATTCAGAATTACAAAGAAGTTTTACAAGTCTCAGAGCTACTGAGGCATCAGTTTGTATTTGTCTGCTTGTATATTTGTAGAATACACACACAAACACATTTTTCTTAAATACAACTTATGTTTGCAATACAACTACAATGAAAATAATCTCTTCCATATCATGCGACGCGACATCTATAGAAAAAGGTTTTCCAGAATATTTTATACAAACATATAATGTCTTGCACATAAAAATACATTCACAGTCACACAAACACCCGCACACACAAAGGATACATATTGTCAACTTAAAGGTATTAAATAAGGTTGACTACACTTAATGTCTTCTTAGAAAAACAACAACAACATCAAAAACAGTAACGGCAAAAAAAAACAATAAAACAAAGAAGAAAATCAAATACAAAGCAACACCAACACTAACACCAACGTAACATCATAGAAGTTTAAAAACAATAAAAGAACTGAAACGACATCAAGGCAACAACAATGATGATAAAAGCTTACAAACAACATATTAAAAGAAAACCTACAGATTCACGCATTTACAAAACAAAATACGGCTACAAGTACACAACAAACGATTTGGGTATAAAGAAGCCAAAAAAAGCACAAGAGTGTAGAAAAACAAAGTCACAAAAGCAGCATCTTCAACTACGAGTATATTCTAAAGTTTGTATGTATGTATGTATGTATGTATTTACATGTTCTTTGGTACAACTCCCTGCAGCAAGCATACACGCACTCACACCGACACACATACAAGTGTGATTAGTACAAACAGTAATAATAAAAATGTACACTTACACAAACGTTATTTAATATAATATATCCTTTGCTAGCTATGTCGCATACATTCTATAAAATTTTCAACATATTGTTATCACTCATACGTATGTATCACTCATACGTACATACAACCATACGAGTATTCATTCATACCCTGTCGGAATTTGAGTTACTTTAAATTTAAGTCATGGTTAATCAGATATGAGTGACAGCTGACTCAAAATCTAACTCATTGTAACTGTTAACCGCTATTCTGTTTTTCAACGTAATGTCATCAGAATGAGTCAGTACTCACTCACACTGCATAAGTTTCAGCTAATCACAAGATAGCTCATTAAGAGTTAGCTTGCGGCGCATCAAAAAAGTGCGTGCTTTGACTTCGCTATGATTTGATTAATTAATGATAAACATTTTTGTGTCAACTTAAATTGGGAAATAAATTAAATTATTTTTTAGTGACGAGAATGGATATCGAACCGTGATCACTTGTTTGTCAGCCATCATGATTACCCCTTTGCTAACGCACCACATAATATATAGACGACACAGACTGAGTTTAAACATAAAGTCTGTACTGGCATCTTCTCGATAAGCTTTGAGCTAACGTTTAGCTATCTCAAAGTGATACAGAGAAAAGCTTAAGCAACTGACTCATCTCTGCATCAGCGTTAAGCTAGCTAAAAGTTAGTTACAAACTTATCGAGAAGAAGTTAGTTGTACAACAACAACTCCCTAATCTCTGCATCAGTTTGTAGCTAGCTACAAGTTAGTTTAATTCTTATCGTAAAGAAGCCACTTGTAAAAGAGCTACTGACTCACAATTGTATAATATGTGAGTTAGTCCAGAAGGCAGTTATAAATATTTTGAGCTAGCTAATAAAAATCCGACAGGGTATTAAAACAATATTTCCAACAATTTATTCAGCTAAATGTCAACATGCATACTTGAGTTTTTTTCTGTATGTAAGAGTACTTGCACATACGAACCCTTTAATACGCATTAAAAATTTCAAATCAGTTTAAAACATATTGATAGTTTCTGGCGCGGTTTCTTACGTCCTTCTAAAAACTACTGAGTTTTAAGGACTTTTCTTTTAAGGACTTTTCTTTAAAAATTTGCGTATGTTTTCAAAAATATTTTAATTTTGGCTACTTCTTTTTTTAGGGTTCCGTTACACCAAAAGTGTAAAGAAACCCTATTGTTTTCGCTACGCTCTCCGTCTGTCCGTCCGTCTGTCTGTCTGTCTGTCTGTCTGTCTGTCTGTCACAGGCTGTTTTCTCGGGATCCGTAAGAGCTACGGACCTGCAATTTTCACAGGATATGTAGTACTTTGGCCGCTACAGCAACAAATATATGACAGTTAAAAATTAAAGGGTGTTCTAAAGCGAGCAACGAGATATATTGAAATACTAATGTAATGTTTTCTCGGGAACCGTAAGAAGATCTTCGGACCTGAAATTTTCACAGAATATGTAAAACTTTGACCGCTACAACAACAAATATATGACTGTTAAAACTTAAAGGGTGTTCTAAAGCGAGCAACGAAAAATGTTAAAATACTAATGTAATATGCAGACACTTATATATAGACACTTTAAATTTTCAAAGTTCATGTTAATTGGTGTAGTCTGTAGAATAGACTACACCAATTAACACCGATATATAAAACAATAAAACTTAAAGGGTATTCTATCAGTTAATGTAATTTTGTCTATGTAATTTAGACAATTTGCTGTATCGTGGAAACCGTAACAGTTAAAATCTTTAAATTTTGAAAAACGCTAAAGCTAAAAAAATCTAAATTAAAAAAAATGTCAAAAGGAAAAAAACCGCTAAAATAAAAAAAGCGCTTAAAGGAAAAGAGTACCAAAATGTAAAAAAAAATCGCGAAAACGCAAAATATCACCAAAACTAAAAAGATCGTTAAAAAACTAAAAAAAAACCAAAAACCGAAAAACAACATAAAAGAAGTCGCTAAAACTAAATATGTATGTATATCATCAAAAAACGAAAAAATCGCCATAAATGAAAAAAAATCACCAAAACGAAAAAAATCGCAAAAAGCAAAAAAAAAAAGCGCAAAAACTAAAAAATCGCCAAAACCCAAAAAAATCGCCAAAACAAAAAAAAAAGTATCAAAACAAAAAAAAACAAACAAAAAAAGTGTCATAACCTATCAAAAAATCGCTAAAACTAAAAAAATCACCAAAAAACGAAAAAATGCCCAAAACCGAAAAAAGCGCCAAAAATGAAAAAATCGCCACAACTAAAAATATCGTCAAAAATATTGAAAAAACGTAAAAAAACACCAAAACAAAAAATCACCAAAAGTAAAAAAAAAATCAGAAAAAAAACGAAAAATAGCCAGAAAAAACGAAAAAATCACGAAAATTAAAAAAGCTCCAAAATCGAAAAATTGCCAAAAACAACGCAAAATACTTAAAAAATAAAAAAAATTAAATTAAACAAAAAAGCACAACGAAAAAACTGCCAAAATGAAAACAAGGGCAAAAACGGAAAGGGATATACCAATGTGTATTCGTACGGAACCCTTCGTGTGCGATCCAAAATCCCATTTTACTTAATTTATTTTGAATTAGAACTGCCTAGCGACCTCATTGAGGAACATAGACGCTCCGTTTTTGTATCGTATTGAAATAGTTCTACCCTACAGAGTAGCTCTTATTATTTTTATATTAGAAGGGCTTAAAAAAAATTTTATTTTAAGTCGTTTTTTGAGTCTTTTGTAACAAAATTGGACAACCACTTCTTAAGTCATGATAAAATCGTTGGATCAGCCTCTTAAAAAATCCCAAATTTAAAAGAAAATAAATTAAAAAAAATTTATTCATAGAATTTTCAATTTCGGCGGTTTTTGTAGTTATCATCAAAAAAAAAAAGAACGGGGCATCACTTTAAAAAAATCTTGTGTTTTGCTGTGAAAATTCCTTTATAATGTTCACCACCAAACTGTTTCAAAAATGATTTATATATTCCATGTAGGCTATAGTCAGTCTATAGTGCTTTGGCCACTTTTAGATAGCTCCTTTTTTATCATATTATTCGTGATACAATTATTTACTCTCATCACCCTACAAATTTGTTTTAATATATTTTTATAATCTTCTGTGTCGTTATTTGTCAGGCCTAAGTTTAGATGCATATTCTAGAAAAGCTGATTTAAGCACTCTACATTATCTTCTAAAACATGTGCAAATAATCGTTTGATCTGCGACATTGAAAATAAATTAAATAACATAACCCAAATTTCTATTATAAGTAAACAACGATCTTTTTCTAAATAGTACAATAACCGCTCATTATAGAGTCACTAAAATCTGTTTTATGTAGCCTATTTATTATTCGCTTAACTCTACTTTCTGTGTACAAAAGTGCTTAAATCATGGCTTCATTTAAAAAAGAATAAAAGTATTTCTAGTCTCGTCTTATATTCGTTTGCTCCATTACGTTTTTAGATTTTGGTTTCCTTCTTTTTTTCATTCTTCCTTTTTATTTCTCCTTGTTAAAGTAAATTATAAGAAGAAACAACATAGACCGACCCAACAACGCCAACAACAATTCAGAAAGAGAACAATTTACGAGTAAATCCTGTACGTGGATATGTTTGAGGCTAAGTTGTCATACAATAAAAGGAACTCGAACACTTAACAAAAAAAAAAAAAAATGCAAAAGCATTTGCTACAATATTTTGTTAGTTTTTAACTTGCGCCCAACTTATATGTATTATTTGTGTATATGTATATTGTCACAGAAAATGCAGAAAGCCCTATCTAACATTTTAAAAGTTTTAAAGGAGAAACATAAAACTTGTTTAAATGAAAAATATATTGACAGTTAAAGCAAAACTTTACAATAAATATATAAATTTGTTGGTCCCTTCTTCGTAAGATTTTGCACTAATTATCAATATATTTTTCATTTAAGCAAGTTTTATGTTTCTCCTGTAAAACTTTTAAAATGTTAGATAGGGCTTTCTGCATGTTCTGTGACGATATGTATGTGCGCGTGTCTGTGTGTGTGTATGTGATAGATAGTCCTGTATATAAACATGCAAGAATATATGTTTAATTCAACAGCCTTTAGCGCCTTTTATGTTTGATACTAAAAACATACATAAAATCACCACACTTGCTATCATACACATACGCATAAATCAGCCGCGGATCCAGCTTGAGCTCTTGGGGGGGGGGGGGGGTAGCTTCTAAGTAAAACATACTTTTTTTAAACTTCTTTTAGAAACTCTATAGAAATTTACTCGTTTTGAGGGGGGGGGAATATCCCCTTCCCCCCATTGTATCCGCGCCTGGCATAAATACATACATATTAATATGGTTATAGCCTTATATATCTATATCGTCGTTGCTCTGACGTAATCAGTTAAGTGGAAATTTTCCAAAAATTTTTTATTCCACCAATCTAAACATTTATTAGTCATACATCTACCCACCAAAGGGTTTAAGGATATTTTTACTTAATCCTACTAGACAAAATGGTTATATGCTCAAAAATATTCTAAATTAAAAATAATATTCTTAGATGTGCTCCAAGAAAATGAGCTATAGCTCTTAGAGCAATTTGATTATAGCCCGCCAATATCCAATTATGAATCTTGTATTTTGCGATGTAATTTTAGTAATGCGAATATTGTTTCAATAAATTGTTGTTTAACTTAAAAAAATATAATATGTTTATGGCATAAAATAGTTTTTTGGCTCTCCTGAAAACCTAAAGAAAAGCACATAGCTGATTTTGTTGGACCAACGACGATATATGAGTCTTAGTATTATGTGTATTCAACACACACATTGCCATAACAATTTTCAACTCCCAATGCCCCAACAGTATTATGGATTTTTTTTTAGCACAGGATAATAGGAGAATACTTGTATAAAACCATTACCATTCAAGTCTGTGCCATCCAGCTACACGTAATATGGTGCTACATTTTACATTTTTGCGAGGGCAGTTTCAAAACTACCATACTAAAATTAAAAACCAACGATTAGATACATAAATATGTTGATTCAATGTATTGTGCTCTCTTCCCTTTTAGTCGTATGCCTTTCCTACAACAACAGCAATTCAAAGAAGGGAAATTATGTTGTATTGTTAGCTTCGTGCTAAAATATGCACGTTTCCGAATAGAAATTTTCATGCAAACACATTTGGCATCTAACTGGGATCCCAATTGCGATGTAGCGCAGAAACGTATTTGGGACCTGTGGGTAAATATCAAAATCTTGCAGAAATTTGCTCAAATCGGAAAAATATCAAACTCTAATATTTATTTAAAATTGCTGAAACTATCCAAGGGAAAAAAGCAAAGAACAATCACCTCTATTGAAGATGAGCAAAAAATACGACTAAAAATCCGTGTTAGATTTTCCTATCAAGTTCCCACTAGTTTTCCACTTGGGAAGAACTTATGTTAAGTCACTACTTTATAGATGGTCTATCCCATATACATTCCCATATACATTCTCATTCGGGCCCCAATACGAGTATTGACAAAATTTCTAGTCGGGGTATATTATGTCCGCATGTATTAGTTGCAACTTTAAAGGCTCCCAAAATACTAAACAGATTTTAACAAAATAAAGATTGTGCACATCTGTCAATAGAAATCTGTAAAATGGTTTAAGTTTAGTCAAAATTGACTGTATCATGTAAGTATAAACTGCAGCACAGGAAATGGTCTTGCCTATTAATTATATCCATATGGATATAGCTGATTCTCATTTCAAATTCTTTTTTCCTGTCCTTTCGAAGTATAGTAAAATATTTCATAAAATAAATTTCATAAATTTATAATTTTTTAAATTTAAATTACTGTTGTCCGCAGTCTTGTGTATTGAGCGTTACACTTTTTTAATACGCTTCATTATACAGTTTAATTATCGAAATTGCATTAACCACATATGCTAAAGTAACAGCGTAGGTTTTAAAAGTTATGTGAACTTTGTTAAATATTATTATATTGCAAAACGTATCATCAATCAATCATAGTTTGTAGCCAGAAAATGTATAGAGTACTATCCATATTTTCTTTTTTTAATTTAAGTGAAATGTTTTAGTAAATAACTAAGGAGTTTATGTTAAAGTACATCGAAGATTATACATCTAAATTATATTGAATTCAAAATATAGTATGTGTTATGAAAAAGATATTGAGTTTCTAAAAAAAATGAATTGAGCGTTACGTAGAAAAGTTTCTTAAATATAATTTATCTATAAATTTTAGGACGTTAAAAAAGTTAACGTCCTTTTTTCTGTAGTATAATCATTCTCGGAGCAAATGCGGAAGCTAATGTAACGTTCAATACACAAAAATATTAAAAAATCTAAAAATATAATTTTACTTCAGGATCCATTGAATGAGGTAAAAACTATAATATCAATCATGCCTTCTCATATATCATTTAGTTAAATTGGTAAACAAAAACACAAAGTATACGTTTATTATGAGAATCACCCATATCTATTTGAATTAACACTGTATAACACGCAGAAAAAAAATAGCTGAATTACAACGAATGATTATGGTAGATGAAACCAAAAAAATGAAAAACTCGCATGTCTCGGAATTTTGAAAATTTACGCTTAAATGAATATAATTCCCATTTGCACATTGTTGTACTGAATCGGCATAAGAAATCTTCTAATCCTTACGTTTCAGGTATAAGATGTGCTCAGTACTTTTATGCAAAACACAACAACTAACATTTTTGTGGAATATTTGAACCCTCTAACTATTCGGCGTATGGGTCTTTCTTAAAAAAAAGGTCCGAAAAACTCCCCTTCAACAATAATGAAATGTTCAATAAAAATATTTGCCATAAATAAATGCTATAAGTTTTAAAAGACATTAAAAGACTTGAACGGTAAAAATCATTCAGAATTTAAATATTGTTTAAGTTCTAATTTCGCACTTATTCACAATTAGTACTAAAATATTCCATAAAACCGAATATTATTAGGATAGTTTGTATTAAAGATATGTCTTGCGTAAAACTAAAAATTGTTTTTTCGTACATGCAAAAATTAAATAAAAATTCACTGTGCTTCGTCAAGGGTTGAACTGCTGATAATCTGTATGATGAACGCAGGCACTACACTCAAAATAAAATATTGGTAAATCTAACAAATTTCACAGGTTAGAATTGCGCCAACCCATAAAATACAGTAAAAATCAACCAATGGAATTGTAGTTTAGTTGATAGTGTGTAACACTACTAACCGGAAGGTCGCAGGCTCGATGCCTGCCAAGACTTCAGCAGTAAGTGTATTTGCTTTTTTTTTTTTGTTTGTTTGTAATTTTTTGGTATTGAACTTAGGCTCTCGTGTTTATGCACCGGACGCATTTTCCACCGCAGCCAAATGATAGCACAAATTATGCATAGACATGTATGTGGTGACTTGCTTGACTTAAATGCAATAATTTTTGTAAAATAACTATTTTCGTTGTTATTATTTTGTATTGATAATTAAAAAAAAAATG
Organism: Panzeria rudis; assembly: GCA_956483635.1. Taxonomy (NCBI): domain Eukaryota; kingdom Metazoa; phylum Arthropoda; class Insecta; order Diptera; family Tachinidae; genus Panzeria; species Panzeria rudis. The sequence goes on from OY101448.1 coordinate 175,484,260, forward strand.
GGTAGTTTTAACTTTTTCATTTAAAATTTTTTTAATTTAAAATTTTTAAATTTAAATTATTAATTTTAATAATCGAAAATATTTTAGTTTTTAAACGTCGTTTTTCCTAAATTGATATCTTACAATTTACATTACAATGTAATATTTCGGTCTTGAACTTTGGCTCTCATGTTTATGAACCGGGCGCCTTTACCATCTCAGCTAAGTCATCTTGCTGAGCAACGATAGCACAAAGTAACCGTAGACATGAAATGACTTACAACTTTAAAAAGTTATTTTAACCAATGAAAATTCTTATTTTTAAAAAATTGATTTTGTTATACAGTGTTATGTCAAATTAAAATTTGCGGTTACTACAAATTGTTTTTTTTATTGAAACTATACTTTTCGACTGAGGCGATTATTGCTTTGGACTACAGCTATTTTGTCCATATTATTTTGGTTTATTTACACTCTAAAACACTTTTGTTGAGAATTAGGCCGATAATAGTCGGCAACACTTTACAGATTATTATCGACCTAAAATTACACACGCATTATTTTTTAACAAAATGTTTTTACTAAAAAAACGATTGGCTGCGTGCAGGTTTGAACATGCGACCTCCTGACTGATAGTCTGACGTTTCTACCATTCAGCCATAGCCGTATTATACTTTATGTTACATTTTTTCCACTTGGACTAAATATGTTTAATTTAAAAGGTTTTTTCTTTAATAAAATAACTACAAAATCGATGTAATTTTAGACAAGGAGAAATTTTCAACACAAATTTAGACAATATATGATCGTAAATTTGAAGTAATGTTTTAGAGTGTATGTAATTAATCTAACTTCTATAAAGTAATGCAGACGGTATATAGGTAATTTGTGTTGAAAAGTATGTTCTTTGTTAATTTCAACGCATTACCAAGTTTTAATGGGAATTTTCGGTATTTAAGGAAGTTTTTTCCCCAAAATAATTAGAACCGCTTCATTTTGAAAAAATTAATTGATTTTGTTATACAGTGTTATGTCAAATTAAAGTTTGAAGTGATTTTTTTTTTATCGAAACTATACTTTTCGACTGAGGCGATTATTGCTTTGGACTACAGGTATTTTGTCCATATTATTTTGGTTTATTTACACTCTAAAACACTTTTGTTGAGAATTAGGTCGATAATAGTCGGCAACACTTTACAGATTATTATCGACCTAAAATTACACACGCATTATTTTTTAACAAAATGTCCTGACCGTATTATTCTTTATGTTGGATTTTTTTCAGTTTGGCTAAATATGTTTGATTTGAAAGGTTTTTCTTTAATAAAATAACTACAAAATCGATGTAATTTTAGACAAGAAGAAATTTAGACAATATATGATCCTAAATTTGAAGTAATGTTTTAGAGTGTAGCTACTTTAAATAAATTTAAAACCGCCATCGTACGTACAGTGAATTGCTTCGCATTGTTCTATTGTGTCGTGCCTTGTCTACATAAATGAAGTATTTATTTCAGGAATACATGAGAACCTTAACAATAAGGACGTGAATACATCAAGGGTCATTTCAGTAGAAAACAAATAATAAAATTATCTTGTTTAAGAGAGTTTCAACCGAAATTCTATTTGTTTTAAGTAAAATTTTGTGGTTACACAACTATCTACATTATAAGTAAAATATTAGATTGCTTACACTTAATTTGTTAATTAATATAAGAACTCGACTTTGAAAATAAAAATCTAATATTAACTTTTCATTTTCTTTCCCTCTTGTTATAACGCTAAAATTTTCAACATTTCCGTGAATATATACTTACGAGTATATATTCATCTTACCCCCTCTTCTTTAAAAACAAATAGTTCTTTCTTTATAAAACGGCAGCTTCTTCTATTCATTGCTGATATTCCGTATTGAATTAAAGTTGAACTTTTCCTTGAAAAAGAAAGACAAAAATATGTCAGTAGAAAAAAATAACCCACAAATACAGAAACAACTAAAAAAAGTACCCGAAAATGCGTATGTGTATGTGACTGTATTATGTGTAAAAATATAACTTTTATAAAACACAAAACTTTTTCCCCCCATTTATATCCCACATACCCGCAGGTCTAACTTGTTTCTGTAGTTTCGTAACAGTATCAATGAATGAGTGTGTGTGTGTGTGTTGATGATATTGTTGTTGCCTTTTTACGGTTTTAATAAAACAATCTGCCAACGTAAACTATTCGCAAAAAACATTCCCTACTAACAAATAGACAAAAAATATATATTCTACCAAGAAAATAACAACAAAAAGAAAATTCAAGTATGGCTTAAATAAACTAAAGCACACATACACAAACTAATACATTCATATGAAAATATTTCAAACTAAGGCAGCGAACATAAAGTCGAGCGTTTAAGTTATAATTTTTTTATCAATTGACTTTAATTACCAAGCTTAATTCTTTTGCTAACCTAGATAGAAATTCGAGACTAATATTTTTATTCCGATTTGAAGAAACTTTAAAGAAATTGATTAAATGTGAAATAGTTTCAATAATTCCCGGTATTTGAGTGAGCGCTAAATCACTCTCTATTTAAGATCAAGTAGAAATGTTTGCTGGGCAAACAAGAAAAATAACAAATCCTTAAAAATACACAAACACATTTACGTATTAATACGGGAATGAAAAGTTTTTGTTTAAGCATTCAATAATAACAAACATTTACTTCACAACTCTGTGCTCTCAATTTTCTCTCTTCTGCTTTTCCCTGTTGGCTTATTTTTCTTCTGTGGATACAGTATCGTTTGGTGAGTAGTTGGAGGCGCAGGTTTTATTGTTCGCCAGGTGGTTTGTGCTTTAGTACGTTTTAAAGTTATTAAATTCAAACTGAGATGGCTTCAGCATTTGTTGACGCTTTAGGAATATTTTATTGCTATAATTTTTACATGCAACGTACACTGTACAACACAAAAAACTAGCATGGTTTTAATGACTGATTCTGGGAAAATGCAGCAAAAAAGTATAAACGTGTATCGGCGTTTTGAACGTTTACATCTGGAACTCTATTTATGGGGAGTTAAAGTTCCCCCCTTTTGCACATAGTTATTAGTGCATCGGCACAGGAAATCGTGTAAGGCTTACGTTTAAGGTATAAGATGTGTTCAACACTTTTATGTAACATCCCACTAGAAACATTTTTGTGGAACATTTTAACCCTCTAATACTTCGCTGTATGGGACTTTTTGTACCTTTCGTAATAAAGTTACAAAAAACTGCTTTTAGGGGGCTGAAATATTCTACAAAAATATTTGCCATAATATTCTACTACAGGCCTTTAAGGACTTCCAAGCTCCTAATACACCTTGAACGCCAGAAAGAATTCAAAACTTAAAATAAGTGAAGAGGTTAGTTTTGTACTTACCCTGCGGAAAATTTGGTGAAAAATGATCCAAAAGTACTCGTCCTATGACTTGAGAAAATGAGACTGGTACCAAAAATAAGGAGTAGTGAATGGTGAAAAAAGACATATTATGCAAATGGTCACATATTAACCATTTCCAGTCAATTTAGTTGGTACTCCGGCTAGTATTGTAGTAAACGGCACTGAACAAATTCGATGCACCTGGATCTAAGGCCTATCACATCATATATATATAATATTAATTATCTCCCTTCAATGAGACTGCCATGCCACTCTGGAACCTGTTCCGTAATATTAACTCCAGCTTAACTTTTATATAACATTAACATATAAGTTCCCCTGTGGTCGAGTGGGTGGTGTAATAGCCTGCCATGCCGGAGGTTGTCGGTTCGAATCCTATCAAAGACACCGCTTAAAAATAAAATACAATTTCTACTTGGATTTGTAACAATAAAAAAATAAATTAATCGATAATTACAGCTGAATTTTGGAATAATATTTATATATAATCTATTTTATTTTACACCGATTAGGACTCCATAAGATAGTTCAGACACAAGTTACAAGGTGCATACAAAGTATCAATGAACCCCATCCTAGGCCATCCCCATGTAAAAGTGGCTGGTCCGCTTCATAGGAAGTGTTAGAACTCGGACTGGTCCCTACCACCTGGGGACCGGTCACGTGACTTGTTTTGTGTCAGTTCCATTTACCGTAGGGTATTCACAATTTGTACTCGGCATAGGAAATCTGGCAAGCCTTTCGTTTAAGGTATTAGATGTGTTCAGTACTTTTATGTAAAACACCATGAAAATTAGTTTTGTAGAACATTTCAGCCGGCTATATCGCCACCGAACGGGAGTTTTTTTTTGCCAATTTAAAAGAATGGGCTAAAAGTCGCATACAACAAAAAATTAGAGGGTTAAAATGTTCCAGAAAAATGTTTTTTACATAAAAAAACGTATAAGATTTCCTATGCCGACTACTAATTGTGAATAGGTATGGAGTTGGTCCTTAAACATAGTTTAAGTTTTCTATGATTTCTGGCGTACATGTTGAGTCTAGAGCTTGAGTGTCTTTAAAGACCTAGAGCAAAATTGTATGGCCAACTTTTCAAGGGTGTTTCTAACGATTTGTTAGAATTTAATCAAAAATTACCGTTATTTGGGGAGGTTAGAGGGCTAACATAATTCACGAAAATCCCTGGCTTAATATTTTCTACAAAATTTCTAAACATACCCTACACCTAATATACCCTACATACCTAAGAAATAACGAACACATAGTTTGCGATATGCTGCACGAACAAGCCAAAGAGGGGAAACTTTAACCCCCTCATATATTTATATAAATAATATTTTCTTTGCAGACCAATGATATTTCCCTTTATTCTGTAACTATTTGTCGACGTCACGACAAGTCAATTGGTAGATTTCTACTCGTCACCGACAACAATGTACTATTACTGACAGCCACTTACAATTCTCTTAAGGCATAGAAAATGGGAAGAGACTGTTAATAGTAGTAAATTTTTGTCGACAGCTAGTAGACAAGTGCCAATTTTTTGGTATTGTCATGATGTGACGTCGACAAATAGTTACGAAATAAGGGGGAATATTCCAATAAAAGAGAAAGATTTTTTATAAAACTATAATATATTTCGACCTAGACTCATTAAAAAGTATCTGCCTTGCATTTCCTTATTTCTCAATTTGATTTTTATCTCAACACATATAAACATTTTATTTTAAAATCGTCGAAAACATGATTAACTTAAAATTTTTTCGTACTGATTTTATTTCAGAGAAGTTAATTCAACATAATTTTACAATAAATTTCTAAGAACACTTTTCCTTTTGAAATAACTATATTTCGTGTTGATTTAATATTGCAGCAGAGTTAAATCAAAATAAAGTTGATATTGAAATAATAAGAGGAATCATGTTGAATCAAAGTTATTTCAATTTGAAACAACGTTAATTTGATACTGAGACAACACGAAGAATCATGTTGAATCAAAGTTATATCAATTTTAAACAATGTGAATTTGATATTTGAACAACACAAAGAATCATGTTGAATCAAAGTTATATCAAATTTATATCAAGTTGAAACAACATGAATTTAATTATAGTCATTTTATTAATTATTTTACTTACGTTATATATATTAGCATAGGCATCAGAAAATTTCGTGTTGTAGTTACCTGTCCCAGTCAACGCGCAACGCCCTACTGCAGCCACAACCGCCTCAAATATACTTTAGAATCTAAAGTTTAGATATACAGTAATCCCTTGATTTACATCGCCTCGATTTTCGTTGTTTCGGCTAACGGCATCATATTTTGTGTACCTATCAAATTTCATTTGCGTTTCTATTCGATTTGCGTCGCTAACTTTTTCGTGCCTTCTAAATTCGATTTGCGTCGCAACTCGATTTACGTCGCGTTAGTTGCATACAAGTTATTAGTAAAGCCCGGGGAGTCCCAGAGTTTAGTTAAAATTTTTTGTTTTTTCCGTGAAATTTTTGTTCACTCTCATTTCGATTTGTCTTGCAATTTCGATTAAAGTCGCCTCAATTATAAAGAGAAGAAATGCATGGAAATCCAATATTTATTATGTGCAATATCAAATTCTATTTACGTTGTTGCGCATTGCGTCGCCATTTTCCGGAACCAATGGCGACGTAAGTCAAGAGACTACTGTACACTGATATAAAAACCGTCACAGCTAACATGAATTTCATCTTAATTCAACATGATTTAACTAAATATTTAACACAAAATTTATTTGAAACAAAAATTGTAAAGTTGATAGCAATGTTGTTTTAATAGTGAAAAATATTGAATCAAAGAGTCTTAAGATTAGATTAAAAATTATTCATTTAATATAAATATGAAAGAATGGTAATTTTTAATCAGCAGCGAAATTTTTCGTGGTAATGCGAAGTTTGTCGGCTATTTACATTTACACAACACGAACTGAACAAAACAAAGCATTGTAGCTATGAACAAAGTAAATAAACAACAACACGCTTAAACAACAAATTATTTCTTATAAATTTAATATGATTTCCCATTAACATCGCGACATGTGGATTTTACATTGGTATTTTTTTTCTGTTTGTATGGGTTTTAGTAGTAACATGCAAGTGTATAGTAGATGTGGTATGAGTTTATTAAAGAATACATTTTTCTGACTAGAATATCAGGCTATTTTTTTTTTAATTAAAGCCAACGTATGTACATTGAAGGGAAAAAAAGTCATCCAATAAATTTCGAATACCTCCGGAATGTTGCATCTAGCTAAACTATATGCAAAAAATATTTTTAATTTTTTGCGACGTATCTTTTAGTCCTCTACCACAGCTGGAAGCTAGAGAAATTATATGAATTTTATTTTAATTTGCTTCATTAATATAGAAAAAAAATTTTTAATATTTTTTTTAAGCTACAAGTAAAACACATTTTTGTGCCGAATAAATAAAGTTTAAGATCGAGGAGATCTGATAAAATATAAGAAAGTTATAAACCATTATGTGAAAAAAGCGATTATATTTCCCATACAAAATTATTTTCAATGAAAAAAAAAATATTTTTTAATACAAACTAATTTAAATTAATTTTTTCATTTAATTAAATAATATAGCTGTTTTCGCTTAAGGGCTAATAACTTTCTTATTTTTTTTTTATCAGAATTTAGCGATTGCATCCATCATGTGATCGTCACAAAATTATCTTTAAAATACAGCCGGAAAAAAATATACTTAGTATGTTTTTTCATCTTAATGGAGCAATTTAAAATGATATTTTTTGGGAGAAGGTCTAAAAATATAGTTTTTTTAAATTTTTAATGCCTGTAACTCTATACATTTTTTATACGATCGGCACCACAATCAGTGTATTGAATGAAAGAATAGAGAGATATCTATACAACAGTGTGCAATTTATTTTGTTCAGATGGGCCGTTCTCGGAATTTTTGCCAATAAACGAAAAAACTAAAAATAAGCAAAAAAAAAAATTCGCGAATATCGGGAAAAAGCGCATTAACAAAAATAAATGAATTTCATTTTCGTGTTCAGCGATCTCAAATTATCTTAGAAAATGTGTTTTTTTTGCAAGATATGACAAAGACTTAGAACTTCGAAAATTTGCTTCATTATTTCATCTTAAGTTTGTCTGAAATCTGAGTTTGTATGTATTAAATAGTGGATATTTTGAGTGTAATGAGCTATAACAGCTATAAAGAATATACAATGTTGCATCATATGATGTTTAAAAATTTTATCGATTTGATCTCATATTCAAAATCTTGATGCTGTGGTAGAGGCCTAAAAGTAGGTCCCAATATTTTTTTCATTATTTTTCCCATGTATCTAAAAATAAAATGCAACCTTTTTTTTGCTATTCGAAATTGAAATTCGCCAAAAAAAAAAAGCTGACGCTCCACCCTAATGTACATACCCAGTAAAAAGTATTGCTTCGGCCGAAGCAGGTTAATAAGCGAGAGAAGCTGGTTTTCTCGTTTCTACTGCTTCGAAAAGCGCTTCGAACATGCATGATTTTTATATCGCGATGTTCCACTTTGGAGTTCTTGTTTTTGATATAAAATAGCGCTTCTTTCGAAGCATCAAAAATGCTCTAAAATCATGTCTCTTCGTCTTATTGTGTCATTAAATTGTATCATCGTTAAACTACAGACAAAACAAATCGTGTTTTATTCTAAATTTCTCTCTTCCATGCAATAAGTGGGAAATGTAGAAAGAGAGCATACTATAAATGGGTTTTGAGTTTTCAAATGTATTAGTGTTTATTTGAAACAATGCGTGAGACAATTCTTTAGAACCTATATTGTTGAAAGCTACAATGCTACTGAATATGATTTTGTTTATTTTTGGAGTTCGTGTTGAATAAATGTAAAATGTTGACTAACTTCGTAATTTAAACATTATGAACAATGGGAGATCTCTGCCTTAGTTTTGAGCATCCTCGGAAGCGCTTGAAAACATCGCATGTGGCAGGTATAAAAGTCTTTTACTGCTTCCAGAAACATGATATTTTTTTGCTGGGTATGTACATATATAAATTTGCATGTGTTAATATGATGTTTTCTTTCTCTTTTTTATAATTTTCCTGCAACATTTTTAGTGGAAAAAATTCAGAGTTTTTTACAAAACAAATATTTTGTGTTAGCAGGTTTTTTTTTATTTGTTCATGTGAATGTTTTTGAGCAACTTATATTCACAGCCTTGCTTTAAGGATCCATTTATTTGTAGCTGCGTATGTGATAGTTGATGTTTATTGCTCCTCTTCATATTTGGAAACTACGTTGTGCGAAAAGTTAGTATATTTCAGTATTTTTTTTTTTTGCAAAACTTTATAACGTTGGCATGGCGAAAGCTTAGCATACATGTGTGTTTGTATAAGTCTCTATTTTAATACTCTGATAAAGTTTGATAGATTTTTTTGTGTCGAAAGTGTTCTTTTTTTTTGCAAAATATTGTTAACACAAAAAGTTTGCATTGCTATGTTTGTCATACTACACTGTAATGCAATCGTATCTAACAATAACAAAATGAAGTTTAAATTTGAAGCAGTGGTAAAGATTAAAGGAAAAAATTTTTTAAAATGTAAAATTTTTATATAACAATCAATACGTAAATAAATTTTAGCACAGAAATTTATTTAAAGAAGTTTTGTATATAAAAGAGAACTGTACGTTTTGAAATATCGTCTTTTAAAACACCTTTTTAGCGAAGTAACTTTTCCAAAACAGTACCTTCAAAAAAAAAAGTAGCTTAAAAAAGTACTTTCCAAAAAAATCATTATAAGAAAAGAACTTTTTAAAAAAGTTTCTTATAAAAAAAATTAACTTTGCAATACATGCCTTCTGAAAAAAGTTTATTTTTAAGAAGTAACTGTTAAAAAATATATTTTAAAAAAGTACGTTCTAAAAATATATCTTCAAAAAGGACCTTCTAACTAAAGTGTCTATTTGAAAGAAGTATTTATAAAATTCATTAAACTTAAGAGAAGTATCAAAGTTGAAAACGTAAACTGTAAAAACGGACATTTTGAAAAAGATTTTTAAAAAAGAAACATGGCAAAGATTTATTGCGATACCTCTTATAGTTTCTATTCTATAGACCTCTAAACTTGGGCATCTCGCCCATTTTTGAGAAAAGTTCTTCATATTGAAGATTGAATAACTTTAGAACGCGTCATCGGATATCAATGAAATCGACATCATTGGGAAGATTTTAGTCTCCACTTAACAAATATTGATTAAAAACGACATAGCTTCCTGCTAGAAGTGGGCCTAAAATGCTAAAGTATTTTTTATCCTTAAATATTCTGAAAAATGGTATTTTAAATTTCTTTATTTTTTTTACACAATGTAGTCAATTTAGATGTGTAAAATTGTGTAAAATTTTCAAGATGGGATGAAAACAGATTCAAAACTTACAATAGTTTATTTTTGATAACACGATCATATCTGTGAAAATTGTGTAAGCAATAATAATAAATACAACCATAGCCATAGTATTTCCTATAATCTCGATTTGTATTTTTTCACAATGGCGATATATTAAAAATGCCACTTTTCAGGATATTAAAGGATCAAAAGAATTTTTTTTATTTGCGTTTTTTGTCTTGGATTTCAAAAAAGTGAGCTTAAAACTTTTGAATGATATTTAAATTACTAAAATCTGATGACGCGCTACAAAGTTATGCTATTTTCAATATTACTTTTTACAAAAAGAAAATCCAAATGTATTCAAAGGTTTGTTTTTATTATTATTTCTTATATAATTTTCATACAAAATATAAATAACTTTTGAGTTTGCTTTCATACCATCTTGAAAATTGTACACAACAAAGGCATGTTAGTGGGCTACATTCTGTAAAAAAGAAAGAAAATTACAATGCCAGTTTTTTGGATATTTATGGATAAATTATACTTTAGCATTTTAGACGCACTTGTAGCAGAAAGCTATGTCCTTTTTAATCAATAATCGTTAATAGGAGACTGAAACCTTTCAAATGACATCAATTTCATTTACATCCAATGACGCGTTCTAAAGTTATTCAATCTTCAATATGACGAACTTTTCTCAAAAATGGCCGAGATGCCCAAGTTTGCCCAAGATGCTCAAGGCCTATAAAATAGAAACCATAAGAGGTATTGAAACAATTTTTCGTCATTATACGCGCACACAGGAGATAAGATATTTACATTTAAATCCGCGAGGTGAAAAATCCAAACCATTGTTTTCATGTCGAAGATTTTCGTTTTTACCCAGTTACTTTTTAGGGTTCCGATACACCAAAAGTGTAAAGGAACCCTACTGTTTTCGCTACGTTGTCCGTCCGTCTGACCGTCTGTCTGTCACAGGCTGTTTTCTCGGGAACCGTAAGAGGTACGGACCTGAAATGGATATGTAGAACTTTTGCCACTAAAACAACAAATATATGACAGTTAAAAATTAAAGGGTGTTCTAAAGCGAGCAACGAAAAATGTTGAAATACTAATATAATGTTTTCTCGGGAACCGTAAGAGCTACGGACCTGAAATTTTCACAGAATATGTAAAACTTTGACCGCTACAACAACAAATATATGACAGTTAAAAATTAAAGGGTGTTCTTAAGCGAGCAACGCAACATGTTGAAATACTAATGTAATATGCAGACACTTATATATAGACACTTTAAATTTTCAAAGTTCGTGTTAATTGGTGTAGTCTGTAGAATAGACTACACCAATTAACACCGATATTTAAAAGAATACAAATTAAAGGGTATTCTATTAGTTATTATAATTTTGACTATGTAATTGAGACATTATACTGTATCTTGGAAACCGTAAGATGTAAAATCTTGAAATTTTAAAACACGCTAAAACTAAAAAAATCCAAAATTAAAAAAATTCACACGAAAAAACGCTAAAATAAAAAAAGCGCTTAAAGGAAAAAAGCGCCAAAATTAAAAAAATTGCTAAAACGCAATATATCACCAAAATTAAAAAAAATTGCCAAAAAAACTAAAAAAACGTCAAAAATCGAAAAAGTCTTCAAAACGAAAAATCGCTAAAACTAAATAGATCATCAAAAAATGAAAAAAATCACAAAACGAAAAAAAAACGCAAAAACCAAAAAAAGCGCCAAAACTAAAAAAAACCCCAAAAACCAAAAAAAAAAATAGCCAAAACGAAAAAAGTGTCAGAACAAAAAAAAACCACATAAAACCGAAAAAATCCCCAAAATCGAAAAAAGCGCTAAAACTGAAAAAATAGCCACAACTAAAATAAATCGCTAAAACTAAAAATATCGTAAGAAAGTGAAAACGTTAAATAAATACCATAACCAAAAAATCGCCAAAACTAAACAAATCGGCAAAAAACAAAAAAAAATGCAAAAAACAAAAAATCGCCAGAAAAAAATTTAAAAAAATCACGAAAAGCGCCAAAATAAAAAAAAACCCAAAAACAACGAAAAATACTTTTAAAAAATAAAAAACTAAAATTAAACAAGAAAGCACAACGATAAAACTGTCAAAATGGCAAACGGGGCAAAAACAAAAAGGGATCTACATATGTGTATTCGTACGGAACCCTTCGTGTGCGAGCCAAAGTCGCACTTTACTTAATTTATTTATTTAAAAAGAACTGTCAAAAAACTTACTTTTACAAGAAGTACTTCTAAAATAATTTACCTTTATAAAAAAGTACGTATATAAAACAGTACCTTAATAAAAATGCACCTTTATAAAAAAGTACGTATATAAATAGTACCTTGATAAAAATATACCTTTACTTAAAAGCACCTTTATAAAGAAGCACCCTTAGAAAAAAGTACCCTTTGCGTAACTGTGTAACTTTTAAAACAAGTAATGTTTGCTGGGTAAACAAATTTTATATTGCAAAAGTATCGCGTTATGTTCATTTTTTAGAACCTTTTTTTTAATATTTTTTTATTTAAATGTTGCTTTTGTGTCATCTCCACTGAGATTGCGTTAAATTTTATACATACTCTATGGTAAGTCCATATTTTACAACTAAAGGCAAGAGTTTGTTATAAGCTGCACATTCAGTAAGTAAAACATTTACACAATCTTCCAAAGTTGTTGCAAATTAAACGCAATAAAACATACAGACTCAAAGGCAAGCACACAAACAGATAAACACACATACGTATATACTCAGGATGTATAAACTAAATTTTCTTGATATTACTGAGAGAGTGTGTAAATATTCAAGTTTTGTGTGTTAGACAAATAAAATGGATTCAGAATAAACAAATGTGCCTATGAGTGTGTATATGTATGTATTTTTGTCATTGTTGTGCTGCTGTTGTATTGTATATATTTAAGCTATAACTATGCTACAATACCACAAAATTTCATGCCTGCTACCAAGTTATCATGCACACACATACATATAAAACTGCTGTGCTCCCATGCACACATACCCAGTGGTAAAATTTACGAGGCATTCTCTATACAGGCCTTTTAACAGGCCTTCGAAGACCTGCATTTAAGATCCAAAGCTAATTATTTTCTTCCTTCTAAGGATAGGCCTTCTAGAAGGCCTTCTTTTGGAAGGAGTATTCTATTTTTTAGATTTTTCGTTTTGTTTAACAAAAGGTGTTCTTCAGAAATAACAAACATCCCGACTAGAAATTTTGCAAAATGTTGCTCAAATCGGAAAAATAGTAAATTTTAATATTGAATTAAAATTGCCGGAGCTATCCAAGGGACAAAAGTAAGCAACAGTTACGTCTATTTAACCCTCTGCGACTGACGTGACTTCAGTATCACAATTCCACTGACGTGGTAGTACACTAGACACTATTTAGACTCCTTATATATTCCAATTTCCGTTTGTAAATCCACTGAAACTATTTTTGATTTTAGTTTAATGTAGTAGTTTCTTATTTATTGTAATATTTTATTGAAAAAAAACGACAAATCTTATTAAAATCAAAATTATTGCCATGACATAAATTATCCTTAAAAAACTTACATCCATACAAAAACAAAAAAAAACGTCATATAATATTTTTTTGGTAAAAAGTTTAACGTTAACTTTAGCTAATATCTAAGCTAATCAATCTAGAAAGAAAAGAGATAATAATAATGGTTAAATAAAAAGTTACAACGTATTTTGTTAGGTCTACCTCAATACTGACGTGGTAAGCTTGTAGACACTTGTATGCTCATATCAACGCGTGCGCTCGTTTCAATTGCTTTCTTCGCACTAATGTACGCATGAGTACGTAATAAGATGGTACTGAAAATACCAGAATCGCTATTTGTATAATTATGGCTTAAAAGAATGTTTTCTGTTTACTGGTGTCTGCTAGACTACGACGTCAGTCGCAGAGGGTTAAGATGAGCAAAAAATACTATTGATTTTCCCGACAAGTTCCCAATAATTTCCCACCTGGAAATAACTTTTGTTAAGTCATTAATTTGTAGGTAGGCTATCCCAACAAGCTCCCGGTCAGATCCCAAATCGGATAAACCTCTTGGGATTGCCACATGCACTCCCCATTGGGAACCAATATGAGTATTGTGAAAATTTATAGTTGGGATTCTCGTATTCTCTTTTCGCAAAAAATCTATACATATAAAAAAAATTTAAAAGGGGCGTGTCTGTACATGAAATATTTTTTGAAAATTCTTTACGTTCAATGTAGAGAACAAAACACCAAGTTTTGGAATTTTTGTATGTCTGTCTGTCCGAGCACTCTTCACGCAAAAACCACTAAATGGATTTTCATGAAATTTGGTATGGAGGTACTTCAGCGTCCTGGTTCAAACGTAGGCTACTTTTTACCGAAATAAAATATCTCATTTCTAAGTTAGAATTAAAAAAAAACGAAAATATACCCTATTTACTAATATAAATGTTGTTGGAAATTAGTAAGATGTTTTTGCTTTTGTTTTTAAGTTAGTAGCACTGTTTATTTTGCATAACGGAAACTTTAAACAATATGTAAAGAACGTTATATTATTATATATTACAGACACCTTATAGTAATAAAGCGAACTTTAGGCGTGCGAAGTTTGTATATAAAACTGAAATTTACGTAAAAGAGGCATCATACATGTTGCTATTATGTCGTTTATGTTGCAGCTACTACATCATGTTCAATTCGTTCCGAAATTTAGCCCCCATCATATCGCACCCTAAATACAAAAGGGTCACAACTCAGAATACTAAAATTTTCAGGAGAGTCAAAAAACTGTTTATGTGCCGAAGCAACACACTTAACACAGAAATAGACATAACTGTATTTCTCCTGTTAAAGAAGATAGTGATGTGAAAAAATTTTTTGCAGTAGTTAGAGCTGTGAACTCTGCATTAATTTATGAAAAAAGTCAGTTTTGGAAAATTTTGAGTTGTGACCCTTTTGTATTTAGGGTGCGATATGTACAAAAAATTACTTTGGATGAAAAGAAGGAGTTCGAAATAAAAAATCACGATGATCCAAAATGTAGAAGCCGCTATAAAAATGCACAGATAAAAAAATTTACCTCCATTTGATTTTTAACGGACCTTCCCACACCAGGCCTTCTTTCAGGCATGCCACGTATGACCTGCAAATAGGCCTGCTAAAGAATGCCTTCAATTAGCCCTCATGAGTAATGGGTGGAGGAAGGCCTTGGTCCGCAATGATATTGCGTGTAAAAAAATATGAGTATGCAATTGAAGTGGAAGTAATATACACTGCTAAATAAGGCCTTATAGAATGGCTCTTTACTCCTTCCATTTACCGCTGGGTACTTAATGCTAAGTACTCTTTGTTTGCTTTTAAAAATGTACTCACCAACAAACACAACTAAAACTATATAATTAAGAAAGGTAATTATATTCATAGGTCCATAAATTAACTGGATCTTCGAAAAAATTATTTCATAACTACAGACAGGCGCAAAATTGCTGTCCTAAAAGGATCAATAATAAAATAAAACTAGAGGCATAGAAAATATCATATAAATTTTGGTAATACCTAAAAACTTTGTCGTATTAAAATAACTTTAATATACTATAAAGCACACAATGCAATCTACATCAAAGTTCTTTTCGCTCTACAATTTTATTGTTAGCTGAAGAAAGAATGGCCATTAATGAGATAGCCCAAGTCATTTATAATTTCGTAAGACAACAACCATTGCAAAATAAATTCGAGTATCAAAATTTTGTGACTCAATGAAACTAATTAGTCTATTTTTGGATTTCCTTAAATGTTCAGAAATTATTTACTATTAAAAAGTATGCATACATACAAACAATAACATATCCTGCGTGTCCATCTTACATATACTGCATTAGGGTGATTTGTTTTTTGCAAGTATTTTTTTTTGGCAGTCCCCACTTGAAATTCTGTTGGGAATGTTTAAAAAGAGTATCTCGAAAGTTGCGGCACTCAATATTAATTTTAAGTAGTTTTCTAAAACGTGGAAAGATTTTCCTTACAAAATATATGTAAAAATAATGTGTTTTTATTAAAAATTATAATACTCAGCCACATTTTATACTATTACAACGTACTTGACTTTGATTTACTCGGAATAAAAAGGGCTTCAAAAATGTATATGGCCACGAAAGTGTACCTTGTAGTAGTGAGTTAGTACCGGTCACTGAAGTTTATCCTTACCTAAAATTCTCGTTTTTTGCTGTTATATCTAATATAACCAATTGGATAAAAAAAATGTAAATGCCACATTTGTTGAGAACTTAATTTCCTACTGAAATGTGACATAGATTGCTTAGATTAATATTTCTTGAGATATTAAACTTTACTTATGGGTACTATAAAATTTTTACGTTTATAATAGTCATAAGTTAAAATAAGATAACAGCAAAAAATGAACATTTTGAGTAAAAATTAACTTCAGTGACTGTACCAAATCACCAGTACAAGTTACATCTTCGCCGCTATAGGCACTTTTAAAGATTGTTTTATTCCGAGTAAATACAAATCAAGTACGGTGTAATTGCATAAAGTTTAGCTGAGTTATAGCATTTTTAAGAAAAACACAATATTCACGCAAAGAAAAAACATGGTTGAGGCAACCATAGTCGAAGCGTAATATACTATGATGGAATATATGATTGATAGTATGCTTAGAAAAAAATCTGTTTTACATATAACATGAATAAAAATAACCATATATAGATATGGTTCAAAACCACCATATATATGGTTCAAAACTATAATGTATGGTTTGAAATAACCGTATATGTATATGGCTCAATACAACCATATATATGGTTCAAAATACAATATATAGTTTAAAATAACCATATATATGGTTCAAAACAACCATATATATGGTTCAAAACTACAATGTATGTTTTGAAATAACCATGTATGTATATGGCTCAATACAACCATATATATGGTTCAAAATTACAATATATAGTTTAAAATAACCATATATATGGTTTAAAATAACCATATATACTGTTCTAAATCACAATATATGGTTGAAAACAATTATATATAAGGTTGAAAACAACGATATATATGGTTCAAAATTACAATATATAGTTTAAAATAACCATATATATGGTTAAAAACAACCATTTATTTTGTTCTAAATTACAATATATGGTTGGAAATAACAATATGTATATGGGTGAAAACAACCATATATATGCTTCAAAATTACAGTATATGGTTTGAAATAACCATATATATGGTTCAAAACAACCATATATATGATTAATTTTTTTTTAACTGCCAAGTGTGTGGAATCTGAAATAAAAAGTATTATCTATTCTCACATAGATATATACATAAATATTTGCTGACACATTCCAGTAAAAAATGTTCATGTTTCTTGAAGCACTAAAGAAATAAAGCGCTTTATAATTCGCTTTAAAATATGAACTTGTTCAGAAGCTGTTTCATAGCGTCAGAACAATGCAGGTTTTGAAGCGACAAAAGTATTTGCTTTTTACTTATACAAAAGCTTCGTACACAAGCTATACAAAAAAGCTGATTTTATAGTGCT
Source organism: Panzeria rudis (assembly GCA_956483635.1). Taxonomy (NCBI): domain Eukaryota; kingdom Metazoa; phylum Arthropoda; class Insecta; order Diptera; family Tachinidae; genus Panzeria; species Panzeria rudis. The sequence continues at coordinate 175,501,674 of OY101448.1, forward strand.
GATCGAAAGCAGGGTTTTAAGCGAGAATGAAGAGTAAGTTTATTTGAGTTTCTTGGTGCCGTTTTGCAACAGTGTTTTTGGTCGAGTGATTGGTACGTTGGACTTCAAACCTGAAGGTTCTTAGTTCGATACTAGTTGAAGTTAAAATAACAAACATTGAGTAAAAATATGAAATTAATAAAAATAAATAAAGAAACGAAATAAGAAAAATTCAAAATGGCGTCAACGACGCCTCTCGAACCATTTTTTCATATATTTCCAGTTCTAGTGCTGAAAATGTTGACGATTTTCAGCGCTTCAAAAGCGCTTTTGTGAGCAAAAATGTAGTACTCCAAGCCGGGAACTCGCCATACAAAAATCAGCAGCGATATCAGCAGGTTTGTCAGCGCTACTTTTATTCCATAATAGTAGAAACCTGCTTTATTGCTTACCTGCTTTATTTGCAATCGGCCATGTTCTGAGAACCATTTCGTTTTGAAATATTGCAGCTTTTCAGTTATTTGTTGTGTTACAGATGTTCGAGATATTTTATCCGAACTAAGCTACGAATGCACTAAATTGTCCGGTTAAAAGAACATTGGTTTTTGTTTTCAAATAAAATAAAAACAAAACTTCTAGTTTCATGCTTCTTTGTTTTACGCCTTTAAGTTTTGTATTGCTTCTATATAATCTCGATTCGGTGCAATAAAATCTTGTTTAATTTCTTAGATCTATATTTTAATGTATATTGATTCAGACTTGCAAAAACACCAAATTCTCATATGAAGTATTTCTCTGTGTGATGACCACTGACCTAGCCTCCTCAGTCCCAAGAAAAACCCTAAAGCCGGAAGTCTTCAAAAATATGTTTTTTATGCTTCTGAAACAAAAACAATAGAATAAAAAAATATTTTCCAGGACATAAAGGACTTTTAACTATTGAAATAACTGTTATAATTATCTCACAAACTTGTTAATTTTTTCATGAATACATATCTATGATTTTTTTTTGCTTGATATAGTTCAAGAGTTGGTGGTATATTTGTTAAGTTATGGTTTTTGTTTACTAATAAAATAATGAATAATTTATGCAGTTTTATTTGTTGAAATTACATACTTGATTTGTGAAAATACTTTATTAATCGGTAAACCGGTTAATAGCGAAATTCACCGATTATTAACCGATTAAGTCAAAACCTAGATTAATTAATCGAGCGATTAATCGATTAAACAGAAGCCCTAATAAATGAATACTCTAGTGATTACGTTCAGTGACTTAATTCGTATAAAACCAATGATTGTTCTTATACACAATGGCGTATAAGTATTATTAGCTAATTTATTAATAAAATATTAAGTATACGCCATGGTACGAACAAACTGTTCAAGCCCTTTTTGCAATTTTTCCTATAATAAAGGCATCATAATTTAAGAAGCACTGTGGCTATTCGTCTAATTTTTTAGTGAAATATTAATTGAACAAGACCATATTCCTCCTACGATTTTTTGTCAAAATAAAATGACCTTCCCTAATATAGATATGTACAAATACATACATATATATATGAATATTAGAATGAGAGCATGTGTGTATGTATATTTGCGTTCAGCAAGTTTGCAACTAAAAATGGCTGAACACGTTTTCTATAGCTACAATATGTACCCATAGTGTTTTTGCTTTTCATCTTCATCGTAGTTGTTGCACGTTATGTGACTATTATACTCGTAGTAAAAGTTACTACTAAATTTTGTTTTATGTCTGCAAACATACAAACACATTTATACAAATTACCATAGAATCTCAATTGTACTAAGGATACATACATACACACTAAAAAAGGCTATCAAGGCAATCACCAGACAGTAATGTTGGCCAACAAAAGTTCTTTGTTTGTTATACACATACATTACAACAAATATTTATAGTATTTATGTATAGAGTTGTGTTTATAAGTACATATGTTTGTGTGTGCATTAACAATATTGTGCAAATAAAAAAAGTTTAGCAAATGTTTGGATGTGCTTGTATATTGCACATTTATATGTATATAGAAATGTGTATAAAGACAGATAAACCAACATATAAACGTATTATTTTCAAAACTATATCTAGCATACTTATACATACACATATGCATGTATGTATGTACCCAGCAAACATTTTTTTGTGAAGTCGGTCAGAAAACGAACCGAAAATCATATGAGTGATTGACAGGAAACCGAACATCTGTGTCTCTGACCATTTGAAACATGATGCCGAAATGTCTGAGGTAAGTTCTAAAGGAATTTTCGACATATCTTAACATTGCACATAGGGGAAGGGCTTCTTGGCAAAAATTAAATTTTTAGATTTGCGATTTCTAAAATTTTTTCTTTTCATCATTTGAAAGCTTATACCTTTTACAAAAATATTGTAGCTTTGAGTTTAAGGCTCCCAATGAAAGGCAAACCATTTTAACCTATTGTAATTATTTACATACGTTTGAAGCTAATTTGATTAAAAAAATTACTAGATTATTTCTTATTAGATTCTATTTATTATTTTAAAAAGTTTTTTTTTGACAAACGGGCAAATTCAATGGCCAAAAGGTTATAGAGGACCGCTCCCGTCCCCGTAAACCAATTTCACATATTAATAAGATTAAATGCCTTAAACTCGAGTCTGTTATAAAATTTTGCTCGAAAATTGTCTTTTTTGTGCAACTGCATTTCAAATATTTCACACTGATTGAAGTATTTGCTAGTGTTTTTAATTCGGGATTCCCCATGAACAAATTCCCGGGATCCTGCACATTTTCCGAAAAAAAATTCCGGGAAATTTGTGCAGGAATTCTCGGGATTTTTGGCAACTTTACCTTTGTAAGCACACCTTTTTAGTGCTTCTCTTAGAAAAATATGAACATAAAACAAAAGATATGCATATACATGATGGCACCGAAGTCTACATAGATTGAGGTTGGCACTGGCATTCGACAAGGGTGTCTGATGTCTCCACTGCAGTTCAATATAGTGCTGCACAGTGTGATGCACCAGGCAATGATGGGAAACTGCAGGATCATATGGAGGCTGAACGAAAGGCTGGAGGACCTCGAATATGCAGACGATATATGCCTTCTCTTTCACTGTTATACAGACAGGGCCGCACAACTAAGCCGTCTCACCTACATATCAGTGAAAGCCGGGTTGAAAATCAATATAAAAAATATAAAATTTATGCGAATAAATTCTGGAAACTTGAATCTCTTTCAAATTAATAATGAAATATTAGAAGAAGTTGTAATATTATGTTGCCTTGGAGCCGAACTGGTGGATCTAGTGAAGACATTGTAAACTGAATAAAAACAGCCAGACAATCTTTTGGCCAGCTCAGTATAGTATGGAAATCGTCTTCAATATCACGCCGTACTAAAATCAACATTTTCAACACCAACGTAAAATCAACTCAGCTATATGGCTGTGAAACTTCGAACGCTGCCAAGTTTTCGTAAATAAATGTCTTCGAAGAGTTCTACGAATCTTCTGTCCACGAAACATCTCAAACAACAATCTGTAGGCTGAAACACGTTAAATAGCGTTGTATGTAGAAATACAGAGAAGAAAGTGAAACTGGATTGGACACACATTCCGTAGGACACACTGTCCGATCTTGGCGGGAGTGCTATCGAATGGAACCCTCAGGGGAGTCGTAGTAAAAGAGGACGACCGGCACATACATGGCGAAGGCAACAGATTATCACTAAGTGGACATAACGAGCAAAGTATAGGCTATAATATATATAATTTTTCAGAAAATGTGCAGAAACGTCGTAATAGGAAATTGCCGACTACATTGCCGAATATCTGAGAGAATTTTAGACAACTCGGTTGATTATCCGGTAAAGTCTCAGATATTTTCTGACGTTAAACATGTCGGCAAAAAAATGTGTCCTGGGTGCATATACATACATACATATATACATATTTAAGAACATGTATGTATCATTTTTATTGAAAATACGTTCGCAAGAGTTTCTTAGCTTATAACACAGATAATATTAAGCAAAATTTTGTTTTCAGCTGACCCAAAACTGTATGACAATATTAAAGTAGATACAAAAACAAATATAAATAAACACTTTACTTAGCAAATAAAAAGACACTGAGAAAAAAATGCTCAAAGTTTGTTGCCAATCTATACATAGTCCAAGCTAGAGAACAACTTTTTAAAGATAATTATAAATAATAAAAAATAAAAAAAGAAAACACGGTGTCGTGGGACACCGTGTTGGAACTTTGTTCTTTACGATACACTTACGTTAGAAATTGCCCCTTAAATTTAGCATTTGTGTCTTTCCGGATTCTATTTTAAAAAGGTCTACAATATCATTAATTAAAATTGGTTAAATAGTGTCAGAGGGGCAGTAATTACCCCCTACCCATTCTCGAGCTATTATTTTTAAAATATGTATATCTATCTATGTAATGTAAATGTAAGATTTATTTTTGAAAAAAAAACCTGTGTGCTTTTTTAGACTCAGATCTATGTATGTTTTGAATTTCATCAAAATCGGATAGATAGTTTCAAACAGGAGGAAATTTCTTCATACCTCTCCAGGTGGTCCTATTTAAAAAAAAAAGATTATGGCCTATATCTTCTTTCATCAAAATCGTATTGATAGTTTCAAAGGCGACAAAATTTCCCCCTACCTTCGTCTCTCATGGTGCTATGTTTGTTAAAAATGTGTAGCCTATGTCTTCTTTTAGACTCAGATGTATCTATGTTTTGAATTTCATCAAATTCGGTTAGATAGTTTTTGAGAGGAAGAAATTTCCCCTACCTGCTCTCATGGTCCTAGTTCTTAAAAAACATATAACATATGTGGCCTTCTTTAAAATTCCATCAAAATCGGTTCAGTGATTTAGTTAAAGCGCAACAAACAAACAAATTTACTTTCGCATTTATAATATTAGTAAAGAGAGTTAGCAGAGACGCATTCAGCTGGCTATCACTGCCATGAACCACTTATCTCAGTCAAAAGCCTTTTAGCAAATAAACAAACCGTATTGGAGATTCCCAAAAACTAGGCGAAAATCCCAGGAGTTCCCCGGCACTTCCGCCATACTGAAAATTTAAAAAATCCGCAGTAGTAAAACTATTATGCTATGTATTTGTTACCAGTATTTGTAACCAGTATTTTTCATTTTCAAAAAATTTTTGTTTTACCACCCAAGCGCTGATTTTTGTTATTCAAAGCATTGATGTGGCGGCGAGCCATAAGGAACTTACGTTCCAAAAACTCCTTTTAGAAAGCTCCTTTTTAAAAAAAAATATTGTTTTAGATTGTGGTATTTAAAAACTAGCTTTTGAACAGGAAACCCGTTTTGTTAAAGTATTCTTTGAAAGATTCTTTTTAAAAGCGGTTCGTTAATTTTTTTACATTTTAAGGACTACATTTTAAAGAAATTATCGCATATTCATAGTCATAAATAAAGTATACTTTAGGAATTTAAAACCAATATTGCCATACAAAATAACAGTTTTAAGCTCTTAAAGTATACTTGTTTCTTACTATGAATATGCGCCATTGTTTTAGTGTACTTATTTTAAAATATACGTTTTTTTATTTATATTTTTTTAAAGTTATTTTTTATTAAAATGTATTTTTTTTAAATTTAAGTACTTTAAAATATTGTCTTAAAAGGAACAAAAATTACTACCTAAAAGGAACCATTTTGAAAATGTTGGATCGTTTCAAAAGGTATTCATTTAAGATATTTATTTTTAATTTATGTATTTTCAAAAGTACTTTTTTTAAGGCTGAACATTGCTTATGTTAAAATGTGCTTTTTTGCTAAAAGGGTTTTCAAAGGTCCTTTTTTAAAGTGTACTGGTTTTAGAAGGTATGTACTTCTTAAAAAAAAATTTTTTTAAGTTATTCATTTTTAAAACTGTAGTTTGTTTAAAAAAGTATTTTTGAGGTCCTTTTTTAAAAACTGCAGTTTTTTATATATACTCTTTTTACTCTTTTTTCTGTAGGCAGATGTTAAAAACTGGTTTTCAAAAAGTATTTGTTTTCAAAAACGTGCTTTCTTTAAAAAAGTACTTTTTATAATGGATAGTTTTTTAGAAGGGTAATTCTTCAAAAAAGGTATTTCTTTAAAAGGCCATTTTTTAAAAAAGGTACTTCTTGAAAAAGACTTTTTTAAAGGTACCATTTTAAAAAGGTACTTTTTAAAGGGGTATGTGTTTTAAAAAAATACGTTTTTTAATCTCCTTTTACTACGTAAACCTTTTTTACAATTGGCAGGAATTGAGCCCTTTACCTCCCGGTTAATAGTCTAGCACACTATCCACTACACTACGGGGCCACCTAAAAAAGGTACTTATATTAAAAACGTACTTTATGTTAAATAGGTACATACTTTTTAATGGGTACTAACATCAAAAGGGTATTTTTGTAAAAAAAATGGGCTTTTTTTAATGTGCCTTTTTTCAAAAGATATTTTTTTCATCCGCTGTGTGACTCACTTATTTACGAATTTATTTAAATATCGAGTGAATTATAGAAATACACACCAACATTCGCTGTGATTTCAATTGTTTGGCTTTACAAGGGCGTAATGCCAGCAACGATGCTTTTTCAACAAATTTCTTTATTTATGTCAGTTTGTATATTCATAACTAAATTATTTATATGTGTATGGTTGTGAGGACATGGTGTTCGATGAAACTTTGGAGAAGTGGTGTGATTGTTTGTAGTGATGTTGATGATGGTGATGATGATTATGACGACAACGTTTATGTTGACTGTGGAAATGTTACTGTAAATGTGAATGCTGTCAAATGACTGATATCCTTTTGTGTTTATATGTTTGTATATATACATCTGAATAGATTCTTGCGCGACTGTTCGACGAGGGAAGAAAAACTTACACATAATAATACTAACATTTCAGAGTGGAAAATCCAAAAACCAAACAACAAGTACGAGTTTTAGTGTGGGCATGAATAAGTCGTCTCTGAATGCTAAAATTACAGTATGATTATGTGTTTGTTTCTTCGTTCATACATATAAATGTGAAACTTGTATAGTACATATTATATTTAGCACGTAGCATAGAATTGAGTTTGAAAATAAAACTGCTCATGCCATTTTGCCAACACGATATGATATACACGATAAATATGTACACAGACCTAAATATAAATTTACCTAACTATATTTACATTGTGTTACAGTCAGTAACAGAACATTGTCGCTGAATTAATAAATTTGGTTTAATATTTCATAATTTAGTTACTAAAAAATGTGTTAATAAAAAGTCAGTCTGATATTTTCCATCTGTCTGTTTAATCGTCAGCATTTCTGCGTTTTGCCAGAATCGTGATAATTTCTTCCAAATTTGAAATTTTTAATTTTCATTAACAAAAATCGCAAAATTATATCAACGCAGTTGTGTGTGCTAAACATTTTTAGCCAGTATCAAGGAAAAAGTGGAAATTTGCCATATAAATAGCAAGGCTTTCACAATTAGGGCCGAAATCGGAGTCTCCATTTCTTACTGGATGTGTGTAAAGGAGACCTTGAATATCTCAAAAGTTATTTTAAATCAATTATGATACTCACTGTACAAGGCAATAACAACAAGCAGAGCTTAATAATCATTCACATTTTGATACTACAAACACTCACATTCACCCACATGCCAACTTTTGGACTTATTCGTCAACCAAGCATTCATTCTATACTATAGAATTTATAGTATAGCATTCAGTTGAACAAACAGTAGCAACAGCAAATGTATAGTAGTTGTAGTCAAACCTCTGGCAAAAGTCCTTTTTCATCTACTCTCTGTAAAACAGGACAATGAATGCGAAAAAAGTAAAACACCAACAACAGCAGCAAAAGCTTATAAAAAAAAATAAAAGAAATAAAAGCACCATGAAGGACGAATATATTTGATGGCAGCTGTTTTATACGTATTTCTTCACCCACAGTCTTTAATCCAACCACCCATCCACCCACTTACCAACTCACTTAACGTTACATTCATTCACTCCGGCAAAAGCTCAATGTATTCGTCGTAGGTTAACAAAGCGAGGGTGAAGGACAAACTTTTGTGTATGAGAGCGTGTGTGTATATTAGTTTTTTATTTTGGTTTTCTTATTGCTCTCAAACTCGCATAAAGAACGAACGAGCAAGTGGGTGGCTGGTTGGTTGGTTGGTTGGTTGGTTCATGCTACTGTCACTCTTGTTGTAAGGATAATTTTTAACATGGTTGTCTATGTTGAAGGTGTATAGAAAAAATGAGAGTGGTGGTAGTATTCATGATGGTGGTGGTGTTTCCTTTCTTTTTTTTTTTTATTGTACAAAGCTCATAAAATTTTTTGTTGTCTCTCTTAGTGCTTATTGTTAATTTGTTGTTGTTGCTATTGTTGTGGTTGTTGTTACTGTTTGTTGTATTTGCACAGTCACACTTACACTCAGACTCACATTCATGGTTATGGTGTGCTATACGCTATTTTAACGATTTCACGAAACTTATTGTCAACGTAATTTTTTGTTGACGAATTTTATTTTTATTGTTGTTTTTTTTAACTCACTGTAGTTGTTGCTGCAAACAACAAAAGACGCAAATATTGTTACAAGCCAAGCAACAACAGGGCCACTGTTTTATGGAGATGGAAAGAATGAATTTTTTTAAACCAACAAATTCTAAAATGAAATAAACTTGGTAAAACATGAAAATTGAAGCAACAATATCTGTACACCCGCACGTGTGTATATATTTATCCTTGTAAATGCATTTATGTGTCTTAAATGGGTACTCACGTAACTACAAATAACACTATGCAACAAGAAATGTCATAAAAATGACTGCTATAATATTTTGATGTGCTATAAACGGGCGCGGAGACAAGAGGGGGATGCGATATTAGCCCCCCCCCCCCGAAATTAGTAAAATATATCTAATTGACTTTACTAAAACCACTACAATCAGACATTACAAACTACCAAACCAAAATCCATATAAATAGATAAGTCACGAATTACAATTTTTTTATGTGTTTCTTTTTATATTTACAATAAAACTTTAAGCAATTCCTTCAATATAATTAAATTATTTACGAATCAAATTATTACGATTGGAACACAATTTGAAGTTTTGGAATAAATATTCTTCAAGTTCTGGACGACAAATTCTTAGCAAATTGATGAAGCTCATGCCATAAATTTTTCAATGAACACTAAATTTCAACTGATTTTAATAATTTTTTTTTGGGATTGCAATTATTACTCATTAGCTCAATTCACAATCTTGTGCAAATGGTCTTGCATTGTAGCATTTGCAAAATGGTATAGTATACTTATACTCACCACTAACAATTGTTAAGTGGTGAATATCAATATACAATGGCATTTTGCAAACGCTACGATGCAAGACTATTTCCACAAGACTGTAATTCGTGCTATTGAGTTTTAATTAATTTATACAATTCACCATTTTATTGGTTTATTTGTTAGTAGTATTTAATTTTAAAAAGAAAAGTCTCGAACGACAAACAACTTGCAGACATATTTTTAAAATAAAAAAGGAAGCCTTTCCTTAGGTAATGATGCGTTTACATTTTTACGTTAATTTATTTTTGTATTTTCCTGGTTTTTTAAATAATATCAATGCGTACAGCAACATCTTCAAGCGGAGACAAACAATTTTTTTTTTAATGAGAAAAGAAAACAAATTTGCTTTCGTATAAAATTGTGTATTTATTGTTTTAATAATACTGTAGAGCAAATAGTATTAAAAATTTATTAGACATAATATATGACTTTGTTTTTAATCTAACTGATGTACAACCCATATACAACCCATTTACAATACATTTACTAACAATTTTACTAGCCCATTTACAAGTTAAACCAATTTTGTGAATCTAAATTGATTATTAGGCTAATGTTCGTAACGTTATATTCAGAAAGAATTGGGCATGATTAATATTCCAAGGAACAATGGAAAAATTAACATCAACTTAATTTTTCAACGTACACAGCAGAACAGAGTAGCGCCACTTTCGGAAGCCGCAACACTTCCATCGTCAGTGCTCATGTGTATTTGCTTATTACCACTTGTCAGATGGCTCTGTTGAATGTTATTTTTAATTCTTATATATACAACTTTTTCGTGAAAATTTTGTTTAGAAAGAAATTTTCCATCTCCGATGACTATATTTGTAAAGATACGAAAATATAGTGGCTATCAGGGGCCCATTTCTCGAAAATACAAGTTGCAAATCTACAAAATGCCCACAAAACAGCAAGAAATTTTGTAAAAATGTTGCTGTTTAATAGTTATTTTACTTTTAGACTTGTAACTTGTACTTTTTGAGAAACGGTCCCCTGGTGTCGGAAAATAAAAATATTTTGTTGCATCGTGTAATCTACCCTTATCAAGGGAGATGGATAAAGACTTGTAATTGTATGAATATATTTTTCGCGTATTAGATTTGTTGCTTTTAATTTTCTTTAGCGCCAAAGAGTAGGTTTATCTGCAGGAGCATTTAATTTGTTACAACACAAAAAGTTCATACTTTCGACAGAGTTATTTTTAATGTCTATTAATAAAAATTCAAAACAATAGATCATTAAGCTTTAATTTCATGCCACAAGAATGTCATAATAAAATTCTGGAAATTGATTATGTACTAGATTTGTACACAGGGCTTTCGTAATGCAGAATTGAATCAATTGAGTCCCATTTAGGTCACGTATTATAGTCTGAATTTTAATATTCTGTATTTGTGCTATTAAGGTAATTAATTAATATTACTTTTGTAACCAAATGAATAACTTAATGTCTGATATCTGTAGAGTATCTTAAATGTCTATTAGTCCGGCGAGTTAATTTTTCATTTACTTGTACCACCTCAGGCTCAAACCTACAAATTTTTACGTCGACCTAGTGGGCCAACCATTAACAATGAAATCATCTGAAGAATTGCTGGTGTAGTGGATTGAGTTGGAAATGCAACAAAAAAAAAAGCTATATCACAAAAAAAGGGCATGTTCTACTGATGTTTGCTTGGTGGGTTGTCATAAACGGACTGTAATACAGTGGATGGTTGTTTGTCTTTTTCTCACCCTACGAACGGAGTGCTTGCTTCAATAATCTACCATGTTGTACAACTAACATCACACTAAATATACATCATTTTGACTTCTGCTGTGTATTTTTATAGGTTCTAGCCAATATAAAGTCTATGGCTTTATTTTTGTGAGTGTGTTTTTTCTGTAGCATATTGTTGTAAAACGTTGTGTGCTAAGTGTGTTTAGCTGTGTGTGTTTGAGAGTATATGTTCGTGCAAACGTTTGGATGGTTGTTGACTATGTCCACATTTTGATTATATCTGTGTCCTTTTATCATAACATCTTAAGTCGATTTAAGTCAAAATCTTCTTAAGATTATATTCTGGTGCGTATTCTTACAATCCATATTTGGGTCCAATCCCTTTTCAAATACTCTAATTTTCTAAAAAGTTATCATGGTTTATTTTGAAATTTTCTAGAACACCTACACAAGAGACTTTACGTGAGATCATTAATACCTCCAAACACGATTTTTAGAGTTAAGATGTTATGAATGAATGACTTCGATATACACTCTAAAACATTACTTCAAGTTTACGATCATATATTGTCTAAAATTGTGTTGAAAATTTCTCCTTGTCTAAAATAACATCGATTTTGTAGTTATTTTATTAAAGAAAAAACCTTTCAAATTAAACATATTTAGTCCAAGCGGAAAAAATTTAACATAAAGTATAATACGGTTATGGCTGAATGATAGATGCGTCAGACTATCAGTCAGGAGGTTGCGGTTCAAACCTGCATGCAGCTAATCGCTTTTTTTAGTAAAAACATTTTGTTGAAAAATAATGCGTGTGTAATTTTCGGTCGATAATAATCTGTAAAGTGTTGCCGACTATTATCGATCTAATTTTCAACAAAAGTGTTTTAGAGTGTAGTTATGTCAGTATAACGGCCATAACAACTGCGAAATATCAAAATCTAAAAAAACCAAAAAAAAAAAATAACATTCATTAGCATAAGCATGGATCCATCCTTGGATTCGTCCATTCAAACAAACTGTCTTTCTATTTAACTGACTGCCTGTTAGTTGAACGTTGACGTAAAGTTGTCGACTTTTGTTTTGCGACAAAGGAAAAGCTAAACATGATGATTTTTATCTCTATCAGCAACATCAGCATCAGCATCATCATTATCGTCATAATGATGCCGAATTTTATTAGTAGCGAGAAAATCATACCAAAATATCATGAAGATTTAACAAATTATTTTATTTTTGTGAAGTCCCCAACACTCCCTCACATAACGAAACACAGACACATGCACACAGGACATTTAAAGTTTAGCATTTAATGAGATGGGTACTTTTGTTACTCTATTTTAATGTTGAATTTGGTATTTTCAAAATATTTATATGTTTGTTTTATACATTTTGTTCTCTTGATGATATTCTTCCTACATACATATTAGTAGTCATTTGCGTGTAGGAACTTAAACTTTTTAAACACTTACTTATATAGACGCATATAAAATATAAACAATAATACATACGAATGAATATATGTGTAGTGGTAAACTTACATAAATTAATTAACAATTATACTTATCGATTTATTTGGTATTCTATTTTTTTAATAAAAAACCTTTTCTTAGGAATACCTATTTTTGGGCGTTTAATATTAAAAGTGTTTAATAAATGGTTCAAATAGAAACTGATGACATACCAATCATCAATGCAATGACACACCGACATCAGGGAAATGAAGAATCGGAATTAATTTCATAGGAAAATATCATCAGTATACTGACTTCGTTTTTGACCCTATGCCACTTTTTATCATAGCGATATCAACCTTTATATCAGCGGGTCATCTTACACAGAAAAAAATAAATACCAAAAATTTTTCAAACAAAAGTTTGTATAAGAATAAATTTCATTTGAATAAATGTTCTTTACTGAATCAGTGAATTTTTTGTTTGACTTTTATTTAGGACGCAAACACCAAAAACAATAAACATTCGTTTTCTGTGTCGTAAAAAAAACAAGCCCGTTGACGACATACACATAAATAACAACAACAACAACAATGACAGCAAAAGGAATGCCATTGTACCAAGCAGGGACCGTAATAATTATGACATTTATAATAAAAATCACTATATAATTGGTATTTTATGATTTAATTTTATATTACTATTATTTTTTTGGGAGAAATAATTTTGATTTTCTGGTTTTTATTTTTTTGTAAGAAACATTTGTCAACTTCCGATTTTTATTTATTTTTTTTGGCCAGAAATAATTGTTATTTTCTGATTTGTATTTTTTTGGCACAAATTAAAAATCAGTAATGATTTAATAAAGCCTTAATTTACCTAAAAAATAAATAGAAATCAATATTGTTTTTTTTATTTCTGCCAAAAAAGTAAAAATTAGAAAATAGCAATTATTTCTCACAAAAAAATAAAAATCAGAAATTGACAAATATTTCTGCCAAAAAAATAATAATAAATAAAAATCAAAAGGTAACAACTATTTTCGCTAAAAATTAAAAATAAATTTAGAATTTAAAAAGCATACTATTTTATGAAAATATAGTTTACAACGATCAAAATGGTGTGCTTGACTTGGTTCTCCAATATTTCCTTGTGGTTGCTTTTTTGCTCTGAAAATTCGAAAATAATTATTATTTTCGGTCCCTGGTACCAAGTTTGTTTACTGAAGATTTTTGACTGAATTAATTCGTTAATGTTTTTGCGTTAATTCTCATTAATTTTTTAGAGCCTGTGCCCAAACATTCAGAGTTGAACAAATTTAAAAAAGTGAAATTTCATAAATGCTTAATGGATGATGATGATAACTCAGACAAAAAGTTTGTTGGACATATTATAAAAAATCCAGTAGATATTTTTGTTGGATTCAGTAAACTACTTTGTCTAGGATTTGTAAGTATTTTTAGACATATTGTTTTATAAATTCAGACAAAAATATTGTTTAACATATTACAGAAAATCCAGTAAATATTTTTTTTGATTCAGTAAATTATTTTGTTTAGAATTTGTAAGTATTTTTAGACAAATGGTTCTATAGATTTACAAAACTTGTTTGCTGACAAAAACGGTTTTTTTCAATGCAATTGTTGAGGTATTTTTGTCTATATTTATATTTATTTTGCAAATTGTTAAATGGGCCTTCGATCAAGTGTGGACGCAATGGGCAAAATTGTTCGAAATTTCATTTATTTGGGATTTCTTGGAATTTTCTTAAGAATGCTGAGATTCTCAGATTCTGTATTTTTTTTCTTGCGTGGTATTTAGTACATAAATTCGAATATAACTACAAAATTTCATTCGAAAATATCAATAATCAACGATGTTATAGCATTAAGAAAAAAAAATGCACAACAATTGTCTTCTTTTGTTGGAAAAGTCTAAAAAAATGCGAAAATTTGAATACACTATTAAAATTATACATAATTTTGTAAATTTCGATATGTGATAGTCGACACACAGAAAAATTTCAATGTAAAATCGTCGAAAACCAGGTCAATTTAACATTTTTCGGTAGTGATTTTGCTTCATAGGCGTTTCATGTTAATTCAACCTGATTTACAATAATCTTGAAGGAACATTTATCCTTTTGAATTAACTATATATCACGTTGATTTAACATTTCAGTACAGTTACATCAAAATGAAGCTGACACTGATATAATACGAAAAATCAAAGCTATTTCGATTTTAAAAAAAAGTGAATTTGATATTGGAACAACATAAAGAATCATGTCTTCTAGTGCACTTATATTACCAAGATTACTCTTAATATTTTGAACTTCTAGAAGGAAAGGGGGGTTTTATCAATCCCCAGAAGAGCCTATCAGCGCCAATGGCAAAGAACCTTTCATATCAATAATAAATGTTTTCCACAGAATATCTACAAACCAAAGTATTACAAGAAAACTTTGCATATCGCGTCTGATGCAGCCATATGGTAACGGAAAAATGTAACGCATCAAAAGTGGATGAGATATATATTTTACAATATGTTGATTTATGTCAAAATTAAATTTAACTATTCGATTGTATATTACATGTAATCCATTTTTCAATATTTGTCACTATTTTAAAGGTTTTTGAAAATGCCCACTAGCTTTGAAACACGAAACACAACTGACCTAAGCGCGTATTCACATATTACGTAACGCTATTTTCGAAGGTTTGTAAATGGTAGCAGGTGTCTGAATGATGCAATGCAAGTGATTTTGTGTAAAAAGTTTTTGCAGTTGGATTGCTGTGAAGCTTCCAATGTAACGGTCTTTTGCGTTACCATATGGTTGCGCCCAGAAAATTTGAGCTATGCAAAGATAAATTTTTCAGAACACAGTTTCTTACATCCTGTTGTCATACCCGATAAAATACACAATGTCTTTTAAAGCTTAAGAGAGTAACAGCAAATAATGCAATTGCATGTTTTTCCTGTGCGATATTTGAAGGCACAAATATGATATTTATATGTTTTAGGATTTTTAAGAATTTTTGCACTGATTCGTTAGTAAATATTTTTGCATATCATATCCTTTACAGCATCTTTTTGCATATTTTAGTCTTAAGCGCATTTTTATATATTTTGTGGTATGTTTGGCTCTTTTGCTACATATTTTGGCTTTTTGATATTGTAATATGCATATATGTACATATCGAGGCTTTGTTGCAATAAGGTCTCATTTCAAAAAGCGGTATTTTTTTAGTTGCTAATGCATATCGTCATATCCTTCTTTATATTGCGTAAAAATTTTATGCAAATATCTTGTATACTCACCTCCTGAGAGAAGAATGAAATTTTCATTTAACATTAAGTTGTAAGTACATTCAAAACTTTAAACTCGTTTTCTGCAAAACAAGTTTTTCTTTAGTTATAACTCTATTGCAGCAAGGGCTCGTGGTATCGATTTAATAGCGCATCTCTTTTGCCTCTGAAAGCATATGCTTTTATATATATTGGTCTTAGGTGCCTATGTTCTGATAAGTGATTTTTTTAAGAGTCCATTTTCTATCAAGTGTATATTTTTCTATTAACTAAGAGCATACACAGAAAAAATTATCATCGGTTTTTTTCAATTAAAGCTATTGTTTGGTATAGTCTGGAAGTTTAATTATGTTGCTAATTGATTCAATTAGTTTCTTAATTAAAAAAGAAAACAAAACGAAAAAAACTATTAATTATTAATTGATTTTTAATTAATATTTTATTAATATATTAACTAGTTCAATCAATTACTTTAATGATATAATCACTGACTTGATTGAATATTTGCTGCCAATTAAAGTAAGGCTAACAGGTACATACTGATGAAAAATAACAGCTAACAGTTTTCTAAACACAGTGGAGTTTGCTTATAACATTCACCGGCGATGGCGAATATTTTTGTTTACATAGAAGTTATTACTCTAAAAGCAACTGTCTCATACATGTTACATTATTTTCAATTATGTAAGATAATTAATTTAATCAATATATTAATATTTAGTCAATTAATTTTTTTTATTAATTTAATTAAACAATTGTTCAATTTTATATATTTTATTTATTATTTATTTAATCAAATCTACACTTACCATTAATTAGAAAAAAAATCCTCTTTTGCAATACCGATAATTGGTATCATCATTTTAGTGATAGGTGCAAAATTAAACAATTTTTTGTTCGTTTTAACAATTTTAGTAATTGAAACCATTTTTTACTTTTTTCTGTGTATACGTACATATTCTTTTAGTAAAAATTTTAGAAACGATGTTCATATGATTTGTTATAATTTAATATCAACCCAGCGCTTGCTGGGTTTGTACTTTAAACTCTTTTTTAAGTTCAAAGTTTTTTATGCAGTAAATAATTTCTTTATTTTAGTAAAGAAATATTTGTTAAACTTGGGAAACTTTTCCGTTTTTTTTTTGTTCTTAGTTGGTTTCATAGTGTAGTAGTAAAAGTACTAGAACTCATATACAGACATACTAACTACATACAGTACTAATGTTTTATTACTAGAAGTTGTAGTAACAGTACGATCACCAAGTGCACTGTGCATATATGTGTGTGCTAGGACTAAGGAGTAACGTCAAAAAGATAAAATGTGTGTGTAAGTGCATAGCCATATGTATGTATGTATTTCATTGTTGCTCTCAGGTGGTTTACCTGCTAAACTTTAAATGTGCAACTTTGAATTGCATGTGCATATACGAGTATAACCATCTGTATGTGTAAATCAGTTACGAATGAGTTTCTACATGGCTGTACCTTTTGTCGGTTTGCTTCATTATGTGTTTGCGATTATACCTGTAGTTTGAACCCACATTTTTTCCAGTAAGTTTTTGCTTTTACTACTTTTCAAACTAAATTGTATGTTTGCAAGTGCTAAATGATTATATATTTATATATTTTAAGTAATTTTGGTTAAATTATATATTTTAAATAAATGTGAAAATTGTATACTTAGAAGAGAGTGTCAATAAAACACATGCTAAGGAAAGGGATTATTAAAAAAGGAGGGGCTGTCAGGTAATTGAATGCTGGAAAAGGTTTTTATGAGAGTTTAATTAAATGGAAATTATGAAAATACTAGGGTATTCACTCGAATAATGTTTGCTCGATTAATCGAATAATTAAAGTCAAATAATGTTCGATCAAACAAAAAATTTCTATTTCGAATAAAAATTTTGTTCGAGTAATTTTGGTCGATTAATCGAATAAATCGATTAAAATATTTTATGTAAATTTTCTTTTTCTTAATGAGTTTTTGTAGATTTCTTAATAAAAAGTAGAAAATTTTTTTTATTTATATGAAATTTGCCATTGAACTCGAACGTTATTTCATACTAATAGCCCGCATGATCAAAAAGTTAAGTAAATAATGTAGTAACAATAATAGGGAGAAAGAAACCAACTTCAAATATCTTTTAAAAAATTCGGAAATATAAACACCAAACAAAAATTATTTGAAATAAAGAAGATATTTCGAGAGCAATTAGTTAACTAGATGTTTCGTATTAAAATATAGAATGAAATGTTGGGAATTATAAAAGCCTTAAGGTACGTACGGTCACATTTGGCAAATATTTGGCGAAAAAACGTAACCTACAGACAAGTTAAAATTGTATTTCCTTTAATAAAAAATTTTTTTTAATATGCGTTCGCATTTATTAAAAATAATATAAAAATAGCTTTTTGCAGCATAATTAACCTTATTTTGTGATATGAAAAAACAAGTTTAATCAAACTAACTTTGAGCAAAAGTAGTGGTTACGTTTTTTAGGCAAATATTTCCCAAGTGTTACAAGTTAATATTTATAACAACAATAGTGCTGTGGCAATTCTGATTATTTTTATTCTGCATTGAATACACGATAGGTCGGAATGTTATTAAACATTTCCAGGCGCAAAATTTTCTCAAAGCGCAACATTGAATAGTGAAAACAAACTATTTTAAAGAATTTCTTTTGTGTTCATTTTTAAAATATACAAAAACGCGAAAAAACTTGTTTCGTTTTATTTTTGTCCACAAAAATGTAAAAAAAAACCGATTAAATTCAAAATTTTCCGATTAAATCGAATAATTTTTAGCAGTAAAGGTTACTCGAATAACTCGAATGAAATAAAAGTTTTACTTGAAAAGTCGATTAAAATGAATACCCTAGAAAACACTAACCGGTAATGTAATAATGCAAATGGTTGTCTTAAACTTGCTTATTTTCCCAATTAATCGATAGGCTCTTACTACAGGCGCGGTACCAGGGAACGGGCAAATTGGAAATTTTGCCCTCAACAGCAAACAAAATATACCTCATTTCTATGGCGTTTTTAAAAGAAATTGAACAAAATGGTACGTCTGGATCTTACGGTTTCCCAGATACAGCAAATTGTCTAATTTACATAGTCAAAATTACATTAACTAATAGAACACACTTTAATTTTTATTGTTTTAAATATCAGTGTAGTCTGTAGACTTGTAATTTTAAAGTGTCTATATATAAACATCGGTATATTACATTAGTATTTCAATATTTTTCGTTGCTCGCTTTAGAACACGCTTTAATTTTGAACTGTGATATGTTTCTTGTTTTAGCAGCTAAAGTTTTATATATTCTGTGAAAATTTCAGGTCTGTAGCTCTTACGGTTCCCGAGTAAACAGCCTGTGACAGCCATCCATACAGACAGATAGACGGACACACAGACAGATAGCGTAACGAAAACAATAGAGTTCCTTTATACTTTTGGTGTACGGAACCCTAATAAAGCTTTAATGGATGTTATTATTTAAAACATAAAAATATTTAAAAAAAATTTTACAACTCAGACAAAAAGTTTGTTTGATATATTGCGAAAAATTCAGTAAATATTTTTGTTTGATTCAGTAAACTATTTTGTTTAGAATTTGAAAGTACACATTTAAAAAATTTATTATTTGACATTTTGTCGTAATTTTATTTTAAATGAAATTTATTTGCTGGTGTTTAAGCATTGTGTATATGCATTTGATTGGTGCTTTACCTCATTGTCAAAAGACTTCAAACACAATTTTGAACACTAATAAAGCCTTTATCTTATGTACAGACGTTCAAAAATCATTTGAGAATTTACAAATATGTAAATAATTTTCAAAAATAAGCATAGTATGCTTTGAAAATTATACAAAACCCAGCAAATAATTTGTATTCGATATGAATCTATTTTATTTTTCTACACCTTTATTTTGCCTTATAAATAGATTCATATCGAATACAAATTATTTGCTGGGTTTTGTATAATATTTGAATGTTTTTCGAAAGTCTGTACATAAGATAAAGCGTTTATAACTGTTCAAAATTGTGTACGAGATCTACTGACAATTTGGTAAAGCACCAATGAAATGCATGCAGACAATGCTTAAACACCAGCAAATAAACTTCATTTAAAATTTGTAAGTATTTTCAGAAAAGTTTTTTTTATAAATTCAGAAAAAAATATTGTTTGATATATTAGAGATAATCCAGTAAATAATTTTATTTGATTCAGTCATTTATTTTGTTTAGAATTTGTTAATATTTTTAGGCAAAAACTTTTATACATTTGGACAATTTGTTTACTGAAAAAAACCTTTTTTTTATATGAAATTGTTGACACATTTTTGTCTGTATTTACAAATTTGAATGTAGGTCCGCTTCTAGACAAAATATTTACTAATTCATTGAATTTCCTTAATAAAAATCAAATGTAGTTTTTTCGGTGTATAGTTCTAATAGGTGTAAATGTGTATTCAGAACGCGCCCACTTACGTATATATTATTTTGGTGCCCTCCGCCAAAATTTTTTGTTAGAAAGATGTTACTTTTTTTTTTGTCGTACAGTGTAATGTGATAGATGTGTTGGGTAAATATATATATATATATTTTTTTATTTAATGAAGTAAACAGCAGAATTAATTAATTAAATTTTTGTGTATAACTAAAAATTCTAGCAAGTTTATCTGCATTTGTTTTCCTAGAAACTCGGAAATTAATACTTTAATTTTTTTGTGTTCGATTAAGATAGAAAAACAAAAAATTGTTGCTTGAAGTAAATACTTAAATACTTCTCAGTATTTCGATGTTTTTGGTTTTTTTGCTTTAACATTAAATATATTTTTCACATTCAAAATCTAGATCATCATCCCTTTTGCTTAAGCTTAAGTGCGTGAATGAAATACGAATAGATACGTATGTAGGTGGGAGGTTTTGTCCTGTGCGCTAGCCCTGGTTCTTTATACCCACACTCTACAAACTAATATAGGTTTTTGTAGCTAGCACAAGTCAAACCATCTTCTTACTTCAACAGCATTTCATTTGTATCCATATCCATGTAATGTTGGAATATTAAGATTATTTCTTGGTATCTTAAAGCTTTTATTTTATTTTTTACGTTTCCTGTCTTTTGCGTTTCATTTATAATACTTCTGATTTTTATTTTAGGAAATAAAAAAAAATAATGTGAGTGAGCGTGTTTGTGTATTTCCAAGCCATAATTTTGTTTAAGTGAATGAAGAGGGAGGTATGTATGTACTCGCATGTGTGTGGGTGAAGTTTGTGGTATTTATTTTTACCCAAACTTTTTTTCTATTCAACATCTTTTTGTTACACTACAAGTATAACACAATGATTTTTATAGCTTTACTGTAGATGAAATTTTTCTTGGTTGGTGTTTGTGTGCCAATAAGTATTTATTTGTGTGGGAGTTCTTATTCACTTCAAAAATTATTTTTGTGAATAATAACAAAAGTACAAGAATAACGAGATGCTATAAATAACTCTCTTCTTGTTAGGATTTTTATGACATTTTTGTCTTCTATTTCGCATTAGAAATAAATGTAAATTTAACAATATTTGTTTTTATATATGAGCCGTCCACTTTGAAAGTGAGGCAACTCCATTTTTGAAAAAAAAGTTTGATGATATTGTTAAGATCTTTTTATCTGTAAAAAATTTTCATAAAAAAATGGAGTTGCCTCACTTTCAAAATGAAGCTTTCATATGAAGTTGGTCTTTATTGAAATATTGAAAGTGTTAATATAAACCTAATCGCATAAACTAAATCATTCTGACATAAAAATCTCTTAGGATTTTCAGTTTTTTATAGTTGCAAACACTTGCACAGGCAAATTTTGAAGTTTCAATTTCAAAACAAATTTTTAATACATTGAATTAAATTTTTAGGGTAATTTTTTCAACTTGAGCTTAATATTACTGCAAAACGAGAAAATTTTATCTTTTAAGCTTCAATCCAAAACATCTCAAATTCATGTGTTTATATATATTTATTAAATGTATGTATGTATGCCTAAACAATTACTAAACCCCATCCTGGAAACACACTGATACATACAATTACACACAATTGTACATACAAACAAATATAAAACCAATTTCCATTAAAACAAACTTTATAAATGTAATTTTCGCTTCATTTCTTTTTTTCGTAACTCTGTAATACTTGGTTGTTTTTGCATGTGGGAGTGCGTATGTGTTGTGTGAAATATATATATATTTTTTTGCTATCACTTTTTATTTGTTTTATTTTGTAGCTTTCATTGTTTTTAGTTGAAACCACATACTCAAATCCTTACTGACACACTCACACACGCATAGACAAAAACGTACAGTGAGACCAGTGCTGCCAGAAAAGTTGGGCCTCATGTCCTCAATTTAAAGACTGATGTGCCCAAAAATCCCCATTTTAAAAGTAAAAATATACAATTTCGTCCCCAAAAAAATATTTTTATAATAAGCACTATCATTCAGTAAATATAAAATTTTTTAAGTCCTCTGTGTATAGTATTATTAGTATAGTATTAGTTTTTTAGCCTATTTCCATACATAGATGTTTACATATGTGTACTTCCATGTCAGCGTACGTGACATTCTTACACCTACAAAGTGGAATAGATTTTGCAAAAATAGGAGTAACTGAAAAAAAATTGTATCGTTATATTCCATTCAGAGGGTAATATGTGTGAAAAAAAATTTATTACATTCGGAACCCTGTTCTCCAAAATATTTAGGGAAATAAGGGTATAACGTACGTGACATAAGACGGAAGTGATTTTAAGGTGCATGTAAAAATATGCGAAAATCTGCTAATTGTGAAGATTTGCTCTTTTTTTTAATTTCTTAAACTAAGCCAACTATTATCTATTATTATCCGTAAATTTTAAATAAAAAAAACTTTTGAATGATTTTATAATGAACAAAATGGAATAGCGTATGTGACAGATTTTTCTTTTATAGTATTCTCAACTAATGAAATATATGTTTTCTAAAGGGTGGGCAGATTTGAGGTTAGGAAGTAAATAGGCTGTCAAATGATGAAATGTTAAAAATTGAAGTGTCATCCTTTGGCATTTATTTAGTGGAAACTTGGGAAATTTTAACAATGGAACGCTACACTTTTGAACAAACAATTTTAATTGTGAAAATTTGTTATCAAAATGATGAGAATTTTACTAAATTTTGAAAAATTTTATTAAATTTGAAAAAAGTGTGACTCATGCCTTTTTCGCAATGACTGGTTCAATTAGATATCACCAAAGGCACTTTGCGCAACATAAAGATCTTCATATTCATGCTAATAACGTTCAACTTATCCAAGAATTAATTGAGCCTGATTACGAGGAAAAGCTGCTCGAATTTTACGAAGTGATACAGTAAAATTTTCATCATTTTGATAACCAATTTTCACAATTAAAATTCTTTGTTCAAAAGTATTGCGTTTAATGGTTAAAATTTCCCAAGTTTTCTCTAAATAAATGCCAAAGAATGACAGTTCAATTCTTGACATTTCATCATTTGACAGACTAATTAATTCCTAACCTCAAATTTGCCCACCCTTTGTAAACAAAAACTTAAAAACAAGTAAAAAATATGTATTTAGTGATACGAATAATAGCAATAAAAACAATCAAGATTCAAATCATTTGATACTGCATACTATGTACTTCAACGCTGAGTTTACGGCGCCACCTTACATAGAAAAAACTAAATTTCATTTTCTGTAAAGGAATTCAATGAAATAGTAAATATTTTGTCTGGAAACGGACCTCCACACAAATTTATAAATATAGAAGAAAATATATCAATAATTTCATTAAAAAAAATATTTTTTTTTTGTAGTGAACAAATTGTTTAAATCTATAAAACAATTTGTATAAAAACATTTGCAAAGTGTAAACAAAACAATTTAATAAATCAAACAAAGACATTTACTGGACTTTCTGAAAAACATCTAACAATATTTTTGTCTGAATTTATAAAGCAATTAGTCTAAGAATACTAACAAATATTAAACAAAATAGTTTACTTAATCAAACAAATATATTTACTGGATTTTTTGTAATATATCAAAAAAAAATTTTTGTCTGAATCATCATCATCATTCATTAAGCATTTATGAAATTTCACTTTTTTTAATGTGTTCAAGTCTGAATATTTATTTAAAGACTTTTAAAAAATGAATGAGAATTAACGCAACGACATTAACGAATTGATTCAATCAAAAATCTTTAGTAAATTAACTTGGCACAATCGCATTCCTTTTGCTATCATTGCTGTTGTTGTTATTTGTGTGCATCTCGTCATTGGGGTTTTGTTTTTACAACACAGTTTTTCTTGTTGTTTTTGATGTTTGCGTCCTAAATAAAAGTCAAACAAAAATTTCATTGATTCAGTAAAGATTATTTACTGAAAATTAAAATTTATTTTTAGACAAACTTTTGTTTCAAAAATTTTTTGTGATAATTTTTTCAAGTATAGAAAAAATTGTATGTTTATTAAAAGTGCTTATAACAAAAAAAATCCCCAAAACTCTCCCCACAAAAATCTGTCTGCAAATAGAAGTTGAAATCCATTATTTGAGGACCAATCACCTTATCTGGCTACACTGAATGAGACCCATTAAACTCCTCGTATATCCTGACACAAATTCTCTGGTGTGTTAAGTGATAGTAAACACCACAACACATGAGCAACGAATTATCAGGAGAATACAGTCGAAGAAAAATGTTTGTTTAAATTGATAAATGATACAAAGCATCAACACTAACAGATTGTTGAAAGTTTAACAAATTAATACGTTGTAAATGATTATCTATTTACGCTATCAATTTATCAATATTTTCAGAGAGTAAAATAAAAAATTGAAGGAATCCTGAATATGTACAAAATCTTATTTGTTCAACTAAGTTATTGCGAACATTTGCCATTACCTTTTTTTATTTTTTTATATATTTATGTAAACATAATAACTTTTAATTAAATGCTACTTAGTTTATCGCCTGCAATATCTTTTTTTTTTCTTTTTTTTTTGTAAAAACGTAGTAGTTTTTGCGCAGAATTTTGAAGTTTTACCAAAAATGTGATCGCTATAACCAAAACCTTTTCATACAACTCATCAAAAATAAAAACTTAGTTTGAACTTTTTATTATTTAGAAATTTTTAAATATGTTTTGAATAAGTAATTTTTTGAAGATTGTGGAAACAAAACCGTCTCCTAAAAGAACATGAATTTTGTGTTTTTACGCGACTGTCAAGGAAGGGTTACAATTCTAGCACGTATCTTGTAGGGTATCATTCTATTCGTCTGAAGAACCCAAGTGTTCTTAGATAGGTGTTTGAAAAAAACAGTATGGCGGATTTTTGACGCCAAATAGTAGTAACCCTGCGGGAAATGTCGATAGTAAAATTGTACTGATTCACTATTGACTTTGTCACCAGTACTACTGACTAATTGTACCCAGGCAATGTTCTGTGCTATAGACATTTAACATGTGCTTGTCATTGAGATTCCACTACTGACATCGGAACTGTTCACTTACTATAGACTAGGTGGTTCTTATGGGACCATATGGAGACACCGGTACCAGAGATTCACTAGTGCATTTTAATGATTCTAGTCAACACATATGAAACTTTTTACCAGCTAAGACAAATATTAGTTTTCCGTTCCGCCGCATATATTTTCAACGAACGATATGTTATTTTTTTTTTGTCTTACCATAGCTATGCATAAAATTTTTATAATTGATTACCTAACTTTAGGACGATATGATGTCTATATTATTTTTGTCTTGCTTTAATTACTTTGAATCAAAGGAAACGCATTAATAAATAAAATAACTTGTTTTAAGAGTAATTCCCTTAACCTTTCCTTTCCTTTGTTGGCGTTTTTATAACCGTTTTACAAAATTTTCAGTCTAAATTATCTAATGCCCTCCTCCCCTTGAACTTTACGTAACATGTGAACAGCTCCTATAATGTTTTCAGATATCTGCTCTAGTTAATTGAGTTTTCTTCTCCTTTAAAACCCAACACAATAACAAAAACATCGAAATCAGATGTTAGACACTATCAGAACAAAATCCATAAAAATAGTCACGAATTGTGTGTTAAGTTTTCTTCACAATAATATGTTAAGCAAATGTTCTAAAATAATTGAATTATTTACGACTCAAACTATTACGTTTGGAAGACAATTTGCTCTTTTCGAAAAAAATTTTGCTTTTATTTAACACTCGGCTGAATTTTTTTTTTATCAATATTAAAGTAAGGAATGACGAACTCATAGAAAATTGATGAAGATGCAATTATTGCTCATAGAGTTTTAATTAACTTAAACGACCCGAAATTTTATTGAATAGTAAAAAAGAAAAGTCACGAATGACAAAGAACTTGCAGACAAAGCGAATTTTCTTATAAAATGCCTTTCGGCGCCTTTTCTTACAAAATGCCTCTATATTGTTGGAATGAGGAAGTATTGCTACAAATTGTTTGTCATTCGTGATTTTTCTTTTTAATATTAAATATTATTATCAAATAAAATATAAAATGGTGGGTCGTTTAAATTAATTAATTGGTACGAATTCGTCATTAGTTACAAGAATTTTTATTCTCAAAATTCAGACGAGTATTGAATAAAACCCAAATATTTCAAAAATAACTAATAGTGTTTTAATCGCAATAATTTTAGTCTTAAATAATTCCACCATATTAGACCATTTGCTTAAAATGGCATTGTAAAGCAAAAGGAAGTTGTAATTCGTGACTTTGGGGCTACTCACACATTATGAAACGCTCCAGAAGGGTGGGAGGATATTTAAGAATTTGTTACGGATTAGATAATAGAAAGATTAGATAATAGAGGGGACGTATAAAAACTACGAAAATAGCGTTACGAAATATATCGCACCCTAAATACAAAAGGGTCACAACTCAAAATTTTCCAAAACTGACTTTTTTCCATAAATTAATACAGAGTACACATCTCTAACTACTGCAAAAATTTCTTTCACATCACTATCTTCTTTAACTGGAAAAATACAGTTATGTCTATTTTTATGTTAAGTGTGTTGCTTCTGCACATAAACAGTTTTTTGTCTCTTCTGAAAATTTTAGTATTTTGAGTTGTGACCCTTTTGTATTTAGGGTGCGATATGTATAGCCCTTGTTAATGAATATGGATTTTGATGGGTTAGTTTCTACTATTTGATTTCGGTGTTTCTGTCATGCTTTTAGGGCTTGAAGTAGAAGAAAACTTAATTAATCGGAGTGGAAATTCAAAAACTTTATAGAGAAAAATTTAAACCAAACGAAAACGGTATGCAGGATATAACCAAAAAAGCAAAGCAAAGGAAAAGAGAATTGCTTTTAAAACAATTTATTTCATTTATTAATTTTTTCAGTCAGACTTGCCGTCAAATTAAAAAATAAATAAAAACTAATACATACATTAGGTTGGCTCGATTTGTATAAATATAAATAAATAAATAAAAAATCGTAGTAAAGGAAAAGATTGTTCGAATAATTTTAGGCAACATTGCACTGGAAGCTTTAGGGCCAAAATGTATTTCGGGCTTGCGGAAATTCCGAAATATGTTGTAGTTCCTATAAAGAAAACCAGTAGTAAAGCCCAAACCCCTGCGAATCCATTTGTTATTTTTGTATATAGATTTTAAAATCTTAAGATTCGAATTTAAGCTCAAACTTACTTGCTCTCATTCAAAACCGATGTGTGTGTGTATTTTAATATCTCACGAACTGGCGTGCAATTGTTTTTAATATACATAGTGCATTAAAAAGGTATTGCAATTAAGCTAAAATAATCTGACAAAGTTCCTCCTACTTAATATTCATTTCATTACTGTCACTAAAACCCCCTTTTATAACTTTCATATATATTCATAAATTTTCAATTAATAGAATGATGATGGTGGTCAAAAATGCCATGCTAAAGTGTCGCAACGCGTTCGGATTAAATTTGTTGTACGACTGACAACTGTTCTCTTAATTTTATGATGACAGCAGAAGCCCTACGCAAGGGTGTGGGTTAAATGGAATTTAAGCAAAAAAAAAAAATAAGCGTGAAAAAATAATAAAAAGAAGTCACCAACCAACCAACTGACATACTCATATACGACAGCAAAACCGCAAAAGTTTATGGCAATTTTATTGATAAATATGGACAAGAATTTTCTAAAAGTTACAAATAAACACATATAGATTCACACATACGAGTATAAAAATACTCACACAGAAAAACACATTTTATAGTATCCATTTTATACACAATGTTAAAGTAAAAGAGCGTTAGTTGGAGCGTGTTTAAATGTGAATTGCAAATATCTCATACAATGATACAAAAAGTCATAAATACAGCCATATAAATTTTACGATGTAACTGAATACAAAGCAGCAGATATTTTCTTTATTTATGCACATGTTTATGTGCACATGTAGAGTGTATGGGACAGTGTAAATGACTAGAGGTATAAATACCCAGCAGCGAAAAGATTTAGTATGCAGGCCTTCTGGAAGCCCTTATTTGTCTGACACAAGGCCTTATTACGCTATTTTATACTCATAAATTTTTTAGCCAGCCAAAGCTTTCTGCGTTCCCTTCTTCAACAGGACTGGTAGATGGTCTTCTTCAGCAGTTTACTTCTTTTATTCTTTTCACTTTTTGCATTTTTATTTAAGGTTTTTGTATTTGTTGGTTTGTCTTTGCAATGAGATTTTTTATTTATTTTTTTTTTTTTTGAAACAGTTTATCGGTTTTGTTGCTAAAAAATGTGTTGCTAAAAAATTTGTGTAAAAAACATCCTATTTGCACATAGAAAAATTTCAAAGTACAATCGTCGAAAACCAGGTTAATTTAACATTTTTCGGTAGGGATTTTGCTTCATAGGCGTTTCATGTTAATTCAACATGATTTACAATAATCTTGAAGGAACATTTATATTTTTGAATTAACTATATTTCATTTTGATTTAATATTGCAGTACAGTTAAATCAAAATTAAGTTGATCTTGAAATAATACGAAAAATCATATTAAATTAAAGTTATTTCGAGTTGAAATAATGCGAATTTGATATTGGAACAACACGAAGAATCATGTTCCATCAAAGTTTTTTCAAGTTGAAACATTGTGAATTTGATATTGAAACAACACTAAGAATCATGTTGAATTATAGTTATATCAAGCTGAAACAACATGACTTTAATGTAGCTATTAGCATAGACATCAGAAAACTTTATGTTGTAGTTGGCTGCCCCAGCCAAGATTCAAACTTTACTTTAGCTATACACTAAATAAATAACCATCGTTGTAAAATGAAGTTCATTTTATTTTTACGTAATTTTATTTTAAACTGAATAAGTCTGAAATTTTTATTATTTCGGCTTTTTAGTTCAATATTATTGATTTCGACAGGGCGCTACACCGTCTCATCAGCGTTCTTGATCACTTGTACCATTTATGAAGGTGGATGCTTTTTAGAAGGAAACATCAGCTATTTTACATATTTTTGACATTTTCATTTTAATTCAACATGATTTAAATAATTATTTAACATAAAACTTATTTGAAATTAAAGTGATAGTCGTGTTGATTTAAAGTGAAATGTAACGTTTATAACAAAGTTCTTTTAACAGTGAAAAATTTCAAAGCAAAAAGATTTAAGGTCAGATGAATAGATTTGCATTTAAAATTAATATGAAAGAATGCTAATTTTAAACCAGCAGCAGTATATTTTCATTGGTAATTCGTTTTTTATCGTCTATATAACCGACACATGTAAGAATAACCAACAACAAGTCACACAACAAGCACAACAGTGAACTGTAGCAATGAAAAAAGCAAATGAAAACTAACAAATTTAAACGACAAACTATTTCTTGCAAATTTAATACGATTTCAAATCACAATTGCGTCCTGTTGATTTTACATTCCCTTTTTTTCTGTGTGTAGAAGTGTAGAAGATAGGCCTTCCTTAGAAGGCAAGCAAGCAGGAGTACTATATCAAAAAAAAAAAAGGTCTAGGAAGGCCTTATATATGAAGGCTTCCGAAAATTCGCCGCTGGGTAAATGTTTGCATGCATATAATATGTGTATGCTCATATGTTTTTATGTGTGTTTGTATGTGAGGAAGTAAGTGATGTACTCATATGCTGAATAAAATTACTTGTATTATAGAAAATAAAAACAAGAAAACAGGTCATTCATATGAAACATTTTAATACTTACATACCACACATATTGCACACATTTGTGTCTATTATATATGATCCTCTACATATGTATGTATGTAATTTTGTAAGCATATAGTATGTTTTTATCTTGATACGTGTATAAATTTTATTGAAATATGTTTTACTCGTTCGTACTCATCTATACAATTTATTTCTACTGAAAAGTTTTCGCAGCCCATTAGAGAATATAAGAAATTTGACAATTTTTTAAAATCGAAGAAATCAGAGAAAAATAGATACAGCTTTTTAGTTTTTCTCGAAATTTTTTATGTAAAAATAGCGTATAACAGTGTATAATATAATGCTTTTGAAGTAATTTTTTTATAATATTTTTTTCATTTAGAAGAAGTTTTGAGAATAGTGCAATACCATACACTGGTTTATACTATGTATGTATTGCTTATACTTAATATTATTTATACTTATTACTCATGCGCGAAGTGGTTCAGAAGCTTTTTACTTTAATGTCTCTATGGGGTCTTTTTTACATACACATAAATATCCAAGTATACCTAAAATCGTGTGTGTATGTTAAATAACTGTATGCGTTGTGTTATAAAGTTTGACAGAAATGCATGAATGAATGGAAATTTCAACATTTTTATATCTCTGTTGAGCTTTCATTCGTCTGTGTACGTGAATGTACATTTTGATAAGCGAATGTGTGTTTGGATGGGTGTAAATATCTGCATCGGCAACTTCATTGTGTTATCTACCTACTCTATATATAACTCTTATACCGTTTGCTACAATCTAACTAATATTTTAGTTCTTTCAAGATGTTTGTCACACAGGCATATTTCTTAGAAAATATAAAAATTTTTTTATATAAAAAATATTTTTTTATATAAAAAAAATTAGTTTTTATAAAAATTTTAAAAGAGTGTAATTTTGTTGCATAGTGTTATGTATGCAACAAAATTACACTTTTTTCTTGAGCTTTGATCACTACCATATTTTTGTGTTTATTGACCCCGAACTACAAAAATAGTCGAAACTTAAAATTCTATGGATACGTTTTTTTCATTTTTTCTAAAATTTGTGATTTTATCATAACTTGGGATTAAGTGGTCCAATTTTATTACAAAAAACACTAGAGAACTTGAAATAAAACTACCTCTAAGCCGTTTTAAAATCTTTTTCATATACTCAATGGTTTCGGAATTATTCAGGCCGCAATGATAAAAAATATAATATTTTTTGTGAGAAATTGGAAAATTTTTATTTATTAAAAATTTATAAAAAATCAAAAAAGGTTAAACTTATCATTTCCCTTAACTGATCATGATGCCCTATATATACTCCAAACAACATAAGCTTTGAAATTTATTATTTCGGCGTTTTAGTTAATTAATTGAATAGATGTAAATTCAAATTATTATTAAGAGGGGAATGTTCGAATATTCTAAATGCACTCAAACAGCTAGGAAAATCAGTTTAATCATACATAAAACAAACAAACAGCTTTGATCGTTGGCATTGATACAAATGCCCACCAAAGCAAAAACAAAATTATAATAAGAGTTTTTTGAGTGTTCAATTAAATCAGATAGAGGTGACTTTAGCTAAGCAAAATTGAGTTGAAATAAAATGAATGTTAAAATTTACAGAAAACCTCTTGTATTCTTTTCCATAACAAAAATTTGTTAAATAGCTAATGTTTCCTTATAATAAGCATCCACCTTCATAAGCGGTAAAAGTGAACAAGCACGCTGATGAGCGGCCTGTCGAAATCAGTAGTACTGATCCGTTCTTCTAATCCAATTGATTATTCGAACAATTCACTCATAATAATAATTTTAATTTACATTTTTTCAAATAATGAAATAAAAAGACGAAGTAATAAATTTTAGACTTATACCTTTCAATTCAAAAAATAAATTACGTAAAAACATAAGCTTCATTTTATTTTATTCATAATAATAAAGTGAAGTTTTGAAAAAACTACGAATATTTACACTGACAAAAAAATCATTTTTTTATAATAAGGTTATAACGACTGATTCTGGTAGAGGCCACAAAAAAATAAATACGTGTACCGGCGTTTTGAAAGTTTACATTATGGGGGGAGCTAAACTTCCTTCACTTTTGCACATAGTTATACTGACTCCGTGTAGGATATCTTTGAGGACTTACTTTTAAGTATAAGATGTGTTTAACAGTTTCATATAAAACACCACAAGAAACATTTTTCAGAAAAATTTTAAATCTATAACTCTTCGCTGTATGGGTCTTTTATCCCTTTCTTAAAAAAAATGTGGATAAATCCACTTCATTGGCGGTATAGCGGCCTCCAGTGTTTCACGAAAATATTTGCCAGGAGATTCTATTATAAGTCTTTAAAGTCAACTTGAACGCCAGAATTCATTCAAAGTTTAACAAGTGCTTAAGGTAATTGCCGCCAAAGAGCACTTGTTTGCCCCTTTTTGAAAAAAAGGGCAAAAAGACCCATACAACGAGGAGTAAAAGGTTTAATATATTCTTCAATATTGATCTTCGTAGTGTTTTATATAAAAGTTTGGAGCACATCTTATACCTAAAATGTAGGGACTAAAAAATTTCCTATGTCGATTCACTATAACAATGTGCAAAAGGGGCGAACGCTAAATTCCCTACCATGAATCTCAAGCCAAAGTACGTATGATTAATTTTCGTCCCCTCTGCTAGGATCAGTCGTTACAACCTTATAATTTTTTTTTTTTGTTCTATACAGTGTTGCTGTATTATATTTCCGATTGGTTCCTAGTCTTTAAGCCCCTTTTAAGAGAACTTTTACCTCTTCTAGAATTCGCTATGGTTGTTTGTAACACTTAAATTTTTTTACTACTGATGTTGATGCTGTTGTAGTTTGGGTTGTTGACGTTGTTGTATATGATGTTGTATAATCCTTCACTTGTTTGCTCGTTCGCTATTACTCACACTAACACACATACATATGACATGGTTTTGGTTGTTTATTTGGTTTATTTTATGACCATAAACCGTTGCAATGAACAAAATAGTAGAACCAAAACGATGAAGAAACTTACAAAGCTGTTTTGTACTCAAAATATTGTACAGGGATAAACAACACACATCCATAGATAATATATATATGCATTTTAACACACATAAACATATGTGAGGATACGTGCTTGTATCGAAAGAGTCATAGACACGTGTATGAACTACTGCTGCTTTATGTCTGATCAGCCATTTATTCACATATTTTTCTTTTGTTGTTGTCTTCTCTTAAAGCAGGAATAATATGACTGAATATGGTTTATGTGTATGAATGTGTGTTAACGTATGTTAGAGTGTATGTGTATTGTTGTGAATATGTTTCTGTGCACGTACAAGCCAATTCAGGCAAACACATCATTCTCTATACTACTCCACTTCAATGTAAACATATTTTAGATACAAATGTTCATATGTATGTATGTATGCATGTGTAAAGATAGCTTCATTTATACTCGTATACAAGGAATACGTTCAGTTAAACAGGGAACCTATGAAAGTCTAGCTAAAAATAACAAAATTAATTTTTGTCGATTTTCTAAAAAGAGTTTATATTCATGGTGACCAAATTTTGTAGTTCATATGAAGCTGTGCTTTTACACATCAATTTGTATAGACATGGAGTATTATTCACTTAATAGTAATCGAATTATTTTCATAACTTATTAAAGTTTCAAACACACTTTACAGGAGTAATAGTTGCAACAAAAAAAAATCATTTTGATACGATCGAGTGATATCAAAACGTCTTCCCGCTAGAATGATTGTGTTGTTTGGTGTCGTAACTTCAGATTTCGTTAGAATCGAGCAAAAACAATAAATTTGCTTTATAATTCTGCCAAAAAAAACCGACTTCAATGCAAAGACCTTATAGAACAGGTTACAAAACGGACACGATCTTGTGTTAGATCAAATGGTGTGTTTGTCTACAAATGGTCAAAATGGGTAAAAAAAATGGCGGAGTTATGCGATAATTAATATATCGGGCTGCCACTTTGTCCACCAGATTTTCACTTCTATTGGATCAAACTGCAAGCAAACCATTTCAAACAAAAAAGATTTTTGAAATTGGTCCATAAATAGAGGATTATGCGCTAAACAATATTTCCGGGGGTGAAAGTGGTGTGTGAATGCCCCACAGATAGTTTGCATGTAGTTATATTGGCACCATTGTTTCGTATTTTAGCGAGTGTAAGGTCTCCCGAATTTACCATATATTCATTCGTAGAATTATATTCGTCGTAGTAATACTTTGTATTTTAGCATTATTTCGTATTTTAGCGAGTGTAAGGTCTCCCGAATTTACCTCATATTCCCTCGTAGAACTATTTCGTATTTTAGCGAGTGTTAGGTCTTCCGAATTTACCTTATATTATATTATTTTATATTTTAGCGAGTGCTAGGTCTCCCGCATTTACCTTATACTAATCGTAGTATTACTTCATATTTTAGCGAGTGTAAGGTCTCCCGAATTTACCTTATATTCCTTCGTAGAACTATTTCGTATTTTAGCCAGTGTAAGGTCTCCCGAATTTACCTTATAGTCACCGTCGTAAGAAACCCCAGATTTACCCCATAGTCACTATAGAGCATTTCGTACTTCGGCCGAGCATAAGGTCGTATCAAACGAAGCATATTCGTGCGAGTTGCAGTTTCATAACCGAAAACTGTGTTCACACAATAACACCCTTAAGCATTAGTCTCAAAGGAAGCAGACCTTTGACACGACCCTGGACAGACTGAGTCATACCCCAGCTGGAAAAACAAACTGCATTACAATGGCGCCCGAGCAGGGACCAAACTGCATGTAACCCTTTTCAAACAAAATAATAATAAAGAAAATCGGTTCACATATGACAGACTTATGCTTGGAGTAGGCAATTTCCTCAACGGTTTTCGAAAAAAAAAATATGCAACAAAACTGCAAGCAAACCCTTTCAAACAAAAAATAAACAATTCAAAGTTATTTAACTATTTGGCTTAAATTCTTTTTCAATTTAATCTTTCGATTAGAATATTTTTATTTTAGAAAGAAACTTTAGAGCATGTAAATATTGAACATTCAAAGAAAACTTTGGCTGTACGAAAGTTTGAACTGACATCAGATGTTTCGAGACCGCCACGTCTTCTCATCGGAGCTCTTTTCCACCTAGACGACACTAACAGCGAAGGCAACAACAAACAACCAACCAGCAAAAATCCTATTACCATGTACAGATGAGTCGCCCTGTCGAGACTATCTTCGGAAACAAAGGTTCAGAACTTCAGTAAGTGCTTTCTTATCATGATCAACGTTTTTTTAAAGATTTTTGATTTCTGTCTTACCAGCGTGGAGTATCATCGATATGTCTATTATAGCCCAACTTTTTTTGAACTGGTTTAGAAATGAAAAAGCTTAAAAAATTTTTAACATGATAAGAAAACCCTTAGTGAGGTTCCGAACCTTTGTTTACCAGAAAATAGTCTCGAATTGATAGAAGGTAATAGGATTTTCGCTCGTTGGTTGCTGCTGCCTTCGCTGGCAGTGTCGTGGAAAAGAGCTCTGATGAGAAGAAGTGGTGGTCTCGAAACATCTGATGTCAGTTCAACCTTCCGTACAGCCAAAATTTTTCTTTCTTGGTTCAATACATATTTACTTGCCTTAGAATTTCTTTCTAAAATAAAAATAATTTAATCCAAAGATTAAATTGAAAACCAACTTATGCCAAACTAATTAAATAACTCGAAATTAGCGGAAAGTTCCACGGATGACATGCAAGATCAATTGTATGCTATATTTTTTTTTACAAAAAAATCGTAACAGGGTTGGAATTCTACGAAGACTTCTAGGCTACTTTGCCCTAAAATGAATTTCGACCTTGCCGAATATCCAAAATATGTTGTAACTTACTTACTTGGTATAGAACCGACCAATTTTGGTATGGTAGTTCAGTCTTGTGCAACTAGCATTAGACCAAAAAATTAGAGGCCTAGCCCGAGTGCTTATTAAATTATAACGCCTTTTTTTATAGAAAAAGTTACAAAAATTGCATGAAGCAGTTTGTTGATCCCTCAGCGTATAATTAATATTTAATCAATACATTAAACAATAATACTCATACGCCATCGTGTATTTAGACCAGAGGTCATCGCAAAGAGAAGCACTTAAAATGCGAATGTATTGGTGTTTTTGCAAATGCTGAAAAATGAAGAGACATGAAACTACTCAGTTGAGATCTATTTTTTTCTTTTCAATCTCAACTATGTGTTTTATTTTTATCATAAAAAAGCAACGGCGACCTGCTTGT
Source organism: Panzeria rudis (assembly GCA_956483635.1). Classification (NCBI taxonomy): domain Eukaryota; kingdom Metazoa; phylum Arthropoda; class Insecta; order Diptera; family Tachinidae; genus Panzeria; species Panzeria rudis. Next base: position 175,538,086 of record OY101448.1, read on the forward strand.
TTGAAAGCTATCATACAACTGAATGAAATTATAGTTTCGTACACTCTTTGTAGTGAGTTTCGTGAGCAGTCAGTAATGTTGTATATGTGAAAATGACGAAAAGTACTCGGGCACCGGTGGCTTTGTATGGTGATGTTTGATATAGGCAAACAGAGGCTCGTTTTTTACGAACCAATTTACTTCCAACATACATATGTTGAAATTTCCGAAAGCTCGAAATCCATTTTAGATCCATAGTTGTTCCTAAGCCAAAATTGTTTAGAATCATTTTTGTACAAGGATTGCGACCTGTGTGACTTACAGAGGCGTTGGTATTTGCTAAAACTCACTCGGTGGTGAGGCTAAAGTGAGTTAATGCCGTCATACATACATACGTATATGTATCTTACAATTTTCGCTAAAACCAGTCCTGATATATTTATGTAGAGATATGTGTACTTTCATATGTGTGAATGTATGTATTTATGTATCAGTGCTATTGCTGGGTATTATAATATTTTTTTTATTTATTTTTCCTCTTCTTTCAATGTATCTACAATTTCTGTGTTTCTGTCCAATTTTATGAATGTTCAGATATTATATGTGCGTGTGTATATAAAGATATGAATGTGTTTGTTAGTGTGTTTGCATAAGTGTTTGTTAGACTTAAGTTTTACCATATCAGCTCGCCATTGTTGTATATGCCTGTTGTGTTGTCTGTCTGCTTACGAGTTTATCTGAGTATCTCTATGAAACTATAACTACAAGGATGTGTGTACTTGAATCTTCATATAAATTTTGTGTGTAAATGTTTATGTGTGTATATTTGTTGATTGTATCCTTAACTCGTTTTGGTTCCGTTTTCCATTCATTCATTCGTTTATTTTTTTTTCAGTTATGTTGTAGTATTGTGCTTCAAATCTTAAATGACTTAAATTTGCTATTTGTATGCATTGAATGCTGCATGTGTAGGTATGCTTATTTATTGTTGTGTATATGTTCAATACTTTATAGATATGTATGCTGTGTATTTGCGCATATGTTGTATGTCCCTGTGTTTGTAATAGTACGAGTATATATGTTATGATTAGATCCTTTTTTTTTGTACATTTATGGTTATGAATTTTTGCGAGCTATTTGGATACGTGTTAGCGTTTATATGTTACATTCAAGTTATTTGTTTATATATATTTATGTATATGTACACAACTTGGACCTGAATGTAGAAGTTATTGTAAATGTGTTTGTTTTTCTCCACTCTTCAAATACACACTTCAGTACTGGTTATTAATACAATTCCAATGCAGATTTGTACAAATACGAGACAGGTTCATTTATAAGTGGTATTACAGCGTGTTTGTTAAGAGAAAATTTAAATTCAGTTCACAAAAAATTATTTAATAGAATAGGGAAATAAGAATAATACTACGGGACTCTGGATAATTTTCATACATATTAAATGTAAAAATTAAATAAATTAACATTTAGGTTCTTCATTATTCTATTCTTATTCAATTTACATGTAAAGGCCCAAAATGGCCACAGCCAGCTGCTGGTCGTGTTTCAGAATTACCTGAAAAGGATATTTTAGGAAAACAGTTGAATAACAATTCGAATTTAAATAAAAATTTTGCATCATAAAATAAAGTTTTAATAAGTTTTGATGCAATATTGAGGAGCAATATTATTCCATTAATTTAACTTATTTTTGTAATTTATTTTTGTTTACACTCAGTTGAGCCTGGATGAGAGTGAGCCGAAAAAAACAAGCAAGATAATGCATGAGCAATATTTTAATCGTGAACGTGCATGATCATGATTCCATCTACTTTACACTGATTAACATTCATCAGCACTTGGCAATATAGATAAGGAAATAACTAGGAAATTTTGTTGCCTTCTGGTCATAATCGTAGACTTAATTCAAAATAAGGAACGTATGGAAGGTAGGCAAACTTCCTTCCTTTCCTTTCGTCAAATTTCAATTTGTTTTTACTTTTACGTCAATCGCCAATCTAGTTAATTTGTCTATTTACAGCAATTCCTCTAACTAAGCAGATGTATGACAGGACTACCACCTCTATTATTTTCTAATGTAACTTTTGTAGAAATGAGTTTTATTCGAATAATATTATTCGAATAATTTTAATCGATAAAATGTATTTGAATATTTTTTTTTATTTATTGTAAGCTAAGTCAGTGAATATGTCTACATGTCGTGGATGCCTATTCACAATAATTAAAGGTTAACTGATGAGTTGGGATAAGCACCAACGAAATGCAGCCATATAGAGTGACTAAACCTACAATAAATAAAAAATTTTATTCGGAAAACTTTTAATCGATAAAATTTATTCGCTGATGTTTATCCGAATCATGTTTTATAAAAATTGTTCTAAAAATTTTTAATTATTTTTATTCGAATATGTGTACCTCTGTTCGAATAATTTTCTACAAAAATTTTTATTCGAATAATATAATTCAAGCCTAATTCCTTAAATAAGTTTATTATTCACCTGTATTTTTTTTTTCAAATAAAATTTTGCGAGAAATATTTATTCGAGCAGTTTTTATACAAACATTTTTTAATCGAATAATTTTATTTGATAAACTATTTTTTCATTTGTAGAACTTTTCGAACTATTTTCTAAGAATATTTTATTTTAGGCAACACGAAAGAACTGTGACAGTTAAAATCAACATTTATATATCGATTTTCATGAAATTTGACTTATTTTATTCGTAAGACAGTGGTGGTCCTTAAAAACAAATAGTTTAGGAGTAAAGTTTTAGCAGCTTCAAATTTTTTATGAGTTTTTAGAAAGAAAAAAATGTTTTAATTTTGAATTAAAAAGCATTTATTGACGGTACTAACTTGGTAATTAATAACTTTAGAAGCGTCGATCAAAAAAAAAAAACTATGTTAAAAAAGTATGAAGCTAATTTTATGATGCATATTTTGGTTTCTTCTTGATCCAAATCAGTGTTGCCAGGTAAGTTTTTTCTTCTCCCCAAAAAAGTTTTAAAACTCCCTAAATTTAGTCTATTTTGAGAATAGACCCCCTAAATGTAAAAGTTTAAATAATGGTTTAACATCAAGTAAATTAACTTGACTCAGTTTCAATTTACGTACTAATAACCTTATCTGAATAAAGCGAAAACTCCCTAAATTAAAAAAAATCTTAAATTCCCCATAAAAATAATTTTATAATTTTTATTCATTCCTAGTATTATAAATGAGAAGGTTTGCATGTTTGCCCGACTATCACATGAAGAATGCTTAAGGGGTTTGAATGAAATTTGGTAGGCAGATGATAGCATGTGGCCCAGATCAAAAACGGGTAAGAATTGGTACTTTTGGTACTTTTTATTTTTTTGCAGCCGACGAAGTCGCGGGTAAATGCTACTAAAATATATGTTTCAAAAAAAGAATAATAATACTGTTACGGTATGTACATATCATCATATAAAATGCAAAAGGGCATATCATTATTTTAATAAAATTTTCAGGAAATAAAATGCTTTATAATAAATTCAGTAAAATGCGACTTTGGCTCGTACACGAAGGGTTCTATACGGATACCATATACATAAATATATTCCTTTTGCCTTTTTGGCGATTGTTTCGTTTTGGTGATTTTTTTGGTTTTTGGCTATTTTTTAGTTTTGGCGATTTCTTTCATTTTTGGCGATTTTTTTTTGTTTTTTTTTTTGCAATTTTTCTTATTTTTGCCCATTTTTTGTTTTGACGATTTTTTTAGTTTTGGCAATTTTTTAGTTTTGCCGATTTTTATTCCTTTTATTGATTTTTCAGTTTTTGGCAATTTTTTTAGTTTTGGGGAATTTTTCCGTTTTTGGCGGTTTTTGATTTTTGTTTGTTTTTTTGCGATTTTTTGTTAGTTTAGCAATTTTTTTCGTGTTGGCAATTTTTTTCGGTTTTGACGATATTGTCTTAAGCGCAACTTCATGACATTTTGTGCAGGCCTCTTGTGGACTCATAACATAGTCTCTTGTTTTATTGATACTCCACTGATACCGCGCCGAACATTCACTATTGATAACTTTTATAAGATTTTTACATTTCATACTACTGATTCGAATAAAAGTATTCAAATAAAAATTAGTCTAATAAATTAATAAAAATTAATCTTATAAATGTGTATTGAAATTACTCGAATTAAAAGGGAAGTGTTATTTATGTTTGCACTACATCAGAGCGTAAAAATCCCTCCGATTTCATACAAGTGATAACTGAAACTTCTCCTTAACATATTTCAACAGTTTCAAAACGAATAAAAAATTAAAGTCAGACATCTAACGCAAAAAAAGTTTGACCCTCTCAACCCACCATAAATAAAAATAAGAAATAATAAAAAGTTTGACATGACAGCATCAATGTCAATCTTTTGAAAATTTAAGCATAGAATTCTATAAATAAATCTATAATTGTTAATGTGTGAGTGAGCGCTTTTATTTCTTTTTATTTGAACTTCTAAAGAAACAACAACAAGTAAAAAATCAACTGTAACCCAAATGTTACAAAAAAAAATACCTTTTTTAAATCCATGCAATTTTCCTACAAATACAAATACCAATTGCCCACAAAAGGGTTATAATAGATTAGCTTACGGTGCTAGAGAGATGTGGGCGACTGAATAAATTTTAACTCAGACTCTTTTTGATTTTAGTTTTTTTTTCTCAAACAAGCAATACAAATGTAACCTTTTATCCTTTTCGCTTTTTTTGTTGCAAAGTTTTTGTTGCTTAATCTACAAACAAATTGAATAAAAGAATAAAAGGAAAAAAACTATTAACTATAGAAAAGAAGCAAGAAAATTATAGCCAAAGAAGGGCTAAAATATTGTTATTATTAAAATGTGTTTAAGAGTATGTGTGAGAGAGGGTGGACACTGCAAAAAACATGTCTAGTATAACTTAAATGTCAAGGGATGGATATATTTCTTTAACCCCAGCACTGTGGAGGTGGGCGTCAAATAAATGGTAATAAATTTATAACTGAGCTGTAGGTTCGGTTTCAGAGTATTTGATTAAGTGCTATTTTTAGCAATATGAAAATATATAAAAAAATATCTAATAATGTTTGAATTATGGCTGATTCTCATTCTAAACGTAATTTTTTTTTGTTTTTTTTTCACGTAAAACGGCCCTATCTATGCAAGGAAAAAATAATTTTCGAATTTTTAACAAAAATCTCTAAATTGATGTTTTTTAGAGAATGACAATTATAGAAAAAAATAAAAAAATACACTATTTAATATTTTTTAATCAATTTGACGCACTTTTAAATGATCATGCGAGAAACATGTTGGTCTCCCTCTTTGTATGTTTAATATTTCGGATTTCCTTTATTCCCTTTTTCAATATTAATAAAAACGCAAGCAAAGAAATTAAAAAACATGATTGATTATGGAGCTCATGTTTTAACTTTGATATTATAAACTTCTTATTCTTATGATTAGGAGTTTAATAAAATATCTTTAGTATTTGTATGAGATTTTTGGGTAAAGGTTCCCTGACGATTTGCATTAGCCCCAATGAAATGGCCATAGGAACTAGCTAATACCCCTCCATAATCAATTTCAATGTATTTTAATAAAACATTAATATTTTACTTAGAATGTAAAATATTAAGTCGGGAAAAAGCACGTTAAAAATTAAAATTAATTAATAAAAACCATTATCTCTGAAAAGAATACACTGTTTTTGCTAGAGTATTCTGCTGTCTATAATAGAACGAATAGAAAATAATTTAATGTCTTATTATTTTCTTATGAGTTTATCTTTATATTATTTATATTAATTAAATCACACCCGTCGGTCACACCAGTCTCATTTTAAAAATGGTTTTTTATATGAAAAATAAATTTCTGTCAAACTGTAAGTACACAATACTATTAAAAACACTTTGAACATATATCTATACCAAAATTATTGAGTACTTTGTAGTAAAATATTTACAGAATTTATACTGAAAGTCATAATTCTTATTTGTAAGGTCACACCCGTCCTAGCTTTCTGACGACCATTCTGAGCAGAAATCGTGGTCCATTAGTATCTACCCGTTATTCAACGACTTTAATCTTAATGTCCTTGCGAACCGCAACGTTTTTTTAAGTAAAAAATTTTATATTCTTGATTTATAAAAAATTGTCACGCCCGGCTAAATGGAATTATTCAAATGTTCTAAGTGAAATATGAGAAGGTAGGAGTCATCTTATAGTTTTCGCCTTATTCAATGGATCCTGAAATAAAATTATTATTTCGATTTTTTAACATTTTTGTGTATTGAACGTTACATTTGCTTTCGATGTTGTTCCGGGATTGATTTTCGCGAAAAAATACACAACAAAAAATCAGTATAGAGTTTGAAAGCACTATACTTCTACTCTCTAAAAACAAAACAGTATAAAAATCGAAGGACGAAATTAAAAGTTATGTCCACTTTTTCATTTTTGACTTGTTTTCACAAGGAAAAATACAAAATTTTTATGTTTTCAAAAAATTCTTTACGAACATTTACACATGAGTAAAAAGAAGGCTAAGTCTTCTTTCAAATAAGACTTATTCTAATAAAACAACCAAAAAAATTAAAAGTTATGTCAATTTCAAATAATTTGTCGTAGCAAACTACGACCAACCTAATACATTCTTCGATAATGTAACAACCCACAGTGCGGTAGAAGCAAATTTTTTTTAACAGAAAACCAGAAATTTGTTAACAGATAATATTCTTCGTATCGTTTTTAACCTTCAGCTACTGTTAACTATTTTTAACATTTTTTAACTTCCTAAAATTTATAAATATTTTATATTAAATTTTTTTTTACGTAACGCTCAATACATTTTTATACGAATTAAATATTTTTTCAAAATACACACTTTATTTTGAATTCAATACAACTCAGATGTATAATCTTCGATGTATTTTAACATAACCTCCTCAGGTTACTAAGAAAATTTCAATTATATTAAAAAAATATGGATAACACTCAATACATTTTTTTGGATACCAACAATAATTGATTGATGAAAAGTTTTGCAATAAGTACAAAGCAACCCTGTTATTTTAGGGTATGTTGTAAATGCAATTTTAATAATTACACTGACTAATGAAGCGTACTTAAAAAGCGTAACGCTCAATACACAACACTGCGCACAACAACAATTTACAAAAAATGGAATTTCTAATTTTTTTCAAAAATTTTATGTGTAAAATAAGATAAGCAAGTGAAAATATTCTAAAATCGTTATAAATTTAATTTCGTTTTTGAAACAATTCATACTTTTTTAAATTGAAAAATCAACAGCATACATTTTGCATGAAGAGCGTAAATACAGTATTTTCTTTCTTCGTTTTTAACACATAATGGACAGTATTACTCAAAAAAAATTATTACATTTATTTATAATCTATTAAAGCAGTTTTCATTTTAAAATTAGTTTATTTTATGAAATATTTTACTATACTTTTAAGGGACACGAAAAAAGCATTTGAAATGAAAATCAGATATACGAAAGTTACAATTTCCAAAATGTTTTTCACCACCATCGTCATTAAGTTTAGCCCACTGTAATGCAGTCTTTGGCTAAGCTCTTCACCTTCGCAGACAATGTTTTGTAATGTTGACCTCTTTTGTGGACGATCCAAGTTCTTAATAAATCTGCCCATGTATTTTGCCAACGACGCCACTGTGCCATTTATTGTGTAGTTGGCAAGTGACCGTTGTGTTATTCACAACAAACACACTCAAGTATTCTCATGGATATATTTTTTTTTTATTTATTTTCTTTAAAACTTTTCTTCCATATCACTTTCATACCACCCGTATTAAAATATGTTCATTGTCCTAACCCCTTATATTTCCTTTTGATCCTCTATTTTTCCCAAGAGTTTTGAGTTCACTTAATACATTGTTATTTTAACATTTATTTTTATTTTGGGTTTTTGCCACAAATTTTTGCAGTAAATAAGAAACTAAATAAAATTGCTTATTTAAAATGATTTTTGATCAAAAGGAATTGCTTGAATGTTAGAAAAAAGCTAAAAAGTAAGGCAGTACCTTGAAGACTATGGTAAAATTCAAAACAAAAGTTTAATAAGAAATATTTAAACAGTTTGTAAATAAGGATAGTTTGTATAGTTCTTGGAAAAAGAAAACCGAGCACATAACAGGCGTGGTGCAGCCCACTTTTCTTATAATGCTGTATAGGCCCGGGAACTTAATGTATAAGCATCTTGAGAATCGGATATGTAAAAATAGCTGTAAAAGAATATTTATTTCATTTAAGCGTGGTACTGCTCACTTTTCTGATAAAAATTTTATAATTTCAAAAGATCTAATAGAAGTAGTTGAAAAAGACTTTACTTCGCATGGGCGTGGCGCTGCCCACTTTTTGTTTTGTTTTATTGTTGTACTGTTTTATTCTTCCAGGAACTTAATGTGTGTGCAAAGTTTCTAAAGAAGTGGTAAGGTAGAAGTAGATGAAAAGGAACATTTATTTCGTTTGCGCTGGAAATTGCCCACTTTTCTAATCATAATATTGTAACTTGACGAGATCTAAATAAATGTGCAAAGTTTTATGAGAATCGCTTTAGTAGCAGCAGTTGAAAAATATTATATACTTTGTATGGGCGTGGAGCTGCCACTTTATAAGGTTCCGTACACCAAAAGTGTAAAGGACCCTATTGTTTTCGCTACGCTGTCCGTCTGTATATCTGTCTGTCACAGGCTGTTTTCGCGGGAACCGTGAGAGCTACAGACCTGAAATTTTAACAGAATATGTAAAACTTTGGCCGGTACAACAATAAATATATGACAGTTAAAAATTAAAGGGTATTCTAAAGCGAGCAACGAAACATGTTGAAATACTAACGTAATATACAGACACTTATATATAGGCACTTTAAATTTTTAAAGTAAGTGTTTATTGGTGTAGTCTGTAGAACAAACTACACCATATAACACTGATATTTAAAATAATGAAAATTAAAGGGTGTTCTATCAGTTAATGTAATTATGACTATGTAAATTAGAAAATTTGTTGTATATTTGAAACCGTAAGAGGCAAACTTGAAATTTAAAAAAACGCTAAAACTAAAAAATTCCAAAATTAAAAATATATCAATTTAAAAAATCGCCAAAATGAAAAAAGCGCTTAAAGGAAAAAATCAATAAAACTAAAAGATCGGCAAAAAAATAAAAAAAAACCAAAAACCGAAAAAAGTCGTCAAAACGAAGAAAAGCACTAAAACCTAAGAAAATCGTTAAAACTAAAAATATTGTCGAAAAACGCATAAATCTTTAAAAATGGAAAAAATCACAAAAACGAAAAAAGCGCCAAACCAACAAAAAACCAAAACTGGAAAAATCGCCAAAACCGAAAAAATCGCCAAAACGAAAAAAGTTTCAAAACCAAAAAAAAACCCCCCTAAAACTAAAAAATTACCAAAAACCAAAAAAAATCCGCAAAATAGAAAAAAGCGCCAAAACTTAAATAAATCGCTTAAACCAAATATATCGTTAAAAAGCGAAAAAAACGTTTAAACAAACAAAAAACGCCAAAACCAAAAAAATCGTTAAAACTCAAAAATTCGACAAAAAACGAAAATTTGCAACAAAAAAAATCAGCAAAATGAACAAAGGGCCAAAACCAAAAATCGCCAAAACAACGAAAAAAGTTAAAAGATAATAAAAACTAAAATTAAACAAAAAGGGCAAACGGAAAAATTGCCAAAATAATAAAACTAAAATTAAACAAAAAGCTGAACGGAAAAATTGCCAAAATGAAAAAAGGGCAAAAACGGAAAGGGATAGATGTGTATTCGTATGGAACCCTTCGGGCTTCGGGTGCGAGCCAAAGGTCTCACTTTACTTAACTTATTTTAACATAATTTTATATTGTCCCGGAAATTTAATGTGTTTGCAAAGTTTCTTAAAAAATGGAAAGAAATAATATTTATTTCTTAAACTTCATTGGGGCATATGCCACTGCCCACTTTTCTGTTCAATATGTTTTAATTTCAAGATATCTAAATATGTCTCAGAAGTTTCATAAGAATCCGTTTAAAAATAATTGTTCAAAAAGAATAGTTACTTTCAATGGGCGTCGCACTGACCACTTTTGTGGTCACAATGTTGTATTGCACCGGGAACTTAATGTGTGTGCAAAGTGTCTTAAGAATCGGTTAAGTAGAAGTAGTTGAAAAAGAATATTTATCTCTTTTGTGGTGTGGCACTGCACACTTTTCTGTTCAACATGTTGTAATCTGAAGAGAGCTAAATGTGTGTGCAAAGTTTCACAAGAATTTGTTCAGTAAAAGTTGTTGAAAAATAATATTTACTTCGCATGGGCATGCCACTGCCCATTTTTTACTCATGATGTAGTGTTGTAACGGCAACTTAAGAGCGTGCAAGGTATTATAAGATCACGGTTAAAAAATAATGTGTATCTTTTTTTTTGTGGGCGTGACACTGCCCATTTTTCAACGGTGCCAATTCCAATGTACATCCCTTCAAGTAAAACAAAATAGTCCGAAGCTGGTTTTTAAATAGCGGAGTTCTGCGAGGACACACATTAAAAATTGCAAACGACGCGGCTGTGTCCACAATAAACGCGAATATGCACAACATTTTTTTTTATATTTTTATCAGCTCTAGTTTTCGAGATATACCGTTATGTCAAAAATGAAGTCACTTGCACGATATTTATTAACATAACTGAAAAAAGGTTTACTCTATTCAGTAAAAAAAAGCCCAAATTTAGCAAAAAAATTGTATTTCAGCCGAGAAAACATTGTTTTCGAATCTGCCGACTAGTTGCAGAGATATCATAAAAGTTTTAACCTAAAAACTACAAATTGTATAAGAAATTTAAAAATTTTTGTTTTTAAAAATTCTTAAAAAAAATAAAAACACACCAACGATCTCATGTAGCTAAATATATCATGTAGCTAAATATATTCTTAAGATAACGAGACATTTTTCGTTGAAATCGGTGCACCACTTTAGATTTTATTCACAATTTAGTGAGAGAGTATTTTAAAATTTTTAATGAAATTTTTAATTTTTAGTCTTAAAATTTTACGATATCTCTGAAACTAATAGACAGATTTAGCAACAATGTTTGCTTGGGCTAAAGATAATTTTGTTGTGGAATTTCGTTTTTCTTTTTTACTGCATAGGGCGAACCCTTCTCCCACTTATGCTAATATATGTCGTGCAAGTGTCTTCAATTTTGCCATAACGCTATATCTCGAAAATTAGAGGTGATAAAAAATCAGTGCAGGTTTGCGTTCAGCGGCCTAAATAACTAAAGAGACAGCTTTTAGCTTTAGGGAACGAATAAGTGTAATTATTTTGAAATTTTAATTGTTATTGAAATTTTTCGATATTGATGTTTATCAGTGATGCCAATTTAGCCAAATTTCTGGCTAAATTTAGCCATTTTTCATCCCGTCTAGCCTGAGGAAAGGTTAATTTAGCCATTAGCCATTTTTTAGCCACTTTTATTTCAATCTAGCTATATTTTAGCTATTTTGTATATATGAATATTTTTCCGATTTTTCACAAAAAATCAACAAAGAAACACTTATTTACTACCAAAAAAATACAACAGAGTAATATGTTATGGTTTTCGCACGCATGAGAAGGAAACAAACTTGGGTAATATGGTAAACTATCTTTCAGATATAAAAAAAGTATTTGGTTTTCTTTAGATTCATATTCGTTTATCCATTCAGGAGTTATACCCAGCAAACTTTTTAAAAATTGGCAAAAATAACCAAAAAGTGTTTCGGTTATAAAAATCTTCGGTGATCGCAATAATGACAATTGATAGGAAGCAAAAATAGAATTCAGAAAAGTGGTTTGACTCTTTCTGAAATACTTGCATTCAGAACGTATACCCAGCAAACTTTTTAAAAATTTTCAAAAATCGCTGAAAAAAGTTTTTGCTAATAAAACGAAAAAACTTCGGTAAGCACAATAATGGCTAATGGCAATCAATAGGAGGAAAAATGCACTTCAGAAGCAGGGGCTGTCGCTTTCTGAAATATGTACTTGCATTCAGAAGTTATACCCAGCAAAGTTTAGAAAACTGGCAAACATTACCGAAAAAAGTTTCATTTATATAAATAAAAATCACCGGTGGGCGCAATAATGGCTAATGGCAATCGATAGGTGGCAAAAATATAATTCAGAAACGGGGGTTGTTAATTTCTGAAATACTTGCATTCATAAGTTAGACCAAACAAACCATTAAAAAATTTACAAATATAATAATGGCAATCGATAAGGTTTTATTTAATATAGAAAATCTTTCCAATTTGTTGTAAAAAATACATAAATTTCTTTCTTATTTTTTTTATTTTTTTTTTCAATACTCGAGATTTTCGCATTCAATGTCGCTTAGAAATTGTTTAGCTACTTATAGCCATTTTTTTTTTCTCTACATTTAGCCCCATTATTGATTATTTAAGGAATTCTGGCACCACTGATGTTTATTAGGTTAAATATTCGATTTAGATAAAAGTCGGTAAGGCAAAAACTGTTGAAAACTTTACAGGCAACAACTGTTTAGAGGAAAACTTTTGTACAAAATACTATATTTATTAAGTTATGAGACATTAAAGCAGAAAAGAAGCATTAATCTCAACTGATTGATCTAATTTTTTTTTATGATAATTTTTTATAAATAGTATAATTTTTTATAATAAATAGGATAATTTTTTATAAATCGGTTTGGGGTACGAGATTTGAAGAAATCCAAATTTTCATTTTCTAGGACCACTCTAACCCCTCTTACATATTTGCTTACATACATGCAAGCTCTATCTTTTAGTGGAGTAGTTCCATAAAATTTTTTTAAAGATACGGTTTTTTTAAATTTCTATCTTTAGAAATGCATTCTGACAAGAAACTATTTTCTATAATATGAAAGATCGTTGCTGTTCTCAAAAATTCTGTGATCTTTCAAGTTCCAAATACAAAGCAATTAATAATTCGAAGTATAAAGAGGAAAAAGTTTAAATCAAATCAAAAACATTTCAAAAGCTCAGCAGGAAATCAAACCCTCTTATTTAATATGATAAAAAAATATATATATTTGCTTTCTTTTGTTATAAAGAAAATTTACAAATATCCTTAAATAGGATTTCCCAAACAGCCATCCACAAAATCTTAGCTGATAAAAAAAAACCCACAACCCCAAAATAAAAAACCCACAACACGAGAAATGAAATTCATAAAAAAAAGATACCAAATAAAAGCTAAATAAAAATCTATATCTATCATTAAGTAAAAACTTACTTATTGTATGAATTAATTTTTTTTATTTTTTGCTTTTGTATCCTTCTTAGTGTTGTTTCCGTTTTTTTTTTTTGCTTATTGTATCCCTTTTTTAAGTGTGGTGGAACCTTTTTTCTTGGCATCTCGAATTTCATTATATTTTTTTTTGTCGTTCCTACATTCAGTTCTCGTTTTTGCCATTAAATGAATAAATGAGCATATAAAACAATTCGTTTTAGTTTCTTCTGTTGCTTTCCATAGTCTTGTGTGTAGCAAGACCTTTTTTTAATTTTTTTCTATATATATATTTTTTTTAATTTTCATTTTGATGTTGAGCTTTTTTATTATATCTTTGCTTTCTCTGTGTGTTGACTTAAACATGTATTGTATGTTGGTCATTTTTCTTTATATTCCCATAAAGTTGTACACTCCTTCTCTGCTGTTTAACAATTTAGTATTTTTTCACATTTTCCTGTTCTTAAATATATAAACATCACCATTTTCTTACCTTGTGGCTGTATTGTCTGTCAAGACTTGAAAGAATTAATTCCAAAAATTTTATTTTTATTTTATGTTCTAAGACAACAAACAACGTTCGTAAAATTTGTTTCTGAAAGAATATAAAAAAAATTAATTTATTATAATAGGTGCTTACATTTTTAATAGGACCTTTTTTAAAGGTCAGTACTTTCTTACAAGGAAATTTTTGTTAAAGATATTATTTTTTGAAAAGTACTCTAATTTTAAGGTTTATTAGAGGTAATATTTTTGACCAGCTCTCTTCTAAAATGTCACTTTTTAGATGGAACTTTTTTGTTTAAATTAGGGATGTAACGAATACCGATACCGATACCGATATATCGGCGATACTTCAGATTTTCCGATACATCGGTATCGGCGATATTTTACTGCCGATACGACGATACTTTTAAACATTTTTTCAGAGTTTTTTTTAGCAAATAATTTATTTTTGTTCGATTTTACCATGAATATTAATATCAATTTTAAAAATTAATAATATTTTATGCTGTTATTTTGTAAAAAAAATTATTTATATTTTGTTAATTTTACCATGAATTCAAATTCAAGCCGTTGTTTTTTAAATCTTATTCCAGCAAAAAAGAGATACTCCAAAGAAGTCATGAAAATGTAAAATTCGCGATTTGGAAGTATTGCAAATTTGGATAATTTCTAATTAGTTTTACATATCCTTGCCCTTGCAAGAAGTTCTGTTTTTCGATTACCAATCACCGAATTGGAAGCGATGCTAGGACAAATTTCTTTTTCGGTATTCTATAATGATTTTTCCTTAAGGAAAAAGGATAAACAAGTACCCATTTTCACAATTTTTTTATGCGAATTTAAACTCAGAACTGTATTTTCATGTAAATTTAAGTGAATAAATATAAACTTAGAAGTCTTTTAATAATTAAGCTTTTAAGTTATTTAGATGAATATTAGTTGATTTTCTACTAATTATCTGCATATTTTTAACATAGATTTGTTGGAAGCAAAGAAAATGTAGCTCCTTAAAAATTACAATGTTTTATCAATTTTAAATATTCTCTCTTATAATGTAATTTTGTATAATAAAAAATTGCACTTGAGTTTTGTTAATCTAAACTTGAACTCAATTTCAATATTCGTATCGGTATCGGAATCGGTATCGGCGATATTTATTTTTAAATATCGGTATCGGTATCGGATCGGCAAAACGGCGTATCGTTACATCCCTAGTTTAAATACATTTTAAGAATAGACAAATTTCTTAAAAGGAACTATTATTATTAGGGATGACAAACGGGACTGGTTTTTGTAAATCCCGGGATTCGGGATTTTAAAATTTTAAATCCCCCTATCCCGGGATTTTTCGCAACTATACAAATTTTAATATTTTACTGAATATTAAGATATAAATTTGGGAGAAAGCACTTTACAAAATTAAGTTTAATTAGAAAAGTTAATTAACTAGAATTATAGATATAACGTTTGCGGTCGAAATTCAATTTCTCCTTATTACTGTGTTATCCATTGATGAAATGATTAAGGGGACTAGCAGCGGTCCGGTATGTCCAATATGACCAGGTATTCAGTATATATTTTTTTTACTTATTTATAGCTTTTTTTTAGTTATTCAAAGACTCTGGCACAAGCTCGCATTATAATTTCCAGGAAAGGAGAGATTTCACAGCTGTTGTTTTATGTGAGCCCTTAAGACTTATTTAAAATAATTACGGCGCATATTGTAATTCTCTCAACTTTCGCCGGAAATACCGTGCCCATGGAAACAGAAATTTTAGCATTAGGTCCAAAGACTCTAGCAGCAAACCCTGATCGGTTTTGGATCTATCCATAAGCCACCGTAAATGTCTTGAATCCACAAGATGACCAACATCCTCACACGTAGCCCTGAGCGCACTAAGCGGAAAGGTGGCATGATATTTTGCCGAACCTCAGATCACAGTTTATGATGTCATTCAGCATACCTTATAGTTCTCTACAATATATTCAGGATCGACAAATACTCGTTGCTAGCACAATGAACAGAGTTTCAAAGGCCCATCCTGTAAGCAGCCACTGCTGCAGAGGATCTTATGAAGATTTGAATATGCGTTGGATTAATTCAGCCCTAAATGGTCAAGGCTGGACATGTCCTCATTACACTGGTATCAATAAGACATTCCATCATCTGGACCTTATATAGTTTGGCAGCCTTCTGGCAAGAAAATCACATAAATACTTGACATTCATAGAATAAGGGATATTCTATCCAGTTAATCAATTTTTCTCCTAAGAGTGAAATAGTGCACAAAGCATAATTCATGGTGTCTAAGAGAACATAGACAAAGTCACTTCATGCCCACTTTCACTAAGAACTTGCAGAAGTTCGTCTATCACCACCGATAATGAAATTATACCTTTTAAAAGGTACTTTTTTTATTTAAGGCACATAGTTTCATTTGATGGTACTTTTTTAAAGGTTAGTTCTTTAAGAAGTAGTTTTTTAAAAAGGTACTATTTCGAAAAGTCTATTTTATGAAAAGGTACTTTTTTAAAAAGCAACTTTTTTAAAGGTTATAGGTACTTTTTTTAAATGCTCTTTTTTAAGATACTTTTTATAAATTACTTTTTTTTAAGTACTTTTCTAAAAGGTCGCCTTTTAAAAGGTACTTTTGTGGCATTACTTTTCAAGCGGACAACCAAAAATTTTTTTTCTTCTGAAATTCCTTGATGTTTGGCATAACTATAACTCTAGTAAGTATAAATGTGCATGCAAAAAAAAAATTTTTTTAGTACGATGTTGATTTGTCGAGTTATGGAATGCGAAAGTGTTGCCGTTTTTGAAAAAAAAAGTTTATTATTCTTTCGAACTAGAACGAAATAAACACTGAATTTAAAAGGAAATTGTTGAGAAATGGGATATTTCCCCCCAAAAGGTGTAAATTTCTATAGCGTTTCTAAAAAAGTTTTGCAAAATAGTACGTTTCACTTACAATGAAATGAAACTCTTCATTCAGACAATGAATTTCTTCATTATATTAATGAAATGTATCATTGAAAGTCAGCTAATGAAGCCCTTCATTGGATTAATGATTAATATTTCGTTCTATTTATGAATTTTATTTGGCCAGCCATGTCATAAATATGTAGAATGAAACTGTTTCATTAGTTAAAAGAAACAGTCATAAATTAAATGTAGTTCTTTGATTATTTTTTCACAAGTAACACACTGAGGCAACTAACGTGCTATGATGTGCATTAGTATATGTCAGTCAATAGCTGTCAGTACTGCTCACTAACCAGTAAATGTTGATTGCTTGCCTAAAACTAGTCTCGAACTCAACACCTCAGGATTTGTAGTCAACGCGCTAACCAGTTCAGCCAACAGCCCCTCTTGTTTCTCATTATTTTAAGTATGTGCATAAATAAAGTATGGTTGGAAAAAAGAGAGACGAACAACGTGTTTTATATAATGAAGAATATTACATTATATAAAAGAAATATTTTCATTGCATTTATGATAACCATATTGCTTTGAAATTAAAAAAGATTTAAAATATAAGAAATAGGTACATAACAGTTTTGAAATATATAAAATTTGATTTACTTATATTTGAAAAATCTTATACATTAAGTTGTCAAAAATTGTATGACTTAATTATATTTTCCATTAATTCGCTAAAAAAAAATTCATTTAAGCAATGTAACGATTTTCATTAATACAATGAACTATGAAAAACTTAGGAAGAGTAGAGATTGAAAGATTTCATGTATGCAATGTAATTGCTCATAGTATTAATGAAAAGTTTCATCAATATAATGAAGAACATTTAATGAAACCGTTTCATTGCCTAAATGAATGTCTTTCCTTTTAGTGTAGAAGTACCCCCCCCCCCCCCCCCCAAAAAAAAAAAAGCTCAAGCTGGATCCGCGCCTGGATGGGATTCACTGTCTTAAAACCTAGCGAAATGGAAAACCGAAGAAGATAAATGTGATAATTACATTTAGGGCCTGGAGGAAGCGCACGTTTCAGTATCGTCCATCCCATACTAGCGTTATACTGCGAAAGAGAGTCCCTTACATTTTAAATGTAATGTAATTTTAGGCAGACAACAGTGGTTTGCTTCGATATCTTCCATGCAGGCGTGGATACAGGGTGGTGGGAGGGGGAATATTGAATATTTCCTACCAACACTAATAAAATATATTTCATTTCGATTGAGTTTCTAAAGGAAATTTTTCAACTAGTATGTTTCAGTTAAAAGTAACCCCTCCATAGCCCCCCTCCCCCTAAACCTCAAGCTGGTTCCGCAGCTGCTCCCACCTACATACATATTCATAAAGTGCCCATAAAGTCACAGATTGCGTATTTGGCACCCAAAATTTCTTAATAAATGTGGACCAGGGTTCCTAATGAAATGCCATACTGGTACACTCTAAAACACTTTTGTTGAAAATTAGGTCGATAATAGTCGGCAACACTTTACGGATTATTATCGACCTAAAATTACACACGCATTATTTTTGAGCAAAATGTTTTTACTAAAAAAAAAGTGATTGGCTGCGTGCAGGTTTGAACCACGACCTCTCCTGACTGATAGTCTGATGTATCTACCATTCAGCCATAGCCGTATTATACTTTATGTTACATTTTTTCCACTTGAACTAAATATGTTTAATTTTAAAGGTTTTTTTCTTTAATAAAATAATTACAAAATCGATGTAATTTTAGACAAGGAGAAATTTTCAACACAAATTTAGACAATATATGATCGTAAATTTGAAGTAATGTTTTAGAGTGTAATTGTTGATGCTTCGCTTAACAAGTATATTATAAAAAGGTTTATCTATAAAGATATGACGTAAAGATACAATTAATTCCTTTGAATATTTTTAATACAGTTATTTGGTACATGAATGTGTGTATGGAAGTGTGACTATACAATACAATACAATAATATTATGTGCTACTAGTGAGTTTTTTCTCTTAATTTTTTTTTTTTGCACAATTGTTTTTTTTGTTCGAAAGTATCCTCTTTTATTGTTGTGTGTGTGTATGTGTATTTATAGCTGTATTATTGCATGTATGTATGTTTGGTAGTGTATTAAGGATTTATGTTTGCTGCCTGTTGTTGTCCATTGTGTTGAATTTTAAGCTTTCACGAATAGAACGAACACGATGGGTATGTGTCAGTGTTTTTGTAAATGTTGCATGTTCTTTATGTACATGTTGGTTCCGTTACATTTTTATATTTGTATTAAATAGACTAGAGTGTGCTAGAGATACCAACAGCCTAAGATTTTTGTATCCCAGAATTTCGGACTTTAAATGTTGAAAAAAGTTAGGCTTCAGAATGGAAGGGAATATTTTCGGAGCAAAATAATTCTGGTACTCGATATCCATTTATTTTTAAAAGACCCGAGATTTCGGGATTCTCAATTTTGGTACTGACATCCCTTGTTCGTATGAATGCTTTTCTTTTTTACGGCGATGTATGTGTTAGAAAGATTTAATGTTTTGTTTAATATTTTTTTCTGTTTTGTTGGACGGTATTTATTTATGTTGTGTTTTTTATTATAGATATATTTTGTATTTTTTTTTTTTTTGTTATACATATCGTTGTTATTATTAACAAGTTTTTTATGTATATACTACTCAGCATATAGATTTATATATATTTCTTCATTTACTTTTGGGAATTGCTATCATTATTTTACTTTTCACACAGATTATTCTTAGCTAACGAAACGTTTTTGTTTTTTAATATATTATCCTCAACCGTAATTTCTACACATATTCCTTTAAGCTTTATATAATTGTTAACTTTATATGCTGGTAATATTTCGATAGAAATTTATTTTATTTTTTAATTATATTATAACAATATAATGAGAGAAATGTACATAATTGCTTTAAAGTTTTAATTCTTTTTTCTTTTCTTTTAGATCTCTGAAATTTAAAGAAGCACCAAAACCGAGAATAAAGAGCGTAGTTTTTCAAAAAGGTAACAAATTAACAATTTTTTTAACTATGTACTTTATTTATAATTCAATGTGAACAAAAATAAATAAAATAGAAATTTGAAAATTATTGATAACGCTGTGTGACAGTATAAATCAAGGTAAATCTCTAAGGTATATTTATTGGCGAATTAACAAAAAAATTGTGGTGTCAAAAAATGTATGAGAAGAACTCAAAGGGAATATTAAAATGTGGGTGTGGATTGGTAAAATACACTACAATTTGACAGCATAATTACGGAACATATGGGCTGAAGCACAGACCTTATATATTGACCTTGATCTAAACCTACTTTTAAAATTAGAAAATTTTACTATGTTTCCCCACCTGCATGACTTCCTCCTCAATTCATATTGATTTGAGCAAATCAGAAGGATTTATAAATGATTTACCATAAATTTTTCGTACGGCCAAATCACTTCAAGGCTGTTCATTTATTTTAAATCATGTCGATAATATTATTTTTCGAATTCGATTTATGTATGCAATCCTGTGTGGCTTTTTGCCAATATCGAATTTCGAAAAACATTATATTGAAGAGTAATTAACTAATTTTAAATCCCAAACTATACATGAAAAAAGTTCAATTATAGCTTTAGCCCGCACCTTATAAGGTAGGTGTAACATTTGACTACAAAAATTCAAACACCAAATCACTTACAAACTCCACCAACACTTCAAAGTAATTTACTTAAATCTAGTTGATTTTAAGACGGTAAAGTCATATTATTTTGGTCAGCCAACTTCACAGGTAAAATTAAATTCGCGCCCCACGTTGGGCGCCATCTCACAGAAACTTTGATTGCATCGTAAATATCGGGTCTTACGTCTCATCACATTCCTGAGCTAGTTGGAAAAGGATTATCGACTTTTCAGCCTATAAACAAAGGGCTTTGCAACAACTTTATAGTGGTTAAAATTAGCTAAAGCTAAAATATTTTAGAAAAAATTTTAATATCAAATAGTAGACCACACCTTCCGCAATGTGGAGCTGATAGAAGTATAAACTGAATATATTAAACGTATATAAATAGATGTAAAGTTACGGCCGTATGTAAAAATAGATTTTAAATTAGCTTTGAAGTGTATAGTAGCTACGAAGCACTTTAAGGCTAACATAACTTTATTAAGAAATCATATGCAAAAAACTACTACTACACGGTAGTAACACCACCGCGACATGGTAGTAAGCATGAGCTGACATGCATACATATATGTAAATATTTCTATGAATAAAAAATAGCAAAAATATGATGAACAAAGAAGAATATCACACAATTTTTGTTTTTGTTCGAATGAAATGATTGTTTGAATATCGACCTTTTTTCGATTTGTTGTGATTGTACGTACATCACTAAATCTTTTTTCATATTTCTATTTGGTTTAATATTTTTTATGAATTTTACTATGTATTTTGAATCAATTGGATATTTTGGTGATGTTTTCCATCACATTAAAGTAAATATGTGCACAAAATACACATTTTGGAAATGTCAACTTAAAGTAATCTTAACAAACAACGTGTGTGCTTATTTTAAAAATTTGATATAATAAATTTTTTAGAATACAACTTGGTAAACCTGTTTTAAAAATTTTTTTGTTGCATTTTTTTTTTGTTGCATACGGCCGTAAGTTTTTAGAATATAGTCTACAAAAATGTGCAGGTTAAGCCCAGAGAGTGATAAACTAGTCTAAAACTAAACTGTGAAAAACTTTTCGCGTCTTGCAATTTTCGCAAATCTCGACTGATTTTAAATTTATACTAACAAAAATTGTAATTTCAGCAGTCCATTTCTATGATCTTAAATTAAGACTTGGTGCCACGGAAAAAAGTAAAAAGCACTAACTCTAAAATTTTCCGCGACGAAAACTTAAAAAAAGCACTAAAACAGTGATAAAACCATGGAGCTAACAATGCTGAATATAAATTAAAATTGTTATTTAAATTACATTTTTTTATCAATACAAATAAGTTTCGTTTTTGATAACAATAAAGAATTCCGCTATATTGATAACAAAATTATTTCAAAAGAAAAAATATCAATTTAAAAAATTTTGACATGGCTGGGATATGAACCCCGGCTTTTCGGACGTAAATCACACTCTACACAGCCGAGCCATGTCCCAGTTATCTTTTTATGAGATAAAAGTTGTTTTAAGTACTTACCCAGCAAAAATAAATTTGGTACAAGGATGCAGTAAGATTAAATAGAAGGACTTCGGAAATTCGCAAAAGCACACATTGCATCCCCTCCGCCTTACGAGGTTGTAATAACGTAAGCGAATGAATAAATTTAACGCACACACGGCAAAGGTGGTTCGTTATTTATGTTTTTTTTTCATGTTTTTATACCCGAATTTTTTTTTTCAACTCTCTTCCTTTATTCTTCCAATGAATTGTGTATGAAAATAAATGTGCCTCGGTAGCTTAGTGGTTAGTGTTCTAGCCTACCATGCGGCTATAGCGGGATCGATTCCTGGTTTAATACGCGAGCAAAAAGTATTTAATAAAAGTAAATTGTAGTGTAATATAGTTTCCAATTGTGTTTGTACCACTTAATACATAAATAAATATAAAAACAACATAAAATAATTTCAAATAAAATATTTATTCAATCAATCGATTTTGTTAAAATTTTTTAGCAAACAGTTTAGTTTTTTAAGATTTAGAGCTGATTAGACTTTGGATTCGATCATAACGGTGGCTTAAAATTTATTTAAAAGAAAAAAACATTTGTTCGAAAATTTTCTTTTCGAAAATTCTCAAAATCTACAAAGTCGAAACGGTTCACATTCACACAACATCAAATTTTAATCAAAATCTTAAGATTCTCGAAAATTTTGTTACGATCGCTTAAGCCATTCAAAACTTACCTATTATGTTACATACTTACATACACGCACATACAATCATACGAACATCACAAACAAATTTTCGTAACGAGGGCCGGTCTCGCAGATTAAAAATAATATTTGTACACAACAGCTGCATGTAAATAAAATGCTTCTGAAATTTTTACTATTGCTCTCCTGGCCACATTTTTGAACGGGCGGGCAACACTTGAAAGCAAGATTAATTATATTAAATATATCTAATATAATTTGCAGAGAATTTTGAAAAACTCGATATGCGTTTTTTCACCATTTTCATCCAATGCTGGATGTAGCGTGCTTCCTTTAATCGACTTTAAAATTTCAACTGCAGTAATTTTTGAAGTCTGTTCTTTTGAAATATTGGAAATAAAAAATTTTTAGCTTAAAACAATTTTTAAGAAAAAAGGCGAACAATTAAGCTATATTTTTGCGAAAATTTTGCCATTTTTACTCTCATTTCAGAGTCATGACTTTGATTCCTCTTCACAACTACATGCACTAAAATTATTTTTAAAAAAAATTTCAACATGTTATCAGGAATTCTGTTAAAAATCATAAAATATTTTTTTGAAAATTTTGGCTGTTCTATTACCGGAGATATTGGCGAAGTAGACAACAAACAAAGTTGACGCCAAAACCCAACACGTAAAAATTCAAAGGAAATATTTTTTTATCTGTTTATAAACTTTATACGAAAATTAAATGTACTAAAATCGGATAAAATCTATAAAAGTTATGAGGACGAAAAACTTTTTCTTGCCCGAGGTAATCAACTTTGACACCCTGTAGCTCAACGTGTGCTTAAATAGCGCCCCGTCCACGTTTCAACATTCGTAAACCTGAGATCCTCCTCTATAATTTTTACATACATCGTTTTGTAATCGAAACGTTTCAAAGATAAGTTTCATAGATAAAAATTTATTTTCTAATTGGAAGCACTGTGCATCCTTATACGTATCACAATATCTATAGCTTAAAATATATAAATATATTATCATTCTTCTTGCAATTGGCCCCACTGTCCTTAAGCTTTTATTATTTTAAGCACTTAAGTAAATGTAAACATATTTATTTGTGGAAAATAGTACACACACGCCACATATGCACATATGCATACATAAATACATTAGGATGGCCCAAGCAAGATAAACTTCTTTTAAAGTTTCTACAAATACTTCCATGTTTGTAGTATGATGTATCTTATTATTTGCGATATATGTATCTGATTACTTATTTTCAAATGGAAAAAATAGAAATATTTGCTGTTAGTCTTAACTAAAATTTAAATATATTTAACTTTTTAAGAATCTTTTTTTTTGTGCTCCCTCCTAATACTTGCTTGCGTCTTCATGTTTGTGAAAACTTTCACAAATTGAACATGTCCTTTAAGTATTATTTTTATATATTTTTTCCTATTTACTCTAATAAAATTTTTGTTTGTCGTTGGGCTTTATTGAGTCAAGCACGAAAAGAAAGAAAATTTTGTTTTATAACATCAAGTTTTATATTATCATGCACAAATTTATTTTTCCGAACTAGTAAAAAAGAAAAACTGTAAAAATAACAACGAAAAGAGGGAGTTTTCTTTATATTTTTCTTTCGTTATTTCTATTTTTCTAAATATGTTTGACTTAATTTATATTTTTTGAAGGCTAAGTTTGAATTCCTACAAATATTGTTCAGTTTTACGCTTCCTTTAGCCCCTAAACAAATATTAACACAAGTATGCACAAACACACGCACACACAAACACAGCCATAAATATGTATGTACAAATGTACATATATTTAAGAAACGGAAGTGACAATGGCGTCGTTGGCACATTTGGGTGCCACTTTTTTTCCACAAGTTGTAATATGAATGGATGCCACCATTATACGGGTGTATTCTTCTTTATTTTTATTATTTTATTTGTGTCGCAAGTAAGCAAAGCTCTTGCTATTCTTATAATTTGGAAAAGGAAATTTTGTATACATTTTTATACACACACACACGCACACGTACACACTTAAGCCGTACTACGAAGTAACAAAATATTAATAGCGGAAAAAAGGACATTTAAATGTTTTGACTTGTTGTTTTTAGTGTTGCTTAATTTTAAACATGTTTTTTTTGTACATTTTACTTGAGAAAGTTGTTGTTGTTGTTGTTATGAAATTAAAAAGAAATGAGGTCATTTTAATACAATAAATGTGTGTTTGAAAGGAAGAACTAAAGAAAACTTCGAAATATGTCAAGCTTACCAGTTGGAGGAGGAGTGAAGAAGGGTGGTTGGTTGGTTGGTTGGTATTACTTTCATTAATTCCTTCTTTAATAAAAGGTGCGTAATTTTAACAGTTTCTTGGTTTTTTTTGTTGTTTAAAAAAAACTAGTAATCTTATTAAAAATGAAACAAAACCAAATCGTTATGCCACTAAATTTATGTGGCTTTTTTATTAATGGGTATGAGAAAAAAGCGAGTAGACTTCCCATATAAAAGTTGCAATGGACACAGTTTATAGGTAATTTCGACTTTCGTACCTTTTAGCAAAGCTTGTTTAATAGTTTTCTAGTGCCAAATAGATAGGACACCAAATAATGTTTCTGGTCTCTAACATCAGTATTCTAAGCCTTGTGACAAAATTATAACAAATGACAATTTTTATATTGTTCAAAATACAAAAATTTTAAGTTGCTATGATTTTTTTTAAAATGTCACAAGTCTTTGAATACGGGTATAATTCCCTATTTAAGAATTCTTTGCAATTCTTTGAGCATTATATGATAGTTTATAAAAAACTAAATGTCTCGACATATGGCAGTAGGCGCCAGTTTATAATGTTCAATTATACGATAATAAATTTAAACACAAATTTTTTAGTAACTTTTTTTCTATAATCATTTTCTCAACATTAACCCCATGCCACCCATACTTTTGACTTCTTTGTCACTACACTGAAAGAATTTTGTTCATAGATACTATGAATTTCGTCATTAATCCAATGAAAAACTTCATTAAAACTCAACCAACGCCACGCTTCGTTGGATTAATGAAACAAGTTTCGTTAAAATTATTTTCATGAAAGTTTCATTAAATATATGAAATAATTTCATTGATCCATTGTAATAATATCGTTGAGCTAATGAACATATTTCGTTATTTTGGTGAAATTGTTTCACTATTTTAATGAAATGGTTTCATTATTTTAATGAAACTATTTCATTATTTTTATGAAATAATGTCATTATTTTAATGATATTCTGTCATTATTGTAATGAAATGATTTCATTGTTTTAATGAAATTATTACATTACTTAGTAGCTGCCTCTTTTCTATGAGTGTATAATAATCAGAAAGAGTACAACCACACCAAACATATAAAATGACAAAATGTCGTCGTCATAAATACAATGAAATTTTCTAACGAAACTATGAAAGCTAACGAAGCAATTCCAATGAAATTCTTTCACAATATTCGTGAAATGTCATTAGAATTTTGAAATATTTTATTAGAATTGTGAAGAAAATCTAACGAAATTGCTTCATTGGATTTATGAAGCGAAATTCTTTCAGTGTATTATGCCAGATTTCCTTAAAATATTTTTCTTAGAAAACAGATGTGTACAGATCTAATTACAAATGACTGGCTCTAAAATACTTACAGACTAATAAACATTTACCTTTTGGAGTTAGTTTACAAAAATAATAAAAAATAATGACCAACAGCAGTAAAACAATTACATTTTTTTCTTTTTTAAAAAGCACAGTGGGTCAATTTGGTTATTTCTTCTACTAGCCCAAAAGATTCTTTAAGAAGTTATTTAAAAAATTTTTAATGATTCATCATTAGCCAGCCCAAGAAAACTTGGCATGAAGATAGCATAACCGATGAATTTGAACTGGCTCCTAATGAGTTCTACTGGACTCTTTGACATTAGAAATCAGTGCAAAATATAGTGATGAGTCAGGACTACAAGTTGCAGTAGTTTTTAATGTCCAATTGTACGAAAAAAAACTCTTTAGGGCCCATTACAAGTTCGTCACTTATGCTAAGTTCCTGCCAAATTTTGGTTATACAAATGGCCGTTTAAGTTAAGCATACTATCATATTACTCACACGTATACAAGTTTGCTCTAAAAAATTGGAAATTCGCATTTTCTTTACGTGTTTTTTTTATTAGAAATTCATAAAAAAATGCCCGTTCAATATAATATAATATACTATATTATAGTTAAAATTTTTTAAACGTAAGAGGATTACTATGTTCTTAATAAATATTAAATAAATAAAAATTAAACAGTGCTTCTGAAGGTTTTACTACACACAGAAAAATTTCAATGTAATTTCAATGTAATCTTGAATCAACATTTATCCTTTTGAATTAACTATATTTCATGTTGATTTAATATTGCAGCACAGTTAAATCAAAATGAAGTTTATACTGAAATAGTACGAAAAATCATATTGAATGAAAGTTATTTTCAATTGAAATAAAGTGAATTTGTTATTGGAGCAATACTAAGAATCATGTTGAATCAAAGTTATTTCAAGTTGAAACAACGAGAGAAAATTTGATATTGAAACAACACTAAGAATCATGTTGAATTATAGTTATAGCCGCTGAAACAACATGACTAATATAGCTATTTTATTAATTATTTTACTTACGTCATGGTTATCATCATAGACATCAGAAAACTTCGTATTGTAGTTGGATGCCCCAGCCAAGATTTGCACTCGTGCCACCTGCATGATAGTCCACGCGCTAAGAACTGCAGCCACAACAGCTTCAAACTTTACTTTAGCTATACACTAAATAAATACCCATCGTATGTAAAATGAATTTCATTTTAATTCAATTAATTAACATAACACTTATTTGAAATTAAAGTTATAGTCATGTTGATTAAAAATGAAATGTAATGTTTACAAAAAATTGTTTTAACAGTGAACATTTTAAAATCAAACAGATTTAAAGTTAGATTAATAGCTTTTCATTTAAAATTAATATGAAACAATGGTAAATTTAAACCAGCAGCAGTAAATTTTCTCTGGTAATTCGTTTTTTGTCGTCTACATAGCCGGCACATGTAAGAATAAACAACAACAAGTCACACAAGCCCAACAGTGAACTGTAGCAATGAACAAAGCAAATAAACACTAACACACTTAAACGACAAATTATTTCTTGTAAATTTTTTTTCTGTGTAAAAAAACTAAATTTTTAAAAAAGCATAAAAAAGTTAAGCACATGGCTACGCATGCCAACGTGCTCTTAACTCTCTGAGCGCATCGAGCTATTAAGATTGGTACAGCGGTGCCAGATGATTTTGAGAAAAAAACGGCATATTTTCCAAATAAAATCGGCATTATCGGCACTTCAATTTTAAAAAAATCGGCAAAAATCGGCACATTCAAAATACCCATTTTATATACAATAAACCATATTTTTATTTAAAAAAAAACAAAATAGATCAATTCAGCATTAACTAATGTTTATAACATATTAAATAACATAAAAATCTATGAAAATAAAATAGAAAAAGAAATTTCAATTGAATTGTTGACAAGAAAGGGGAACTCTTCCTGAGGAAATCCTAAAAACTTTTCCCAAATGTCTCAAAGAATTCTGTAGAAACTCAGAAGAATTTTCTGGGGAAATTCAAGAGGGATTTTCGATATGTCTGAACAATGTCGGAAAAATTTCTGACAAAACTTCAGAAAATATCTGATAAAATTCGAAGCTATAATTTTAAATTTATCAGAAATGTCGTATAAAATTCTCACATAGAATCAGATGTTGTAAGACCTATTTGACTCTTCTTCTGGCATACATTTTTCTGCTTCCAATGGCAGCTCATCAGAAAACATTTACCCATATTTTATAAGTTTAAAAATTCAAACATTTATGCGCAAACGCTAAAGATAAAAATGAGAACTTTCACAAAAACTAAAATCAGACAATGTGCAGAAGTGGCTGCTAGAATTCGTTGGAAGTAGATCAGAAAATGAGCAGACTATTCTGGTTGATTGTCTGGTGAAGTCTCAGATTTTAACTGACGTTAGACATGTCAGAAAAAATTTTTACTGGGTAATTGTTAATAAGCCCAACCCTTTTTCTCTTTAGTAAAAGCGCTGACTGATTAACAGTTGTCTGTTTTTAATGTAACAGTGTATTTATTCAATTCCCGTGTTGCCCAAAATTAATAAATTATAATAAAACAAACAAAGTTACCCTGTGTTAAGTGTTTATCAAAAAATCGGCATTTTTGGGGAAAAAAACGGCAAATCGTTACTTTGATAATTTTGAGGTAAAACTCGGCAAAATGCCGATAAATCGGCAAATATGGCAGGCCTGTATTTGTATCTTTATTCCTATGCTCTTAATATTAGAGAAAAGCTTATATACCACATTACCCAGCTATACATCGTTACCCAAAATATCTCTAATAAACTTACGAGTTTTTTTTTTGTTCTTCTCTCAATAAATGCTCAAATGCATTTTGGTACTTTTTGGAAATTCGAATATGTACTTACATATATTAGGGATAAGCTTTGTACTTTTTTGGTGCTTTTTGCTATACAGCTATTTTTTGGTACATTGATAAACTCAATGAACAGACTTTTAATAAGAGCCTCTTCCATTCAATAGTAAATTATATTATAATAAAGTTTTGGTTTTGTAGAGGAGGAAAAAAATTTTACTAAATATACTTTATTTTTCTCAATGCAAGCCTACTGTGAAATATGTGTACTTATCATATAAATTCTATTTTCACAATATTTAAAAAAATGAAATATTTTTTGAAACACTTGTTGTTGTGCGTTTTACATGCACTTGGAGACTTATCGTATGAAAAGCTGCATATGTACGTTTGTAAAATTGTCTTAAATACATACGATTGTGTATTTCATTCCTTCTATTAACAATCGGTTGGTTAATTTCTTGACAAATTGATTAATCCGTTTAGTTGATTTCAGCACTGATTTGAAATTAATGAAACGGTCTTAGCAACGTTTAAACTCTTTTGAAAAAAATTTTTTTTTAATTGATTTTTTTAGTAAAACATAAGTGTGAAGAAAAAATATGTGATAAAACTTAAAAGAAAAATTAATCAGTGAAATTCATTGAAGATAAAATCCGTTAATTATAATTATTTCTTAAGAAATTGAAATGAATATTGTGATCTTTTTTTCAAATAAATAATTTCTTTTTTGCTAAGCGCAAACTTATATTTCTAGTGGATTAAAATTATGAAGAAATTTAAATTTAAAATACCGAAACCACTCGACGAAGTGCAATATGGTTCAAAAATACGCCACAAAAAAATCGTCAAATGTTTGCTACAGCTTAAAGAAGTATTAAGGTTAGTTTACAAAGTTTAATTGAAGCTTTTATAAAAGAGTATAATAAAAAGCTTTATTCCTTAAAAGTTTGCAATAAAAATGTTAATCAAAAGTTAAAACTCGTTTGAATAAATTTCGTAATTGAGCCAACTACTCCTCAAGTGATAAAAATTTTTTAAAATTTTGTATAATTGAAAATACTAATTTTATTAATTTGATTTAAAATTTTATTCATGCACATCATAAAAACCCATAATACGATTACGATGAACATTTTCGGCTGTATGCATAACCAAAACTTGGCTGGAACTTAGCATAAGTGACGAAATTGGACTGTGTCTTAAAGAGTTTTTCCATACAATTTGACATTAAAAACAACTATACCTTGTAGTCCTGACACATTCCTATATTGTACACTGATTTTTAATGAAAAATAGTCCAGTATAATTCGTTAAGAGACAGTTCAATTTCATCGGTTATGCTATCTTCATGCCAAGTTTTCGTTATGCATATGGCCCTTTATGTTCAATTTCTAAATTTCTTTCAGTCACTCAAAAGTTTTGGTGCAAAATTTACGAAAACTGTACGAAAATTTCATTTTTCATCATATAAATAATTGATTTAAATTTTTGATAAACCATTTTTACCATTTTTACTTTTTTTAAGAATAACACAGGTCGGCAAAAATATATTATTTTTTTTAATCTTTAAATAAAAAGGTGTGAAATATACAAAGTTTAAAGTTTAATAAATTTCTTTATGCCTCGAGAACGGTTTGTTGGATTTAGATGAATGAGTGAAGCACCCAAATATGAGGAATAAACGAGGAAATTGCGATTTTTATCAATTGAGTTCCTTCACTTAGTTTTTAATAAAATCGATATTTTTCCATCGATTTTACTGGTTTATGGCTATTTTATTCTTAACATACGCAGCTTTCTCGAAAATTATAAAAATGTCAAAGTTTTTCCCTTCTAATTTTTTACGAATATTTGGAAACGAAAAAATGTGTAATTTAGCATGAAAAATTTTTTTCGCTGCTAATTTTTGCATAACGCCGAAACACCTGGAAATAATAAAAAATTATATACAAACAGAAAAATTTCAATGTAAAATCGTCGATTTAACATTTTTAATTTAACATTTTTCGGTAGTGATTTTGCTTCATAGGTTTTTCATGTTAATGCATCATGATTTACAACAATCTTGAAAGAACATTTATCCTTTTGAATTAACTATATTTGATGTTAATTAAATTTTCCAGTACAGTTAAAAATGAAGTTGATACTGAAATAATACGAAAAATCATGTTGAATCAAATCTAGTTCGAGTTGAAATAACGTGAATTTGATATTGGAACAACAAGAAGAATCATGTTGAATCAAAGTTATTTCAAGTTGAAGCAACGTGAATTTGATTTTGAAACAACACGAAGAATCATGTTGAACTAAAGTTATACCAAGCTGAAACAACATGACTTTAATGTAGCTATCAATATTTGAGACAGTCCACGCGCTAACCACTGCTGCCACAACAGCTTCAAACTTTACTGTAGATATATACTAAATAATTACCATCGTATGTAAAATTAATTTCATTTTAATACAACATGATTTAATGTTTATTTAACATAAAACTTATTTGAAATTAAAGTTGTAGCCATGTTGATTTAAAATTGCGTCATATTGATTTTACATTCCTATTTTTCTGTGTGTAATTTTATTAGAAGCTATTGAAGTTTGATTGTGCAAATTTTTAGTAACGCTAGATCGAAACGATATTTTGCCCTCCTAAAAAAGCTGTATGTTTTTAGATAGCACTACAGTGCGCCCTCGGTTACTGCAAGTAATAAGACCCAAGGCGGTTGCAACCACCGCAGTTGTTGCATTAACCAAGTTTTTATAGGCCAATTACACAACTTGAATGTATGAACATTGCTTTAATTGCTTAAACACAAACCATACCTAGTTTATACGGCCCTAAATATAATTTTGAGCACAATTGATTGGGTGAAAAGCAAAGTGGTACAAGTGCCAAAACTAAAAAAAAATTTTGTTATATGCAGGATTCAACAGTTAATACCATTTACTATCACTCTGCAAAAATTTACACCTTTACGATGACCTCAAAAGACGGTATGTATTTAAAAAAAATATTATGTATGAAATGCATTGGAACAAAAAACTTTGAAGCTTACTTACTTAGAATTTTCTTTTTTGCACTTGTACCCCTTTCTTTTTAATATATAACTATTGCTTCGTGCACATTGGACATTTTTTTTGTTGTCTTTTGTGGCGTCATATTTCAAATTAACAACTCAATGCGACAAAATTATAACATGCTGTCATATTGTTTTTGTGACTGCAATATTGTCCCATTATTGTGACAATCGTACAGATTAGACGCGCAAACAGTTTGCCACACACCGAAAAATATTGGAAGTGATAAACGTTGTCGCTAGTACACACATGATAAAATAAATGATGACAACGTAGCGGCTGTCGAAATTAGTAGTACTAATCCGTTCTGCTAGTCTGATTAGATATTCTAATATTCCACTCTTAAAAATAATTTGTATTTACATTAATTCAATTATTGTGAACTTAAGGCAAATAACAATAACTTCCGAAAATAAATTTAAATAAAAAATGAAACATACACATTCTTATGTTCAAAATATGAGCTAAGATCTTGAAGAAGTAGAACTTTATTTAAGGTGAGATTGTTTTCTAGACCATTGCATACAAATGTTTAAGGAATTAAGGTCACCATTGGACAAAAAAATTTTAAAGTTGTA
Organism: Panzeria rudis; assembly: GCA_956483635.1. Lineage (NCBI taxonomy): Eukaryota > Metazoa > Arthropoda > Insecta > Diptera > Tachinidae > Panzeria > Panzeria rudis. The sequence goes on from OY101448.1 coordinate 175,570,894, forward strand.
TTTAAAGAGTCACAAACTTTTGCCAAGTTTCATACACTGAGTCTACAATGTAAATATTTGAGTTGCTGCAATAACCGAGGAGTTGCGGTCATCGAGGAATGCAGCAACAGAGAGCGCACTCACTGTGTTTGAATATACGCCCTCGATATGTTTTTTTTTTTGCTAAATTTATATACACTTATTTTATTGTCGTCCTCCATTATTTTGAAATATTTTGAAACCTGCCTTTATTGAATTTATTTAATTTTCTTTGTCTCAAGTTTATTTCAATATAATCCTTTTAACTTAAATACTCATAAATTTATTAATTATATGCATTTCTGTTAAGTTATGCAAAATATTTTACGTCATACAAACATAATACAAATTAATTATATGCATAAAGTTAAACATTCTTATGTGTGTTCAAGAGCGTATGCATACATAATATGCACACACACACACATACACACGCACACATATACCCTGCAGTTTTAAAAAATTTCCCCACACTGTTAGAGCCATTATCGTGATTAACTTTTGACTCACTATCATACTATTTTCTTATGAGTTTATCTTTATATTATTTATATTAATTAAATCAATAAAAAGTTTTATTTCTTCGAATTTTTAAATTTTCGTACTAAGTCACACCCGGCGGTCACACCCGTCTCATTTTTAAAATTGTATTTTTTTATAAGAAAAAAAAATTTTTGTCAAACAGTAAATACACAATACAATTAAAAACACTTTGAACAGAAATCTATACCAAAATTGTTGTGTACCTTATAGTCAAAATTTTACAGAATTTATACTGATAGTCAATAATTCTTTAAAACTAAGATTTCTAAGGTCGCACCCGTCGCAGCTTTCTGAAGACCATTCTGAGCAGAAATCGTGTTCTATCAGTATCTACCCGTTATTCAACGACTTTAAGCTTAATGTCCTTGCGAGCCGCAACGTTTCTTTAAGTAAAAAAATTTTTATATTCTTGATTTATCACAAAAAATGTGTGTAATATAGTCACAACCGGCTAAATAGAATTACTCTTATAATTATACGAGTTTGATGAGTTGGCATTAGCAGCCAACGAAATGCAGGCATATAGATTAGCTAGCCTACAACAGATAAATATAGAATATCTTCCTAGAGCCTCAAAACGTCTAGATGTGATAAAAACTCGACTTTCAAAAATAGGGATAAAATCAGTACACATTCATATTCCCTAGTGGCACAAATAATCGCGCCCTATATGAACGAATTCAGAACCTCACTTTGTTTTCCTCTCCGCTTCACATGGAATGCATGTAACTGCAATTATTAGAAAATTCCAACTAGTCGATTTTATGATTAACATACTCTGAGGTAATCCATAGTTAGCCAAATATCATATCATTGTATTGCCATTGCAACATAAACGAACATTATTTTTCAAACTTATTGCAATGTGTATGAGGTTTTTATGCTTGAACTTCTAGCCAGCGGTAAAATTCAATAGGCCTACAAATTTCTGGCCTTCCAGACCTTATTCTTTTATGCAACTAAAATTGTTCCTGCCTTCCAAGGAAGGGTTCCGATAAAGCCTAACATCTCCCTTCTATTAGATCCCATACACATTTCAAACCATCTTCTTTTAGATTTTTCGTCAGCTGTGCATTCCAAAATACTTTCTTTTAGAAGGTAAGGTGGGCGCAGCAATATGTTTTTTTAGACCTTTCGTCCGATGCACATACCAAATTCTCTTCTTTTAGAAGAGAAGGTGCAATGAGTATTCTATTTTTAGATTTTTCATTTTGTTTAATAAAAAGCGTACTTTAGAAATAACAAACATTCTCGTATTGTTTTTTTGCAAGACTGAAATTTACGTACAAGAGTCATCCCAGCAACAGCTACTGCTTCCGGCGAAGCAGTTTTGTAAACGAGATAAGCTAGTTATTGTTGTTTCTCTTATTTCGAAAAGCGTTTCGAACAGGCATGATTTTTGTTTTCGATGTCCTACTTGGAACCTCTTGTTTTTACATAAAACATCGCTTCTTTCAAAAATGCTCCAATATCATACCTATTCGTCTTATTGCGTCATCCAATTGTACCATCGTTAAACTAAAGGCAAGACAAATCATTTTTTTTAAATCCCCAGCAAAAACTTTGCTTACTGGTAGCCCAAAAAGTATATGAGAGTTTAAGTCGTAACTACTTACAATTTGAATCGATAACTACTTATCTTTGTTTGAGAAGTCCAAAAAGTAAGGGGTACTCTTTACAAATGTATTCACTTTGTCACAGCAATTAACTGGTTATTATTTGACTTACATGAAAGTAAAAAATAAGTAATCAAGTAAACAAATTAAAGTTAAAAAAATTTTTATAAACATAATGTTTATTTATATTTGTTCAATTTTATTTTATTAATATATTTTTTTATCCAGCTGGGATACGAACCTGTGTTCGTTCAGATATGAAGCCAAGAACTTTACCCACTCAGTTATTGTTCACTTAAAAGTTTAAGCGACAAAAACTAGTTTTCATATTCAAACACATGTTGACTTAAAAAATGATTGTGTACTTATTTTATTAATAAATATCAAGTACTTTTACACTCTAAAACATTACTTCAAATTTACGATCATATATTGTCTAAATTTGTGTTGAAAATTTCTTCTTGTCTAATATTACAGCGATTTTGTAGTTATTTTATTAAAGAAAAAACCTTTCAAATTAAACATATTTAGTCCAAGTGGAAAAAATTTAACATAAAGTATAATACGGCTATGACTAAATGGTAGATACGTTAGACTATCAGTCAGGGGGTCGCCGTTCAAACCTCTACGCAGCCAATCGCTTTCTTTAGCAAAAACATTTTGCTCAAAAATAATGCGTGTGTAATTTTAGGTCGATGATAATCAGTAAAGTGTTGCCGACTATTATCGACCTAATTTTCAACAAAAGTGTTTTAGAGTATAGATAATGAGAAAAATGCGTACTAATTTTGTCAAAAACTAAGAAATAAAAAATTAAATTAATCAAAAATATCTTCCTTAAAAAGCCCTCAAAATAGCCTTAGTTACAAAGACCTTTATCAGGGATGCTGTGGAAAGCCTTTTAAAAAGCATCCCAGCAAAGACCTTTGAGAATCTCTACATTTGGGAAGCGAATGTGGAAGGCCTACGCCGCAATGACAGCATAGGTAAAAAAATATAATTAAGGAATGGCAAGTGGAAGGCTTTGCGTCTGTTAAATAAGCCTTCGCGAAGGCTTCTATACTCCTTAATTTTACCGCTTGGTATATGAGTTTTTGTGGTTGTACATATGTTTGTTAATGTGCTTGTATTTGTTTTGTCTGTTAATATTTATGCAATAATTAAACATGGTTGAATATCCATACATTATTATCTTTATCTATAAAGAGCAAACCATATTTATGTATTAAAAATGTTTTCCTTTCAAGTTTACGGACTTTAACTGTAACAATATGCAGCATATTGAAACAGTATATGTAGCTAAATATATCCATATATGAAATAACTATTATGTATTTATTACATTTATGAATAATTATATTAAAGCATTGTAGATAGAAATATAGCTCCAACAACAGAAATTTCTAAATGCATCTGTCGTTTCGATGCTTTTGGAAAAAAAAAAGAAATAATGATCCTTCAAAGAAATTTAAATCGTATATCTATCGACTAGGAAAAGTTTTGGACTACAACTTTTATTTATTAAGTCAATTTTATGTAAGCCACACACTTTGCGACCGTTGGTCCAACTCAGCTAGTAATCAAGTTGTATGTTTGTCGCACAAACGATACAATTTAGTGTGCGATCTATGCACAACTTCGTTTTGCAATCAACTTGTGAGTCAGTAAAGATCTCCTCATTTCCATGATCAGTGCTCATGTGTATTTTGCTTATCACCACTTGTCAGAAAGTTTCCGTGAAAATTTAATACGAGAATTAATTCAATTAAGCTGATATTAACTGCACTGTTTTATCGGCAATTCTCAGTGCTACCATAGGTTTATTTTTCTTCGCTCCCATTTTGTTATATTTTTATTTGTTTTTTTTTTTTGTGAAAAGCACAAGCCAGTAGCTAATTGTTTTATTAATATGATTATTTCGAACTTATTTGCTTGTGAATCGAAATTGATTATTATGCTAAGGTTCGTAATTCAGAAAGAATGGATTCTTTGCTAAGTGTCCCTGTGGCTGAGTGGTAGTGATGCTACCCTATCAGTTCAGAGGTCGTGGGTTCGATCCCCGCCATAGCTCCTGGGTGTTTACCGCAGACAAGCTAATCGCTTCGCGGGTTGTGTTTGTTAAAAAAAAGTTCATACTGAAATGGTACGAAAAGTCTTGTTGAATCAAAGTTATTTCAAATTGAAACAACATGAATTTGATGTTGAAATAACACGAAGAATCACGTTGAATTAATGTTATTTCAAGTTGAAACAACATGAATATAATGTAGCTATTTTATTAATTACACAGTGCAACACGAAAAAATATAACCATATACTGACACCACTACGTGATAAAATACCCAAAAATAAGACCAGTGTCTCCCAGTTTTGCCCCAAGTCATGCACTTTTTTTATGGGCCCCCAAAGATTTGGGGCCTCGGTTTAATTTTTGTAAAAAACTGATAATTTTTTCAGACTGATATCTTGCAAACCATTCGGAATTTTGATTTACTCTCTGACGTAAAGTTGTAATTCTTGTCATAAAGAAAAAAAATTGTGAACATATATAATCAAAAAAACTTCATCTTCAAGATTAAAATCGCAAAAACTTTAAAAAATTCGATTTTTTTATTTTTGCGGCTACCTAAGCGCTACCTAAACGGCGCTAAGAATCATTCCTAGGTAGTTCCTATATTCTAAAAAGTCGTTTATTGACATCTTAGGTACATTTTTGTAGTTGATTGTTTCCTTGAATCTTGAACGGTTTGCTACCTATGGACCTGAACAGGGGAAAAAAGGTTAAAAAAATCGAATTTTTTAAAGTTTTTTGCGATTTTGATATGAAGAGTTACAACTTTGCCTCAGAGAGTAAATCAAAATTCCGAACGGTTTGCAAGATATAAGCCTGAGAAAATTACCAGTTTTTTTGCAAAAACGACACCGAGGCCCCAAATCTTTGGGGGCCATAAAAAAGTGCACGACTTGGGGCAAAACTGGGAGAGACTGGTCTTTTTTTTTTTTGTCTTTTATCACGTACTGGTGTCCGTTATGGTTATATTTCCATGACATAAAAAATTACACACAGTGTTATTTAACGTACATATTGGCATATGTATCTAAAGAATTTGTGAACTTAGTTGGACAACATATAGAACCATAAATTTTTGTTTGTCTTTTTTTTTATATTCCGAAAATTTATAGAACAGACTGTGTCAATCAATACATGTAAGAATTTCAAGATTTTACTACGAATCTTTTTTTATATTCAAACATTGATAAAAGTCAATATTAGTTTTTATGGGCGTGGCGCAGCCCACTTCTCTAATCTTAAAATTGTATAGGCATCAAAAGTAAATGTGTTTACCAAATGTTAGATAGATCGGTTAAAAATTGTATAATCATCCTTAGTAACGGTGTGCACTAAATATTAAATTAATCGGTTAACTGGAAGGGGCTAATCATAATATTAAATTGTCATCAAAAGTAATGGCGCTTACCAAATTTCAGATCAAGCAGTCAACAGGAAGATGGTAAATTTTCAATTACCGAATTTGACCCGGCGACACAAACTCCACAAACGCGGTAAGTTAAATAAAACTATTTAAAAAAGTACAGATAGGCAACTAGTTTGAAGTAAAATCTAACTAGTATTTTCTAACGACATACTAACTATTTTGTATGTAGCGTAGTTATTTGAATGGATGTAAATTACACACATTATGACAAATCTTCTTTTACAAACGTATTTATACTTGTTTAACAGTAGATTATTCCAATTATTTGCATACTTAAATATAAAATTATTATGATGTTGTTCAAAAGATTTATAAACAGTGAGTAGCAAAACATTGCATATTACAAAATACACAGTAGTATGAGTATAGTATACAGTACAAAAAGTAGCGTTAAATCGGAAAAATTCCATAGATTTCAGTTCCCTTGATGATTCGTATGGTTTATAATCCTCTTTTAAGGTACGGCTTATAAATGGTAATTTGTTGTTACTAACCTCGTATAATTAAAAATTTTAAAATGTATTAATTTTCAAACCGAAATCTAGTTAAATCGAAAACCGCAATAGTTCCTAAATAATTAGTGCTGCGCACATAACTATCAAACAATTCAGTGGCTTTCAGGTGTCATAAAAATTTTATTTTGTTGCATAGTGTAATTAATTAAATAAATAATGGCTAATTTTTTTAAGAGATACTGTATATTTTTTGGCAGTGCATGTTTAATTGAGCATTTGTTTACTTACTTATATAAAATCACACATATGTAAGTATGTATATGTATATGGACATTGTACATATATGCATACATTTACATATGTATGTTTATACTCGTATGTATTCAAATATATGTGTGTATGTGTGTTTATATACCCTGAAGGAAATATCGATAATAAAACTGTACTGATTCACTATTGACTTTGTATCCAGTACTACTGACTGATTGTACCCCAGTGACGACTAGTGACTAGTGACCTCGAAACTATTGACTTACTATGGACTAGGTGGTTCTTATGGAGCCATATTTTGATACATAGGCACCAGAGATTCACTAGTTCATTTTACTGATTCTAGTCAACACATATGAAACTTTTTACTAGCTAAGGCAATTAAATTAGATTTTTTATGAAAATTTTTATTTTTGCGTGCAGCCGCATTCATTTTCAAGACAACAGAATGAGACAATGAAGAATCGTTTTCTAACTGTCAAAAACTTTTCTTCCCATTAAAGGCAAAATAAAGAGTGTGACGATTCGTTGACACTTGGCCCTGGCTTTCTGCAGGGTAATTATGGAAACTCCCCAAGTGTGTGTTTGAAGTACTAAAAACCCGTTTTTTTTTGTAGCATTATAAATAAATTATCAATGAGTGAGTGTGCAACGTACATACACATATATGTAGGTATGTGTATTCGTGTACGAATACATGTTTGATTACAAGTATGTATGTGTATTAGGGCGACCCTTAAAATTAAAAGTTAGATTTTTCCCAGTCTCGCGCCCTAGTTTGGGGCACATTGACAAAAAAAAAACTCATCCCGTCAAATTTTCATATCAATCAAGTGGGGTTGAGAAGTGCCTCCAGCCTGCTCAAGTTTAAGAAAAACATAAAACTTATTTTTCTTGCCTCATTATTTCAAAATTTTAAATTTCACAAGAAATTTTGTAATAACAAAATGTCGCTTGTAAAAATTATAACATTTTATAACATATCTCTTTTTAAGAATATAACTATATGTGTTTTAAATAAAACAAACCATATTTTATTAAAATCGAATAACAAATTTTGATTTTATTCGCAATTAAGTGAGGGAACTCAATTGATAAAAGTCGCAATTTTCATACTAAAGGGAAATCGTAATTTGTGTGTGGACGTGTGTTGTATGAAAAGCGCAATAAATCAATTATAGATTCGGACTTAGCTTCCCAAACTGCAGTAGAAACAATTTTTACTTGATCTAAATATTGTAGTTCTTCCGCAACTTTAGTTGATCTGATTGATCTGAAAATTTGGCAGGATAATTTTTTTTTAATCAATATTCACCAAACCGGAGGGTGGGACTCGGAGAAATCTAACTTTTAATACTAAGGATAGCCCTAATATACAACATATAAATATTCGTTCGATTGCTTGTTTGTAGGTGCATTTGCTTAAATGTTTACACACATAAATGATTAAAACTATGTATAATTATGTATAATTATGTACACATGTATGTATCTAAGTATGTATGCATGTGAAAATTGGTTTATGTGCATTTAAGTTTATTCTACAACAATTATTTATTCATGTAAATAACTTAATACACAGAGAAGCAATAAAAAAACTTGCTAACGAGTTAAAAACTTTAAATCAATATTTGGATTTATTTGGTTATTCCACAAAAAATGGGATGGGATGGGAGTTTAAAATAATTTTTTTTCGCAAAGAAATTTAAACCAAAATAAATTTAATATAATATTTACAATACTTTGTTGGTGTTGCATTTGTGGCAATTTTCTGATTGCACAAATTTTGTGATATTTTAGTACTCCTCAAAAAATCACTTTTTTTAGTGTTTTGCTCATAACTTTCTTAATAATGGTCCAATTAAAAACCATTTTTTTGAAACTTATATTTTTCGATATTTTTTTCCAGAAAAAATAGAAAAAAAATATATAAAACATGTATTAAAAAAATACAAAAAAAAGAATAAGCATCCGCCGCATGTGCATTCGTCGCTGTCTCATCGACGACTAAATGAAGAGCATAAGAATCTGTGTGAAGAATGTGTGTGAGATAATTTCCACAATTGTGGTATGGGCTGCATTTCAATGGTGTAAGTATAAGAAATTATGAATCATGATTCAACTCTACTCACTTTTTCAATACTAATTGCTGACCACTGGCTTGGATCTTGAATGTCTTTAAGAACCAAGAGTAGAATTTTATGTCAAATATTTTTCTTGAACATTTTCGCCCGCTACATCATCGCTGAGGTGGAGTTTTTGCCCTTATTTTAAGAAAGGGGCAAAATGACCCATAACACAAAAATGTTGATTGTGATGTTTTACACAAAAGTGCCATAAACAATAATCAAAAAATATTTAAATTCTTTTGGGGAAAAAATATCGAAAAACAAAAGTTAAAAAAAATTTCCAATTTGGACAAGAAAGTTATGAGGAAAAAACTAAAAAAGTGATATTTTGAAAGATTTAATATCTTTTAAATGAGTAAACAAAAAAAATGAAAATTTACTAGGAAGGCTCTTTTATCGGTTACTAAAAAAAATATCACAAAATTAGGGCAATATAAATTGTACATATATTTTTTTCAAAAAGCCCGCTTTTTAAAATTGTCCATAATGTCTTACCGCAACTTTCTATAATTATGTTGAAAAGCTAAATGAACATTCCAAAATAATTTTTTTTAGTTTCAAGAAGAAAACTGCATAGTCGCCTTTATTAAACTAAAAATAAATTCAGTAAAGTGCGACTTTAACTTGCACACGAAGGGTTCCGTACAAATACACAAATATCCCTTTTCGTTTTTGGCCTTTTTTCATTTTGGAAATTTTTTAGTTTTGGTTTTTCATTTAATTTTGGTTTTTCAATTTTTCAAGTTTTTTCTTCGTTTTTTGGCAATTTTTTAGTACTGACGCTTTTTTCATTTTGGCGCTTTTTCGTTTTAAACGACTTTTTTTTGTTTTCGCCGATTTTTTTTTTAGTTTTTTTGCGATATTTTTAGTTATAGCGATTTTTTGTAGTTTTGGCGCTTTTTTCAGTTATGACGTTTTTTTCAGTTTTGACGATTTTTTTAAGTCTTTGAAAATTTTTTTTTGGGAATTTTAGTTTTAGCGTTTTTTTTTAGTTTTGTCACTTTTTTCGTTTATAGCGATTTTTCGGTTTTCGCCGATTTTTTTAGTTTTGGCGCATTTTTTTCGTTTTAGTGATTTTTTCCATTTTTTTGCGGTTTTTTTCTTTTTACGTCTTTTTTAGTTTTGGCGATTTTTTATATTAATTTTGGTGTTTTTTCGTTTTGGCGATTTTTTTAGTTTTTGTCGATCTGTTTTAGTTTTGGTGATTTTTGCGTCTTAAGCGGCCCATCCATTATACAATATTATTGCACATGTTATTGTACATATTATTGATGTTTGGACCTATACTATGCAATAAATGGCACAATGTTTTCAAAGAAAATATTACCCAATTTTCGTGACAGTGAAAAAGTAAACATAACACTGAACAATGTAGCCACCACATTACACAATTTTCTTTATTGTACAATAAAAATCAAAGGTATTTTGATTTTTACCAATATATTGTGCCACCTTCGAATATGACATACACATTGGCGATATTATTATAAAATAGGAAAAATTGGACAATTATATTGCACGTGGGTGGGCCGCTTATGTGATTTCTTGTTTCTTTTGGTGTTTTTTTTCCTTTAACCGCTTTTTTCATTTTGGCGATTTCTCGTTTCTGTATATTTTTAATTTTGTAATATTTTTCTTTTAGCTTTTTTTAGATTTCATGAGTTTACCTCTTGCAGTTTGCAAGATACAACAAATTGTCTTTATTACATAGTCGAAATAACATTAACTGATAGAACACCCTCTAGTCTCGGTTTAGACTATGAAAGTTTTCTTTCAGAAATTAAGCTGCAGCCAATATCAGGATGGCCATTACGAATTACAAAACAAAAGGGAATTTCAAAAAACATACAAGTATGTAACCCTTTCCAATCTTCTCTCCCCTCTCACCCAAATACTCAGACTTCCTGAAAGAAAACTTTCATAGTGTGAACCGAGACTTAATGTTTATTGTTGTAAATATCAGTTTTAATTGGTGTAGTCTGCATAATAATACACTAACTTTAAAAATTTCAAGTGTTTATATATAAGTAAGTGAGTCTGTATATCACATTAGTATTTCAATGTGTTTCATTGCTCGCTTTAGAACACCATTTAATCGTTAACTATCATATATTTGTTGTATAATCGGCCAAAGTTTTACATATTCTGTGAAAATTTCAGTTCCGTAGCTCTTACGGTTCTGGACAAAACAGCCTGTGACAGACCGACAGATAGTGTAGCAAAACCAATAGGGTTCCTTTACACTTTTGGTGTACGGAACCCTAAAAACGTATATATTATTAGTTCATTTTCATTTTTTGCCAGTGTATAAATTTTATAGGAATGTTTTAAGTTCATATTTATTTATTACCTTAAATCTGTAAAGTAGTATTATTTTTCTATTATTTGCATAATTAATTTATTAATTTTTGACAGGTTTTATAAATATTGCTTGTTGTTTTTTTTTCTAAATGCCGAAAATACCATAAAATTGTAAATAAAATTTATGCATCAATTGCCATCATGTACGAGTGTAATATTTGTAAATAAAATTAATCATACGCTCTGTATGGCAAACGATTTAAATGGACAATTTGGAAAAAAGTACATACAAGATTAAAGAATAAATTTTATTAGGTATTTGGAAGTTATTTTGTGGTAAAATATTATTTGTTATTTAAATTTATCTGATACTTTTTTTATTATATTAAACATTTTGCAAAACTGATGGGAAGAAAGGAATTTTATATGTCCAAAAACAAACGAAAGATAATAATTTATTTTCGTTAAATAAAGAGAATGATCGAACTTGAGGCCAGCTCAATCAAGCTCGTTCATTGTCTTTATTTAACGAAAGTTACTAGAAGGCTGAACAAAAAATGCTTTATGATATTAATTTATGTTAGATATAAATAAACCTCAAACAAGGTAATTTTTACATCACTTATGATCACATGTGATCACTAGATGCCTTTTCTTTCAAAGACATGATTAACTTATATTCTTTTGCCTTAATTCTGACTTATAACAGACTAATAAAACAAATTTTCATACAAAAATTTGTTTAATAAGTCTCTTATTAATCAAAAATATTTTTTGTGAATTAAGGCATTTATATATTAATAGTTATGCCCTCTAACATAATCAACATTTAAACAATCGCTTATCACTCATATTTAATGAGCAAAATTTCTAAGAAATTTCAAACAATCTTGCGAAAATGTTGTGGCAAATCCAAATAAATATTTGCAATCTATAAACTTTATAAGAAAACCTAAAACAATTAAATCTACTTATCTATTTATAAGCATAAGTAAATAGAATCACCTAAAATACTTTTGAGCAAATACAAAAATTAACATTAAAATCATATACAATGTATCAGTAAGTATATATCATTTGATTTCAAATATATAAATTCCTATAAATTCGTACAGCAACAAAAATTTTCTTTAAAAAATAATAATTCAATCTAAATGGTAAAATTAGAATAGAAACACTTGCAGTCATTTTCCATGAATCTATTTTAAACCAATTCCAATATTCATGGTTCACATATGAATGGTCTAAGTGTTTGTGTAAAACACACCATCGTTTGCTTTGAAATTGTAAAAATTAAATGAAAATCTATGAAGGAAAAATTAATTAAAATTAAGTAAAAAAGTAAAATTTCAAATAAACAAATGAAATATTGTATTTGTGTAGTAGATCCGATGAGGACGATGAGGAAAAAAATCAATAAAATATAATAAATATTTGAATGCACACGCAGTTATATACAAACTGAAAGAAAATCGTCTAATAGACAGGGACACAAACGTAATTGTATGAATTATATTCCACACATTCTCTTAAATTGTTATAAAAATATATATTATAAAACAATAATAATTTTTAGTTTAACAACATTTTGGGTCCATAGAAATGGAACAGTAATTTTATTTGAATTATTTAAATGTTTATAGTGTAAAATATGGGGCTTTCCATAAAAGCTAAAAAGAAATATTTTCATACTATTTATGATCAAAATTTGTTATGTGTTGAATAGAAGGAGATTTATTGGGTTAATGTTCCCAACATTGCACTAAGACAGAATCATACATGACCAATATTCCAAGGAACAGGGGATAATCAACATCGACTTAATTGTATGTTACACAGCAGAACAGCAAAACGATGCTTTTGCTCTGTGCTAGTAAACGACTTGAAAAAAGGAGGTTATATGTTCGTCATGTATGTATGTGGCTGATTCTCAGTCTAAACGTACATTTTGTGTGTTTTTTTTTTATTTTTTATTTGACCAATAACTAATTCCATTTAGCCGGGTGTGACCATTTTACACACATTTTTTGTTATAAATCAAGAATATAAAATTTTTTACTTAAAGAAACGTTGCGGCTCGCAAGGACATTAAGCTTAAAGTCGTTAAATAACGCGTAGACACTGATAGAACACGATTTGTGCACAGAATGGTCCTTTCGAAAGATGTGACGGGTGTGACCTTACAAATCTTAGTTTTAAAGAATTATGACTTTCAGTATAAATTCTGTAAAATTTTGACTGTAAGGTGCACAATAATTTTGGTATAGATATCTGTTCAAAGTATTTTTAATTCTATTGTGTATTTACTGTTTGACAAAAAATTATTTTTCTTAAAAAAAAATTTTTTAAATGAGACGGGTGTGAACGACGGGTGTGACCTAGTACGTAAATTTAAAAAATTCAAAGAAATAAAACTTTTTATTGATTTAATTAATATAAATAATATAAAGATAAACTCCTAAGAAAATAATAAGACATTAATATATTTTCTATCCGTTCTATTATAGACAGCAGAATACTCTAGCTGTATATTTTTTTTAAATTCAGTAAAAAGCAAAAAAAGTATATTCTTTTCAGAGGTAACGATTTTTATTAACAATGAGAAAGGGAATGAAAGAAAATCTGAAATAAATATTAAACATACAAAGAGGGAGAGCAAAATGTTTCTTGCTTGTTCATTTAAAAGTGCCTCAAATTTATTAAAAAATATTAAGTAATGAATTTTTTTTCTATAATTGTCATTCTCTAAAAAACATCAATTGCGAGATTTTTATTAAAAATGAGAAAATTATTTTTTCCTTGCATAGAACCGTTTTACGTGGAATCACTCCAATGTAACTAATATATTTATGAGAAGATAGGTTTTTTTATTATAGCTTTCGTCGCTTTCAATGGTTCCTGAAATAAAAATTAAATTTTTCGATTTTTTAACATATTTGTGTATTGATCGTTACATTTGCTTTCGCGTTTGTTCCAGGAATGATTTTTACGAAAAAAAAATACATCACAAAATATTAGTATAGCTTTTGAAAGCACTACACATTTACTATCTAAAAACAAAAAAGTATAATAAGCGCAGGACCAAATTAAAAGTTATAACCACTTTTTCCATTTTAAATTGGGTTCACATGGAAAAATAAAAAAGTTTATGTTTTAAAATAATACTTTACAAACATTTATACATGAACAAAAAGTAGTCTAACTCTTCTTTCAAATAAGACTTACTTTAATTAAATCGAACAACAATGTCAAAAGTTATGTGAATTAGAAAGAATTTTTTATTGCAAAATACGACCTTCCTAATACATTCTTCGAAAATATAACAACCTACAGTGAGAAAGAAGAAATTTTTTTTAAAGAAAACCAGAAGTTTGTAAACAGAAAATGTTCGTTACATCGTTTCTACCCTTCAGCTGCTGTTAACTTTGTTTAACGTCCTAAAATTTATAGATAAATTATATTTAAAAAAAATTTTTACGTAACGCTCAATACATTTTTATACGAATTCAATATTTTTATTAGAAAACATAATTTATTTTGAATTCAATAAAATTCAGATGTATAATCTTCGATATATTTTAACAGAACCTCCTTACTGAAAAATTTCAATAATATTAAAAAAATATGGATAACACTCAATACATTTTTTTTATAAAAGTGATAATTGAGTGATAAAACGTTTTGCAATATAATACTAAGGGTTAACAAAGTTCACAAAAGTTTTAAGTATTTAGAAGTACAAACCTACGCTATTATTTTAGTGTATGTTGTTAATGCAATTTTAATAACTAATCTGTATAATGAAGCGTACTAAAACAACGTAACGCTCAATACACATGACTGCGAACACCAACAATTCCTTAAAAAAAATTAATTTCCAATATTTTTCAAAAACTTGATGTATGAAGTAAGAGAACCAAATGCAAATATTCCAAAAACCTTTATAAATTTAATCTTGTTTTTGAAAAAAATCATAGCTTCTTAATGTGGAAAATGAACAATATGCATTACGGACACGCCATTTTGTATGAAGAGGGGAAAAAGAGTATTTTTATTGTCCGTTTTTAACACATAATGGACAATAATATATCATTAAACTTAGTGTGAACTACTTTATAGTCAATGTTCGTAATACAAAAGGAAACTGGTGGTGTAGGAGTGGGGAGATGGGCACCTCCCATATATAGTAATCGTTAGTTATCGTGTATCTGAAAGTTTATATTAGTGAAAGTCTTTAGTCTTATTGTGAGTTACTTGGAAACCATAATGCGTAGTCCAGCCACAAAACTAAGTGGGAGAGGGGTACCTCCCATACAAAGTAATATTGAATAAACTTTTAAAAAATCAAACCGACTTTAAAATATACATACATATGTACTAAAAAGTAAAAAACAACTAAAATGTTTTATGTGTTAGCTACTTAGCTATTTGCAGTCGGTTGGTAGACAAACGCAGTAATAAATTTATAGATTGCCAACCAATAAACTAAAGTCGGTATAGTAACCTCGGAAATTGATTTTTATTTTATTAAAGGATATGTTTTTATAAAATGTATTACTATATGCGAGATATTCTCAAGAATGTATGTGAAAAAAAATTTATTAATTTTTGTAGTTAGGTATTCTATATGCCGGCATTTCGTTTGGTGCTAATGCCAACTCGTCAGTAGATCTTTATAAAGGTTTTAAGAAAAATAAACAGATTCATAACGAATAAAAATTTTTTGTTGTTGTTTGTTTGTACAAGTTTTGTGCTTTTTAAAAAAAATTACTAGGCTTTTGTTTTGTGATTCTCATTCCTTATTTGAGAGTCTGATGAGTTTTCAAAACTTTTCAGACATGGTTACATCTCCTTAGCATCTGATAGATCCTCGATTGGAGGACAACAAATGTTAGGCTGATTTTTTTATAGAATTACTGATGAGTTGGCATTACCACCCAACGAAATACCGGGATATAAATTTGCTAACCGTAACAATTAATTAGATAAGTTTTTTTAAAAGGCAAACCAATGTGAAAATGTTTTATCGAAAAACTTCGAAATATCAATCCCAGCCAACATTTTTGAAAGCACAGTATCATTAAACTTTTTTCATATCAGAAAAAGGCTTCTCATGCAAATGCCACCAAGATGAGCTCAAAATCTCAATTGAAAAAAGGTGTAGATGTTTTGTAAATTACTATTGCTTCCATACAATTAATTAGTGCACAGTTTTTTGATCATCTGAGGTTTTATTATAGCAATTCCAGGGGGAATTAATAAGTTTTTTCATGATAGGCATCCGATATTAACAAAAGTTTTATGTATGTATATAAAATTCTGAAAATTAATCGAGTTCTAAAACTTTCAATTAAAATCTTTTCAATTGACATAATTGGTCTTCTCAAACGAGCTACCTAACAAGTGGCAATAGCACTGTGCAACACAAAAAAATAGCATAGTTCTAATGACTGATTGTGGCAGAGGACACCAAAAGAATATGTACGTGTAGTTTTTGGCGACTCTTTTCGTTTTTGGCGATTTTTTTTTAGTTTTGACGCTTATTTTAGTTGTTGGGATTTTTTTTATTTTTATAAATTTTTTTACGCTTTTTATTAGTTTTGGAAATTTTTTGTTATTTTTGGCCATTTATTCCGTTTGGCGATTTTTTTCGTTTTTTGGCGATATTTCTAGATTTTAAATTTTGTTAGTTTTGGCGCTTTTTCCGCTTTGGTGATTTTTTTAGTTTTGCCGTTTTTTCGTTTTTGGTAATTTTTTAATTTTTTTACGATAATTTTAGATATTAATTTTTTTCTTTTTGGCGCTTTTTTCCGTTTTGGTGATTTTTGTAGTTTTTGGGTTTTATTTTTGCTTTGGCGAGTTATTCATTTTGGCGATTTTTTAATTTTTGGCGATTTTTTTTTTGCGACTGCGGTTTTTGACAATTTTTTATTTATTTTTTTGGGGGTTTTTTAGTTTTGTTGTTTTTTTACGATATTTTTAGCTTTGTTGGAGAAGATATACCTTAATTTTAAAATTATACAACCTGGTAGAATACGCTTTAATTTTTATTTAGTTTGATTTTTTAACATTCGGTAATGTTGCCGGTTGAGTCTGGCGGTTGGTTGTGTTTGAAGACCTACAAATATTGAAGACCTGGCAAATATCTTTCTAGAAAATTGCTTCCCTCTATATCGCCTGTAAAAGGGAGTTTTTTCCATCTTTTTAAAGAAAGGTATCTTTTAGACCCATACAACGAACAGTAAGAGGGTTAAAATATTCCATAAAAATTTTTGTCGTGGTGTTTTACATAAAAGTTCTAAACACATCCTTTATCTTAATCGTAAGGCTTACAAGATTTCGTACGCCGAGCCACTATAACTGTGTGCAAAGTGGGGGGAGGGGTAATTTTGCTCCTCCTAAAATTAATCCCATATGTAAATTTCTAAAACACCGATACACATGTATATATTTTTTTTGTCCTCTACCAGAATCAGTCGTTAGAACGTTTTTTTTTTTATTTTGAAAATTTTTGATTTTGTTGTACAGTGTATCATCCAACATTTTTCATTATATAAACAAATAGTTGACAAACTTACTTTGTTGTTATTACTAAAGAAGTGTCTTGATCAGCGATGCCATTTTTAGCTCTTTTTTACGATATGATAAAAAACGATATGACATACTGTGTTGTCATATCGTAAGTTTTTTATGATATAACAACACTGCGTAATGACAGCACCGTGTATGGCTATCTTAGTGTTGATATATCGTAAAAAAGTTACGATATGACAACACAGCAGGTCATATCGTTTTTGTCATATCGTAAAAAAGAGCTAAAAATGGCATCGCTGGTCTAGAGCGCTCACGACCGGGATATTATGCCTATTAAGAAAGTAATATTGTTTATGATTATGTAAATTATAAATTTTTAATCGTACAATCAAGCAGAAGAGACTAACGCGCGACATCTATGTTGAATAATATTTGGTACAAATGAATGATTGCATGCATACGTGTGCATGACACAGGGCTACAATATTTTGTAAAAAAAACAGCTACCCAGCGGTTAAAACCAAAAGGCCTGCATGTCAGACCTTCTTACAGTCTTGCTAAGATTTTATTTATGATTTGACTCCCACTATTTTTTATTTTTTTTTCCTTCTAAAGAAGAGTTTTTGGAAGGCCTAGTTGCACCCATCTAAAAGATTCGATACGGATTCTAACTTCACGTCTTTTGGAAGGAGAAATTGAAATAGTATTCTTTGATTTTTTACTTTGTTAGCAAAAGCTAAAGAATGAAAAAGATAAGAATAATTTAAAGCTTCAAAACGATATTAGGTGGCGGTTTAATTTTTGAAATGTAAAAAAGTAAAAATTATCGGCCTAATGCATAACGAAAACTTGGCATGGAGTTAGCATAAATGTCAAAATTAAGACTTTTTTATCAGATCTTCATTTTAAATATTTTACAGGCTTTTATTCCAATATCTTCTTCTGGTTTCTTTCTGCAGCCTTTTAGAATCCCTGTAAGAGGAAGTGAGTGTGGAAGCCTTTCTTCGTTATGACAACATAAGAAGAAAATATATGAGTATGAAATGGAAGGCACTACTATGAAGTCTTTCAGCCTTCATTGTAATGTCTTCTAGAAGGTCATTCCGCTTTTTACCGCTGGGTAGTAATACAGACTATCGTAACCCTCTTGACCCTTCCGGCTAGCTATGTTTTGTTTGTCGGCCATACATCAATGATTATAAAATGAAACTTTCCATAAATTAACAGTACTCGCTCGTATTTATAAATTGTAAGAGAAACAAAAACTATTTTCAATAAAATACAATTCAAACAAAAAAAAAAAACAATAAAAACAAACTGAACTCAACTCTACTTGTTTGCAGCAGATGATTGTCGTTATGATCTGTGGAGGAGATTGAGGTTATAATTGCCAGTGTGCCATCTCAATGATTTTTTTCCGCTGCCCATATTCCAAATCTACTAAAATACAGATTCGTACAAATATTGAGTATAAATATGGTGATGATTGAATTGATATACTTCATGAAATGTGGTAATTTTTTCAATTATAAAAATATTTTTGTTATTTTGTTGTTTATGGTGCGGCTTTTTGAAATGCTATAAGAAAAAATAACAAACGAAAAAAATAAAATTAAATAAGAATTTTCAAGAAGAGAATAGACATGAAATGTAAACAAATTATTTTATTCATAATGAAAATTTGTTATAGATACACACTTGTATGAGTTTATGTGTAAAATAAAAAAAATATTAAGAAACTAAAATGTTTATTCGTATCTCATATCTGCGCTAAAACAAACAGATTGAGTGTTCAATATTTAAGTAATTTTCAATTATAATTTCGATTTTAATAAATAAAAGTCTAACTGCGCATTTGTAGAATGATTTGCTGGAGGCCTGTGTGTGAATGTGTGTGTGTGTGTGTTTGTGCGTTGCGATATTGATCATTTTGAAAAATACTTTATTTACTTACATACAAAAATTTATTGAAAAAAATATATATAAACATAAAATCATTATTGTACATTGATATAATTGTCTTTGAACAAAAGTGAAACTCAAATAACAATAAAAGCAACCAAAACAACAGCAACAGATAAATAGAAGACCAGCCGAAGGTGAAAACTACACGTCGAAATACTTACATTAAATTGTGGCTGGACTTTTTTTTAACGCAAATAGAGTTTTTCAATAACTTTGTCGGGTACACCAAAGTCAGCTTTAATAGCATCACAATTTATAAAAGTCAAATGTATGCAACATATGGGCATTTCCACAGAAAGTCACCATATTGTCACGTTACGTCACCAAGCAATTAGCTTGTATTTTAGCGCCATACTGATTGCATTTTTCCCCTCTTAAACTAAATATAGATTTAATTATGCTCTACACTAAAATACAAAGAAATTAATAAAAATATGTTTTAAGCTTAATTGCTTAATGGCGTAACGTAACAAAATGATAACTTTCTGTATAAATGCTAGGGTATTCACTCGAATAAAGTTTGCTCGATTAATCGAATAATTAAAGTCAAATAATGTTCGATCAAACAAAAAATTTCAATTTCGAGTAAAAATTTATTCGAATAATTAAGGTCGATTAATCGAATAACTCGATTAAAAAATTTTATGTCAATTTTCTTTTTTCAATGAGTTTTTGTAGATTTCTTAATAAAAAGTGGGACATTTTTTTAATTTATATGAAATTTGCCATTCAATTCGTCGACGTTATTTCATACTAATAGTCCGCATGATCAAAAAATCATGTACATAATGGGCCTGATTGTGTAAGGAGCTGGCGTAAACGCCTATGTCGTTTTTTGTAATAGATTAAAGCAACACACAACCCGTGTTATTTAATCTATTACAAAAAACGAGTTAGGCGTTTACGCCAACGCCTTACACAATCAGGCCCATATATAGTAACAATAATAGGGAGAAAGAAACCAACTTCAAATGTCTTTTAAAAAAACTCGGAAATATAAAGATCAAACAAAAATTATTTGAAATAAAGAATATATTTCAAGAGCAACTAGTTAACTAGATGTTTCGTATTAAAATATCCAATGTAATGTTCGGAATTATAAAAGCCTTACGCTACGGTCACACTTGGCAAATATTTTCCGAAAAAAACGTAGCCCACAGACAAGTTAAAATAGTATTTCCATTAATTACAATATTTTTTAAATATGGGTTTGCATTTATTAAAAATAATATAAAAATAGCTTTTTGCAGCATAATTAACCTTGTTTTGTGATATAAAAAACAAGTTAAATCAAACTAACTCTGAGCAAAAGTAGTGGTTACGTTTTTTGAGCAAATATTTTCTAAGTGTAACCGTACCTTTATTGTTACAAGTTATTATTTATAACAACAATAATACTATGCCAATACAGGACAGGTCGGAATGTTATTAAATACTATCTATACCCGGCGTGCTTCGCTACCCCATTGTTGTGCAGATATAGAAAAATTAATTAACTCATTTAAAAATAACCATAAAATATTTTGGTTTTCTTGGCGATCTTTTTAGTTTTGGCGAATTTTTGGGTTTTAGCGATTTTTTCATTTTGGCGATTTTTCGTTTTGACTTTTTTAATTCTGGATTTTTTTAGTTTTAGAGTTTTTTAAAATTTCAAGAGTTTGCCTTTTACGGTTTCAAAGATACAGCAAACTGTTTAAGCTACATAGTGAAAATTACATTAACTTTCAAAACACCCTTTAATTTTTGTTGTGTTAAATATTCTACAGACTACACCAATTAACACTAACTTTGAAAATTTCGAGAGTCTATAATATATACTTTTGTTGTACAAAGCCCTAAAAAGAAGCTTTTCCAAAAAATAACTTATCAAAAAGTAACCATTTTCAAAAAAATTCCATTTTCAAAAAGTACCCTCTCCAAAAAAAACATTTTTCAAAAAGTACCACTTCTAAAAACTTCATTTTCTAAAAAGTAGGTTTTCGAAAAAGTACCTTCACTTTAAAATATAAACGGTTAACAAAATAAGTACCAAAATTATATTTTTACCCTTTTTCGGCCCCTAAATGTACAAATTTCAAAAAATGTACAAAACACCTATTCACTCATTTTTCTATCTTATTATGACGCTTTTGGAATTTTATGTCTACCTTTCTTAGATTCGGAGATATAAGAACACGGAGTTTACCCGTTTTTACCCCTTTTAATCTAGTTAGAATTTAAGTTTTCAAAAATGCATTCAGTATGTGTATCAATGTGCATAAAAAATAGTTGTATGGAAAAAAGTACCAAAAAGGGCTACCAATTTTACCCATTATATATTCAAATTTGAAAAAACAAAAACTGTTTTGAGGGCTTTTTAAGGAGAGAAGAATGAATTTCAAGTTTAGTTTCTAACTTTATTACTTTAGGAGATAAACTGTTAACAAACAAAAAAGTACCAAAATTATATTTTCACACTTTTTCGGATTTTAAAAAAGTTTCTGACACCTGTACGCTCATTTTTCTATCTTATTATGATGCTTTTAGAATTTTATGTCTACCTTACTTAGATTCGAATATATAAGGTCACCGATTTTACCCGTTTTTACCCCTTTTTTACCCCTTAGTGAAAATATACAAACATATTCATTCACTATGTATATTAATTTGCATAAAAAATAGTTGTATTGAAAAAAGTACCAAAAATAGCTACCAAATTACCCTTTATATATTCGAATTACAAAAAAGTACCATAACATGTTTGAGGGCTTCGGAAGAAGAATGCATTTTAAATTTAATTTCTATCTTCATTTCTTTAGGAGATAAATGGTTAACAAATATAGTACCAAAATTATATTGTTACCCTTTTTCGGCCCTTATATGTAAAAATTTGAAAAAAGTACCAAACACCCGCCCGCATATTTTTTGATCTTATTATGCTGTTTTTGGAATTTTATGTCTATCTTAGCTAGATCCGGAGATATAAAGTTACCGAATTTACCCGTTTTTACCCCTTTAGCGTTTGAATTTCCCAAAACCCCGTCTTAGTGGATCTATACATCATGAGGGGAGCCCACAATTTCAACTTTCTAGCTTTAGTGGTTTGGTCTAGGCGATGATGAATCAGTCAGTCAGTCAGTCAGTCAGTGAGTCACTCAATAACGTTACTCTTTTATTAATATAGATTTCCTGGCGCAAAATTTTCTCAAAGCGCAACATTTGAATAGTGAAAAACAAACTATTTTAAAGGATCAATTTTTGATATAATTTATGTAGAAATGTTGTGTTTTCTTTTGTTTTTATTATTAACATATATAAAAACCCGAAAAAGCTTGTTTTGTTTTATTTTTGTCCACAAAATGTACAAAAACCGATTAAATTCAAACATTTTCCGATTAACTCGAATAATTTTTAGCAGTACAGCTTACTCAAATAACTCGAACGAAATAGAAGTTTTACTCGATTGCTCGAGTAATTTAAAAACCTCAATTTCGATTAATTGATTAATCGAACAATTGAAGAGTCGATTAAATTGAATACCCTAATAAATGCCCATATGCAGCAACTATTCCGTTTGTAATTTCTATTAAACATAGGATCGTGAGCAACTTATCATTCACGATCAAACACGCTCACACCAAAAATATATTGCCCATGCACGATCAAGCTCGATAAATAAGTACCACTCATTACTTTGTAGCCCATTATTAAAGTACTACCGATTACAAAAACGACAAAAGTTTTTGCTGGGATGTTTCACTCGAAATAAAAATGATGTCAATTCTCAAGAATTTTTTTTTCGATCATGGTGCAGTTGAGTTTGTAGTGGAGTAATATAATAACACTATGCAACAAGCCAAATGGCAAGGAGTACCACTATATTTTTTTAATGTGCTATAACTCCCAAACTACGACAACGGTCGAAATTTTGAATTCTATGAAAAGTTTTTTTTTTGTCTAAAATTTGGCATTTTTGAAGAGGCTGCTTCACCGATTTTATTATAACTAGGGAAGGGTTGTCAAATTTTATTACAAGAACCACTAAAAAGCTTGAGTGTATATTACGTTTTAGCCATTTAAATATTACTTTTTATATACTACCCCGTTTCAGAATTATTCAGATCACAATGATGAAAAGTATATTTTTTTATGCAAAATTGGAAAATGTTTATATTTTAAAAATTTATAAAAAATCCCAAATAGCAAAAACTTAACATTTTTATTAGCTTATCATAAAACCACATATACTACAAGTAAATTAAGGTTTATTTTATGAAAATCTATAAATAAATATAGATTTTATTCATAATAAAGTGAAATTACCTGATTTGTGCAAAAAGTCGAGTTTTAAAGAGACTGCTCTACCGATTTTATAATAACTTGAAAAAAGATTATTCAATGTTATCACAAAGCAAATAAAAAACATGAAACAAAATTACCTTTCAGCTGTTTAAATATTATTATTTTTATATTTTCAATAGTTTCATAATTATTCACACCGCAATGGCAAAAAACATATTTTTTTCAAACAAAATTGCAAAGTTTTTATTATTTAA
The DNA here is from genome assembly GCA_956483635.1 of Panzeria rudis. Lineage (NCBI taxonomy): Eukaryota > Metazoa > Arthropoda > Insecta > Diptera > Tachinidae > Panzeria > Panzeria rudis. Next base: position 175,594,757 of record OY101448.1, read on the forward strand.
AAATTTATAAAAAATCGAAATGGAAAAACCATTTTTGTTATATAATCATAAAGCCACATATGGGGATTTCTATTTCGTCGTACGTGACATTTATACACCTACAAAGTGGAATATATTTTGCAAAAATAGGAGTAAACGAAAAAACTTTTGTCGTTATGTTCCATTCAGATGATATTATAGGTGAAAAAAAGTTTCTCACATTTAGAACTCTGTTGTCCAAAATATCGATGGCAATGAAAGCATATCGTACGTGACATAAAACAGAACTGATATTGCGGTGCATGTAAATATGTGCGAAAATCTGTGAATTGTGGGAAGCTTTTATTTCAATATTTTACATTGACCCAAATATTTTTTCTTTACAATCCGTAGTTTTTAAACAAAAATGTTTCTCGTGGTATTTTACATAAAAGTGTTGAACACATCTTATACCTTATACAAAAAATGATTTTGTTGAACAGTGTAAATATTCGCAATTTTGGCACAAATTAGGTGACTTCACTTTATTATCAATAAAATTAATATTTATCCAAAGATTTTCATAAAATAAAGCTTATTTCAGTTGTAGTATATGTGACTACGGAATACTAGTTTTTGCCATTCTCTATTTTTTATAAATTGAAATCTTTTTTCTTTCAATTTTACTTAAAAATTATATATTTTTCATCATTGCGGTCTAAATATTTTCGAAATCCTTGGGTATACAAAAAATTATGGTCAAGCTTTCCATTGCTTCTTTAAATAAAATTGGACTAACCCTTCTCGAGTTATGATGAATTGGCGTAGCAGCCTCTTGAAAAATACCAAATTTTAGAAAAAATTAAAAATAAGGACCCTTCGAATTTTAAATTTCGACTGTTTTTGTACACATTAAAAAATAGAATGGTGATCAGGTTTAATTTTTTTGCATACCGTAATATATAATTCTCGTATTCTATGCCTCAAATTAGAGCTACTACTTAGTTTTTAATAAAATTTTTATCATTATTTGAAAGTAGTTACAATTTGCTGATAAGTATCTTAAAAATAAGTAGACAACCACTTTTTAGTCAACATATCTTAGCAAAAACTTGGTTTACAGGTAGGCAAAAAAGTATATGAAGATTTAAGTAGTAACTACTTACAATTTGACTCGATGATTACCTATTTTTGTGTGAGAAGTCCCAAAAAAAAATAAGGGGTACCCCTTACAAATGTATTTACATTGTCACAGCAATTAACTAGTTATTATTCGGCTTATTGAAGCTAAAAAATAAGTAGTCAAATAAAATTTAAAAAAAATTATACACATATTTCAGTTATACTTTTTAATTGTTTTAATATTTTATTTTTTTATTTGAAGCATAGTAATAAAATAAATAAGTACCACTCATTACTTTGTAACCCATTAATAAAGTACTACCGATTACAAAAATGACAAAAGTTTTTTCTGCAATGTTTGTATATGAAAACTAATGTTTGTCGCTTAAACTTATAAGTCAGCAATAGCTGAGTGGGTAAAGTATTTGTCTTCATATCTGAACGAGCACAGGTTCGTATCCCAGCTGGGTCAAAAAATAAAATAAAATTTAAAAAATATAAATAAAACATAATGTGTATAAAAACACTTTAATTTACTTTAATTTGTTTATTTGACTACTTATTTTTTAGCTTCAAGTAAACCAAATAATAACTAGTTATTTGCTGTGACAATGCAAATACATTTGTAAGGGATACCCCTTATTTTTTGGACTTCTCAAACAAAAATAAATAGTTATCGAGTCATATTGTAAGTAGTTACGACTTATTTTTTTTTTTTTTTGCCTACCATTAAGCAAAGTTTTTGCTGGGATGTTATCCTGTTCTAAGGGCATAAAATCAATTTTAGTTGCATGAAATGTACCTGTAACTCCAAGCCGTATTAATAAGAATCACTCACTCTCTCTATCAATATTTCGTGAAATTTTTCCATTCCATTCACAATTAATATATATTAAATTATTTATTGTTTATTAGTTATATTTTTCTATTCCGCATGACTGATTTGTTTACTTGTTTATTAAAAAAAATAATTAGTTTTTCATTTCCCCATTCAAATACTGCGCAGTATATAAGCTGTATGTACACATTTGTGCATACTATTTAAGTTTTAAAAATTATAACCGTTTATTGTAATTGCTTTAAAGTCGGCAACTTTTAGATTTTATTTTCTTTTCAAAACAAAAACATATTCTGCTGAATAATTTGAAAGATTTTTGCATAAGCTGAATAGATAAATAAAAATACAAACAAAAACACACATACATACACATTTCCGATAAAGAAAAAACACTTAAAATCATCATCATCATCATCGCATCGGCACATTGTCATGATTATGATCATCAACTAACTATTTCATTATCGCCACAAAATAATAGAAGTTAAAGCAAATTGCAAAGCAAAAAGTGTCGCCATTGTTTTGAAACACTTTTTTATTGCTTTTATTTTTTTTATTATTTTATTTTTTTCCTTATTTTACTTGAAGCTAACCAGCCATTTGATTGAAACAGTCATTCTGTTCAGCTGACTTTCAGTCGTTAAGTAATTGAAACTCAACAGCAAACCAACTCGTCATTCAGATAATCAAACCAAATCAACCATTCAACCAACCATCCATTCCATATTACGAACATTTATACCCTTCATTCGACCAACCTCCCTCCTCCTACTTTTCATCAGTAGTTCCCTTCACATCATTTCATTTTTTTTTCAATATTGTGTCAGTATTTGCGTTTTATTATTATTATTATTTTTATTTAGTTTTTTGCCTTCATTTCTATTTCGCCATTTATTAGTGCGGGTGTGAGATTTAACTTACTTTTTTGTCATTTTGACGCATATAAGTACGAGTAATATCATCCAAGGCACATAAGCACACATTTATGAACAGTGCTGGATAAATTAATAGGTACATAATTGACAAAATATGTATATTAAAAATCTACCCCACCCTCACAATATTATTACAGTAATGGACTGTACTTTATTCAAAAAGTATTTCGTTTAGTAATTTTTAAATGAATAAACATTTAAAATTCTAAGCAATTTCATGTTTTAACTAATTCTAATATTCATTCAAATAACTAAGTGCATATTAATACAGATTGTCGGTTGCATTCAACATGGACATGAATAAAAATAAACACAAGCTTATGTTAGTTGCTTCGTGCTGCCAGTTTTCAAACTGTGCTTTGGCTGAGTAGTTCGCTGATGCGTTGCATTTTAGACCTGAAAGACCTTAGTTCGATTCGTAGTTGAAATTAGAATAACAAGCAATAAGTCTTCAACATGACGTTAGCTTTATTTAAAAATAAAGCCAAACTTTGGCTGAATTATTTGGAACAAAGGAAAAATATTTTACTGTTACGGGCTTAATTAAGTCAGTTCATTTTTTAACATTCAAAATTCAATGAACTTTATGTTAAATTTAAATAAACAAAGTCAAGGTCCACACTTGTAATTTTTGTTGCAGCAATTTTGCCTTTTTTAGTGAGAAAGAGCGAGGGAGAAATAGATGAGATGTATACTTCTATTTCAACACCCTCCCACAAATTTAAAAATTGTTGCAACAAAAATTGCATGTGTGGACCGGAACAAAACAATTTTTTTACTTAATATCAAACGATATTTAGTGTTATTCTTAAGACATCTTCATAATGTATACTTACGCTTATTATTGAGTTAAACTGTATTTAACTTTCCATCCCTGCAGTTTATATACAAAATATCTTTGTAGTTCTTTTTTTATATGTCTTAATGGTTAAGATTCTTTTCTGTATTTTTTTGTTTATTTAATTTTTTCATTAATAGTTTGGTAAATATATAAAACTGTTTAATATATTCGAAATTCGATTCGATTGTTTCGGGCTAATAAAATAAATGTATGTGTGTCAAGTGTACCGTAAAATAATTAAAATATTTTTTTGATGAGTAAGAATATTTTGTAAATAAATTAAAAGATCATGGATACAATTTTGTCATCACATAAATTCTCCATTAGTGTCACATTCGACTAAGAGTTGATGACTTGCAATTTAATCATGAAGTGGCCAGTCTACCACCAATGTTTACCCTCAACTTTAAAGATATCTGATTTCTTTTAAACAACCATACTATATATAATCTCATGTGCGCTGCACAAAGTATCACAGGTCATGGATCACAAAAGAAATAACTGGAACAAAAGTGATAGAATCAAGAAAAATTTTTTATACTTATTTATTGTAGGAGGTCATCAACAATTTTGTTTAAATAACGCTTAACAGGTCGAGAGTAGTAAGTGAGTGTAAATACGACGTAGCCCTTTTCTCTCTTTGTGTTCTATAGTATATCAGAAACGGTTGATCCAACGAAATATTTCTGTGTACAAAATGTGTAATCAATTGTATTTCCTATAACTTTTAGTACAACATTAAAATGACGTATTAAAGACAGGAAGCAAGATATTCACAAAAAAAATTTTAAACTTTGACCCTGATATCTCCTGACGCTTACAAGAGAATAATTACACGAGATTGTACAAACAAAAAACAAACAATGCAAAATCAACATGTACCATTTTTGATTGGAAACCATATTGAATTTATGATAATGGGTAAGTATGTTGGTGTTTACTTGTTTTGGTCATGGCTACAATAACTGTTGTGCTCAGTTGTGCGACTTGTTGTTGTGACTTGTTGTTTTTTTTTTATGTTCGTGTTGTGTAAATGAAAATAGCCGACAAACATGGCATTACCAGCGAAAAATTCCTGCTACTGATTGAAATCAGCCATTGTTTCATATAAATTTTTCTGTGTGCATAATCCGAAGTTAAACTGCTATTTTCCTGGGCTGGTAACATTTTCTATTTATAGAAAATATTATGATATTATTATTTAAATTGATTTAATTGTTTCATTGAATATTGTAGCGATACACGAATTCGTATTAGCTTTGCTGAAAATTTCACTTACAGCTTAAATATGTTTTAATTTTTGTAGTGCTATTATTGTTTTATGTAATTATATTCTTACTTACAGTCTCATAGAAAATATTCTGTGCAGAATATTAAAAGAATGTAAACATAAATAATGTAAAACTTTTAACGCGAATTTTTTTTACCTTTCTTGTTTCTGTCGTCGGGTAGAATCTAGTAATTGAAAATTTACCCGCTTGCAGTTGACCGATTGATCTGAAATTTGGTAATGCCGTCTTTACACTGTCTGAGTTTTCGTCTGATTTTAAAAGCTAACTTTAAGAATATGACATTTGAAATTGATACTATATTTTAGATGAAAGTAAAATAGGTTCTATTTTCAACTGAGCTCAGACAAAAATATAAAAATTTAATATTATTCAGGATATTTAAATTTTACGTGTTGAAATCAGACGAAAACTCAGACAGTGTAATGTGGTGATTATAAAAGTGGGTTGCGGCGTACTCATAAAAAATTTATATTTAGGTCTAAGCCCCTTCCTGCTGATTGACTGACCTGGATTTTAGTAAGCACCTTTTAAAGACCAAATAATTTTTTAATTAGAAAAGTGGTACACGCCATGCCCATAAAATGTAATATTTACTTTTATCCCCTTCCTGTTGACCGACTGATCTGAAATTTGGTGCACTCCTTTAGTTCTGATGACAATACGATTATGTGTATTCAGTATCATTGTAAATCAAAGATGGCCGCCGCCACAAAATGGCGAATTAGTTATTTGTTTACAAACCGTCAATATTGATATAAACTAAAGAGCTTGACTAGTAGAATACAGTATGCAGTAAAAAAATCCAAATTTAAAATGTCATCCAACACCAAATGGCGGATTGTATATATATTTTTTCAACTCCCTCAATATTTGTAGTAAATGAAATCGCTTGACCAGTAGAATCCAGTACACCATGAAAAAAGTCCAAAGCCAAGATTGAGTCCGAAATAAAATAGCGAAGCATATATTTTATACAGGACATCGTAACTCAAATAAAAAAGAAATTAAAAATCTAAAACAAAATAGGTAAAAAAATTAAGCTAAACGCTTTTGTTGTAATGTAACGCAATAATAAACTTACTCAATTTTATGAATTTAACATTACAAATTAAAAAAAAAAACACACGCATGGTCTTGGCTGAAATTGAACATGTGACCTCCCGTTTAATAGTCTAACGTACTAACCACTACACCACTGATTTTAAGTGTGTACATATTTATATAATTTCAATTGAAATTTCCGTTAATTATATGTACAGATTATTTTTAGTATTTGTGTGTGTTATTTCTATGCATGTACTTTTTTGATACGTATAACATAAACGACGGACTATATTGAAAGCAACAGAAAATCCGTATAATGTGTATTTAGTTTTTTGAATGTTAGAATCAGTTAAAAATGAGATTGCTTAGAATTTTAAATGTTTACTCTTTAAAAAAAAGTGATTGCACGGAATACTTCTTGAAAAAATACATTCCGTTACTATCATAATATTGTGAGTGTACAGATGACAAGGAGTGTGTATATCAACAAGAAATATGGTTGATTTATATCCTTCCTTGTATGAAACAATGCCATAACTACCAAAATATTAATTATATTAATATATGGACCAAATTTTGTTTATTTTGGAGACTTTGCTGTTTTACGATAATCGTGATTTTTATCAGTTGAGCTCCCTCACTTAATTGTGCATAAAATCTAAAGTTGTAAATAAATTTTTGTGAAATATGGCTCGTGTTGCTTACAACATATTTACCTATACGCTGATAGCAAAAGAACAAATTTTCCTTGTTTATTATTTTTTATGCATTTTTTAAAAACAAAAATTGTTCATTCATTTTCTTTATAAGTTTGCTCAGCGATCGGTGAAAGTCGGTGAAAGTCGGTGAAAGTTTTAAATTGAAAGAATATACACTCCTCCCACATTTCCTTGCAGTAACAAGATGCAGGTAGTCGGAGCTAACTTCGGTTTTTTTTTTTTTTTGTAAGGAAAATTGGAAATGTTCAATATTTTAAAGCCATTTTGATTTGCTCACATATAATAAACTATATATAAAATCCAAATATTTAGGGGCCCCTATGGCTGAGTGGTAGCGATGCTAGCCTGTCAGTCCAGAGGTCGTGGGTTCCATTCCCGCCGTAGAGCCTGGGTGTTTTCCGCAGACAAGCTAATCGCTTCGCGGGTTGTGTTTGTTTTTGTAAAAATAAAAAAATAAAAAATAAATAAATAAATAGTAAGGTGAAAACACTGTCTTTCAATAAAAACATTAACGGTGAAAATATCTTACATACATAAACTACTAAAGGTGTGTTTCCGCAGACAATGTAATCGTCGACAAAAACGAAATTGCCTACACTAGCAACGAAAAAAAGTTTGCTTCAGAGCTTTTTTTGTTGCTAACGTATGGAATTTCGTTTTCGTTAACGATTACGTTGTCTGCGAAAACGAGCCTTAAGTTGTACAAAAATTTTCTATTAGTTTTCGTTGTACAAAATTTGAGTAACTTCACTAGCATTTTCTAAGACAAAATATAGATTTTTACGAATACAAAATATAGATTTTTCTTAGTGAAACATTTCTCTATAGAACTGCATCATTAGATTTTTGCAAAGTAATGGTCGCAGCCATGCTCACCTGGATTTAGCCAGATAATTTAGTAGCTTTACGTCAGTGGTGGCAAAACACACATATCTTATTCTTTGTTTGTATATGTGCTTCACGACTAAATTGATAGGCTATGAGTGTCACACACAGTGTACGTGTGTTCTGTGGTAAAAACAGCTTATGCTCGCGAGCATATGAAATTGAGAGAATGGGCACCACTGATTTAAGTTAGTTTTATTATTAACAGTACACTTGGGTCCAACTCGTTCGAACTCGCTCAGCAACTCGTTTTAGGCAAATTCCATGAGTTTGATCACAGGTTTGTGTCTAAAACGAGCTGCTTAACTAGTTTGACCCAAGTCTAGTTAAGAGATCGAATAAGCGGACCAAACACGATCTGTTAAGTTGTTATGGAAACGAATACATACTAGTTTGCTAAAACAAAAGGAAAAAACTATTATTTATACAAATTTTTTATTTAAAATGAAATTAATTTGCTGGTGTTTAAGCATTGTCTATATGCAGCATTTCATTGGTGCATTACCGAATCGTCCGTAGACTTCAAACACAATTTTGAACAGTTACAAACCCTTTATCTTATGTACAGACTTTCAAAAGCCATTTAAGAATTCACAAATATGTAAATGATTTTCAAAAATAAGCAAAGTAGGCTCTGAAAATTATACAAAACCCAGCAAATAATTGTTATTCGATATGAATCTATTTTATTAAATAATAGAAAATATTAATAATAATAATATTGGTTTTTGAAAGTCTGTACACAAGATAAAGGACTTGTAACTGTTCAACATTGTGTTTGAAGTCTTCTGACGATTTGGTAAAGCACCAATGAAATGCTGCATATAGACAATGCTTAAACACCAGCAAGTAAATTTCATTTTAAATAAAATTATAACAATATGTCAAATAAATTTCATAAAGGTAAAAAATTTTTCGTTCAACTAAAATTTAATCGTTGTAACAAATGATCAAATACCTTTAAATGTCACTTTTAATATTCAAATGTATGTAAATTTATCGTTGATTATTCACTTACCGACTCAATCGGCCACTCAATCTGTAGTTTATAAAATATCATATTATAAATAAATATCTACTTATGGTTGAGTAGATGCACTCACACACACATATATATATATATATATTTAGCAATAATCTAGCCTGCGGTAAAACTGAAAAGGCCTTCTCAATTCATGTCTTATTGAAGGCCTGCTTACATCTTCTTTTAGAAGGACTCGACTCTCCCTAAGAAAAGACATTCTCTTAGAAGGGAGGAGGCAGAGTTATTTTATTTCTAGATTTTTTCCTTTTGTTCATCAAAAACTTTACTTTAGAAATAGCAAAAATTCTCGTATTCTTTTTTCGAAGTAGTTTGTATATAAGACTGAAATTTACGTACAAGAGATATCTATATACTACTGTCGTGCCGTTAATATTTTAGCATATTAATTTATACTTATTCCGACGAAAGTAATCATGTACAATTCCTTCCTAATAAATCTGTTCATACAGAAACTTTAGCCTCACATGTATAAAAAATTGCTTAAGATGAAAGGAAATAATTCGAAATAAAAAATTACATAAATAAAAAATACAAAAGCCGCTACAATAATACCGAGATAAAAAAATATATTCATACCTCCATTTGCTGAAACCCTTCAAAATGACATATTTAGAAGGCCTTTTGTTAGGCCTTCCAGAAGAAGCGGTAGGAAGTCCTTCCCGCAATGACAACGTGTGTAAAAATTATATGAATATGGAATGGAGCGCGAGGTACTCCTCCTTCCAAAAGAAGATGTAAAGATGCCTTCTATAAGGCCTCCATACTGCTTCCTTTTACCACTGGGTACTTCTAGTAATGCACACAAGTGTATGTGCATATTAGCACATCAATTCATTTTTATGTATATAAAGTCAATACATAATATGTTTCTGTATTTGTTTAACAAAACACTGCAGCCAGCGTCTATGTGCATTTTCATGTGATTGTTTATATTCGTTTGTTATTTTACGACATTCGAAGTATTTGCGTATTGGGATCAGGGACTCATCAATTAGTAAAAATTAATTTTATTAAGACTTTTTTAATTTGCCTTCACTGTGTCTACTGGTGCACATTAAAATACACTCTCATTTACATACATGCACACATTAACTGGCAATTATTTTACTTGTACATTCCAATGTTTATTATAAATGATTTTACATTTGAAGATAAAGATTTTTTGATATTGAGATTTTCATTTAATGGTGAAATTATGTCACAAATATGAACAAATCAAATGTCATTGTTATTGAGATACTTACTTGGATTTTTGACATGGTGTTGAAAAAAATATTCTTTAAAATTATGTATTATTTAAATCATCCAATCAGTTAAATTACGATTAAAAATCTATTTGAGGTTGTTATTAAAGTACTAGAGGTGCCTGCTGCTTCGCGTGTTTAAAGCTCATTTTATGGCTGTAAGGTATCTATAATAATATAAAGTTCTTTATATATGGTTTAAATATATCTTTGTTGAAACATCTTTCTAATTTCCAGCAACATTTACATATACATACATATGTATTAGTAAATTTCGCATTTCAGCTTCTTTTTTTTAACTTGGAAATGAGATATTTAATCGCAATAAAAAAGTATCCCAGTTTGAACCAGGACTATAAAGTACCCCCATGCCAAATTTCATAAAAATCCGTTCAGTGGTTTTAGGGTGATGCGCGTTCGGAGAGACAGACAGGCAAAATTACAAAAGTTGGTGTTTTGTGTCTTACACGCTGCTGATCGGTGATGCCGCTGGGGATAATTCAAGTTTTTCCGTGCAGCTGTAAATTTTTGGGCACGTGCCTGGAAACTCCTGGGATATCGGGGTTTTAGCCTCGTTTTTTAGAATCTACAATCTGGTTTGTGACTTTTTAGAGTGGGTTGGGACTTGGCTAACGGTTTCGTGACCCTGCTAACTGAAGGAGTTTCTGCTAACTATTGGCGATAAGTATCGTGTTAGCACCTTTCAAGTCATAGTGGATTTAGTTGCTGAAGACTTTTGAAAGTGTCTTCTTCTTATCATCTGGAAGCTCAAATTATTATATTCCTACTGAGAGTTGGAGACGTTCTAAGTCATCGTCGCCTAAGACCAGGCGCTCTGCCGCTGCCAAGCATGCCCTTAGTGCGAATTTCGCTGCTGGTGCTATTGGTAGTGGTGTTGCTACTGTTGCTTCAACTTTTGTTGCAGTTTCGGGTCCTGCTATAGTTTCTTCCACTGATATTTTTGGTGCTGTCGTTGTTGGTTCGTCTGATGGTGTCTGGGCAATTGATAGTGTGTGTGTGTGTGTGTGTGTCTGTATGGCTGAAGAGGGTACGGCTGAGGGGATGAAGGTGTTCAATGGCACTCATGCTACTGACAGTCCTTCTGGTAGGAGAAATAATTGGCAGAAGAAAATAATGATACGTGTAATGATAGTCGTAATTTCGTGAAAAGGGTCACTGATTCATTAATGGAGGTGTTGGTAGCTGCTTGACGAGATAGACTGCTGGCTGGGAAGGTGACAACTATTTCGGTGGAGTATAAGGTCCTCTTGGTAAAGCTGATAGCTGAGAATGAGCGTTTGCTCCCAAACCGTTTGAGACGTGATCGGTTGTGGTTAAGGGAAGAGTAGTAATTTGACATAAATTCTGTTGCAAGCGTTTTCTTTTTTGACCCCATGATAGTTTTCATCATTATGATGCCAGTTTTTATATCTGATGGTCATAATTGTCAGTGATGACAAATCTATCATCAAAGCAATGACACGCCGATATTACGGAATTGACGAATTGGAATCAATTTGGTGGCAAATGTTATTAATATAATTTCACGGGTAGAAAAACCGTCATAACGCTGATTGAATTAGACATTAATGATATGTCAAGTGTCTTCGTTTTGGACGCCATGAAGTTTTCATAATTGTGATGTCAGCATGTAGATCAGCTGGCCATCAATTGAATGATTAAAACATCTGAAGCTTCTTAATTCGTGACATATTTATAAGCTGACACTTCTAACATTTCAGCCACGTCACTATCTAAAAATTCGGCAGCAGAAAGTCACCATAGAAATCATTAATGCGACACAGATATGATGACTAAGTGTCATCCATACGATGAAAAGGTGTCATAATTTTTGTTTGTTTTACTGCCTTAGTTTTTAAAAAGACTTGTAGATTTTATTGTTAGCTCTGTCATAGTAATTATGATCAATGTATATCAATGCACTGTCATGTTGTCAACTTTTTGAAAATGCATTTACACACAAAAATTATACATAAAAGACTAAAATTTATATTAAAATAAAAATTACAAACATTAAAACATTGTTTACTATTTTCTTTTATACATATTTTACACTTTAACTGCCGTATTCATAAAAAATAAAAGAGGTTTGAAATATGTTTTAAGAAAAAATTTCCAAAAATTTTTTTTAAATACATTTTAAATTCAATTTAATTTTTTTATGAATACAGAAGCAATAGTACATAATAAGTGGCATCGTATTGATATGATTTCAGTCATAGCATAGATGAGACTTAAACTATGTCAAAATTCTATGATGACGTTTATTATCAGATTGATGTCTGTTTTCGTTTTATTGATGACATTTGTCATATTATTGATGTCATAACTCTGATGACAGGGTGTCATCAATGCGAGGATGCATTTTGCTATGAGTGTGCTACTATTGCTACTCCTCAGATGTATCTATGTCATGTCCTATCATGTTATGTTATCTTGTGTCACATCATGTCTTGTCCTGTCATATCATGGCATACGTTGTTTATTAATGTCATTTCATGTGCCGTGTCATGTCATGTCTTGCTATGTGAACGTGACAGCCAATATATACATAGTTTTATTTTTTTGAGATGAATAAAACGTAAGAACGTATATTCTCATATTTCACTTCCTCCCTTGAGTTTGAATTTTTATACCGCTGCAAAAAATGTAGAGAATACAAATATAGAGAATACAAATGTAGAGAATACAGCGGCAACAGATAGAATATGAACATGCTGTTGCAGGTTTCAGTTTGAAAAAATCACTTTTGAAAAAATCACTTTTTACGAAAATTTGGTTTATGGCCAGCCACCCCGACCCAGCGATTTTCTTAGTTGCGAATGAATTATTATAGCCAAGGTGCGTGTAATATTCAAGTAGAAATTTCATTACAAAAACACTAATCAATGGCACCATTTATTCGCATCCTTCCCTCCCACCTTCCAATACTTTCATCCCAATGAGAAAGACCATTCCAACTATAATCTTAATATTAATATCAGCTATAGCAATATTTATATATTCAAACTCATAAAATTATGAACTTGAAGTTGTCATAAACTATCAGTCGACATTTTATTTAATAGAAAAACCTTTGAAATTAAATGCGTTTAATGTGTAATAAATTTCTGTTTTGTAATGCACAGAAAATAGAAAAAATGTAAAAATGTATACTTTTTATACAAAATTAATAAAGATAAAGTTTTTTTCTGCTGTGTTTTGTTGTTGTTTTTTTTTTTGCACGTAGATAAATATTTATAGTACTTGCAGTACGTAGATACTTGCAATTGTGCAATACGCCATACGTTTCATACATTTACCATTGACTTTTTTTTTTAATGGTGAGTTTAACTTACAGGTTGCAATTTTTGTAACAACAACAAAAAGATAACTATAAAATGAACAGAAAAAATAAATAAATTAATAGTAGTATGTATATGGAAAATAAAAGTTAAAAAATATATGAAAAGATGACGGACATACATAAATAAGTATGACACTAATATGACTTTAATACTTTTATTTATACTCTGTAGGGCTCGCAAACAGTAGGAATAATTGAGAGACAGTGGAGGGGATATTGATTTTAGCTGGAGACTAAATATATCAATATGTACATGCAAAGAAAATATATTGGTACGACGACTATATTATGGTTGGGGCAAACAATCTACGAATGTAGCTGATAACTCTAATATTATCGTTTTCTAGAAAGTCAATGCCGAAAAACACAGCACAGCTTATTGCAGGAAAAGTTTATGGAGCTTGCTACAAAAATAAGGAGCATCAAAAACATATTGAAGTAAAAATGTAATGGGCTCCAGACATGTTACGAACGGTTATATATTAGAGCTGGTTGCCAAGGATCTAACCCGCAATCGGATCTAAAGCAAATTCAGTTAACATTAGGGTTGCCATTTCCATTTTGAGAAAAAGAGGACGCCAAACACAAAAAACGAAGACATTTCGCCAAAAAATGAGGAAATCTTTTTATAAACAAATAAATTAAAAAAATACACATTTAACAATCAAAATAAGTGATGTCGTGTCATTTGAACAGCGACAATGCTCTGCTGCCAACAATTTAATAGTTTCGATGTAAGACTGAATTTTTTAGGATTAAATATTTTATGAAACTAGTTGCATAAAATTTTCTTTTGTTGTCAAGAGGTGAGAAAGAGAGAAACAAACAAAAGTGGTAGGAAAAGTGGCATGGCTTCAATTTCTTGAATTTTGGCACTTTTGTATTGCATAATTGTCATAAAAAAGTTGCATGGATAATTGTCTCTCACAGTTGAAAACTAAACTATGGCTGCGCACTTGTTTTCAAGTTTGGGTATTAAGGTGGTTCGAAAAAAAACTTGATCCGGTCACCCCCTAGGATTAAAGATTAGTTGAAAACAATTCCAAAAATATTTTTTTGTAATTTTTGCCACGCCCCTGGATACCGCTCTTTTAATTTTTTGTAGGCTGTGTCGCCATTTATAGTCCGATCATGACATAATGCATATCGTTGCTCATGGCTTGACTATGGCTACATTTTTGCTTTGGTAAATTTTAAAGGCCGCCACTTATGACATCTCGAATCCTTCCCCCCAAATGTAAAATATTTTGCACGTGGCAAGAAAGCTCTCCTGAAACTTAGTATGTCTATCTTTTAATATTCTTACTTTTATGCCACGCCCTAAAGGTAAGTCCCTTTGCTTTTCCAAATACATACTCATACATACTCATACATACAGGTCAAATAAAATGAAATAAAAAATTAATTCGTAGAATGAAAGGTATATCAATGACATTTCTAAGACTGCTAAAGAAATATTTTTGCCACGCCCCAAAATATAGCACTTTTGTGTTTTACATATAGCGCCGCAATTTAAAGTACGATCTTATCATTTCACATATTGTTGTTTATAGCTTAACTATCACTTACTTTTTGGATCTGGTGACTTTTTATTCCGACATCGAATTCTGGGCACCACTGGGTCCCCTCTTACCGTCCCCACTTTTTTACACGCGGCAAGAAAGCCCTTCTAAAAATGTTTATGTCTACCTTTTAACATTCTTACTTTTATGCCACGCCCCAGAATTAAGTTGATTTTCCTTTACTCAAGGACTACCCCGCACTCCCTAAAAAAAAGAACGCTGTCCCGCTGAAAAGAGGACGTATGGCAGCCCTAGTAAACATGGACTTTTTTTAACAAACACAGCCCGCGAAGCGATTAGCTTGTCTGCGGAAAACACCCAGGGTCTATGAACCCATAACCTCTGGACTGGCAGGCTATCATCGCTACCACTTAGCCACAGGGGCACCCAACTTAGTTACAAGAAAAATAGAAGACGGATAGCGCATTCCGCGTTTAACGTACGGGAAAAAAATATTGATATTGCCAATTTTAGTAACTCATATTTCGTATCTGCTGCATATATTGAAAAATTTTATTTCCCATGTTACTAACTATGTATTCAAGTTGAGCACTATTCCTTAAAAGAAATGTTGAAAAAAGTATCACAATTTCCTGACAGAAGTGGACAGCTTTGTTAACGAAAATTGAGAAAATCATGATGAGTCTTGCAAAAATATACTAGAAATTCATTAAAACATAGGAAGCACTGTTTCAATCAGTGGATGATATCAGCTAAAGAACGAATAACTTTTATATAGAGTTTTGAAAAAAAAAAATATGTATGAATAAAAGTGTGAGCTCATGTTCGCAAAAACCGTATATATGACAAGTTGCATATGGATACGTATGCTTAATTTTGAGTAAATTATTAAAATATATGCAAGTGTGTTTAAATGCGCATTTACTTCTGTATATGCAAAACTATGGATAAATGAAAGATACACATATGTACATAAGTATATACATACATATATGGCTAATTCTCATTATAAACGTACATTTGGTGTTCTTTTTTTTTTTTACTCCTTGTAACTTATAATATATATATGAGAAGATATGATTTTTATTATAGTTTTCGCATCATTCAATGGTTCCTAAAATAAAATTATATTTTTCGATATTTTAACATTTTTGTGTCTTGAGTGTTATATTAGTGTTCGCGGTTGTTCCAGGAATGATTTAAAAAATTTGTATAGGGTTTGAAAGCACTATACATCTACTCTCTAAATACAAAAAATTATAATATCTGCAGAACATGATTAAAAGTTATGACCACTTTTTCAATTTTGACTTGGATTGCCAATGAAAAATAAAAAGTTTCTAGGCTTTAAAATAATTCTCTGCAAACATTTATAAATAAGCAAAAATTAAGCTAACTCTTCTGTCAGATAAGACTTACGCTAATAAAATCGACCACTAATGTCAAAAGTTATGGCAATTTCCAATAATTTTGTAGCAAAATACGACCTACTTAATACATTCTTCGAAAATATAATAACCCACAGTGCGAAAGAGGCAAAATATTTTCAAAGAAAACCAGAAATTTGTAAACAGATAATGTTGGTTATATCGAAATAAGAGAAGCAAGTACTAATATTCTAAAAACTTAGTCTCGTTTTTGGAAAAATTCATAGTTTCTTAATGTGTGAAAATCAACAGCATGCATTACGGACACCCCAATTTGTATGAAGAGAGGAAATAGAGTATTTTTGTTTTTCGTTTTTAACACCTAATGGGAAGTCTTACACAAAAAAAAACGTATGTACATTTATTTATAATCTTAAAAAAGCATTTGAAATGAGAATGAGCCTTATATATACGTACGTATGTACTTGTATACATACAATGTGCTACTATATCGCTTTGTCAACGGTAAGCAGCAAAAATATGAAAATAAGTAAATAGGAGAACATGCAAAGTAGATTGAATATGCGAATAGACGAACAGTATTGTGCAAAACAAAAGCTTCAAATCTAATAGCTGCAATTAACTTGCGTAATTGATATTACTCAATTGGTTTAAAGTATTTTCTTAACGAATGCATCGGTTTTTTTCATTCAATTAAAAAAAAAACTAAAAGTTGGGTACCTTCCCAACGAAATGAAAAATCTATTAAAATCTGTAAGATCAAGGCGTGAGAATTGAAAAATATCTTGGTTTGTACATTTGGATAGAATTTTTTTCGAATTTCAATTTCGAACAGCAAAAGTTACATACATGGAAAAATAATGAAACAAATTCTGGGATCTACTTTTAGCTCCCAACCGCAGCATCAAGATTTTCCAACTAAGATAAAATCGAGCGATTTATGAAACATCATATGATGCAATATGAAACATTTCATATAAACTAAATATTTTGTTTTCTACACCCAGAGAAAAGATATGGTGGTGGCATAGTTGCTTCAAGAATGTCACGTTTCCCGATATGGCTTATGGTTGTAGCAAATACGTTATTATTGTTTCAAACAATTTTGAGCCTTAATTGGCTTACGACAAAAACTCATGCTCATATTTAATCATGACATTATTAGCACTCATATCAATAGCAACATGGTTGAATTTAACAATATTATTATTAGAAAAAAATCGAGCTACAGTCATGGTATATTTAAAAATCCAACAACAGTATGGTTCTATAACAATAAAATATGGTTCTTGTCCACACTATTTTGAAACAGTTCACTTGCAGTCAAACTTTGTTTACAAAAGACATATGGCTCTCTGCTTCCAAAAAAGTTTTGGTTCTACCCCTTGGTTGAATGTTTTTTTGTATTTTTTTTTTTGTTTTTTTGTTTTACTTGAGAGCTGTTGGTTTGTGTTTGTGTGTCGCTTGGTTTTGGAAAAATAAAAAAAGAACAAATTACAGATAACAAAACTGATAAATGCTAGCAATTAATATTCGCTCCATGTTGTAAAGACCATTTGAAAACGAAAATCAAAGTTCTTTTAATCGGCCAATTTAGTACATTCGTAGCTTAGTTCGGATAAAAACTCGCAAACATCTGAAACATAATAATTAACTGAAAAGCTGCAATATTTCAAAACGAAATGGTTTTCAGAATGTGGCCGATTGTAAATAAAACATGAGTCGGCAAATATGTATGTATATATCTATGTGAGAAGAGATAATAATTTTTATTTCAGATTCCACACACTGACCAGTTAAAAAAATTAAATTTTAACTATATATATGGTTGTTTTGAACCATATATATGGTTAGTTCAAACCATATGTTGTAATTTTGAGCCATATATATGGTTGTCTTGAGCCATATATATGGTTATTTCAAACCATATATTGTAATTTTGACCCATATATAATTATATATATATTTTATTTTGAACCATATATATGGTTATTTCAAACCACATATTGTAATTTTGAATCAGATATATGGCTGTTTTGCACCATATATGTGGCTGTTTTGAACCATATATATGGCTGTTTTGAACCATATATATGCTTGGTTTTAACCATATTACGTGATATTACGTGTAAAGCAGATTTTTTAACCATATATTCAATCTTCTCTTTGATTATGGTTGCCTCAACCATGTTTTTTCTTTGTGTGTATGCTAATTTGAAGTCGCTGAACACGAATATGAAACTCATTTAGTTTTCTTAACGGTCGTTTTTCCGATATTCGAAAAAATAAGTATTCTTTTTAGTTTTTTTTTTTTTTTTTGCTTATTGTAAAAAATTCAGCGAACGGTTCATCTGAATAAAATAAATTTTAAGCCAAAAGCGCGTTATTTAGACTCAGACAGAATCAGACATGATCATTATTTCCAAGGAACAAAGCAAAAATCAGCATTAATTTAGTTTTCAACGTACACAGCAGAACATAACAACGCTGTTTTCGGCCGCAGCTACACTTCTATAATCAGTGCTGTTGTGCATAGTACTTAGCACCACGTGTGAGGTGCTTCTGTTGAATGCGAAATTTAGTCATTCAAAATAAATCTTACACTGTTGCATTGATATCTCTCTCTCTCTCTTCTTTTAGCTAATACAACGATTGTGTTGATCGCATAAAAAAGTATTGAGGTTCCGTCAGGCCTTAAAATTTTAAAAAATTATGGTTTTAGACCTTGTTGCTTTAACAGTGAAAAATACTAAAAAGAAACCAGATTTAAAGTTAGATTAATTATTATGCGCTTAAAACTAATAAGAAGCAATGCTAATTTTAAATAAATTCTGTACCTTTGCAGAAATTTAATATGATTTTCAATCAACATTGCGACACGTTGACTTGACATTAGAATTTTTCTCTCTGTGTAAGTGAGATTAAAACAAGGCAAAAAAGTTCGACTTAAGTAGAACAAAAAATCAGAAAAATGGACTAGAAGAAAAATAAACCAACGATAAGGTAACTCTGGGATTTGTTGGAATTAATATAAATATATAAATATTGCTATCACATACAACCGAGCCAGCTAAAAAGTGGTGATAAGCAAAGATTCACATGAGCATTGAAAAGGGAACCGTCGCGGATTCCCAAAACAAAGTTGCTCTCTACTACCGTGTGCGTTGAAAATTAAATTGTTTCTTTGTTGTAAGTTACGCTTAAAAAAGAAGTTATATATATATTAGCGGAAATCACTCTTGGTAGCATATTTGCACTTCTATAGGATATAAGCTATCATTTCCTGCTACAAAGAATGTGTGTCTTCTTCAAACATGTAAGAAATACATACATATGTATAACTATGTAATTTTTCAAATGTACCATAAAAAAGAACTGCTTTTAATTTTTTTCTTAGTTTATTCTTTTTAGATTAATTATGTAGTAACAATTTAAAATGAATGCAATTGATATTTAAATACAAAAATTAAATTAACAATTTAATAAACGAACACACACACACAAACCAATATTGTTTACTTTTCTTGTTGAAGAAATACCCTGAAAAAACTTTGCTTACCGGTAGGCAAAAAACTACTTTTTTTTTTGAGAAGTCCAAAAAGTATAGGGACAAATGTATCTACATGGTCACAGCAATTAACTAGTTATTATTTGGCTTACTTGAAGCTAAAAATAAGTAGTCAAATAAACAAATTAAAATAAAAAAAATGTTTTAATTGTTTTTGTTTTTATTTATTTTTGGTTTTGTTGACCCAGCTGGGATACGATCGTTCAGATTTGAAGACAAGTACTTTACCCACTCAGCTATTGTTGACTTATAAGTTTAAGCGACAAAAAAACATGTTGACTTAAAAAGTGGTTGTCTACTTATTTTATTAATACATAACAAATTAGAACTTTTTTTCAGATAATGAGAAAAATACGTACTAATTTTACTAAAAACTAATTATGTAGTAGTTTTAATTTGAAGCATACACTGAAAAAAACCATGCAACATATGAACGAAATCGTTCGTATTATTTACGAAATATTTTGTAATTTCGCACCACGAAATTCTTTCGTAAAATGTACGAAACGAACGAAATTTTTGTGTTTATTTTACAAAGTATGTTTTGTGTTTTAATAAATAGTTTTTTTATATAATACGAAAGAGTTTCGTCGAAAAGAGAAAAAAGTTTTACATTTTACGAAATAATTTCATAGTTTAAGGTAATATTTAGAGAATTTACTAAATATTTTTTGTGTTTTACGAAAAAACTTTATATATATTAAGAAAGAATTTTGTAAAAAGCAAAATAAAATTTTAGATTTTACGAAATATTTTCATAACTGAAGATAGTATTTAGAGAATATTACGAATTATTTTAGTTGCTTTACGAAAATTATTACCATTTTAAAGAAAGATTTTCGTTCAATTGCGAAAAAATTATTTATTTACACAAAATATTTTAGTACTAATGCGGATTCTTTCGTATTTCATCCGACCCATGTGCTCACAAAAAATGTATCGAAACATTTCTTTTATCTGGCAAACCAACGCCACATACAAAACACTCCATAATTTACACAATTTAGCACTTTTTTTACCAATATGTACTTTTTTCAATGCTTATTCACAGTATTCTTTTAAGATGTATTTACATTTTTTTGTTTAATATATAATTTTTTTTTTATTATTTATTTCGCTGACAAGTTTTTCAAAAACTATTGAAATTGTTTATTTCGCCAGGTTATTATGAAAAATAAAAATGTGTACCTTTTTGTTGGTCAACAATTATACAAAGACTTTATCACAGAAGTTGCTCCTTCTTTTCTCAGAAATCCCCTTTTTATTCCCCTTTTATTTTCAAAATCTCTTTTTTGTGCCTTTTTTTGAAAAATTTCAACGGTAACGCTGTCTACAACTTACATGTATACGTATCACTAGCGCCCAATTTTATATGATTCAATAATTGTAAGAACAACTTATACAGTCCATAAATAATTTCGTAATATGTACGAAATTTTAGTGTATTTTAGGAAAAAACGTACTAGTAAACATATTTGTTACTTTCGTAAAACTATAAAATTCTGGTGTAGAAACTTATTCCGTAATATGTACGAAAGTTTCGTATATTTTACAAAAAAAAATTACTACGAAAAGTTTTCGTTACTTTCGTCAGATAACAAAATTCTAGACTCAACTTAATTCGTAATATCCCAGCAGTAAATGGAACTGACACCAAACAAATCACGTGACCGGTCCCTAGGTGGTAGGGACCAGTCCGAGTTCTAACACTTCCTATGAAACGGACCAGCCACTTTTATATAGGGCTGGCCTAGGTTGGGGTTAATTGATACTTTGTATGCACCTTGTAACTTGTCTCTGAACTATCTTATGGAGACCTAATCGGAGTAGAATAATATAAATTATATATAAATACTATTTGAAAATTCAGCTGTAATTATCGATGAATTTATTTGTTTATTGTTACAAATCCAAGTAGAAATTGTATTTTATTTTTAAGCGATGTCTTTGATAGGATTCGAACCGACCACCTCCGGCATGACAGGCTAGTACACTACCCGCTCCATCACAGGGGAACTTATATTTCAATGTTATAAGTACCAGTTAAGCTGGAGTTAATATCTGAATATAGTTACGGCACAGTTTCCTGAGAGTCATGGCAGTCTCATTGAAGGGAGACAATTAATATTATATAGATAATATGTGATAGGCCTTAGATCCAGGTGCATCGAATCTGTTCAGTGCCGTTTACTACAATACTAACCGGAGTACTAACTAAAATGACTGAAAATGGTTAATATGTGACCATTTACACAACATGTCTTTTATCACCATTCACTACTCCTTATTTTTGGTGCCAGTCTCATTTTATCAAGTCATAGGACAAGTACTTTTGGATCATTTGTCACCAAATTTTCCGCAGGGATGTACGAAATTGTCGTATATTCTACGAAAAAAGTAAATATGAATGGTTTTTGTTACTTTCGTAAAATAATAAAATTCTAGACTAAAACGTTTTTCGTGGAATGTACGAAAGTTTCGTATATAATACGAAAAAAGTAACTACGAAAGTTTTTTTTCCTAAAATGTTGCATGCATTATTTTCAGTGTAGTAATAAGATAGATAAGTAGCTTTCATTACTTTGCAACCTTTTAATAAAGTACTACCGATTACAAAAATGGCAAAAGTTTTTGCTAGATAGTTGCGTTCGACTACCCAAGAGTTTTTGTTATTATTTACTGGATTTATTGAATAAGTAAACAAACATGCCTACTTTAGTTTGTATTTTATTTTCATGTTTATGTTTTATACACTCTCAGAGAGTCTCTCAGTAATTTTGCTAATTGCTAGACAAGTTTTCTACAGTTTTTGCAAGAGCTGCAAGATCTGCAATAGCAGTTTCCTACGAAGAGTGATTTCACCTATTGTATTTGCTGACCTTTTGCACTCCACTGTATACAGAGCAGAAAACTCTACTCCCTTTTTATTGTAAATAAAAAAGTGAAAAAAGAAATACATATACCTACATATGTAAGTTTTTTTTTTTTTTTTAAATACGTATATCGTTCTTCTTTTGCACATATTTGCCTTCGTTCTCGTTGATTTCATTGTCATACTTATTTTATTTTTTAATTTTAACCTTTTTGTGTTCATAGTTTATATCGTCATATAAATTCATAAAAGCCCTAAGTTACATTGAAAAAATTTTTAAAGGAAAAGAACAAAAAACTCTTTAATATGAAAAATTAACCCATGAACAGGCCATGAATACTTATAAACAGGAAAACCGGAAATGTGCCTTAAAAATGTGGTTTATGCACATTAAATATGCACTAAAAACATATAAATATGCTAGCAAAATGTAAGAAATATGCTCTTTAAACTTTTTTAATTCGTTTATAATTTATATAATATTCATTTCTGATACCACGAATTATATACATCATTTATTGGTGGCATGCAATAATTTCCAAAAAGATAACTTCCACGGACATTATTTTCATTCAAAGAGGAAATAATGTCCATTGAAATGTGGAATAGTGGCTTCGCAGATTAAAGATTTTCTGCCTAGTCAATCTTCACTCTGCAGTACCATTTGCATGAACTTTATTTGCATTTTTTATGGTCATTATTTCCTTTTCAAAGTGGAAATAGCATCCATGGACACTATTTAATTCGATGTTATTGCATGGCATTTAAATACTCTAATTCCTCATGGGTACGGGAGTCGATATAAAAATGCCAGCCTGGCCTTTCATCTGTCCGAATATAAAATGTTGGGCACTAAGACATATTTTGTGGTTCCTATTAGCAGGCGTGGATACAAGGGGGGTGGACGGATATTTCCACCCCCCCCCCCCCCCCTCCCCCAGCCCTAAAGAGTAAATTTCTATAGAGTTTCTAAAAGAAGTTTGGAAAAAAAGTATGTTTTACTTAGAAGTTACCAACCCCCCGCCCCCGAAAAAGCTCAAGCTGGATCCGCGTCTGCTATTAGGAACTAATCAGCAATATCGCATAAATAGCTTACATATTCGCAAAACGCGACTATTCTCGTCCTGCTATTTTTCTATGAAATGCAAATAAGTCAAAAATCTCGAAAAAAAATTGCAATTGCTCAAAAAATCCTCAAAAGTACATAATTGGAAATGTTTGAAGCTGTGAATAAACTGGGAATAAATCAATGTAATGAGTAAAACTTAAAATTAAAATTTTTTATATTGAATTTTCGATGGTAAAACCGACTTGTTTGGTTTTTTGTAAACATGCATATTAAAATTAAAAAAAGGCAAAATATACAGGAAAACAGCCAAATATGCCACAAAAAAATAGAAAAAATGCCATAAATATGCAAGTAAGAGTAAAATATACGAAAACATGCTGTAAAGGGTACAATATGCAAAAATATGCACTAACAAATCGATGCCAAAATTCTTAAAAAGTTCTGAAACGCATAAATATCTTCTTTGAGCCTACATACATCGCACAGGAAGAAATATGCAATTGCATATTTGCGGTTTCCCTGCTTTTATAATTTTGCATGGACGAATAGAGGAGTAAAGCTTTGGAAGAGAGTCGTTATAACATTGATTTTGATACGGTGCATAATAATCAATAAAAAAAAGTCGCTTTTGAATTTTTTGTAACTTAGGGCTTTTTTGAAATCACATGACATAATACTTCATAGGAATATACGTATGCATATATATTTTGACATACATATGTAAAATTGTATTCGAATGTAAAATGCATGAATGGTACTATATGAGAGCGCATACTGACATATTTGCTATTCATACATTTGTACATAATATATAATGTATAACTAACTATACATATGTATGTACATACGTATCTACATATGTATGAACAAAGTTTATTTGACTTTACCTACCGATTACATTCGTTTGGTGAATAATTAAAAATGCAACGGTGGTGTGCACTTGCATTGAATTTTATACGTACAAAATATATGTAAACTTTTATACTCACATATGTACATTGCACATACATACATACGTACATACATACATACATAGATACATACATACATACATACATATGTATTTCCAAATGAAAAATATAGTATTCATCACTATAGTTTTTAGTACTAAACTGACTTAATATACTCGAGCTATAAATTTAGCTACTGAGCATAAATAACCTTTTCAAATGCTACCAGCTATTTGAATATAGAAAGAAAAATTTTATATCCACATCCGGAAAAACGTTATGTTTAAAAGTAAGAAAATACCAATTTTTCCAATGAAATTAAAATTTCTTCATAAAATGAAAAATTTAACAATAACAAAATTAAAGACGCGGAGAGATATAAATCACTAAGACAAAAGAAGTCCTGAAACTTTCATTTAATTTGATTACATCCTACAGCACAAAACAAAATTACATGATTTTAACGACTGACTGTGGTAGAGAGCCCCAAAATAATATACGCGGCATCGGCCTTTTGAAATTTTAGTCTGGAGTCCATTTAAGGAAATCTAACTTTTCCTCCCTTTTAAACATATTTATAGTTACTCGGCATAGGAAATCTTGTAAGCCTTACATTTACGGTATAAGATGAGATCAGCACTTACACAGAAAGAAAAACGCCGTACTAAATTCAAGTATTTTCTACTTACTTTGAGTACGAGTCCTAGTCAAAAACTTGAGTACGAATAACACTAAAATGTTGATAAATCAAGCAGAAAACGAGATAATCACGTAAAAAATTTTCAATCAATAAAAAAAATTCTTAAATTGTGTACAAAAATTCTTATTTTAAGCACTACTATTAGTATAAACTTTTTAAACAGTCGTAGTGTGTTGGTATTTGCTTGGTTGTTTATAGTTTCAATCGCATCTTGTGCTTATGTTGCTGTTTTGTTGTTAGTTATTCTGTTTGTTCATGCAGCGCCGATTAATATCCCACAAACGTCGTATTACATGCTGCTAGTTTATACTGGATTTTAGCTGTCGTTCTTTCTATAGTGAGTAGGGATGCCAAACATGATTGGTTTTTGCACTTGGTATTTCGGAATTTCAAATTCCGGGATCCCGGGATTCATCAGGATTTTTATTTTTTAATAAAATAAAGGCTCCGCCATCTAACGTTTTTTTTTTCAACTAGTGCTTATTTCATGAATGGTAACACTTAGCTCATGTCTGATTTGACAGATAATTAGTTTTATCCTTCCGCTGAACGAATATGGTTGTGTATACGCTTGAACAACGCTGGGAAATATAGCGACATTACTTTGAAAATCATGGTAATGTTGCAGAATGTGTGCGAAAATTGCGTACGGATTTTGGAAGAAGAGAAGCACCGTCAGCTCCGTATGTTCGTTATCTCGTGAAAAAAGTGAAAGAAACTGGCATTCTCATCGATAAACCAAAGCGTGAAAAGCCAAAAACAGTGCGTACATCCGAGAATATTGCTGCTGTGGCAGAAAGTGTGCGTGAAACGCCATCAACATCAATTCGCCATCGTTCTCAACAATGGAACATTTCGGAGACATCATTGAGACGAATTTTGCATAAAGACCTTGGTATGACGCCATACAAAGTCCAATTGGTTCAGGAGTTGAAGCCAACTGACCATCCAATGCGTTTTCCCTTCGCTAAGTGGGCCTGCGATCGACTTACAGAAGATGCCGATTTAGCCAAAAAAATCATCTTTTCAGATGAAACTCATTTTGATCTTGGCGGGTATGTAAACAAGCTGAGATTTGATCTCGCAGCTGCGATTTGACACCGTTGGACTATTATTTGTGGGATGCCGTCAAAGATAAATGTTATGCCGACAAGCCAGAGACTATTGACGCTTTAAAGGACAATATTCGTGAAGCCATTGGTGAAATACATCTGCACACAATCGATAATGTGCTTAAAAATTGGACCGATCGTGTAGGCTACTGCATGGCCAGCCGAGGCAGCCATTTGAATGAAATTATTTTTCATTATTAATCGGAAGGATTGTACTTTCAAATAAAAAAAGAAATTTGAAAAAATATTCAGTAGTTTTTTTTATAGCATTTTCAAAAAAAAAAAGTTATTTGGCGGACCCTTTACTCAATTTACAGAGTAAAATGTTTTCATTATGTGTGTTCTTAACAAAAACTATAAGAAATTAAGAAAGAAAAGCTAATTTTAGTTTATTTTAATACACATTTTAATATTTTACTGAATAGTAAAATATAAAATACAATTTTAAAAGTTAAAAGTTAATTCATTGAACAAAGATCTTAGAAAATAAATTAGATAAAACAATGATATTGCTCCTTTAGCGATTGAAATTTCATTTCCTTCTATTACTGAGTTATCTGTTGACCAAACTACGCCACAAAAATGCTTTTAGTCTATTATGACCAGGTATTCAGGAAATCAAAGTTTTGTTACCTATTTACAGCTTTTGTAGTTAGTACTCTAGCACAAGCTCGGATGATAATTTCCATGAAAGGAGAGATTACAGAGCTGCTAGGCTATGCGAAAAGATAGCTTTATGTAAGCCCTTAGGACTTTTATTTAAAATAATGACGGCACAGGTTGGAATTGTCCCAATTTCCAATCAAAGGCTAGACATATCCTCATTGCACCAGTAGCAAGAAGATATGCCAGCATCTTGACCTTGCATAGCTTAGTAGCTTCTACAACCAACCGAGTTCTCGGCCACCATATAATCGCGGCTACGTGATAATCGGTCTGATATTCAGGCATGTTCTGTATTACTTGCGGAATAAAAGTATAATAATTTGCAACAAAAATGGTTTGATAATTCCGAACATTTTCATTCCGCATGGATCCAGAACAAGCCCGTATGATTTCATAAATCTACATGATAATTTTAGGGCTCATACTTCATCTAGGTGCATCCAGCTGTGGAGACACTTTGTTTAATTATCAATTTATTAATTTAAGTAGTTTTTGCAGATATTTATGGCAAATATTTTTGTATAACATTTCAGCCCGCTATGCTGGCGCTGATGGGGAGTTTTTTGTTCCAGATGAGTTCAGAAATTAATTGTCTTCAGAGGCTTACAATAAAGTTTTTTTAGGAATTTTTTGTAGGTTATTTCAGTCCGCTATCTCGCCCTTTTTAAGAAAGGGTCAAAAAAGACCCATACAGCGATGCGCTGGAGGGTTAAGATATTCAATGCAATTATTTCTCGTTTAGTTCCACATAACTGCTGAACACAACTAATACATTAAACCTAAGGTTTACACGAAATCTTATACCGTTTCTCTATAAGAATGACCAAAAGTTGGGGTTCAAGTAGAGAAATTTGCATAACTTTTAAACTTATGGAGATCCCATTGTCAAGCTTTTACAGAATAATAAGGACACCCTAGGCTAATTTTGGTTTTAAAAAAATTTAAAAATTAAATTTAATTTCAATTGATCATTTCCGGTTTTGATCATGAAAAAAATAATTTTTTGAATTAAATTTTTTTTTTAATATCGGAGGATTTCCTATAAGAATCCCTTATTTTAATATTTTGTTTTATTTTTTAGTTCGAAACAATAATTAAAAAATAATAATTTTTAAAAACGGCCCGAGTTTCGCAACCCACATCACATAAAAAAAAATTGTTTGCATACACATTTATACCTACTAAAACTATAGTTATGCCAAATATCAAGAAATTTTGCCTCAAAAATTTGTATTGGTTGTCGGCTTGAAAATAATGCCCCATATGCCGTTATATCAAAAGTTATAACAAAAAAGTTGCATTACAAATATTGACAAAACTCGAGAACAGCCGGTCGTATTCAGTTAAATAAAAATCTGAAATTCGTCAACAATATCGTTCTATAACCACCAAAACGGCTTCAGCGAAATAATTTTCGAAGTTCGTTTTTAACGAAAAATTAGTCCTTACGATCGTAAATAATCGGTTTTCATAAAATAAAATAAAAAATTTAAAATTATATCGGTTCAGCTTTTTTAGCGGTTATCGCACAATATCTTTATTTATTATCTTTAAGCCGTATCAACATTGTTATTTAATCAGATCAGTAGTTTCGGATACATTCCGACATACATATCTCGAAAACCAGAAAGAATTTTAAAAAAAAAACGAATACAGGTTCGAAATCAACATCCCAAATTACATAAGAAACAAAATTTCATTGCTTCAGTCCAAAAGTGAACCCGAACTTTTACACTTGTGTTAATTAGTAGGTTAAAGTTCGTAACATTTTTAGTGAAAACCTATTGGGCATGAGACAATTATTATTCAAGTATCAAGGGAAAAATTAACATTAATTAATGCCAAAACCTACACGACACAATATAGCAGCGTTGTTTTCAAAACCAAAAAACAATCCTTCATGAGTCTTACTGTGTATTGAAATTATTTCATCACTATTCAGATGTCTTAGATGTAAGTGATTTTGAATCTTACTTATACTTAAACCTTATTTCAATAATTGAAAGTGTAACTTATCCAAACTGTAGTATATACACTGCATGTGTATTACACGTTGTGTAATTAACAAACAGTCAAGGGCAAAACTTGTCATACTAACATATATAACTTTTGAATTGCATATTTTCCCGGCAGCTAAAGTTACAACTAGATACGCTTTAGGACTGTCATACTCCTAGTTGCAGCACGACTAGTAATGATACTAGTAAAAAAAAGAACAATCATATTACTAGTTGTATCGCGACTAGTAACGATACTACTCAAAAAAGAATAAAATTTTCAGGTATACGACTTGTATATAAAACATAATTTAGCTCGTAAAAAAATAAGTAGAAAGTGGCTCAGTGGGTAGAGTACTTGCCTTGAAATATGAGGAAGGTGTGCTCGTACCCTAGTCGAGCCAAAGTTTTTTTAAGAGTTATAAAATCTAAATTAAAAAAAACTGGTATGAGCACTAATTTACAACAACTAGGACTCCAACTGGGATATAACTGTATACAAATAGTTGGGCTCTCATGACAACCGAATGTTAAAATCGATAGTTCGATATGTGAAAAAAGGAGAGATAGGCAACTAGTCTGAAGTAAAAAGCAACTAGTATAGTTCTAGCTACATACTAGTTACTTTGTCTGCAGGTTTCTTACAAACACGTATACAAATACATGTAAAAAGATATGTAATATAATCAGTATAGCAATTTGCCAGTACATACATGCATGTACAGCAAAAAATTTGTTTCGTTTTTGATAACAAAAATCCCGTTATTCAATTTTTTTCCAAATCTCCTGTGATAAAGAATTCCGCTATATTGATAACAAAATTATTTCAAAAGAAAAAATATATAAATTAAAAAAAAAAATTTTTACTTGGCTGGGATACGAACCCGGACTTGACCGACGTAAGGCATGCTGCTCTCTACAGCTGAGCCATATCCCAGTTATATTTCAATGAGATAAAACTTGTGTTAAGTACTTATGTATGAAAAGAAAAGAAATAACCGTCATGGGAAAGAAATCATATAAC
Source organism: Panzeria rudis (assembly GCA_956483635.1). Classification (NCBI taxonomy): domain Eukaryota; kingdom Metazoa; phylum Arthropoda; class Insecta; order Diptera; family Tachinidae; genus Panzeria; species Panzeria rudis. The sequence goes on from OY101448.1 coordinate 175,624,916, forward strand.
GAATTATGTATTTGATTTAATGGCTGTGGTTTATTAAATATCTGCCATTTTTTAATAACTGTTTTATCAAAAACTTTCTATTGCGCGATATTGTAAATGTGAGTTTTTGATAAATATTGTATTAAGTTAATGACAAATGTTATTGAAATTCAAATTTCTTTTCAATAACATGGTTTTATTGACAAGAATTTTTGTCTTTTTTTCTGTGTGCATATTTTTTACAATAAACTTATTGATTTTCAAATCATTGTAAAAACTTTTGTCGTAAACTGCTGTTAAACACTCCTGTTTAAACATCAATACATTTACTCATACCTTCTTAAATGTATGTATCATGCATCATGCATGTAACTTACAAATATACGATTGTCAACAAACTTATAGTTACAAATTTACATTAATAGCAAAATTATATTTATACTCTATACACTCACACACATTTACAATTTAATTTACAAAAAAACGTTTGATTTAAAATAATTATTGTAATTGTTGTTATTGGTGTTGGTGTTGGTGTTTTTTTATTTTAATCACCCATACATTCGTTGCACTCTTTAATTATTTATTGTTAAATGTTATATTATAAGACAGACAGACGGACACATCACGTCGTTTTGGCGTTAAAACTATAGTCAGCAACACCACAATCATCACTTTTACTCAGTCACTTTTGAGTCGAATAAAAATCAATTGCATTAAAGTGACTGACTGTTGTTTCTACTGCTGCTTCGCCAATATACAACAGTGACACTACCACCTGTATTTTATTGTCGCATGTGCTTTTGTTGTTGTTGTTTTTGTTATTGGTGCATTTGTTGTTGTTGCCGTTAATAATTTCCATAAAATTTATTTCTTTTTCCGTAGCCGTGTCATGAGTTTCAAGTAGTTTTCAATATTTCTCTGTCTGGTGGTCTAAATTATGAACATACGTGAGTTTTATTATTATTACGACGAGTACGAATATTGTTTTATTGTTCTGTACGTTTTTAATTTTTTGTAAATAGTTTGAAGTAAAACAAATAAATTTATTAAATATAACAACTCATAACTTATTTATCTCTGACTTGGTAATTTGCGATTATTCTAAATATGTACTTTTGTATTTTGTTATGCATTAATATTTATTACAAAGTTTTTGTATTTTTTTTTTCTCTTAAAATAAATATTTCATTTGCATTTTAATGCAATGTTTACACTTAGAAATATTTTTGTGTATTAAGAAAGTAATTGCAAAAGGTAACACTATTCGGCTGTGTCGAGTTTCCATACCCTTTAGCTACACCGAAAAAAATTAATGCAACATATGCACGAAAACGCTTGTATATGTTACGATATATTTCGTAATTTCGCAGTACGGAAATCATCAATTAAAGTAAAAAAAGTTTGGCTCAACCAGGGCACGAACTCGCAATTTTAATATTTCAAGGCATGTACTCTAGCCACTGAGCTACTTTCTACTTATATAAGAGCTAAAAGTTTGATTTATTTACTTACCTAACAGCAATATGTTAATTTATAAAATATAATTTTAATTTAAATATTTATTTCAAATATATTTTTTAACAAGGCAAAATTATTACGAAAGGTTTTCTTCTTTACTTTAATAAATTCAAAAAACTATTGCCCAAATTTTTTTTCGTAAGATGAAAAAAGGTTCTTATGTTCTACGAAAAAAGTAAGTACGAAAGTTTTTTTTTTGTAAAATGTTTCAGTGTAAAAAATAATTCTAATTTATTTTTTTTATTTCATATATATTTTTCAACAAGAAGAAATGTTTTCGAAAGGTTTTCGTTAATTGCATTAATTCAAAAAAATATAACAAAATTTTTTTTCGTAATATGTACGAGAGTTTTGTATATTCTACGAAAAAAAGTAACTACGAAAGTTTTTTTCGTAAAATGATGCATGGGTTATTTTTAGTGTGAAAAATAATTTTATTTTATTTATTTATTTCAAATATATTTTTCAACAAGAAGAAATGTTTACGAAAGGTTTTCGTTAATTTCATTAATTCAAAAAATATAACCAAAATTGTTTTCGTAATAGGTACGAGAGTTTCGTATATTCTACGAAAAACGTAACTACGAAAATTTTTTTCGTAAAATGATGCATGGGTTATTTTCAGTGTGTAAAAAAATTTTAATTTATTTTTTTATTTCAAATATATTTTTCAACAACGAAAGGTTTTCGTTAATTTCATAAATTTAAATCGTATTACCAATTTTTTTTCGTAATATATACGAGAGCTTCATATATTCTACGAAAAAAGTAACTACGAAAGTGTTTTTCGTAAAATGTTGCATGGACTATTTTCAGTGTTTAAAATAATTTTAATTTATTTTTGTATTTCAAATATATTTTTTAACAAAGAAAAATGTTTACAAAAAGTTTTTGTTACTTTCGTAAATTCAAAAAAAAAATTTTGCCTAAATTTGTTTTCGAAATATGCCCGAAAAAAGTAACTACGAACATTTTTTTTGTAAAATGTTGCACGGATTATTTTTAGTGTATATGTGTATAAATATGCATATGTTTCGAAAAGGGTTTACTGTAGGCACTGATTCACTATCCAACACTATTATTTAATAAAAATGTTCGGGTACCCCCGTAATGTGGTGGATAGTGTGCTAGGCTATTAGACGGGGATCGCAGATTCGATTCCTGCCAAGACCCTGGGTGTTTCTGCAGAAAAAGCCTAAAAGGCTTAAGCAGTATTTGTGTTCGGTAATATTTAATATTTAAATATTAGCGAAAATTCTTTCACAAATTTAATCCACACTATTATACTTTTTGTACTCACACGGTTTTTTTACAGATCCAGTGACTAAATCCCTAGTGATTTAGTTCGTTAAAACAAGTTCTCAGCTCGTAACAAAATAGTTGTACAGTAGACCAGTAAGTAAAAAAGTTGGCATAAAACACCATCCACTACACTACGGGGTAGCCCCCGTAGCCAGGGGTCGCAGGTTCGATTCCAGCTAAGACCCAGGGTGTTTCTGCAGAAAGTCCGAAAAAGGCTTAAGCAGTATGTGTGTTCGTTTTAACTTAAAAATGGCGCGAGTTCAATGCTCAGTAGAGACATTTAATTTTTACTATGTTTTGTATATTTATTGATTTTAAAATATTGAAATTCTTAAGTTGTTATTTGTAAGCCAATGTAGTAAATACTTGCCTCCAGTGACATCGCCAAGTTAAGGTAATTTGTTTAAATGGCAAAGTAGAAGTAGGGAAGGGTATGGGTCAATTACTAAATGTAGTAAATTTGTGCAACAAGTCTGCAAATTATTACATCATTGATAAAAATGCTGCCATAGTTGCAGGAATCTGTAGCAGCACTGTCAATTGTTTGCGTAAAAAACTTTGGACGAAGAATAGTATTGCTAAGTGGTGGGTTTCGCTGAACTTTGAATTTACCATATTTTTCTTAGCATTTTAACTCATTACATTGCCATCAAAATTTGTGTTGGGTATGGAGGCAAAAAAATTTTTGCAGAAAAGACATTCGAATAAAAATTTTGCAAATAATTTTACTTGAGTAAAAATTTTTGAAATAAAAGTTATTTTAATACAAAATATGTTAATATATATGATTCGAATAAATATTATTCGAATAAAATTTTTCAATTAAAAATTATTCGAATCAAATTGTTCGAATAAAAATTATTCGAATCAAATTTGTTTGAATAAATTTATTTGAATAAAAGTTGTTACAATAAAACTATTCGAATAAAAATTAATAATAATACAATAAAAGCTTTTTTTATTGATTTGAAATTTAGCTTTCATTCCTGTGGTCTTCTTCAATAACGACGTATGTCTTAAAATAAAGTTTCCTGTAGAGCCAAAAAAATTTTCTCTTAAATTATGTCCATAGCATGAACATTTTCAAACTTTTCTTTTAACACTTTCATAAATATTTGCCATAAGAATTTTATATAAAAGTTTCAGGAAAACATAGCGTAAGCATAAGATCCTAGCAAAGATGCATCAACAGCTTATGTTGACATAAGTAAAAAGAACAATGAATCTAAAAAAATCAAAATGTGTTTAGATAGCCACAACGTATCTCAGCTTGTATGTTTAAAAATTGCATGCATGACACACGTATACTTACGTTGTTATTGCTGAACATTTTTGGAATCAATGTAAAAGTTACACTCAATATAAAATATTGGTTAATCTAACCAATATTATAGGTTATTTTATTTTTTTATTTTATAGGTAAAAATCAACCAACGGAATTGTAGTTTAGTTGATACTAACCGGAAGATCGCAGGTCTGATGCTTGCCAAGACTTTAGCAGTAAGTGTTTGTTAAAAGAAATTTTTTTGTCTGTAATATTTTGGTCTTGAACTTAGGTTCTCACAAGTTTACTCAAACTTATAAACCGGAGGCATCTACCATTTCAGCTAAGTCATCTTATTAAATAACGACAGCACAAAGTATACATAGACAGACATGTGGTGACTTGTTTGACATAAATGCAGTAATTTTTGTAAAATAACTATTTTCGTTGTTATTACTTTAAAGTTAGTAATTTTAACCATAAAAATTGGTAATTTTAACCACAAAAATTGTTTCAAAAATAATTTTAATTTTCAATCGTTGTTTTTTCCCAAATTTATATTTTACAATTCAGTAAAATGTAATTTTTCGGTCTTGAACTTAGGTTCTCATGTTTATGAACCAGACGCCTTTACCATCACAGCTCGTTCCCACGACAATTGGATCTACGCTCCGGAACGACCCGAGTCTCACTCGGCCAAAGATTGTCAACCCAGCAACAGCTGTATCAGACAACAACAGCAGAGCTGTTACAACAACAACAACCATCAGAGCTAAGTCATCTTGTTGAATAACGATAACACAAAGTATCCATAGACATGAAATGACTTACAACTTTAAAAAGTTATCTTAACCAACTAAAATTGTTATTTTATAAAAATTACAGCAACAATTTACATTAACAGTAGGTTAACTATATAAATTGGTTAGATTTACCCATAATTTTATTTTGAGTGTAGGTTGTTGTGTACAAAGAAAAAAAGATCGAGACTTTTTACTCCAAGAGTTTAAAATAGAGCGCTATTCAAGAAAACAAATAATACAGTGATTATAATTTTTATTTATTGTTACTTTTTTCTACTGACTATTTTACATAGCCTATGGAAATGGTGTTGTTATTTTCTGCTGTTGGTTATCATGTCACACTGATTGTATCTGCATAAACATACATGACTTAATTAACTAAATTACGCGTTTAGCATTCAATTGACATTTAAGTAAAATTTAGTTTTATATAATTCTCATTTTCTTCGATCTTTGTTGCTTTCTTATTCAAAAGTTTTTAGTTGATTATCATAACAAATATTCTTGTTTTTTTCCTCTTCTTTTGTTTTTTCTTTGTTTAGGTATTTTTTAATCAAACAAACATATTAGCATACGGTGTACGACAAAATGATAAGGTTAATTCTGTTCATGCAAAAAGTATAAATAATTTTAATTGGTAGCCGTTACCTTTTAATATTTCTCAATTTGTTGAAGATATATTTTTATTAAAAACCAAAATAAGAAATATATATGCAGTAAATTTTGAAATTGGCATTATAAAGTGATAAGGCCAGTGGTCTTTAAGTAGTATTAGAATCGTAAATTGGACCTAATAACTCTTTTTGTTTTAACGGAAGTAGTGGTTTTGGACTGTAGACAACTAGCATACTGAGATGTATATTCTTTAGGTTTGAACACTTCCTAGTTTTTCTCTTTGTCGTATATTGTTTGATAAAACTGTTCGAAAAACCATCATAACGCTGATGTAATTCGACATCAATGCCTTGTCCAGTGTCTTCGTTTTTGACCCTACAACATTTTTCATCATGGTGATGTCAACATTTACATCAGCTGGTCATTAATGCTAATGATGACATATCTGTCATCAATGCAATGGCACGCCGACATCATGGAAATGAATTGGAATCAATTTAATGACAAAATACTATCAATGGAAATGGTGTTGTTATTTTAATGCCACTGATAGAAAGCTATCATAACGCTGATGTAATTTGACATCAATGCTATGTCAAATGTCTTCGTTATTTGACCCTATGTAATTTTTCATCATTGTGAAGCTTTACATCAGCTGGTCATCTTGTCATCAATGCCAATGATGAAAATTCTGTCATCAGGTCAATGACTTTCCGATATCAGAGGACGAATTGAAATCGATTTAATGACAGATTATTGTCTTTGCAATGATATGTAGAAGGATTTTCGATCGTTTTTTTACGATTTAGATATTATCTTAATATTTATATATTTACGTCCTTATTTATAAAAAATATTTTATGTGTATTTAGAGTTTATTTGACAACTTTCTATACAATAGTTGTCAACTAAACCTTTAATAAATATAATGTGTTTTTTATACATAAGGCAGTTAATTTATTAATGTGCTACCTTCTTCGGGAAAGGGATAGTGTAGAGAGAACAGATGGTGAAATGGGAGAAATATAGAAAGCATAATTCATTTACAACTCTGCTATTGCGCATTTTTTTGTAGAGCTGTGTTGCAGTTGTAGAGTTGTGTGTCAAGTAGAGGCACAAAATTTTTTTTTAAGCTGTGTAACCATTTTTATTAGTTCTTTTACTTCGCCGACGGCTCTGCTACAATACCGACGAAGGAGGGTGCTGTGATGTGCATTAGGATATATTTGCATTAATCGCTGCCAAAGTGATCACTGATATGCCTTCATCACTTTAACAGTCCAACAACAACCAACACAATAACACCAAGCGACATCAGAAAAAGTCATGATGTTGTTGGCTTGCCTGAAACTAGTCTTGAACCCAAGACCTCAGGGTTTGTAGGGAAACGCGCTAACTAATCAGCCAATAACGCCCCTATGTAAATATCTTTAGATGGGAAATATTCAACAATAATATTTATCAACCAACTACAGTTTTCGGGATTAATTTCCTTAATTGTCTCTTTCATTTCCAAAATTTTATTTCCAATTTTGTGTTGTTGCAAAATTTTCATAACACAACTTTTGAGACTTATTAACTGTTAAAATTATTAATTGTTAAAAAAGGTATATGAATTTCACGCACAATAACACCACGCGATAATATTTAATTAACTTGAAAAAACTGATCTAGATCAAATAAAACAGAAAAGCTAACTGACACAACTTATTTTCTTTATTTTGTGTCAAGAGTATGTTTTTTTCGTTTATTGGCACTTTTCCCTCTTCGCTCCAATTATTTTTAATGTGATGACTATGTGTCATCAGTATGATGAAATGCTGTCATACTATGGTTTGCCTCAACGTTTAATCTGTGCATGTATGCTTTACTGGCTTAGGTTTTAACAAGACTTGTATATTTTATTATTAGCTCTCTCATAATAGTGATGACGAGTGTTTATTAATGCAGTGTCATGTTTTTAACATTTAAAAAATGCATTTAAACATAAAAATAAAATAAAAAACAATAAAGTTTTTATTAAAATACAAATTAAAAACATTAGAACATTGTTTTCTGTTTTGAATATATTACACTTTAATAATATATAAAAAAATGTCATGGTATTGATGCCATTTCAGTCTTAGCATAGATGACACTTAAAGTATGACAAAATTCTATGATGACATTTGTCATCAGATTGATGTCCGTTTTCATATTCTTAATGTTATTTGTCATAGTATTGATGTCAGAGTTCTGATGACAGGGCGTCATCAATACGAAGATACATTTTTCTATGAGTTTAGTACTCCATAGAATTGGACGACTTCCGGAACACTTTGTATTCTTAAATAAACAGAAAAAAATGATATTATCACTTTGACGCGCATCTTATTAACCTTACCTCGCTTACGTACATACATAAATAATGAAGAGAATCTTTTCTGGGTAAAAATACTTTTTATTCATTATTGACAAATACCTAATATGAATAAATACTTTCATACACTCAGCTACTTACTTACACCCCATGTGATTGTTTATTTAAATGATTTAAATAATGCGGAAATGTCGTTTAATTCAAAAGAAAGAAAAAACTTAAAATTAAAGTATAAAATATACATAATGAAAAAGTAGAATATAGAAAACATTAAACTGAAACTGAATAATTTAATACGTTTTTTATATATAAACGACTACTTCAACTTGTACCCCATCTATCGTCAATGTAAATTTTCTGTTTTATTTTCTTGTTTACAATCGCAGCACCTTTTCATTTTGTTGAGGAAAAAATATTTAGCTGAAAATGCTTGATGACGATGATGATGTGTCAATTAATTGTCAACACTTAATAAAAATGTTTGTTTTGAATTAAAAATTACAACAATAATTATTTATCTGCCAAAACAAAAGAATTGACATGTGTTTCATTTAGTAAATAATAACTACAACTACAATGTACTTAATTTAATTGTCTTGTCAATTTCAAAATTTGAACTTTACAACAGACTTGGAAAAATAAAAATCGAACTTTGCTTTAAAAAAAATGTTGTGAAATTTTATTCGATTTATATATCATTACTTTAATATAGAAACGCCCTAACTCATGATTTATTTAAATCGAGTTTTTTATATTTCAATCGATGAACCCCTAATCTATAGAAATAGGCAAAAAAACTCGATTTAAAAAAAATAATGAGTTAGGGCTTTTCTATATTAAGGTAACGATATGTATGTATATAAATTTTAATTAATTTTTCTAAATTGAATTTAAATCATTTATGACGTACATACTACAAACGCGTACAGTAAAGCTGGATTCAGCAATTGTTTCCGAACAAAATTTTTCCCCGCTCAAAATTTATTTTACTGAGAGTCTTTTGCAACACGCTTCAGCCATTTCGAACAATTTGTCTGGAAAATCTGTTATATTTTAATAAAAAATAAACATATCGGACAAATTTTTTTTAGCAATTGGATAAAATACAAGTGTTTATGTTAATAACTATTAATCTAAATATGTACTTGCATGACACATTTATGGAAACAGAACAAAAAATTAAAGAATTCTTATCAAAACATTCTTTGATGTGGCAACTCAGTTCAACTTTGTCCGGACAAAAATTAAAATTAAACCAATTCAAGCTGAAAATGTTCCGAAAAAATTTATTTCTCTTCGTTTTTCTCTCTTAAGACGAGAGACGTCACACTACATGTAAAAAAAATTTTGTCCGGACAAAAATTTTGTTTGGAAACAATGGGTGAATCCAGGTTAAGAGTGATTGACAACATAAGGGAATTTTTTTTAAAGCTTTCTGTAGTTAGGTATTAAAGCTGAATTCACCCATTTTTTCGGAACAAAATTTTTTCCGGACAATATTGATTTTATATTTAGCTTGTCGCTCTCTTCTTGATACATTTATTAAGGAAAGATCCGTGAAATAATTTCGCTACATAAAAATGAAATACAGTAATTTTCCGGTACTCCATTTTTAGGGTCCCGTACACCAAAAGTGTAAACGAACCCTATTGTTTACGCTACGCAGTCCGCCTGCCTGTCTGTCACTGGCTGTTTTCTCGGCTGTTTTCTCGGGAACGAAACATGTTGAAATACTAACTTAATTTACAGACACTTATATATAGACACTTTAAATTTTCAAAGTAGGTGTTAATTGGTGAAGTCTGTAGAATAGAGTACACCACTGATATTTAAAACAATAAAAATTAGAATTAAAAAAATGTCTAATCGAAAAATCGCCATAATGAAATATGCGCTTAAAGGAAAAAAGCACCGGAATAAAAAAACGCTAAAACGCGAAAAACACCAAAACTAAAAAGATCGCCAAAAACGAAAAAAATCGCCAAAAACCGAAAAAAGTCGTCAGAACAAAAAAAGCACTACAGCTCAAAAAATCGCTAAAACTAAAAATTTCATCAAAAAAATAAAAAATCGGCAAAAATGGAAAAAAGTCACCAAAACGAAAAAGCAAAAAAGCGCCAAAGCTAAAAAAATCGCAAAAATCAAAAAAAAAAAATCGCCAAAACGAAAAAAGTGTCAAAACAAAAAAAAACTGTTTAAACTAAAAAAAAAACCGAAAAAAATCCCCAAATCCGAAAAAAGCGCCAAAGCTACAATAAATCGCTAAAAAAAACGTTAAAACAAAAAAAACCGAACCAAAAAAAACGCAAGGACTTAAAAAAAGCAAAAAAACGGAAAAATTGCCAAACGAAAAAAAGTGTCACAACCAAAAAAATCGCTAAAACTAAAAAATCACGAAAATCTGCACAAAAATCCCCAAACCCGAAAAAGCGCCAAAACTAAAAAAAATCGCTACAACTAAAATAAATCGCTAAAACTAAAAATATCGTCAAAAAGTGAAAAAACGTTAAAAAAAACCCACAACCAAAAAATCGCCAAACTAAAAAATCGGCAAAAAATAAAAAAAATCCAATAAACGAAAAATCGCCAGAAAAAAATTACAAAAAAGAAAAAAGCGCCAAACTGAGAAAACCCGTACAACTAAAATAGATCGCTTAAACTAAAAATATCGTCAAAAAGTGAAAAAAAAGTTTAAAAAAACCCACCACAACCAAAAAATCGTCAAAACAAAAAAAAAAACGGCAAAAAACCAAAAAAAAAAATGCAATAAACGAAAATTCGCCAGCAAAAACCAAAAAAATACAAAAATGAAAAAGCGCTAAAACCAAAGTAAAATCGCCAAAAACAACGAAAAACAAACTTTAAAAATAAAAAAACTAAAATTAAACAAAAAAGCACACGAAAAACAGTCAAAATGAAAAAAAGGGGACAAAAACGAAAAGGATATACACATGTGTATTCATACGGAACCCTTCGTGTGCGAGCCAAAGTTGCACTTTACTTAGATTATTTGCTGTATTTTTTTCAAATAAATATTATGCAACAAAAAAATTCCGGGAAGTACCACAAAATTTTTTTATGTGTTATAGAACCCTAACTACAAAAACAGTCTATATTTTTAATTATATGGATAAATTTTTTTTTATAATTTTTTTTTTAATTTGGGATTTTCGAAGAGGCTGCTTCAATGGTTTCAGAATTATTCAGACCCAAATGATATATTTTTATGCAAGATCGGAATATTTTTATTTTTTTTTTATTTATAAAAAATCAAACATTACGCAATATTACCCTTTTTCTTCCCTAACCGTAAAGCCACATACACTGCAAATAAAATAAGCTTTATTTCAGGAAAATCGATGCATAAATATTGATTTTATTCACAATAAAGTGAAATTACCTGATTTTTTTTAAAACATCGAGTTGTAGAGACATTGCTCCACCGATTTTATCATAACATAGAAAAGCGTTATCCAATTTCCTTATACAAATTTATTAACTCCCCCTGAAATAAATCGCATTTGTAAATTTTCAAAGCGTCAATACACGTATGTATTTTTCGGTGACTTTAACCAGAATCAGTTGTAAAAATAATGTTATTTAAAAAAATGATTTTGTTGTACAGTGTAAAAATTCGCAACTTTTGCAAAAATTATAATTTATTATAAAAATATAGTGGTGATCAAAAGTCATGACAAAAGTATCATTTTGTTGCATAGTGTAATTGTCCGATTGCTGCTATGCTTCGGAAATTCATAATTCTTAGTTTCAAGTGATGCTATCATGGGTAGTTCTTGAACCACCCCCATACTTATGATAGATATTATAAGGCCATACCTAAAAAGTCACCTTTTACATTAATAAATTCGCCTGTACAATAATCTTATACAACTTGCTCAGATTTGTTTTATCCAAGAGAATTAACCGTAGGAAAAGGAAATAATACAAACCAGTATATGTATATGTATACTTGCATGTATAACTAAATTGTACAGTATTCTCCATACAAATGACATCATTTCGAAACAAGGGTTTCGATTGTGTCAACATTTAACGTTGTTTATATTTCCATTGTTTTGCTTAAATGCAAGAGGAAATCCAGGACTATTGAGCAAACAAAAGTAAACTTCTATATAATGTAGCATATCCTTAAATTATCCTTATTGTTACTCACTTTTCTGAGCCATGCGTTATTAATTTATAGGGTTGTTAATTATATTTATAAACTCAATAATAATAAACCCATTAACAGGGTTTGTTTCTATGGTGGTTGATTTTTATGTATTAAAGAATTTGGTTGCAGTTTTAACTTCAAGACTTCAGCACAATTTATTTGTATACAAGCTTAGTGAGTAATAGTGTTGTTAAATTATTCGAGCTTAAAATTGTGCGAATAAAAAATCATGATTTGATATTTTATACGACTTTTTAGCTTGATTTTTTTAGAATTGGTTTAAAGGGATAACAATGTGGGAAAATGAGTAACAATTCCAAAAGATGTTGCCTAAGAAAGTAAATTACTTTTTGATCTCGTATCCCGCTAAACGCCCTTAGACCCCTTTTGACCATAAATTACACTCTAAAATATTACTTCAAATTTACGATCATATATTGTCTACATTTGTGTTGAAAATTTCACTTTGTCTAAAATTACATTGATTTTGTAGTTATTTTATTAAAGAAAAAAATTTCAAATTAAACATATTTAGTCCAAGTGAAAAAAATGTAACATAAAGTATAATACGGCTATGGCTGAATGGTAGATACGTCAGACAATCGGTCAGGAGGTCGCGGCTCAAACCTGCACGCAGCCAATCGCTTTTTTTAGTAAAAACATTTTGTTCAAAAATAATGCGTGTGTAATTTTAGGTCGATAATAATCTGTAAAGTGTTTCCGACTATTATCGACTTAATTTTCAGCAAAAGTGTTTTAGAGTGTATATAAAAAGCTAAATTCCATATTATTCGAATCCAAGGTTTTAACGAGCTATTCTGGTAGAGGGCATCAAAAAAATTTACATGTGTATCGGAGTTTTTACAATTTATGTCTGTGATTTATTTTAGGTAGAGTTAAATGTCCTAATTGTGGCACATAGTTATAGTGACTCGGCATAGGAAATCTTGAAAGCCCTGCGCTTAAGGTATAAGATGCGCTTTGCACATTTATGTGGAACAGCACGAGGAACATTTTCGTGGAACACTTTAACCCTTTAACTCTTCGATGTATGGGTCCTTTTTTCAAAAAGGGGCAAAAACTCATCTTCAGAGCCGATATAGCGAACTGAAACGCTCCACAAAAATGTTCATCGTGGTGTTCTGCATAAAAGTGCTGCGAACATCATATACCTTAAATGTAAGGCTTACAAAATTTCCTATGCCGAGCACTAATTCTTGATAAGTACGAAATTAACCCTTAAGCGTATTTTGAATTCTTTCTGGCTTGAGTATGGGGGTTGGGTGTCTTTAAAGTCTTATAGTAGAGTTTCGTGGTAAATATTTGTGTAAAAAATTTAAGGCCGTTATATCGCCGCTGGTTTAGAATTTTGCGTCCTTATTTTAAGAAAGGGACAAAAAGAAAAATAAAGCAAATAGTTAAAGGGTTAATATGTTACACAAGAATGTTTCTCGTGATGTTTTCTGTAAAACTACTAAATATATCTTACAACTTAAACGTAAGGCTAATAAGACTTTCTATGCCGATTATTAATTATGAATAAGTCGAAATTAACGCGTAAAAACATTTCAAATTTTGTATGAGCTCCGGCATTCAAGTTGAGTTTGAAGCTTGGATGTTGTTTTAGACCTATATTAGAGTTTCTTGGCAAACATTTTTGTAGAACACTCTACTCTACTCTATTCTACTCCACTCTACTCTACTCTACTCTACTCTACTCTACTCTACTCTACTCTACTCTACTCTACTCTACTCTACTCTACTCTACTCTACTCTACTCTACTCAACTCTTCTCTGCTTTACTCTACTCTATCCTACTCTACTATACTCTACTCTAGTCAAATCTGCTCTAATCTAAACCAGCAAAAACTTTCGTAATTTTTGTAATCGGTAGTACTTTATTAACAGGTTACAAAGTAATGAGTGGTACTTATTTATCTTATTACTATGCTTCAAATTAGAACTACTACTTAGTTTTTAATAAAAGTAGTACGTATTTTTCTCATTATCTGAAAATAATTCAAATTTGTTATCTATATAAATAAAAGAGTAAAGTTATTGAGTGACTGACTGACTGATAAATCATCGCCCAGCCCAAACCACTAAAGCTAGAAAGTTCAAATTTCGTATGTGGGCTCCCCTCAGGATGAATAGATCCACTAAGACGGTGTTTTGGGAAATTCAAAGGCTAAGGGGGTAAAAACGGGTAAATTCGGTAACCTTATATCTCCGAATCGAAGTAAGGTAGATATAAAGCTCCAAAACCATCATTCAGATTTGAAAATTTAGGGGACGAGAAAAGGTAAAAGTATAATTTTGGTACTTTTTTTGTTAACCCTTTATCTCCTAAAGTAATGAAGATAGAAATTAAATTTGAAATGCAATCTTATATCCTTACGAAGGTCTCAAATATGGTTTGGTACTTTTTTGAAATTCGAATATATAAAGGGTAAAATTGATTGCTCTTTTTGGTACTTTTTTCCATACAACTATTTTTATACAAATTGATATACATAGTGAATGAATATGTTTGTATATATTCACTAAGAAAGGATTTTTGAAAATCTTAATTCCAGGGGGATTAAAAGGGATAAAAGCGGGTAAAATCGGTAACCTTATATCTTCGAATCTAAGTAAGGTAGAAATAAAATTCTAAAAGCATCATGATAAGATAGAAAAATGAGCGGACAGGTGTTTGAAACTTTTTTCAAAGCTGTACATTTAGGGTCCAAAAAAGGGTGGAAATATAATTTTGGTACTTTTTTGTTAACAGTTTAGCTCCTAAAGTAATAAAGTTGGAAACTAAACTTGAAATTCATTCTTCTCTCCTTAAAAAGCCCTCAAAAACAGCTTTGTATTTTTTCAAATTTGAATATTTAATGGGTAAAATTGGTAGCCCTTTTTGGTACTTTTTTCCATACAACTATTTCTTATGCACATTGATACACATACTGAATGCTTATGTTTGTATATATTCTCTAAGAACGAATTTTACACAGAAAATTTTAAAACTTAAATTCTAACGGGATTAAAAGGGTTAAAAACGGGTAAACTCAGTGTTCTTATATCTCCGTATCTAAGTAAGGTTGACATAAAATTCCAAAAGCGTCATAATAAGATAGAAAAATGAGTGGATAGGTGTTTTGTACTTTTTTGAAATTTGTACATTTAGGGGTCGAAAAAGGGTATAAATATAATTTTGGCTCTTTTTTTTGTTAACCGTTTATATTTTAAAGTAAAGGTACTTTTTCGAAAACATACTTTTTTTGAAAATGTAGTTTTAAGAAATGGTACTTTTTGAAAAATGTTTTTTGGAAAGGGCACTTTATGAAAAGTAACTTTTTGGAAAAGGCTCTTTTTAGGGCTCTGTACACCAAAAGTGTAAATTAATCTTATTGTTTTCGGTACGCTGTCCGTCAGTCTTTCTGTCTGCTACAGGCTTTTTTCTCGAGAGCCGTACGAACTACGGGCCAAAGATTAAAGGGTGCTCTAAAGCGAGCAACGAAACATGTTGCAATACTAATGTAATATACAGACACTTTTGTATAGACTCTCGAAATTTTCAAAGTTAGTGTTAATTGGTGTAGTCTGTAGAATATTTAACACAACAAAAATTAAAGGGTGTTATGAAAGTTAATGTAATTTTGACTATGTAGTTTAAACAGTTTGCTGTATCTTGGAAACCGTAAGAGGCAAACTCTTGAAATTTTAAAAAACTCTAAAACTAAAAAATTCCAGAATCAAAAAAGTCTAAACGAAAAATCGCCAAAATGAAAAAATCGCTAAAACGCAAAAATTCGCCAAAACTAAAAAGATCGCCAAAAAAATTAACCAATTATATCTGCACAACAATGGGGTAGCGAGGCACGCCGGGTATAGCTAGTGCATTAATAAAATAAGTAGACAGCCACTTTTTAAGTCAACACTGATGAGTCAACTATAGCTGAGTGGGTACTTGTCTTCAAATCTGAATGAGCACAGGTTCGTATCCCAGCTGAGTAAAAAAAGAGTTTCAAAAAATATATATATAATATATGTGTAAAAAAATTGTTTTTTAATTTGAATTTGTTTATTTTGACTACTTATTTTTTAGGTTCAAGTAAGCCAAATAATAACTAGTTAATTGCTGTGACAATGTAAATACATATGTAAGGGACACCCATAATTTTTTGGACTTCTCAAACAAAAATAAGTAGCTATCGAGTCAAATTGTAAGTAGTTACGACTTAAATCCTCATATACTTTTTTGCCTACCAGTAAGCAAAGTTTTTGCTGGGAATCTACTCCAAGCAGCTGTGCTCTACACTACTGTATTCCATTCAACGCTACTGTACTACACTGTATCGTACTCTACTTTACTACACTCTGCTAAGCTCGACTCTACTTTACTCTGTTATAGTCCAAGCTCTACTCTATTCTACTGTACTATAAATATATTTGTTACTTTAAAGGATTAAAATTTTACAAGAACAGTTGGTATATTTTTTATGGTTTTTTTTATAAACTTATGCATAACAAGGGGGTGAATTTGTTAGAAAAGGGCGTGCTGCCTTTTTCAAAAAAAGAAAATACTCAACAGCATTTTACTTATTTTCCAGATAACAAAACACAGAAAATATACATTCTTTCTTCACTTTAATTATTATCTACTTAAATATTTAAAACTATTCGTATAGTGACAGTAAAATTAAAACTAAAACAAAAACCAAAATTTGAAAAAATCGAAAGGGATCAAGATCAAATAATTGTGGGTATTTTAACCCCAAATTCGTTCATTAGAAGTTCATAGTTCCAATTTATTACTTGCTGGTAGTCTGTCCGCATGTGTATTCTTCCATACATTTGTGTTTTGCTGTTTTCAATATAAAATTGTATATCTATTAATTTAATACGTTTGTTTGGCTGTATGAATATCTTTTTGTTCTTTGTGCTTATAATAACACATACTTGTATTTAATACTTTCACATCAAAACTCAATACTGGCACTTTAATACATTTTTATGTGTTTGAATTTACAATAAACGGGGAATAAAAGAGGGTCAGTCACCAGACATCAGAAAAATATTTTAATATTGGAAAAAAGAAGACAAAATTTAACAAAAAAAAGAAAAAAAGTTGAAGACACTCAATAACAGGAAAAAAGTAAGATATACAACATTCATACTTGTTCCGACGCACTGTGGGCTAGAAGATTTTAGATATACATATATACACAATTTTACAAAAGGGTAGGTAGGTATAACTGAGCAGAATTCGTGTTTGAGTTTTGGCTAGAAACTCCATACTTCTTAAGGATTGGGGTCCTAAAGTATTAGGAGCTCCGGGACTATATCTGAAACGAAGATCCTTGTCACAGGTTGTCAACGGCTGCTAGAAATAAAAATGGATAAACAGCTAAGAACGAAACTTTTGTTTTTGCTAGCTGGTGCGTGGCTGAACTGATTGCTGTTTATATGCGCTAACTTTTCGATTTGCAGATTTTCATCCTTAACAATGCTAACGAATGGTCTGAGGTATCAAACATATAACACGAATACTCCTCTGGTATGCTAATATAACAAAGTTTGTTAAAGTCCCACTAGCCATATAAAACTATCCAACTTGTTTCCAAAATATTTTGATGCCACCCCACTGTGCGCCAGCACAAACACAAATCAATGTAATGAAAATGCAAATATGAGCCTAAAAATGCATATAACAACAATAAGAAGAACAACAGCAACATCAACAGCCACAAATATGGTCTACATTTTATGGATCATTTAAAAAAGTATGTGTTTAGTAAGTCGGTCTGGTTTAGTCTGGTGTGGAATGAATGTCTGCCTGCTTGGCTGTGTTTTATAAATAAAAGTTGAGGGTGTATTTTTATCCACCATCATCCAGCAGAAGAAATTGAATAGAACATCACATCATCACGATACTCATACCAATAACAAAATAAATATTTATCATATATTGATATTTTACTTTGAACACATGTGTGCAATTGTATCTGTAAGAATACGAACGATTCTTAGGAGTACATGTACTTATATTGTGGTTGCAAGTTACTCTTTCCTATTTAATATGTCAACAGACGAGATTTATGAAGAGAACAATTTTTATTTAGGATTAAAATCAAATATATAGTTATATTTCTATATAAAGCAGTTTTATTTTATTTGTTTATTTTTTTGTGTAATACTGTAAATAGAAAAGCCGGATAAGAAATGTTTAACATATGTGTATATCCTTAATAGTCCAGTCAAAAAAAAGCAGAAATTTGTTATACATTTTTGCCTTAGCGTTGTGCACTGAAAGAATTTTCTTAATAAATTCTGTGAACTTCGACATTAATCTAATGAAAAACTTTATTAAAAATCATCCAACATCGAGCATCAGTAGATTATTAAAAAGTTCACCAAATGTATGAAATAATTTCATGGATCCAATGTAATAGTTTTTTTTAGCTGCTTAAGCCTTTTTCGGTTTTTCTGCAGAAACACCCAGGGTCTTGGCAGGAATCGAACCTGCGACCCCCGGCTAATAGTCTAGCACACTATCTACTACACTACGGGGGTGTACGCAAAATTAATGATAACATATTTTTGATTATTATTTTAACGAAATTATTTCATCATTTGAATGATTTTTTTTTTCATTATTTTAATGAAATTATATCATTCACTAACTTGATGAAAATGTTCACTTGTTAATGAAATTATTTCTTTAACTTAAAATGTTTTATTAACTACTTTAATTTAGACAATAATGTACATCAGAAAAAATTTCTAGTGTCAAGAATAGACTGCTCACAGTATCGAACTCAGACTATTTTTTTTTTATTTTGATTATTTGCTTTATAAGCAACGTCTTAGCTACTCCAGCCACAGCATTCTTAAAACAATAAGCTATCCCAAAGTCTCATAGTTATAATCTCGCATCACAAAATTTGGGTCTTTCTGAATATTTCGCTTCCGAATACGATGCACAGTGGGGAAGAATAAACATATTTTGGAAATAAATCAACAATTTCTAAACGAATGATACAATCTCACGAACACAACAGATAAATACTTCCGTTTAAGTTTTGAATATGAATTTCCCAGATTGATCAGGAGCGGATCTAAGAAGTATAAAAGTAGGGCACTTTGATTTAATTATTTTGGTGGCCAACAGAGCTGTGAAAGATTGCAATAAATTTTATTGCAATCACATGATTTCACCCCAGCAAAAATATCCGTCGTCCGGAAGCAGTCTTGTAAGGGAGAGATTTCCGTACTCTCCCTTACCAACCTGCTTCGGTATTACATCATTTTTGTATGGGATGTCCCACTTGGTAGGTCTGGAGGTATGAGATTATTTCTGCACATCTTAGATGCATTAACCTCATGTCTTTTTTATATGTGTATCATTTAAAAAAATGTTTGCTCTTTATATCACAATTTCGCCTACAATTGGATAACTTTTTTATTTGAAATTATTTTATGTTGTTTTTATATTTATTTATGTATTAAGTGGTACAAACACAATTAGAAACTATATTGCAATACAATTTACTTTTATTAAATACTTTATGCTCACGTATTGAATCAGGAATCAATCCCACAACCTCCTCATGGTAGGCTAGAACACTAACCACTCAGGTACCGAGGCACATTTATTTTCATACACAATTCAAAGCGTTATTGAAACCTCGTATACAGAAAAAATTATCACCAAAAAATTTTCAAACAAAAGTTTGTCTAAAAATAAATTTTATTTTCAGTAAATGTTCTGTATATAATCTATGGATTGTTTGTTTGACTATATTTAGGACGCAAACACCAAAACAACAAGAAAAACTGTGTCGTAAAAAACAACCCCGATGACGACATACACACAAGTAACAACAACAACAATGATACCAAAAGGAATGCGATTGTGCCAAGTTTGTTTACTGAAGATTTTTGAATGAATCAATTCGTTAATATCATTGAGTTAATTCTCATTTATTCTTTTAGAGTCTTTAGATAAACATTCTGACTTGAACACATTTAACAAAGTGAAACTTCATAAATGCTTAATGCATGATGATAATTATGACCCAGACAAAAATTTTGTTTGATATATTAAAATAAATCCAGTAAATATATTTGTTAAATATTTGTTAGTATTTTTGGGCTAATTTTTTTACAGATTCAGGCAAAAATATTGTTTGATATTTTTCAGAAAATCCGGTAAATCTTTTTGTTTCATTTAGTAAATTGTTATGTTTACAATTTGTAAATATTTTCAGACAAATTATTTTATAGATTTAAGCAATTTGTTCACTAAAAAAACACGTTTTTTTCACTGAAATTGATGAGATATTTTTGTCTATAGTTACAAATTTGTTTGTAGGTCCGTTCCTTGACAAAATAATTACTATTTCATTGAATTCCTTTACAGGAAATGAAATTTAATTTTTTCTGTATAAGGCAGAGGGGATGCACTGTGTGCTTTTACGCATCTCCGAAGCCCTTCTATTTAATCTTACTGCATCCTTGTACCAAACTTATTTTTGTTGGGATGTTAATGATTGCTAGTTTTTTGATTGCAATCAAAATCGTAAATTTGATTTCGTGATTTCAATTTGAAATCATGCAATCAATTCAATAAAAATGATTGCAATCAATTTTTTTTTAATTAATTTCAAAATTAATTGATTGCAATAAAAATTAAATAAGAATCAAAATCATCGTTCTCTTCAACTTAAACTCCTTCTTCTAGAAATAAAGCTTACTCTAATAATTAAAACTGACGATCGCATTTTACCGCGACGCACAATTTACCACGCTTCAACGCCGCTGAGAGGGAGGTTTTTGTAATCTTTTTAGGAAAAGGACTAAATGACTCATACAGCGAAGAGTTAGAGAAATAAAATGCTCCACAAAAATTTTGCTTGTGATGTTTTACATAAAAGTGCTGAACATATCGCATACTATTTTTAAAAAATCGAAAAAATGTAGTTAAAATTTGTTGGCTAAAAATTACAAATTTTCAAAAAATCGAAAAAAATTTTCAAAAATTCGATTTGAAATTTTAAACCCAAAAATCAAAATAAAAAAAAAATTCAATTGTTTATCTATTTTTATTCTGGAAAAAATATCAAAAGACAAAAATTTCAACAAAAAAGTTGTCCAATTTGGACCCATTATTAAGAAAGTTACTAAAAAAATGGATTTTTGTGAAAATTTAATATCTTTTAAAAGAGCATTAAAAAAAATCTCAAAATCTACCAGGAAGGCTCTCTTGAGGGATATTAAAATATATCACAAAATTTGGACAACCAAAAAAAATTTTTTTCAAACAGTTAGATTTGGAGTGGAATGCCCCATATATATATAAGTCCGATGGAACCTGTCTGGCAGCTTGTGAGCGGCAAAATACTTTCAGAAACCTAAATAGGAATGGTTCTATCGAATTGACGCCTTCCTTTTTTGTACAGATGTGTACTGGTAAGGACATCATTAACACAATATATATTTCTACTGTTTCTGTCAATTTAATAATTATTCCTTTATGCTTAAATAATCTTTAGCTCAAGAACTCTAGAGCTAAGTCGTAGCAAAAAAGTAACTTAGCTAATTTTTGTTCTTGTTTTCTTTCCTTTTCGAAGAGTTCGAGGAGCTCTAAGTACAGAACTTGGAATGTACTCAACCATATTCGCTTATGAGCCCAATAAGAACAAAATGATACTTAGACTAAGAGATTGTCATTGACTGACTGTTACACTCTAAAACATTACTTCAAATTTACGATCATATATTGTCTAAATTTGTGTTGAAAATTTCTCCTTGTCTAAAATTACATCGATTTTGTAGTTATTTTATTAAAGAAAAAACCTTTCAAATTAAGCATATTTAGTCCAAGTGGAAAAAATGTAACATAAAGTATAATACGGCTATGGCTGAATGGTAGATACGTCAGACTATCAGTCAGGAAGTCGCAGCTCAAACCTGCATGCAGCCAATCGCTTTTTTCGTAGAAACATTTTGTTGAAAAATAATGCGTGTGCAATTTTAGGTCGATAATAATCTGTAAAGTGTTGCCTACTATTATCAACCTAATTTTCAACAAAAGTGTTTTAGAGTGTAGCGAGTGGCAAAGGGAGACTGACTCATTTGCATCTTTGAGAAATGAAGTGTATTTTATCTTGTGTTGTATAAATAGAATATAAAATAAAATTTCATACAACTGTCACCGAGTGTTTTTATGATGATTTAAAAAAAAAAGAATCCGGGGAAGGAAAAAATTCATTTGACTATTTATTTAAATACACAGATACATGCATTCATACATTCATAGATACAAAGATTTATACTCGAACTCTTATAAAAGTTGCTGTGTTAACATGTGTATGGGAGTATGTATGTGTGTGTGTGAATGAATGTCTCTGTATTTATGAGTTAATGTTTTTCTTTCGTATGTATTTCAATGTTGTGCACGTGTCAATTGGAATTGATTGTTTCTCAAAGTAAAATATGCACAAACGTTCCATGTTTTTTCTGTTTTTTTTTTTCTTACTTTCCTCCCTCTGAAACACACATATTCTCTGAAACACACATATTCTTTTATAATCTTTTCCTTTCTATAACATTCCTGCTGCCTGCCAGCAACTGACTAACAGCTAACGACTAAATAAAAATCAAAATGTTTGAGATTTCTTTATTGCGGGGCTCCATTCGTTATGCTGGATTTCAAGTCTTGTTTGTTAAATGATTTAATATAATTTTTTTCTGTTGCTTTTGAGAACATATAGAATTAGTGAGTACGAGTATCTTTCCAAAAAAAAAAATACAAAAACATAGATACAAAGATTTGTGTGTATTTTACATGTGTAACAACAAAGTATAATATTTATACTAAATATATTTTCTATTTATTTTTGTTTGGGTGTATAAATGAATATATTTATTTATGTACGATTATGTATAGTACTTTTATGTAAAATTTGTTCGTATGTATGTTTAAATGTGTGACTAATCGTATGCAATAAATTTCTAAGAGTAGATTTTTCTTATATGTTTCCTTTTTATTGATTTGTTCATGATTTTTCTTTATTTTCTTTAAGCATTTTAATAAAACATATTTTATGTACAAAAAAGCAAGAAAAAAAAGAGCAAAATCATAAAATCTTTACGAGTATGTTTCTTATACTATTTTTTGTATATTTTTTTAATGCCAAAGTGATAAGACGTTAGAAAAAAGTAATAAATTATATTGACTAATGCAGAGCTGGTAAATTGTAAGATCTTTGGCTTAAATTTGTCGAAAAAGTTTTCATGTCGACATTGGAGGTCATGGAAGTGTTAACAGCGAGCCCACTGAAATAAATGGAACAGATTTGTTAGGCAGAGAAGCAGAACATTTACTTGCATTATTATAAGGGAAATTCGCTCTTGGAAGTATGTACATGCATACTACAATGAAAAATAAATTTGCAAACGAAGGGTTCCGTATGGATTCTAAATATTTAATACAACACATTTCATAAATATCTTTGAAAAACTGTAGTAATTATTATATGATATAAGGAACTATTAAACACACATAGACACACAAATTAAATTTTTACTGTTTAATTGATAAAGTTTCCTCACTTAATTGTGAATAAAATCAAAAGTTGTAATCGATTTTAATGAAATCGGGCTAGTTTTGTTAGGAAAATGTTTACCCAAGTGCCTACTAAAAAATAGTGATTTTTTTATTTTGTTTTAATTTTTTAAACCAAAAATATTTATCAAAACCATTTTCGGAACAAATTCCACGATATCTCTGAAACCACTGAGCAGAGCAACACAATGTTGGTACGACTTCAAGATAATATTGTTGCGGAGTTTCGTATTTTTTATTTAACGGAATATATTAAACCATTATCCAGTTATGTTAACATACATATTAGAGATGGAAAACTATCGATGTCACTATCGATAGTATCTATTGCCTAATTCACAACAATTTGTATCGCCGATCTTGTATCAAATACACTTTTTGTTTATTTGTTTGTGAACACCCACTGTATATTGTATCGGTTTGTATCTTGCATTGATGAAAAAAGAAGAACAAGCTCCATACAAATACTCTCTGAGAGTATATACAAATACTCTCTGAGTATCGTATGAAATACGATGTTTGCAAAACATATGAAATAAAAGTGTTTTAAATTTTTATATGAAAATTACCAACAACAAATTTTACACTATTGTATTTAATACTATAATACAATCGATACAAAGATACAAGAGGTTTTGTGAATTAGACAGATATTTAATTTTTGTTTCTGGCTATTGATATTTTTAATCTTCAATCGAATATTATTTGACAACAATCGATGTTTTGCCGCTATCGATAGTTAATGATCCACTACTATTGTTGTGCTGGACATTGTTTTCAATGATCGTCATTTAGTTAAATTGGACTTACATTTTTCTTATATTGAAAGTTGCAAGGATTTTAGCTTTGTTAGTTATTGAACTAAGAAGTAAAGTTCTGTTTTGTTTAAAAACCTATTTTATTAGCATTTTTACATACATATTTAGTACATTCTCTGAGAACTATAAAACTTTCATAGTATCTCGAGATAGTATCATAGATATATCGATAGTCTTTCTAACTTTTGATAGTTTAGAATCGATGTATCGATATATTTTTTCAAAATATCGAACATTTTCGATAGTTACAATATCGATAGTTTTCCACCTCTAATACATATATAGGTATATGTCGTGCAACTGCTTCCTTTTTAGGGTTCCGTACAGCAAAGGTGAAAAGGGACTTTATTGCTTTCGCTAGGCTATCAGTTCTTCCGTTTATCTATCTGTCTGTCAGCCTGTCTGTCTGCCTGTCTGTATATCTGTCTGTCTGTCTGTCTGCGTGTCTGCCTCTCTCTCTCTCTCTCTCTCTCTCTCTCTGTATGTCTGTCTATCTGTCTGTCTGTCTTAGGCTTCTATTTCGAGAACCGCAAGAGGTACGAACCTGAAATGTTCACATAATATGTGTAACTATGGCGCTACAGCAACAAATACTAAAAATTTATGTAAGTTAAAAGTTAAAGGGTGTTCTAAAGCAACCAACGAAACATGTTGAAATCCTACTGTAATATACACGCACTTGAAATATATGAGAGGCTTAAAGCACAAGGGGTTTAATTGCTTAAAAGAAAATTCTGATTAATTAAGCTTTAAAGCTTTTTTTTCCTAAGCAGACTACACAAAAAAATACTGAAATTAAAAAAAAATAAATTTTAAAGGGTATTCTGCCAGTTAATGTAATTTTCACAATTAGCTGTAACTTGAAACCCGTAAGAGGCAAACTCTTTAAACTTTCACAGATAATTCAGCATTTTAAAGGAATGAGTAACGAATGCTAAAAAACTACCCAAACTAAAAATTAATGGGTATTCTATCAGGTAATGTAATTTTGAACTGTAATAATTAGAAAAAAAACAAAATTAATAAATAAAGCGTAAATTAATAATTAAGAGTATCCCTTAAAGTAATGCAAGGACCAAGCCGAAAAAAAATCGCCAACACGAAAAAATCTTAAAAACAAAAAAAATAAAACAAAAACACCCAAAGAACGCCAAAACGAAAAAATCGTCAAACCCAAAAAATGGAAAAACTAGAAAAAAACTTAACAAATTGCCAACACGAAAATAGTCACCAAAATGAAATAAATTCAGTAAAGTGCAACTTTGGCTCGCGCACGAAGCGTTCCGTTCAAATACACATATCGACCCCTTTACGCGAAATGATCGTAAGCGACATTTTGTAAAAAAACTAATTTTTTTATTGAAATCAAAGCTTTATGAGCATAACTTTTGAAATACAGGCTGCAATATTTGATCGTAAGCGACAGTTTATGAATATAAATCATGTTTAAATACAATAAAAAACCCTTCTCCTAAAAAATTTAATTTTTGTCGCTTACGATCATTTGGCGCTAAGGGGTCGATATATCCCTTTTCGTTTTTGCCCTTTATTTCATTTTGGCAATTTTTTCGTTTAATTTTAGCTTTTTTTTTATTTTTTAGGTTTTTTTTGTTGATTTAACGATCTTTTTTTTTTTTGTTTTGGCGCTTTTTTCATTTTAATGGATTTTTCCTTTTTATTAATTTTTTTGCGATTTTTTAGCTTCGGTGATTTTTCGAGTTTAAGGGTTTTTAACGTTTTCTCGCTTATTGACGATATTTTAAGCTTTAGCAATTTATTTTAGTTTTGGCGCTTTTTTCTGTTTAGGCGCTTTTGGGGATTTTTTTTCGGTTTTTAATGATTTTTTAGTTTTATTGGTTTTTTTACACTTCATTTTCGTTTGGCGATTTTTGCAGTTTTGGCGCTTTTTTGCTTTGGCGCTTTTTTTTCGTTTCGTAAAAAGTTTTTAAGCCATTGTCCAAGAAGGTAGGGAATAAAAAATTCGTATAAAGCTAGATTTTGAATTTCGGTTTATAAATTTTGTAACATGGAAGATTTTATATTTTTATTCAATTCAAAGGATTTTTTTTTTGTTCCGAAGCGTCATAGCATTTACCGCATATAAAAGTACATTTTATATGCTTAAACAACGGAAGCAACACAATACACAAATCACAGGGAAACCAACAATAACAACAAAAACTCAAAGTGTAGGTATATCCACATATAAAATAATAAAATAATACACAAATTTACGAAACAAAAAAAAAAGAAATAATCTATAAGTCTCAGTGCGTCATACAAATAAAATAAAAATAACTGAAAAAAAAATCTTCATGAATATGTATGTACAGCATATTTGTACATTTTGATTTTCATTGGGTCTCCGGTTTATATGAGAACGTTGTAGTTGTTTAACATACACGTATGTACATATTTTTATATTTATTGCATATTCGTAAATGTTGTATTATTTTTTATACAATATTATTTTTTTTTTTCCATATTCTTCTTTTCTTACGTTTGCTTCATCCGGAAACCGGAAGATATTTTGTTTGAACATCTATTGTGTATGTGTGCAGTTATATAAAAAACAAAAACAACAACAACAAAACAGCAGAAAAGTATGAAAACTCATACAAACACACTTGTATTCTTCGTTATACAATCATCCAGCTATCCATCCATCCAAGCATCCATCCATCCATCCAACCATCCATCCATCCATCCATCCGTCCGTCTATATGTACGATTCATTCATTTACTCATGTAGATATACTACAAGCAGCAACTAACAACAACAATGAAAGAAAAATACACTAAAAATATTCCATTCAAGGGGAAAGAAATATTCATCGTCCTCATCAGATGACGATCACAGGAAAAAAATAGAGTTTAAAAGAAACACATACAAACAAACAATGAATGAAAAATTCAAGGAACAACGAACGACAAATACAACAAAAAAAATCGCTTTAACAACCCTCTTGTTACCTTCTTTTTTCCGCTATTGTTGTGGACCAAAGCCCATACCAAACCTGGAAGGCAGTTGGGCCACAATATGATTGAGAAATAAGAAATGAAAATTTTTGTTACATCAGCAGCAAAACCCGTATCCCAAAAATAGCTTTGGTGTATTTTTCATACATATTTTTTTTTCTTTTCTCAAACGAAACGAGTCATACGTTTTTTGGATGTCATTGCTATTTTACAACAACAATATATTCCTTCATTTATTGTTTTTTTTTTTCCTTCTTTAAATTTTCATTTTTATTAACAAAAGATGTTTTTGTCTTTTGTGTACTCTGTATCAGATTTTATTTGTGTGTTCTTTGTTTTTTTTATCTCTTTTTTCCAGTTCTCCCTCTTTGTAAACCGTACTTCTGTAAATATTGATTATTTTTCCGTTTTGCAGCAAACAACAATTGTTTGTACGTTTTAAAAGTTAAACATAATCTATGTGGTGTTTGGATAAAATCAAAAGTTAAAAGTTGGAATATTGGAAAATTGGAAAATTTTAATAAAAATGCTAAAATATGCTTCTTAATTCAAGAAGTATGCCAGAATAGTTAATATTGTGCTTCTAGTTAGTCTGCAATAAAATTAGAGTTTGGAAAACCTAATTAAGTGACTAGATCAGAGATGATAAACTGACATTTTCAAAATTGTAATTTGTAAAATTTTAATGCTGTGAATTTTTCTTATGAACAAGTCAACAAGTTTGTGGGTGATTCTCATTCTAAACGTACATTTTTTTTAGTTTACTAATGTAACTAAATTAAATATGAGAATATAGGATTCATATTACAGTTCTCAGCTAATTCAATGGATCCTGAAATAAAATCATATATTTAAATTTTTTAGCATTTTGGTGTCTTGAGCGTTCAGTTGCTTTCACGTTTGTTCCGGGAATGATTTTTTCGAAAAAAATACACAACAAAAAATGGGTATGAGGTTTGAAAGCGCTATACATCTACTCTCTAGAAACCAAAAAATTATTATAATCGCAAGACGAAATTAAAAGTTATGACCAGTTTTTCAATTTTGACTTGGGTTCACATGGAAAAATAAAAAAAATTTAAGTTCTAAAATAACTCTTTACAAACATTTATACATAAGCAGAAAGTAGGTCAACTCTTCTTTCAAATAACGCTTATTTTAATAAAAATCGATCAACAATGTCAAAAGTTATGTCAATTTCAAAAAAAAAATTTTGTAGCAAAATACTACCTACCTAACACATTCTTCAAAAATATAACAATACACAGTGCGGTAGAAGCATAATTTTTGCAAAGAACACCAGAAATTTGTAAATAGATAATGTCCTTTATATCGTTTATACCCTTCAGCTGTTGTTAGCTTTTTTTATCGTCTTAAAATTTATAGATAAATTATATTTAAAAATATTTTTTACGTAACGCTCAATACATTATTACACGAATTTAATATTTTTTTCAGAACACACACTTTATTTTGAAGTCAATACAATTCAGATGTATAATTTTCGATTTATTTTAACATATTCTACTTAGGTATTCACTAAAAAATGTTAATTATATGAAGAAAAAAAATATGGATAACACTCAATAAATTTTTTTAAAATAAAAACGATGATTGATTGATGAAACGTTTTGCAATATAGTACTATTTAACAAAGTTCACAAGACTTTTAAATATTTATTAGTATAAAATTACGCTGTTATTTTATAATGAACCCCACGAAAAAAGCGTAACAGTCAATACAAAAAACTGCTGACAACAAGAATAAAAAAAATTATAATTAATAATATTTTTGAAAAATGTGATGTGTGAAATAAGAGAACCAAATGCAAATATTCTGTTCTGCTTTAGGTCTGCAACGATGACCAAGCTCGAGGCTTAAGTTGAATGTCAAAAATCATTTAAAACTCAAAATGTGTTTAAGGGTTAATTTTGTACTTTTGTAAAATTAGTACTCGGCATAGGAAATCTTGTAAGTCTTGCGTGTAAGCTAAAAGGTTTTTTTTTGTACTTTCATGGAAGAAAAACACCAAGAGGAACATTTATTTCGGACATTTTAGCCTCTTATTTACGAAAGGGACCGCGAAGAGTTAGAAGTAGGGATGTAACGATACGCCGTTTTGCCGATCCGATACCGATACCGATATTTAAAAATAAATATCGCCGATACCGATACGAATATTGAAATTGAGTTCAAGTTTAGATTAACAAAACTCAAGTGCAATTTTTTATTATACAAAATTACATTATAAGAGAGAATATTTAAAATTGATAAAACATTGGAAGTAATTTTTAAGGAGCTACATTTTCTTTGCTTCCAACAAATCTACATTAAAAATATGCAGATAATTAGTAGAAAAGCAAGAAAAATTGTTTAATTCCTTTATAATTTGAAAAAATACTCGCCATGCTTTTTAATAAATCGATTTTTTTAAAGGACATTTATCAACTAATATTCATCTAAATACTTAATAGCTTAATTATTAAGACTTCTAAGTTTATATTCATTCACTTAAATTTACATGAAAATACAGTTCTGAGTTTAAATTCGCATTAAAAAATTGTGAAAATGGGTACTTTTTTATTCTATAATGATTTTCAAGGAAAAATCATTATAGAATACCGAAAAAGAAATTTGTCCTAGCATCTCTTCCAATTCGGTGATTGGTAATCGAAAAACAGAACTTGTTGCAAGGGCAAGGATATGTAAAACTAATTAGAAATTATCAAAATTTGCAATACTTCCAGATCGCGAATTCTACATTTTCATGACTTCTTTGGAGTATCTCTTTTTTGCTGGAATAAGATTTAAAAAACAACGGCTTGAATTTGAATTCATGGTAAAATTAACAAAAAATAAATAATTTTTTTTACAAAATAACAGCATAAAATATTATTAATTTTTAAAATTGATATTAATAAGATTTAAAAAATAACGAAGTGTATTTAGTTCATGGTAAAATCGAACAAAAATAAATTATTTGTTTAAAAAAAACTCTGAAAAAATGTTTAAAAGTATCGTCGTATCGGCAGTAAAATATCGCCGATACCGATGTATCGGAAAATCTGAAGTATCGCCGATATATCGGTATCGGTATCGGTATTCGTTACATCCCTAGTTAGAAGATTAAAATGTTTTGCAAGATTGTTTCTCGTGGTCTTTTACATAAAAGTGCGAAATAGATCTTGTATCTTAACCTTCTTATAATCACGCATACGGTCTGTGAGACCGACGAATAGTACTTTGATTTTTTTTTTCTTATGAACAAAGAACATGAAATTATTGTAATTTCTGTTAGCTTCATCATTCTCAATAAACTTCAATTAAGTGCCGCTATAAAGTTTCTGCCAACAACACGGATGGGCGTACATAGCAATAATTGGTCTGCGAGACCGACGTGAGTATTGGCGTAATAGTTTTTCGTAGGTTATATATTGCACATATGTTTTAATTTTGCATTATTTTTAGATTTAGTATATATTTTTTTAGTTTCCTGTATTATTTTCTTAGAATTATTGTATTTTGGCTTTTTTAGTTTTAATAGAAATATATATTTTGTTTGTTTGTGTTTTTTATATTTTAGGAATTTAACCACATTTTACACGGGACTGCCGTGAAAGATTATTAGTCATATAAAAAAGATTTTTTTTTTCTTTAAAACTTGTGTTTATATTACCAAAAACGTACATTTGTAAAAGTAAAGAGAGTTCTAGTAAAACTTTTTTAAACTAATGTAAGTTTTGTAGGCTCCACAAACATCGTTCTAACAGACCGGGAGCAAGTATATGTGTTTCATGTTTTGACGTGAGTATAGGAAGGTTAAAGATTAGTCGTATCCCAGCCGGCGAAAAAAATAACAGAGGGTGCTGTTGGCTGAGTATTTAGCGCGTTTGACTACAAACCCTAAGGTCTTCAGTTCAAAGCTAGTTTCAGGCAAGCCAACAACATCATGCATTTTTCTCATGTCGATTGGTGTTATTGTGTTGGTTGTTGTTGAACTGTTAAAGTGATGAAGGCATAGCACTGATCACTTTTGGCAGTACCGGCAGCGATTAATACTTACATATCCTAATTCGCTACACAGCGCCCTCCTTCGTCGATATTGTAGCAGAACCGTCGGCGAAGTAAAAGAAGTAATAAAATGGCTATACAGCTTAAACAACTCAATGCCTCCACACGGCTCTACAAAAAAAACGCGCAATAGCGCGAATTAAGCTTTCTATCTCTCTCCCACTTCACCACCTGATCTCTCTACACTATCCCTTTCCAAAAGAAGGTAACACATTAATTAATTAACTGGTAGGCATTAATTGCCTGATTGTGTTACTTCACTTTTAAAAAAAATTAAGTGTAAAAAAGCGTAAAGAAAATATGTGTATAAAAAATAAATTTCATATTATTTTGTTTATTTGACTACTCTTTTTTAGCTTCAAGTAAGTCAAATAATAACTGGTTAATTGCTGTGACAATATAAATACATTTGTAAGGGGTATCCGTTATATTTTGAACTTCTGAAACAAAAATAAATAGTTATCGAGTCAAATTATAAGTAGTTACAATTCAAATCCTCACATACTTTTTTCCCTACTAGCAAGCAAAGTTTTTGCTGGGATGTAAAAAATCTATGCAGAAAAGTATTTAAAATTTACTACACCCGATTATATCACTTTGACTTGTTTAAATACACATGTCTAATGTCATGACGAACTTTTGATATATTCAACAAAATATGTAAATCATATCATCGTTATATTTAATAACTACTTGAAGAGACCACTTGACTTGTTCCAAAATATTTACATTTTATTATCAAAATCTGTTTGATTTGAAAGCGTAAAAGAATAAATAAAATTTCCTTTAAGTTAAAAAAAACCCGTAATAAAGCCCTAAAACTTGAACAAATTTGATTAAAATCAGACAGTATTAGTCATAGAAAAAAAATATTATCATTATCGCTTTTTTATTTGTGCTGTTCTTTGTTTGTATATTTTCCCGATTATATTAGCATGTGCTACCACCATCACTGTTTGTGCCGCCAGTGCCATTGCCGAACATCAATGTCGTCAACATCATCACAATCTCCGTCAGCTTCAACTTTGTAACCATGAGCAACTATAACAAACAGCTTAACGTAATGATTTTTAGAGGATGACATTTAACAATAATGCCTTCAAGCAATTACATGCGTATTTAACAGTATACATTCATATGTTTGTACAAACACTCACAGACACATAGATTTTGCACATAAATTTACACATTAACGCTCAGCTCACATATTTACTTTTTAGGCATATATAATTTGACAAAAAACTTGTATGACTGAAACATACATACATACTACATACAAGTACTTAATATATTTAAATATGTTGGCAACATACGAAAGAACATATTTGACTACAACTATTGCACAGTGGAGCTGATACTTAAAAACGAGAATAGAATAGAAAAAGCATACATACAAGCAGAGCCAAATTATGAGTAGTGAAATACATGAACACTGCATTATTTGAAAACAACGTTGTTATGTTCTGCTGCATAGGTTGGCATTAATTAATGCTAACTTTACCCTTGGTATGTAGAATACTCCCCCCTATTATGAATGGCGACGTCGATATCACATCAACGCGACACCAAAAATATTGTCACTTGTCTACTCTTTGTCGACAACAATTGACTTCTATTAACATGCCGGGCTCATTTCATAAGCCTCACAAAATAGTAAAAGCCTGTCAATAATAGTCAATTGTTGTCGAAAACGAGTAGACAACTGATAATTTCTTACTGTCGTGTTGATGTGACGTCGACGACGCCATTCATAATATGGGATATTGTCTCATGTCCAATTATTTATGAATAAATGCTATAATCTGCAGCCTAACTAAAATCAATTTGGATCTAAGAAATGCAATACCAAAGATTTTATAAATACTCTGTTCTCTAAGTAAAAAGTTCTCTATAGGTATAAATATGCAGCAGGGATGGAAAACGGGGTTTTGATTGTATATACTAAGAGACAAATCATTCATTCAGCTAATGAAGCGGCTACATTGATATTTCTTCATCATATGTATGAAATGTTGATTTAATAAAATTATAATTTTCATTTCCTGAAGGAAATTGCTCTCTTTCTGCTTTTGTTAATTTTTTAGCTTTTATTGCACTTATGATAATGTTTTCATTGATATTATGAAGTTATATTTTTTTTCAATTTTAAGAAGACAAAAAGCTTATCTCATTAGATTTGAGTATTTGTAGCAAAAATACTTTATAATATATGAAATAAAATAAATTTTGATACGAAAAAGAGCATTTAATCGATTTTCCAAATTCTTTAAAAGTCTAAGAAAGTGTTTCATACATACAATGAAAATATTTCTTACTTACAATGAAACAGTTTTCATAGGAAAAATTTTTTTATAGAAAAAACATCAAAAGCGTCGAATGCACGCTGTTTTTATAGTGCTGTTGGCTGAAGTGGTTAAGGAGTTGTGTACAAATCTGATGAAAATTTAGAGTCCCAGTTCGATACTGTGAGCGGTTGTCTACGTGTTAGCATTGGATCGTTATCGAGGTAGAATAATAAATAAAATGTTGGTATACAGTATCAGTTAATGTCCGTGTACTTAACAACATTTACAAAAGGCGCAATCAATGACATAATTTCATAAGTAGCATAATAAAATTATTTAATTTTTTGAATAAAAGAGTTTCATGAAATCAATGAAATGTTTTATATGAAATTTTATGAATGATTTTTCATTAATACAATGAAATCTTAATGTTAACTCGTTATTAATGACCAAATTCATTGATTTAATGTAGAAATTCGTAGCGGACACGTAGATTTTCCTTTCAGTGTATTAATTACAAAAAAAATACTTTTAAGACCATGACGGTATTAACTGTTTTCACATGTATTAAATTAAAAATATTTTTATAATTTCACTGTACACCAAAAATTACATGATTCTAATAGCTGATTGTGGTAGAGGGACCAAAAAAATGTATACGTGTATGTGCATTTTGCGAGTTTACATCTGGGACTCATTTTACGAGGAGTTAAATTTCCCCTTCTTGAGTCGGCAGAGGATATCTTGTAAGTCTTACGTTTAAGGTATAAGATGTGCTCAGCACTTTTATGTGGAACACCAGTAGGAAATTTTTTGTGAAACATTTTAACCGTCTAACTCTCGTTATGTAGGTCTTTTTACAACTTTCTTTAAAAATTCGAAAAAAGGACTCCCCTTTAGCGACGATAAAGCGGGCTGAAATGTTCCACGAAAATGTTTCTCGCAGTGATTTACAGACAAGTTTTTAGGATATCTTATACCTCAAACTTAAGGCCAACAAGATTTTTTTTGCCGAGTACTAATTGTGAATAATTACGAAACGTCAGTTCAACCCGCCGCGCAGTTAAAATTTTATTTGTCTACATGCTTCACATTTATCTCTAAATAAAAAGAAATAGTTTAATTGAAAAATTAAATTAAGACCGAACTCAAGCCAAAATAATTAAAATTTCTTTGGATATAAGCCCATACACACTATAAAATAGTTTTGTTGAAAATTAGGTCGATAGTAGTGGGCAACACTTTACCGATTATTATTGACCTAAAATTACACGCGCATTATTTTTGAAAAAAAATGGTTTTTACTAAAAAAAGCGATTGACTATGTGCAGGTTTGAACCGCGACCTCTTGACTGATAGTCAGACGTATCTACCATCCAGTAATAGCCGTATTATACTTTATGTTAAATTTTTTACACTTGGACTAAATATGTTTAATTTGAAAAGTTTTTTCTTTAAGAAAATATCTAAAAAATCGATGTAATTTTAGACAAGGAGAAATTTTCAACACAAATTTAGACAATATATGATCGTAAATTTGAAGAAATGTTTTAGAGTGCAGTTCGACTAAACTCATAACTCATAAAAAATTTTATAATTTTTTCGAACTAGAAAAAAATAAAACAAAAAAAATAAAATAGGTGATTCTTATAGGTCTGGTCTTTTCAAAAAATATATTTAATTAAAAAAAAAATTCATGATCAAAACCGGAAATGACCAATTGAAATTAAAATTTTTCTAACTTCGACCAAATTTATTACTTTTTTATTTTTTTACCAAATTTAGGCTAGGATGTCCTCATTGTACTGTAAAAGTTTGATAATGGGATCTCCATAAGTTTAAAAGTTATGCAAATTGCTTTACATGAGCCGCACTTTTTGGTCATTGTTATAGAGAATGAGTATAAGATATCGTGTAAGCCTTACGTTTAATGTATTAAGTGTGTCCTGCAATTTTATGTAAAACTTCACGAAAAATAATTTCATGGAACATTTTAACTAGGGATGTAACGAATACCGATACCGATATATTTTACTATCGCTACGACGATACTTTTAAAATTTTTTTCAGAGTTTTTTTTAACAAATAATTTATGTTTTTTCAATTTTACCATGAATTAAATTCACTTCGTTATTTTTTAAGTCTTATTAATATCAATTTTAAAAATTAATAATATTTTATGCTGTTATTTTGTAAAAAAAATTATTTATTTTTTGTTAATTTTACCATGAATTCAAATTCAAGTCGTTGTTTTTTAAATCTTATTCCAGCAAAAAAATACACTCCAAAGAAGTCATACAAATGTAGAATTCGCGATCCAGAAGTATTGCAAATTTGGATAGCTTCTAATTAGTTTTAAATATCCTTGCCACTGCAAGAAGTTCTTTTTTTCGATTACCAATCACCGAATTGGAAGCGATGCTAGGACAAATCTCTTTTTCGGTGTTCCATAATGATTTTTCAAGGAAAAAGGATAAAAAATTACCCATTTGCACAATTTTTTTTATGCGAATTTAAACTCAAAACTCTATTTTCATGTAAATTTAAGTGAATAAATATAAACATAGAAGACTTTTAATAATTAAGCTATTAAGTTATTTAGAAGAATATTAGTTGATAAATGTTCTTAAAAAAATCGATTTTTTAAAAAGCATGGCGAGTATTTTTTAAAATTATAAAGGAATTAAAAATTTTTTCTTGCTTTTCTACTAATTATCTGCATATTTTTAATATAGATTTTTTTGGAAGCAAAGAAAATGTAGCTCCTTAAAAATTACTTCCAATTTTTTTATACTGGGTTAAAATCAATTTTAAATATTCTCTCTTACAATGTAATTATGTATAATAAAAAATTGCACTTGAGTTTTGTTGATCTAAACTTGAACTCAATTTCAATATTCGTATCGGTATCGGAATCGGAATCGGTATCGGCGATATTTATTTTTAAATATCGGTATCGGATCGGCAAAACGGCGTAGCGTTACATCCCTAATTTTAACCCTCTAGCGCTTCGCTGTGTGGATCTTTTTTGACCCTTTCTTAAAAAGGGACAAAAAACTCCCCTTCGACGGCGAGATAGCGGGCTAAAATATCCTACAAAAAACTCCTCATAAAATTTTATTATGTCTTTAAGGACAATAAATTTGTAAACTCAACCGGGACGCCAGAAATCATTAATTTAACTTTTTTAAGCTTAGAAATGTCTAACAAAGCGTCTTCATTCCACCACATAAAGCCCACTGTGCCCTTAGCTAATATTTCTAACAAATTTTAAATATTTTATGTTAATTGAAAACTTAATTTTGTTACAACTATAAGGCAGCATCTATAATTTTTAAAACACACACTCAATCAAACACCGGTAAACAATTGAAAAAGCAACAACAGCAACAAAATATTTGACATTTATGTTGATGTGGAAAACGCCTTTAGGGTTGTTCCTTTAAATGTTGCTTATAACGAATGACACTGATGAGAATTATACGGCGAATGAAGATGATGATGTGGTTGTTGTTGATGCTGCTGCTGATGAAATGATTTGAAACAATCACACACGCTAAAGCACACAAACACACGCATCACTTGAGAGTGTAAAATATAAATAAATAAAATATTCATCCATCCACCCAAATAAAAAACAAACAAGGAAACAAATTTATGCATGTATAAGTGTATGATTGAAAAAATATGCGAGTGTGTGATTGAGTGTGTGTGTGTGTGTGTGTGTTTCAAGAAATCTCCTTAAAAACATTTTGTTAGCGATAATCTCGATAATAGTGTGATGAGCAGTTGTAGTAGCTTAATGCCAGCTTCAGACTTTCATATCAAACGATTCAGTCATTCATTTGTTTGTACATTGTGATTCATACTCGTATATGCAGTCAGTCAGCCAGTCAGTTGAGCTGCTTGCCAGCCAAGTAGGCATTCAATCATTTTCAAACTTCGCCACTTTTTGGTTGTTTGTGGAAATAATTTTGTTGTTTCTTATTCAACTAAAACAGGAAAAGTGGTTGATTTTCAAAATACTTTACACTCAAAGAACAACAGAATGAATGAATGAATATATGAATGAGCGAGTGAATGAATAATGCCTTTCTTTCTGTAAATATGTGCAAATGTACATATTTTTATAGTTTAAACATATTTATTTGACCAGGCGACCTTTAATGTCGTTGATTTCATAACTATTTTTTCGTATTATCGTCACCGTAGTAGTCTCCACATCAACATCATTATCATCATCACCACCACTGACTGTCATTGACAATGACGACTACATAAGTTAAAAATAATAAAAATAACACAACAACAAACGGTGGAGAAACAGACATTGTACAAAACGTCTTAACAACCGGATGTATATTGAATTTAAATTGAAAACAATTTCTAACCCTCAAATGATGTTAATCTTCATTTGTGGCAAAAAAGTGAAATAAAGTTTGGCATAATGTTTGGGGTTTTTTTTTAATTTTTTATTTTAT
The DNA here is from genome assembly GCA_956483635.1 of Panzeria rudis. Taxonomy (NCBI): domain Eukaryota; kingdom Metazoa; phylum Arthropoda; class Insecta; order Diptera; family Tachinidae; genus Panzeria; species Panzeria rudis. The sequence continues at coordinate 175,663,185 of OY101448.1, forward strand.
TTTGTGTGTGTGTGTGCGTGCGCGTGTGTGTGCAAATGTGTGTAATTAGATGTGTGTACAAACAAAATATAATTTTATTTAGAAAATAATGTTACAAAAATCACAGCAACAATCTTTGGCACACAACATCGATATTATTTTATAAGTTTTGTGTAATCTAATAAAAATATGTATTTTGAACACTTTTTAAATGAAAATGTTCAGATATTCGGGTCAACTTTTTTTTTAAAGAGAAGTAACACAATCAGGCAATTAATGCCTACTACACTCTAAAACACTTTTGTTGAAAATTAGGTCGATAATAGTCGGCAACACTTTACAGACTATTATCGACCTAAAATTATACAGGCATTATTTTTGAACAAAATGTTTTTACTAATAAAAAGCGATTGGCTGCGTGAAGATTTGAACCGCGACCTCCTGAGTGATAGTCTGACGTATCTACCATTCAGCCATAGCCGCATTATAGTTTATGTTACATTTTTTCCACTTGAACTAAATATTTTTAATTTGAAAGGTTTTTTCTTTAATAAAATAACTACAAAATCGATGTCATTTTAGACAAGAGAGAAATTTTCAACACAAATTTAGACAATATATGATCGTAAATTTGACGTAATGTTTTAGAGTGTAGTTAATTAATTAATGTGTTACCTTCTTTGGGAAAGAGATAGTGTAGAGAGAACAGGTGGTGAAGTGGGAGAGCGATAGAAAGCTTAATTCATTTGCAACCCTGCTATTGCACGTTTTTGTAGAGCAGTATTGCAACTCCTCTGGTGTCAAGTAGATGCATCGAGTTGTTTAAGCTGTGTAGCCATTTTATTAGTTATTTTACTTCGCCGACGGTTCTGCTACAATACCGATGAGGGGGGGTGCTGTGAAATGCATTAGGATATGTCCGCTTTGATGCCGCGTTTAAATGTTTTTAAATTCAATAATTTTTTTTAGTTTTGCGCCGAAACAGTAAGATATATTGTTGTTCCTCTTCTAGTTTGTTGGCAACGATTCTTGATTGAAAATTAGACTCGCACCATTCAAGCATGTGTAGACAGTTGAGGGTTACAGCTCTAAAGGATGTTGAGGATCTCCTCTGGTGTTCTAGGGCTTTTAGGAGTTTTCTCCACAGAACCGCATCCAGCCTAGCGCCTTCTCGTATCATGCCGCTAGAACCGATATCTCGCCTTAGTAGCAATGCTGATCGTTCATCTGTGCAAGCCGTGAGTTAAACTCGATTCTGATGCCATTCAGAGTCTTTACACTGGGGTATTGGCATGGACTATCTTGTCAGATCTTCCAGAGCACCGGCAATAGTTTATGGTTAACCAAGTCCCACTTATCATGAAAAATGGCACCATGTCTCATGTTCCTGTCGACGATGGCCCTAACGACGTTGTCTTTGACGACGTCGCTGTAGGAGCCACTAGCAGCAAGAGAATGTTTGGGACGCTTTGCCCCTGCAATCATGGCCAGGCATTGTCCTCCTAAGGACGTTGCCAAGTCACCTCTTCGGTGGTCTCTCCTGCAGATTGGGCAAATGTCTTTTGGACTTAGCGAGAGAGGTTTCATGCACTCTAAAACACTTTTGTTGAAAATTAGGTCGATAATAGTCGGCAACACTTTACAGATTATTATCGACCTAAAATTAAACACGCATTATTTTTGAACAAAATGTGTTTACTAAAAAAAACTATTGGCTGCGTTTAGGTTTGAACCGCGACCTCCTGACTGATAGTCTGACGTATCTACCATTCAGCCATAGCCGTATTATACTTTATGTTACATTTTTTCCACTTGAACTAAATATGTTTAATTTGAAAGGTTTTTTTCTTTAATAAAATAACTACAAAATCGATGTCGTTTTAGACAAGGAGAAATTTTCAACACAAATTTAGACAATATATGATCGTAAATTTGACGTAATGTTTTAGAGTGCGCTCATTAGTTAGCTGGTCAGCTGGTATCGAGCCTAGGTTCGATATAGAATTTAGGGGAAGTACTGGAGAATTAATCCACAGTCTTTTTCTGTACAGTTGGCACATTGTAGGCGGCAGATTAGTCATTTCCCATTTTACCGCACTCGAGACAGGGGATGTAAACGTTTTACCAGTAGCGGCTTGAGCAGTTTGGAGGTACTTGCCTTGAGAGAAAAAGATACCTCGCCGCTAGTTTTTGAGCAACCACCTATCAAATGTATGGCCATATGGTGGCTCGTCATCTTGGATGTGCCACGCTGGTTAGTCGGTTGAAAATATTCGAATAAATGTTACTCGAATAAAAGCTATTCGAATAAAATTTTTTCAATAAAATTTTTCAAATATTATTTATTTTTTTGTACAAAAAAAATTTCCTCTTCTTTAGGGTCAGTAAAGAATAAAAACGAAAATTCGGCAACAAAATTATCTCCAAGCCGAATAAGCACTGTTTTCTAAATCTGCCCATTGGTTTCAGAGATATCGTAAAAGTTTGAAACAAAAAATTAAAAATTTACGATATCTCTGAAACTAATGGGCAGATTTAGAAACCATGCTTGCTCGGCTTAAAGTAATAACCAAAATAATGAACAAAAAAGGGAAATGTGAAAAACAAAAAAAAAATCTTACAATTTTTTTATTTCGAGATTCCAAATGGCCTAAACATATATCGCGAAACTGTAAATTAATTTAAGAAATGGGGAACCGTCCTCTAAATGGCTCTTCATAAAATTAACGAACACTTTCTTAAAATTCTAGATTAAAAATTACTTAAGCATTAAAATAAGGTTGCACACCTCGGACTTACTTTCTGCTTTTCTCGTAAATACAAGTCACAACAGTTATAAAGGAAGTATGGGAAATAAATAAATATGTATGAACGCCTAAATATGTTTGCATGTATGTTTAAATACAAACATACTTTGTTCACTTAATACAAACAAACTGACAAACATAAATGTACTTACATACATATTTATGTATGTAAGTTTGAGTCTTTAGAAATAAGTATGTATGCACGAGTATGTATAAATTCTATTAACGAACAAATCAATTTTTAACCCTTTTTTTTTGAACAAATAAATTGTATATTTCTTTGATATGGCGGAAAGTGTATGTGTTCACATGTTTGTACATCTCATTTTATATGTATGAACGAATGTTGTTGGGTGCACGAGAACGACCTATCAAGTATTGTTGTTGTTGTTGTTGTTGTTGTTCTTGTTGTTATGTCAATATTATATGTACATGTGGATTTATTTCTTTATAAAAGTTAAATAAAATCCTTAAAAGCGCAAGAATAAAAAATTAAAGGTTTCTATGGTATGCTTACTTTATTTAACAATATTTTCGATTTTTTCTCTTCTTTCTTTCTTTTATTTATACCGTTCAATTTTCTTGGGAAACCCGCCCTTTTAAAATTCCCTTTTTTCTATAATTTTTTAAACCAACATGACGTTTTCTTAATGCATGTTTTCTTTTCTTTCTTAAATAAAAAAATATCCTCTTTATAATACGCAAAAAAAGGAACTCAAAGCAATTTAAATTCCCAACCTTAGTTTGAAATACTTTCTTTTTTTCATACAAACCTCAATATTTAGTACACGCAACAATACAAGTGCCAGTAGAGTATGCAAAAGAAAAAAAATTATACTCATATTTAATAATCCACAAATAAAGAAAATAATTGAAATGAAAGGATTTGAAAATGGTCATATCTTTTTGTTTGCATGATTTGACTGGTTGTTGTTTTTGTTTTTTCTTTCATTCGTTGTAATTTTGGTTTTTCGAAGGTCCTTTCAAATGATATTTCTTTTTTTTTTTGCATCTAAATATATTTTTATTTAAGGCAACAGAAATTATTGTTCCTGATCGCCACAGTGTGAGTGGGCTTAACTGTAAAAATATTTTGTATATTTTAAAAAATAATTTTACCATTTTTGTTCAGGATTTTTTTGTAAATGACAAAAGCAATGAAATACTAGAGAAAAAGGGTTGTTAGCATTTGAAATGCACAAACAATTTTTTTAATATTTTTAACCCATCAAATCGTAAATATTCACTGTTTTATTTTAGTCTGATCAATGTCCTATGTTGGTGAGGGGAGTGGTGTGCTGCTACGTAAAATTTTTTTAGCTTTTAGTGCATTATCTGCACGATTAATTAAAATTAAATTAAATTTTTTTTACTTATTTTATTTTTAAGTTTTTTAGTTTTTTACTTTATGTCCTAAACACTATGATCTGACACTTACATTCGGACTGTACCTTGGATTTAGCATTTTTTGTGGGGTTCTGCATTATAGTAGGCAAGCGCTATCATTTAATACCCATATTGAGGGGCTTGACAGTATATATATGCTTGAATATAGCCGCCCATTTTGTACTGGCCTCCATTTTGGAATTAGAAACATCTAATTGCGTACTGTATTCTACTAGTCAAACGCTTTCATTTGATATTGGAATGGGAAATATTTCATTGCGTACTGTATTCTACTAGTCAAACGCTTTCATTTGATATCCATATTGAGGTGTTTATAGGCAAATAACTAATTCACCATTTTGTGGCGGCGGCCATTTTTGATTTACAATAATACTAAATATACATAATCGTAACGTCATCAGATCAATCGGTCGTGGAAATTAAATGTGTTCACCAAATTTCAGATCAATGGGTTAACAGGAATGGCCTAAAACTAAATATTACTTTTTATGGGCGTGGCAGCGCCCACTTTTTTAATTACAACACTGTATAGTCATCGTAAGTAAAGGCGTCCACCAAATCCCACATCAATCGGTTAGCAGGAAAGAACAAAAACTAAGTATGTACTACTTTTTATGGGCGTGGCGCCGCCCACTTTATCAATTACAAAATTGTATAGCCATTTTAAGTTAAACTGTCCACCAAATCTCAGATCAATCGGTTAACAGGAAAGGGCTAAAACTAAGTACTACTTTTTATGGGCGTGACTCCACCCATTTTTTAACACTAAATTGTATTGCCATGAAAGGTAAAGCTGTTTACTGAATTTCAGATCAATCGGTCAAGAGGAAGGAGGTAAAAACCAATATTACCTCTTATGGGCGTGGCCAAGACCACTTATATAATCACAAAATTGCTTAGTAATTAAAAGTAAAGGCGTGTACCAAATTTTGGATCAATCGGTTAACAGGAAGGCGTTAAAGCTAAGTATTACTTTTTATAGGCGTGGCGCTACCTACATTCTAAAACATTATTTAAAATTTACGATCATATATTGTCTGAATTTGTGTTGAAAATTTTCCCTTGTCTAAAATTACATCAATTTTGTAGTTATTTTATTAAAGAAAAACCTTTCAAATTAAACGTATTTAGTCCAAGTGGAAAAAATTTAACATAAAGTATAATACGGCTATGGCTAAATGGTAGATACGTCAGACTATCAATCAAGAGGTCAAACCTGAACGCAGCCAATCGCATTTTTTTTTTAGTAAAATCATTTTGTTCAAAAATAATGCGTGTGTAATTTTAGGTCGATAATAATCTGTAAAGTGTTGTCGACTATTATCGATCTAATTTTCAACAAAAGTGTTCTAGAGTATACTTTTGTAATTACTGAATTATATCGTCATCGTAAGTAACGGTGCCCACCAAATCTCAGATCAAGCGGCTAACACTAATTATTACTTCTTATGCGCGTGGCTGCGCCCACTTTTTCAACTACAAAATTGTACCGTCATTATAAATAGAGGTGTCCACCAAATCTCAGATCAATCGGTTACCAGGAAAGGGCTAAAACTAAATATTATTTTTATGGGCGTCGCGGCGCCCACTTTTTTTAATACAAAACTATATAGTCATCGTATGTAAAGATGTCTACTAAATCTCAGATCAATCGTTTAACAGGAAAGGGCTAAAACTAAGTACTACTTTTTGTGGACGTGCGGCCGCCCACTTTTTGAAACACTAAATTGCAGAGTCATTGTAAGTAAAGGTGCGCACCAAAGCTCAGATCAATTGGTTAACAGGGAGGGGCTTAAACAAAATGATAATTTTTGCGGGCGTAGTGCAGCCCACTTTACTAATCACAATATTAAATTGCCACCCAAATTAAAGGCGCTTACAAAATTTTCAGTTACATCATTTGAACCGACAACACAAACTCCACAAACAGGGCAAGTTAAATAAAACCATTTAAGAACAACGCTATTATACAATGGTGCATATTCATAGTCATAAACAAAGTATACTTTAGGAATTTAAAACCTGTATTGCCATACAAAATACTAGTTTTAAACTCTTAAAGTATACTTTGTTTTGACTATGAATAGGCGACAATATTTTTAAGATTTCTGTTCGAAAAGTTGCAATTTCTACTTTATATTTTTGTGGAAAATTTAAGCTCACTATGTCGCTGTTTAAGGGTACTTTTTGCCCTTTTTTAACAAAGATACAAAAAAGACCCATACAGCGATTAGTAAAGGGGTTAATATGTTCCATAAAAACGTTTCTCATAGTGTTTTACATCTGAGTGCAATCTAGTAGATTTAATTTCAAATCTTTACCAAAATTTATAACGTTACAGCAAGATTTTTTGACATTTATCAAAATTTTATGTATCAAAACGCTGATATTTTTGTTTGTTGTATCGTTTTTTCGTTAAGAACATTTAGGGCCTTATTTTGTAAAACGCAACGCTAAGCGTTAAATAATTTTGTGTGTGTCTTGTTTTTGCAAATTACATTTTTTCCATACAAAATTTATCAACGCTTGGCGTTGCGTTTTACAAAATAAGGCCCTTAAATTTTCTTGATTTTTTCTTTGTTTTTTTTTATTTTTCTTTTTGCTTCAGCTCTTGGCAACACTGATCATAAAGTAGTCGACAATTTCAATGACAGATCACTGTCTATGAGGATCTCAATAAAAATGTTCTCCTAGTATTTAAGTTCTTGACGTGATTTTATTGGTGTATTTCCAATTAACATTCTACTACTAGATAAATAGATTAAGAAGATCATATCGTTACAAATAAATAAGTCGCCGAAAAATATTCGGCAGAAAAAACGAATTGGTTTTTAAATACTTGAATGTAGTGCTCGCACAAATTGCTTATTGCAATCACATCGTTCGCTTTTACGAACAATAAGAATGGAACAAAAACAGCAACAAAAGCAAAATAATGCCGAAAAACAAATTTTTTCTTAAATAAATTTATAAATAATAACAACAACATAAAATATTTATGTTTGTTCTTGTTTTTGTTGCTATTCGATAAATGGAATAAAATGTAAAAACCAAAAATAAAATAAAAACAAATTAAATAATAAAGACACACTCACACAAAAATTAAATACCAGAAAAGAGATCGTTGAGAGAATTGATGGGCTTAAAACGACTTTGTGGCACCATACATTAGAATAACTAGAAAAAGATTAAATAAGGGCCCAGAAAAAACTAGGCACAATGCGTTGCAATTACCAAACAATATATTTTTCAATACAAACTACGTAGCTACCATGTGCATTATCTTACAGTAGTAAAATCAATAATTTACTAGTAAAAAAAACTAGCCATATTTGTTCACTTGCTGGCCCACTAGTAGTGTCTGTGCTTCTCATGCAATTGATCAGCAGTTCAACACCTGATGAAGCAAAATATATTTTTAGCTTTTTGAGCAATTTCTTTTAGAAACTCAATAGAAATGAGGTTTATTTTATTCCTTTTGTGAGGTGGCGGGGAAATATAACATTTCCCCCCGCCTGGATCCATTCCTGCCATATACCTATGTGAATTTTTTCATAGTTGGCGTTAGCACCAACGAAATGCAGGCATATATGCTAGTTAACCCTTAACAAATGACAATTATTGAAATCAAAAAACTTAATTTTTTTTAATTCATAAGAAAATTAAGACGTTCAAAAAAGTAAAAAAAAACTGTATGGATTTTATCCAAAGTTATTTAATTAGTTTGGCTTAAGTTCGTTTTCAATTTAACCTTTCGATTATTACTAAACTATTTTTATTTTAGAAAGAAATTCTAGACCATGTAAATACTGAACAAAGAAAGAAAAATTTTGACGGTACGGAAGGTTGAACTGACATTAAAGATGTTTCGAGACCACCACCTCTTCTCATCAGAGCTCTTTTCCACCTAGACGATACTGCCAGCGAAGGCAACAGCAACCAACGAGCGAAAGTCCTATTACCTTGTACCAATTCGGGACTATCTTCTGGTAAACAAAGGTTCGGAACTTTACTAAGTGCTGGGCAATAATAAACATTAAAAAAATCACAGTATTTGAAAATATCGATGATATTCCATGAAATCAAAAATTAAAAAAAAGTGTAACATGATAAGAAAGCTCTTAGTGAAGCTCTGAACCTTTGTTTCCGAATATAGCCTCGACAGGGCGACTCATCTGTTAATTGGTACAAGGTAATAGGATTTTCATTCGTTGGATGTTTCTGCCTTCGCTGTTAGTTTCGTCTAGGTGGAAAAGAGCTCTGATGAGAAGACGTGGTGGTCTCGAAACATCTGATATCAGTTGATTGTTCAATATTTACATGATTTAGAGTTTCTTTCTAAAATAAAAATTATTTTAATCGAAAGATTAAATTGAAAACCAACTTAAGACAAACTAATTAAATAACTTTGGGTAAAATATTTATTATTTTAATTTTTTTTTCAATTGCTAGTGTTATAATTAGTACTATTATTATTATATATTTAGCTTAAGTTTTTTTTTTAGATTTTGTTTACATACATACTTCATTCATTATGTTTGTATCATTGTATCAAGAAAGAAAAATAAAATTTAACACGTGCCGTCGACAATGTCATATTTTTTATGAATTATTCAAGATAACAAACGTTAAGTATTTGCTATTTACTAGACTATTAAAAAAAACAAAAATAAAAATTTTTAGTGAACTGTTTGTTAGTTAATTGGGCCCAACTCTGTAGTACGCATTTACTATTTATTAGTTGGACTCAAAATTTTGCGGACATAAAACTTTTTTTACTGCTTATAGAGTGAATATAATAAAATAATCGTATGTAGACATAAAGCAGTAGTTCATTTAACGGTCGCGACAAAAAAGAGTTGTTTGTCTATAGCACCGTAGCGCCCAAACTCCTGAGCCGATATCAGTTAATTTGTTTGGAAGATGATTTGGTGGAAGTTGTTCTTGTCTCCGTTTCCAAAAAATGGGCTCGGCCATTTGGTTGAGTGGTAGCGATGCTAGGCTGTTAGTTCAGGGGTCATGGGTTCGATTCCCGCCATAGACCCTGGATGTTTTCCGCAGACAAACTGATCGCTTCGTGGGTTGTGTTTGTTCAAAAAAAAAAAACGTTTACATGACATATGCACTCATAGAAAAATCCATCTTCTATTCGATGACGCCTTGTCATCAATAATGCAAAAACTGCCATCAATCTTATGATAACCGTCATCACAGAATTTTCGCATATATTAAGCGTGATCTATGCACAAGATATGTCATCAATTTGATAACGCATTTTGTATCATAACAAGCGTCACAACATAATTTTGTCATATTGTAAGTGTCATCTATGCACAAAATATGTCATCAATTTGATTAAATAATTTGTATATTATTAAGAGGCAAAATAAAAACGTAAATATTGTTCTAATGTTTGCAATTTGTATAGAAAAACAAATTTTATATTTTGATTTATGATTTTTATTTTAAAAATTTTTTTCAAAAATTAAAAAAAAATTACATAGATCTGATTGATGTTTATTCATTATCATTAGGGGCTATTCACATATTACGTAACGATATTTTTGGAGTTTTTACAAAATCCCCCCCCCCCACCCTCCATTCGTAACGCTTTTTACAAAATCCCCCCCCCCCCCCCCCCCCCCCCCCCTACCTCGAGCGTGTAACAAAACTAATAGAAAAAACTAAAAGCCTACAGAACAGCGCACATGCACTGATAAAACACTTAAGCGAACAATGATGCTAACAGTTCTAAAGCAAAAAGCGCAAAACACTATCTAAAAAAGCGCTAAAAGGAGATAAATTATAAGTAGTCGAAAAGCGCTAAAAGAGATCATTAAGTTATTGATAATACATATTGAGTTTTTTTAACGTGATAAATATTTCATATCATTTGATTTTCAAATAAAAATGCATCATTATCTTCCCACTGCGCATACGTCTCACGCCTTGGACAAACTTATCAACCAGGTGTGATAATCACATACTTAAGTATCCATGAAACATTACAACAAACCGGTACATTTCCAAATGTTTAACACGAAAACGACATATCTCCAAATGTATTTTACTTCTTGGCAGAAATACAAATAAGCTGGAATAAATACTTTAAGCGGATCAGAATATTATTAACACCACTGGAGGTATTTCAAAAAAATATAATAATAAGTTACTGTAAAAAGTTCTTAAATTTTGCTTAATATGGAAATAAGCCCTTTTGAAAAATAAAGCTACTTTTCATACTCTTTACCACACTGTTGTATATGAAAAGCGCTAAAGGAGCTAAAAATAAAAAACCAAAAGCGCCAATTTAGTGCTTTTAAAAAAACGCTAAAAGATAAAAATGTGCTTTTTAGGTCATCAAAACCTAAGAAATTCAGAAATAAACTTTTTGCACAATGTTCGGTGCTGAGCTCTGCCAGTATCTATGAGCCAGATGATGGCCCGACAGCAGAAGAAAATATCGATAGTAATACAAGAAATCGTTTAACGAAATTAACCGAAATAATTTGAAGTTTTAAGAATTTGAAAAAAAATAGAACCGGGCTCCAATGGAACATGGAGAAATCCAGAAAAAGGATTGAGAAACTAGATATTGGGTGGGTTCCAAAACGTCAAAACACATTGCTGTGATGCAGTTTTGCTACTGTTTCGACAGAAATTAATCAACTGTGTTGTTTAGTTTGTAAAAAACAGCAGCAACAAAATTAGTGATACACAATTTGCTTTTGTTTGCGTATCGTAAACTTTTATTATACATTTAGGGACGTGCGACATTGTCAATATTTACATGGTCGCGTTTAGGAATGCATGACTTTGCTCAGTTGCATTGCAAATGACGTGTCACACATTCTGTATTATGGACTCCTTTCGATTTCTTCAATATCTACGATAAGTGAAAGGACTTTTTTCGAAGTCAAGTTTTATCAGAACTAAAGAAAATAATCGATTAAATCCTAAACATTTAAACCAAATTGTTTTTCTGAAAGATTGTTTTAGAAGATATTTTCAAGTTATTGAAACAACAAATAAAATGATCTCACAAACTTGTTGTTAATTTTGTTAATTAATACATATTCATAATTTTTTTTTTTTGCTTGATTTAGTTCAAGAATGTTTTATGCATTTTTATTTGTTAAAAATATTTGATTTATAAAAAAATAATTAATCGGTTAACCGATTAATAACGAAATTAACCGATTAAGACAAAACCTCGATTAATTAATCGAGCGATTAACCAATTAAATGAATACCCTAGTATGTATAATGTATGTATGAGAGGCGCGGCGCGGCTGGGAAATATGTTTCCCCAAAGAAGAATAAATAATATATATACCTCATTTCTCTTGAGCTTTTAAAAGAAATTTTACTAAATGGTATGCTTCATTCCCCTCACAAAACCTTAAGCTAGACCCGCGCCTCATGTATGGAAACAACTTGCTTTGGTTCCTCCTCTCAAATTTTAGATTCTTCACAGTTCTTTTGGAGTCGAGCTGGGTCGAGCTTGGTAAGCTGGACCGTGTCTGTTGTGAAAGATGTCTTTTTATAGTTATTGTATTTTTTCCCAAGAACTTATGAAAAAATTACGTAATTTAAAAGCCATTTTGAGATCTTTTCGAAAGTAGAATAAAACCTGTCGAATCGAGCCATCTGCAATGTGACAATTACAATAACTCCTTGGGGGCTATACATAAATTACGTAATGCTCCAGAGATGGGGGAGGGGGTATAAAAATTCCAAAAATATCGTTACGTAATATGTGAATAGCCCCTTGTATAACTTTTGTTTGTCAAACAGAATATCTTTTTTCACAAGCCAAGCAATTGAGTATCTTAAGAAAAAATATATCGAAAACAAAAGAGGAACTTTTATTCTAATAATGCAATATTTTTCAAATTGTTTGTAACTTTAGTTGTTATATAGGAAAGTTTTGGTATCTTATTGATATCAATATTGAAAATTTTTATATTCATTTAGGGAAATTAAATTTCTGATTTTAACACTGATAAACTTTTAATTACAACTTTAAAATTAGTTTTAAAACACCATTTGCATAATCTTGGAAAAGGTTTTAAAACTATCGAATAATTGCATCCTTAATTAAGTGCATCATAATTAACGACTAATTCATCACACCTTGAGTCTGTGTATGACCGGCGACCAACCATTAGCGTATAAATAAATGAAATATTTATCTCGAAGAAAAATCGTTATAAAATATACAAACACGCACATGCACAAAAATATTGCAAATTTTATAGAAAAATTTAATTTAATTTTATTTAAACATACAAACAACTCTTACCGATGATGTGTGTATTGAATATACTCGTACTTATTTGTATTCGTGCATGTGGTACACTATCCTCATCACCATCACCATCGCCATCCATATCCTCATCATCATCATCACCATCAACATCATCTAATAAACGATACTAAAATAGCAAAACGTTGCTTTTCATGCGCAAAAATAGACTTGAACTTTTAATGAGCGGAGATGATGATGGCAATAAAAAAAAACGTAAATTGAAAATGAAAAATACAAAATTATCGTTTAAATACTAAAATAAGCAAACAAAGTTAAGGAAAACATATTTTTATCTCTATTTTATTTCGGATAAATTCCATTTAAATGATTTTTGTTTTTTATTAAACTTAAGAAATGTTTGTTGTAAGAAGAAAACACCTTCAAGGTTTGGGGTGTTTGGTTTGTAATTTATAGAGAAATTAAATAAATTAAATGTTTTGGTAAAAAAAGAATTACTTAATAAAAATTGACTTATTACAGAAACTATTCTGATGTCGTTAAACTAAAATACGAAATTTGAACTTAATTATCTTTTTACACACTTAATTATTATTGTTAATAAGAGGTTGATAAGAAAATAAAATTTTATTCGTATTAAAATTTCATAGAATAATTGACAAAAATAACGTAAAAGTTTAACAATAATCACGCTTTATACGTCAAAAAATCACTACATATTGATAAAATAGTACAAATAGAATTGTGAGTAAAAGTAATAGAGAAGAGATCGTGAGCACAACTTTTTTTTTTTGCCTCACGCTCACTTGAGTGCAAAAAATTTTGTCACAATCACAAAACCTCGAGCTTGCAAAGTACTCTCGAAAATAATAAATTGATTTGTTTAGCTTTAGCTACGAGCTGCAGACAGTACCTACTACACCATTTCAATTTGCAGTTTACAAATAATTTTGTGTGACATTAGGTAGTGTGAATAAAAAAAAAATTTGCTTTTTACTCAAAAATTTGTTTTAAAACCCAAAATTCTTAGTTTTATATTCAATAGTTTCCAGAATTTTGTATTTTAAAACAAATTTTTAAGTAAAAAGCAAATACTTTTTCTATTAGGGTTCCGTACACCAAAAGTGTAAAGTTAAAAATTAAAGGGTGTTCTAAAGCGAGCAACGAAACATGTTGAAATACTAATGTAATATACAGACACTTCTATACTCGTATATAGACACTTTAAATTTTCAAAGTTAGTGTTAATTGGTGTAGTCTGTAGAATAGATTACACCAATTAGCACTGATATTTAAAACAATAAAAACTAAAGGGTGTTCTAGCAGTAAATGTAATTTAGGCAATATGCTGTATCGAGGAAACCGTAAGAGGTTAACTCTTGAAATCGTCAGAAACGCTAAAACTAAAAAATTTCAAAATAAAAAAAAATTTAAAATTAAAAATCGCCAAAATGAAAAAAGCTTTTAAATGAAAAAAGCAGCAAAATTAAAAGAAAATCGCTAAAACGCAATATATCATTAAAGCTAAAAAGATCGTCAAAAAACTTTAAAAAAACGCCAAAAACCGAAAAAAGTTGTCAAAACGAAAAAAGCACTAAAACATAAAAAATCGCTAAAACTAAAAAATATCATCAAAAAACGAAAAAATCGCCAGAAATGAAAAAATCACCTAAACGAAAAAAAGCTCCAAAGCCAAAAAAGGGCCAAAACTACAAAGATCGCCAAAAACTAAAAAAATCGTTAAAACGAAAAAAAGTGTCAAAACAAAAAAATTTATTAAACTCAAAAAATCACAAAAAACCGAACAAATCCATAAAACCGAAAAAACGCGCCAAAACTAAAGTAGATCGCTAAAACTAAAAATATCGTTAAAAAGCGAAAAAATCCTTAAAACAAAAAAAACGCCAAAACTAAAAAAATTGGCAAAAAAAAGAAAAACAAAATTGCAAAAAACCAAAAATCGTAAAAACGAAAAAATGGCCAGAACGAAAAAATGACAACCAAAAAAATCACTAAAACTAAATGAATCACCAAAAATTTAACAAAAAAATCCCCAAAACCGGAAAATCGTCAAAACCAGAATAAATCGCTAAAACTAAATATATCGTCAAAAAGTGAAAAAAAATCACAAAAAACCGAAAAAATCCCCAAAACCGAAAAAAGCGCCAAAACTAAAATAAATCGCTAAAAACAAAAAATATCGTCAAAAAGCGAAAAAATCCTTAAAACAAAAAAAAACGCCAAAACTAAAAAAATTGGCAAAAAAAGAAAAACAAAATTGCAAAAAAAACGTCAAAAAACGCCAAAACCAAAAAATCGCCACAACTAAAAGAATCTGCGAAAAAAAAAACAAAAAAAATTGCAAAAAAACGAAAAAAATCACGAAAATTAAAAAAGCGCTAAAGCAAAAAAAAAATCGCCAAAAACTACGAAAAATTCTTTAAAAATAAAAATATTAAACTTAAACAAAAAAAGCACGAAAAAACTACGAAAATGAAAAAAAAGGGCAAGAACGAAAAGGGATATACATATGTGTATTCGTGTGAGAGCCAAAGTCGCACTTTACTTAATTTATTTATACTATTCATTATGTGAAATAAATTTTAAGTTTACCAATGAAATAGAAATCATAAGTCAATTTGTAGCATTCTTGTGATATTTCAGGAAAACAAAGTACAGGTCGCAGAGCTTTAGAAAACTAGACGTGTCGTGTAACTTTCATTTGGAAAGAAGTTCTATTATTATAACGAAATATTCCGTACCCAAGTACAGTGTTCAGCACTCATATGTTTTCAAAATGGTTTATTAAATAATGAGATGTTTTGGTACCAAAAACTTCGGAAAATACGTATTTGATATGAGCAACCAACCTTATTCGAATAATTTTTACTGAAATAACTTTATGCGAACAATTTCCATTCAAATAACTTTTTTCAAGCTATTTTTATTTGAATAACTTTAATTGAAAGATTTTTTTTTTAATTTTTACTCGACTCATATATATTCGAATAATTTATATTCGAATAATTTTTATTCGAAAAATTTTTTTTAATTTTTCTCTTTTAATAACTCTACGAATAAGTTTTTTCCAATAAATGTTATTTGGCGAATTTTTATTCGAATATATTTTATTCGCATATATTTAATAAGACAAAGTCGAAATGTTGACTGATTCTGGTAGAGGGGACAAAAATAACAAAATAAAATATGTGTACGTGTATCCGATTCACTATCAGCATACGAAATCTTGTAGTCCTTACTTTTAGGATATAAGATGTGTTCAGTATTAATATGTAAACCAATATGTGAAACATTTTTGTGAAACATTTTAAATTTCTAGCTCTTCGCTGTATGGGTTTTTTTTTGTTCCTATCTTGAAAAAGGGCAAAAACTGCCCTCAAGAAGAAAGAAAGCAAGCAGAAATGTTTTACAAAAATATTTGTTACTACATGTGCCTGCCCGTCTCGCGCGCTTATAGGTCGCTTTATGACTATAAGGTGTCCGTAGAATATAATATCAAGTTCTCTAGATAAAGTTTAAATTTCTCTTTATACAACATAAACAGTGGTACCAACGTTAAAAAAATCTTTCTAATTTCCAGCAACATTTATAGTAGTAAAATTGCGTATTTTCGCTTTTTTCTATTTTAACTTCGAAATCGCTGTAAAAAGTACCCAGGACTCTAAATTGTTTCCGTACCAAATAGCATGAAAATCCGTTCAGTAGTTTTTGCGTGATGTGCGTTCGGACAGACAGACAAATGAAAAATTCCAAAAGTTGGTATTTTGTGTTCTAAATCATTTACTGTTCACGCCACTATAAACATTTTCAAAAAATCCTTCATGTACAGACACACCCATTTTATAGTTTTATTATATGTAAGATTAAATTCTACATATTTTAAGTACAAACTAGAACCACAAAAATTCCGCTTTGTGGGATATTTCAGACTAATATTATATTTACACTATGCAACTTTGTTGCATGTAATTTTCATTTTAAGTGAGAGTGTTGAAATAGAAATGTATACACTTTGTATTTCTTCTCTGTCTTTCTCACTGTTGCGTAGTGTAAATATGGTATTATTGTGAATAATTGCTCAATTTAACCCTTAAAGGCATTTTAAGATTTGACTTATTTCTAAATTTTGAAATAATTTTAATGACAAAAAGTTTTTGAATTAATATATAAATTATGTATTTTATTCGAAGAATTTTTGGTAAAATAATTTGATTTGAATTATATTTCTTCGAAAATTTCAAGTCGAAGAATTTTATTCGAAAAATTTGTATCTGTATTCGAATAATTTTTAAGCGAACTATTGTTAGTAGAGTAATTTCTGCTTGAATAATTTTCTGAAATAATTACGAAGCGAATAATTTTTTTTATTCGACAATTTTCACTTTTATTTATAATTTTATCAAAACTCAAATTTAATTTAATTTAATTCAAAATAAAAAGGAAAATTTTTTCAAATAACTTTATTTTAATCATTTTTATTGGAGTAATATTAATAAGAATTTTTTCGATAAATTTTTATTTGGTGTATTTTTTGTTCGAATAATTTTTAATCGAATAATTTTATTCGAATAATTTTTCTAAAATGATCATTATGCGAATAAATTTATTAGCGATACTTTTATTTGCAGTATTTTTATTCGAATATATTTTTTGCCTGTCCAATTTTATTCGTCTTATTTTACTGGGAATAGCTCTTATTCCAAAAAGATTGTTTAAATAGATTAAATATTTTAAATAATTTTAATTATATTATTTGGATACTTCTTTTGGCATAAAATTTGCACGATTATTAATACTCCTATAATTTGTATTCGAAGAATTTAAATGGTTACCATTTTAATTCGAATAATTTATTTATTCAAATAATTAACTTTCCAATAATTATTCGAATGTCGAAGGAAAAGCGTAAAGTATCTCATTCGCCGTAATGTGCTAGTGAACATTTTTGCTGTAATGTCTGATGTCAGAAGAAATCCAAACATTTAGTAGACAATTAGGGGCTATTTACATATTACGTAATGCTATTTTTTGGAGTTTTGACAACCCCCACTCCCTTAACTACGCAACGCTTTTTACAAACTCTGCAGTATAAATTGTCTAATCCGTAACAAATCTTTAACCTCCCCTCCCTCGCTATCGAGCGTTACGTAATATGAGAATAGCGCCTTAAACGATTTATTTCAAGTTCCCATAGACATTTAGCAGAATAGCCGGAACTTTACTTAAGCAATGCTATTAACTTCCTGAGACTTCTTAGCTGAATAGCAACTACGAGATTCGCATCATAACATTCAATTTCAAAGGCTACCTACACTCTAAAACACTTTTGTTGAAAATTAGGTCGATAATAGTCGGCAACACTTTTCTGATTATTATCGACCTAAAATTAGACAAGCATTCTCTTTGTTGATTTTTGAACAAATTATGTTTAATACAAAAAAATACAATAAAAACGGCTGCGAAGCGATTGGCTGTGTACAGCTTCGAACCGTGACCTCCTGACTGATAGTCTATCGTAGCTACCTTTCAGCCATAGACGTATAATACTTTATACTTCACTTGGGCTAACTATGTTTAATTTGAAAAGTTTTTTCTTTAATAAAAATGTAAGAAGTACATTTTCTTAATTTATTACATTTATTAAAACAAGAAACGTCCTTAGAATTTTGTTTATAAAATAACAATATTTACTTAGCAATACTTACAAAATTTATATTTAAAAACCTTTAAATGCCAGAAATTAAATGTTGATGACCGAAGATAAATATGGCGTGCTTCTATTGCTTAAACATTGTTCTCTTGTTTTTAAACAGATTGCATAATATTCAAAATTTTAATGTTAGTTAGACATACTTTGCTCAAAAATAAATACTTTTAACAGCAGATTTGTATCTTTGCGAAAGATTAGACAAATAATGTTTTTTTTGTAAAAAAATAACTACAAACTCGATGCAATTTTAGACAACCAGAATTTTTCAACACAAATTTAGACAATATATGATACTAAATTTCAAATAATATTTTAGAGTGTACTCTACTTTTGTGCGAACTATTGACTCCAGTTGATCACAGCACATAAGGCGATCAACTCAACATTTGTTAGATCTCTTCAGTATTTATTAAATCTTTAGTTTTTTGATTTTTCAAACCATTAATTTAAAAAGACGTATATGACATATAATAAACATATTATTTTTCAATCATATTAATAAAGCTCACTGATCGAAAAGACAAAAGCTTTCATGAAAGAATTCTGTTAAGTATAAGTTTGAAAATATTATTAAACGAATTCCAAATGCATTAAGGCACTTTTCTTTTGCAAATTATTGCAAAAGATAGAAAATGTGCACAACAACTAAACTAGAGTCTATCGGTTTTAACTGGAAGTATGCCAGTTGTTGTTACTTCATTTCATGTTCTTCAGTTCCCCGCTTAAGTATTTTAGTTATCTAGTTAGTAATTGCTGTCATGTTCTCAAACCGTTCTTAATAATATTGTTAGCTAGTTTTTTGATTTTCATTTAATTATAAATTGAAATCACATACTTGTAAACATTCATATATTTAATATACAAAAAATGAATAAATTATAGTTAACAGGTGACAATTATCTGTTAAGTTGAGAGAAGTTATGCAATTAATTTCTATTAATTTGTTTAGAAATTGATCTAAACGTTTGGATAATGCAAATAAATGTGCATTTAGAAAGATCTTGGATAACAATATTAATATTTCCTTATTATTTACATACTTTTTAAAATTCTATTGTTAATAATGATATGGCGACAGAGAAGGGGTGCAATAAAATTATGATTGAAGTAAAAATTAAAAATAACTATAAAAATAATAATAATTATAATAATTATAAAAATTTATTAGTGAAACAAAGTTTATTTCAGCGAAGAGAACATTTTTTGCAGAATTCCTAAGAAACTTCCAAGAAATCTCAAAAATGGAATTTTTTATGGTTTTGCCCATAAAGTCATTATTTTGTGCAAGGCTCATTTAACACTTTGGAAAATAAGTCTCAAAAAGTAGTATGTATTTATTTTTGATTCAAAATTTGGGATTTTAGAACATATGGACTAAAATCAAAATTTTTATGTAAAATAGGTCCAGTTCGGAAGGGCCCAGCTTCAGCTAAAATAAGATATCCAATTATTTTTTAACGTCGATTCATGTCTGTGAAGATACCTTTCAGATAAATTTTTATTTGTTTTATGTTCCAAAAGTTTTTTTTATGTATGTATGGGTGATTCTCATTCTAAACGTACATTTTGTGTGTGTGTTTTTTTTTTAACTAAACCGAATATGAGAAGATAGGATTCATATTATAGTTTTTCGCCTTATTCAATGAATCCTGAAAGAAAAATTATATTTTTTGATTTTTTAACATTTTTGTATATTGACCGTTACTTTTGCTTTCGAGGTTGTTCTGGAAAGGATTTTTGCAAAAAAATTCACAACAAAAAAATTATAATAAAATATAAAAAAATAAAAAAAAATTTTCTTTCAAAATGATTATTTGCAAACATTTATACATGACCAAAAATTAGGATAAATCTTCGTTTAAATAATACTAGTTTTAATAAAATCGACCAACAATGTTAAAAGTTATGTCAATTTCAAATAATTTGTCGCAGCAAAATATGACCTACCTAATACCTGCATCTAAAATATAACAACCCACATTGCGGTAGAAACAAAATTTTTCAAAGAAAATCCCAAATTTTTAAAGAGATAGCGTACTTTATATCGTTTCTACCCTTCAGCTGTTGTTGACTTCTTTTAACGTCCTCTAATTTATAGATAAATTATAATTAAAAATATTCTTGGCGTAACCCTCAATACATTTTTATACGAATTCAATATTTTTTCAGAACAGACACTATATTTTGAATTCAATACAATTCAAATGTATAATCTTCGATGTACTTTAACATAAATTCTTTAGCTATTCACTAAAGAAATTCATTTAAATTAAAAAAATTTCGATAACACTCAATACATTTGTTGGGATACAAAACATGATTGATTGATGAAACGTTTTGCAGTATAATACTATTTAACAAAGTTCTCAAAATTCTTAAATATTTAGAGGAACAAACCTACTCTGTTATTTTAGTGCGGACACCAATTAAAAAAAAAATTATAATTTCTAATATTTTTCAAAAAAGTGATGTGAAGCAAAGGCAAATATTTTAAAACCGTTATAAATTAAATAACGCTCTTGAAAAAATTCATAAATTCTTAATATGGAAAATCAACAGCATGTATTACAGACACTCTATTTTGTATGAAGAGAGTATAAAAATAGTATTTTCATTTTTCTTTTTTAACACACAAAAAAAGACGTATGAACATTTATTAAAAAAAAAAACTATTAAGTCATGCTAAACAGTCTTCATATCAAAATGTTTGCGTTTTTTAATGAAATATTTTACTATATTTTCAACTGACACGAAAAAAGCATTTGAAATGAGAATCACCCGTAACCACAAGATTGATGGTTCTTTTTTTAAAATAAAGATTTATTAGATGAGGTTTAAGCAATGTCAATATGCATTTCATTGCTGCTTTACCAAATCGTCAGTAGACTTCAACCATACTTTTGAAAACTTTCAAACCTCTTACCTTATGCACAAACTTTCAGAAACCATTTGAGAATTTGCAAGTAATTTAAATTTTAAATTCACAAATGAATAAAATAATCGTGGTAAGCTGAGAAACTTATAC
Organism: Panzeria rudis; assembly: GCA_956483635.1. Lineage (NCBI taxonomy): Eukaryota > Metazoa > Arthropoda > Insecta > Diptera > Tachinidae > Panzeria > Panzeria rudis. Next base: position 175,684,403 of record OY101448.1, read on the forward strand.
AAAACCCAACAAACATTTTATAAACGACACCTTTATACACCTTTATACAATTAGTCGCCCATTGGTAAAGTACTCGTACCAATGAAATGCATATAGAAATTGCTTAACGGAGATTATCTCAAATAATAAATTTTATAAATGTTTTTTTAATTTTCTACTTTAGTTTTTTTAAGTTTATTCTTTAACTAACAAATGAAAATTATTAAAAATCGTTTGATATGTGGCTCCGATATATGAAAAGTATTGAACCGAAGTTTTGAAAAATTTGAAAATTTCAATTTTAAAATGATTATCACTCACTAACTATAAGAACTATACAGCCATATATGTGTCTTTTAGATTAGAGCTGCAAAGTATTGAGGACTGGGTACCGAGTATCGAGTATTTGCGCTTTTTTTTTGGGGGGGGGGGGGGTACTCAAAAGCAAAAACTAGCTACTCGATACTTTCGCTGATGTGTTTTTATAGTTTAAATCGACTTTAAAATTGCTGGGGAAAATACAACTCTGTCTAAAAGTATAACTTTTTCTAAGCGTTAAAAGTATCGAGTAAGTATTGAGTACCCAAATGAAAAGTATTGAGTAGTATAGGGATTGTAGCTTTTGACTAGGGAGCTGATATCGCTTTGTTCCCCCTGGATCCCCGTCTTATCCTTACATATGTACATATTTACTCAATATTGCATAATAAAAATTGTACCTACTTTTCTCAAGTAAGTTTCAAATTATATAATTAAGTTTTTGACTAATGCAGTTATAGGCATCTTATTTATATTTTATTTGCCATAGTCCAAACTGCATGAGTATAATAATATAATACAATACAGTTGCATAATTAATAAATATTTTGGATATCTTTCAATTAAAGTATAAAAAAAAGAAACAACTTCAAAAATGAATTAACTAATTGCTTTCACACTGTGCACTGTGGTCGATCGTGTTTATGAGTGCGTGCTTGTTTTATATTGACTTGATAATTGTCATGTTCAATTGTCTCCATATTGAATGATAGTCTCATTCTCTCACTCTGTCGTTCACTCTACTCAAAGTCTCTTTTTTTTTTTTTGCTTTTTTGTACTAAATGTTCATACACGCTTTTTGTACATATTCTTCTCCATCACTAAACCATAAAAATACAACAAAATAAAAGACAAGACAAGACAACAAAAAGGTAAATTAATTCAATCTACATAAGACAAACAGCTAGCGATACAATGCAAAGAAAAAAATCTACAATAAACAATATTCAGTCAAAGTTACACTACATAATAAAAATAAAATACTTTGCACAGTAATCACCAAAATAAAGTTTATCTGAACTCAACAAAAAAAAAAACACACACACACACACAGCCAGATGGAGGGACGGGCGAACAGACAGCAAAAATGTATACACTACACATGCATACTAACATACCTACTAAATGCCCTGAAAATTATAAGTATCTATGTGAGTGTAGAGGAACAACAGCAACAACAAGAGCTGCTAAAGCAATAGCAACAGCAACTACAAATAAAATAAGTATGTTGTGTGTATGTATAAAATAAGTAGCGACCGCATTTATATACACAACAACAAAAACAACAACTGGAAAAAATATAACAAAAAAAGTTGAATTTTAAAAAAATCCAAATCAAATCAAAATGAAATGAAACGAAGCAACTTAACCTCATATTTAGCCAACATTCATACAAGCGAACACAACACACAGACCCAGTGTGACCAGATCTTAAATATTAAAATGCTAAACAATTTTTAAGAAAAGTTGTTCATAGTAAAATTTGTTCAAAGTTTATTATTATCTAGTAAATGTACATAATATATTATGGATATGCGTATACGTAATATGCAATTCCAATATCACACATTCACCATTTTCCTGTAATGATCATTAATATTTATATGTTCACAGAGAAAACAGATTCGTTGAGACAACCGAATTTGTTGCCAATCGAATTTTGGCAGTGGCAGTTGAAAAAAAAAGTTTTTTTACAATAATAAATAATTGCTAATGCGAACCGTTTAATCAGTTAGGTTCCAGTAAACATTTTTCATTTTTTTTTTGAAACAGTAAGGCAATAAAGCGCATAATAATACATTTTAAAATAAGAGCTTATTGGAGAGGAGTGAACGTATATGAAAGAAACTATACAAAATAGCTGATTTTTTCACTGCTGATACAATGCAGGTTTTTAAGCCAGAAAGTTTCATATACTTACAGTTTTAGTGCTGAAAATGGTGATGATTTTCAGCACTTCAAAAAGCTCTTTTTGTGTAAAAAAAATTTAGTACTCCAAGTAGTACTCCAAACCGGGAACTCGCCATACAAAAATCAGCAACGATATCGGCAGGTTTGTAAGCACTACTTTTACTCTCTCATAGTATAAACTAGGGATGTAACGAATACCGATACCGATACCGATATATCGGCGATACTTCAGATTTTCCGATACATCGGTATCGGCGATATTTTACTGTCGATACGACGATACTTTTAAAAATTGTTTCAGAGTTTTTTTCTGACAAATTATTTATTTTTTGTTAAGTTTACCATGAACTAAACTCATTTCGTTATTTTTTAAATTTTATTAATATCAATTTTAAAAATTAATAATATTTTATACTAGTATTTTGTAAAAAAACTATTTATTTTTTGTTAATTTTACCATGAAATCAAATTCAATTCGTTGTTTTTTAAATATTATTCCAGCAAAAAAAGACACTCCAAAGAAGTCATGAAAATGTATAATTCGCTATCCGGAAGTATTGCAAATTTGGATAATTTCCAATTAGTCTTACATATCCTTGCCATTGCAAGAAGTTCTATTTTTCGATTACCAATCACCGAATTGGAAGCGATGGTCGGACAAATTTATTTTTCGGTGTTCCATAATGATTTTTCCTCAAGAAAAATGGATAAAAAATTACCCATTTTCACAATTATTTTTATGCGAGCATGGCGAGTATTTTTTAAAATTATAGAGGAACTAAAATTATTTTCTTGCTTTTCTACTAATTAGACTATGCGACAAATAAAGACTTTTGGAAAAACACAAGAACTGGACAGTACAGGTTCGATTGTCCTACAATGTGGTAGTAAAACCCTTTAATCAGTTTGGCGAATTTGGTGACCAATTTTTTTATGGACGTCCAAAGTTTCTGAAAATCAGTGGGGCCTCAAAAAACGGTGTCATCAGTATTTGGCCAACAGCTAATTCAAACTGTATAATACCGCTTAACTATATATGTCAATAATGTAGCTAAGAGTCTGTTTAACAGATTTTTTTAAACATATTATGGCAAAAAATTTTTTTCGTGAACTTTTTGTTGACACAATTAAGGAAAAAATTGTTTTTTCACTTTTTTCAGAATAACTTACAGGGACTTGTAATTTTTAACTAACAATATTTGGCAAAGTTATAGTTACGGTAGATCTGAAAAACTTTTGTGAACATATCAATACAATGTGCACGTATCTAGGGACTTTAATAGCTCACACAGACCACTTTTTACCTTAAAAGGTGTAGTTTTTCACTATTTTTTTATGCTAAAAAATATTTTTTTTTTAAAATAGTACATTCAAGTGCAAACTTCTCTGTTGTGTTTCACTAACATTTTTTGCCCAGAAAAATAATATGTTCCTGTACTTTTTTTGAAAAAAATGTAAAAAAATTATTTTATTCACTTTTTTGATTATAACTTATAGGGACTTCAAATTTTTCATTACCATTATTTGGCAAAACAACAATAAACAATTAAAATAGTAAATACTAAAATCAGCAACATAAGAAGTGGAAAAATAACAAGGAAAGCAAAAAATGCAATAAAAATATAGCATAACTCGTAAAAAACGAAAACTTTTAAGGTAGAAATTAGTTTTTCTGGGCTGTTTAGGGTGCCAAATATTGTTAATAAAAAATTACGAGTCCCAGTTTTTTCAAATAAAACTGCACGAAAAAATAATTTTTTGGCATAAAATGGTAATAAAATCTGTTTAGCGAACTCTTAGCTACATTATTGCATATATAGTTAAGCGGTATCACCAAGTCTGAATTTTCTGTTGGCCAAAAGTTGATGCCACCTTTTTTTGAGGGCCCGCTGATTTTCCAAAACTTTGGAGGTCCATAAAACGAAATTGGTCACCAAATTCGCCAAGCTAAATATAGGGTTTTACTACCCCGCGGTAGTACAATCGAATCTATACTGTCAAGTCCGTGTGTTTTTTTGGACTGTTGCACTGTGTTATCTGCATATTTTTAATATAGATTTTTTGGAAGCAAAGAAAATGTAGCTCCTTAAAAAATACTTCCAATTTTTATACTGGGTTAATATCAATTTTAAATATTAATAATCTCGTACACTGTAATTTTGAATAATAAAAAAATTGCACTTGAGTTTTGTTAATCTAAACTTGAACTCAATTTCAATATTCGTATCGGTATCGGAATCGGTATCGGCGATATTTATTTTTAAGTATCGGTATCGGTATCGGATCGGCAAAACGGCGTATCGTTACATCCCTAGTATAAACCTGCTTTTTTAAAGCATTTTTTTATCAATGTATCAATGTATTGTAATTTAATAAACTTAAGCACTTGTCAGTTAGTTGCAACAACCGATAAAGAGTAAAGTAAATTTCGAAAGACAACTTTTTTAGTTGCAAATACTAAAATCTAATTAATGATATTTTTATTTTTTTTTTTTTTGAAGAGAAGTAACACAATCAGTTAATTAATTAACGAGGTAACACATCTTTGGGAAAGGGATAGTGTAGAGAGAACAGGTGGTGAAGTGGGAGAGATAGAAAGCTTAATTATATTACAACTCTGCTATTGCGCGTTTTTTTTTTGTAGAGCAAGCAGTGTTGCTAGCCCTTCTGGTGTCAAGTGGGAAAAAATCTACAATAAACAATATTGTAGTGAGTTGTTTAAGCTGTGTAGCCATTTTATTAGTTTTTTTTTACTTCGCCGACGGTTCTGCTACAATACCGCCGAAGGAGGGTACTGACAAGTGCATTAGGATATGTTAGTATTAATCGTTGCCGGTACTGCCAAAGTGATCAGTGCTATGCCTTCATCACTTTAACAGTCCAACACCAACCAACACAATAACACACCAATGCACATGAGAAAAATGTTTGTTGGCTTGCCTGAAACTAGTCTTGAACTCAAGACCTCAGGGTTTGTAGTCAAACGCGCTAACTACCCAGCCAACAGCACCCTTCTATTTTATTAGGTTGTGCTAATGATATTCGTTACTTAATCATGGCAAAAGCATACGTTCGGTTGATCTAATCAATATACGAATTTTCAGAATCGTATCTTTATTACATTTTTTGTTAACTTTTTTATATATAATATACACAATATTAAATATTTTTAGTGTATCTCTCACATTATTATAATTTAGCCAGTATCTCATGGATTATATATTCCTGATTGATCCCTTAATTTACACATGCAAGTAATTACTTGCAAAAGTGTTTACGTATTATCAATGAAAATATCAAAAAAAAAATAAATAAAAGAAAGTCATGCAATTTGCTTAAATGTTTCCACAATCCCTTGCAAGTCGAATAAATCGGAGAAAAAGTTCGCATTAAATTATTAATAATATGATTATTTCGAACGTATTTGCTTGTGAATCAAAATTGATTATTAGGTTAAGGTTTGTAGCGCTTAATTCAAAAAGAATTGGGCATGATTAATACTCCAAGAGACAAGGGAAAAATTAACATCAAGCTAACTTTTCAACGTACACAACAGAACAGAGTAGCAACACTTTCGGAAGCCGCTACACTTCCATCGTCAGTGCTCACGTGTATTTTGCTTATCACCACTTGTCAGCTGGCTGAATTGAATACGAGAATTATACTTTCAAATTGATATTAAACTACACTTTACCAGCGTTGCCATTGGTTTATTTTTCCCCATTCCCATTTTTTTTAATAATCAATTTGGATTCACAAGCAAATACGTTTGAAATAATAATTTTAATAAACAATTAACTACTGGCTTGAGCTTTTCACATATTTACATGTTCATATATGTATACTTAAGTATAAAATCAAACCAACAAAGTTTGTCTTGAGTAGAACAAAATGAAAAATCGAAAAAATGGGAATGAAAAAAATAAAGCAAAGGCAACTCTGGGAAAGTGCAATTTAATATCAACTTGAAAGTGATTTAATTCTCGTATTCAATTTTGTATATCCATATACGAACTAACAAAAAATCGGACCTCTTTGCCTGGGGAAATTCTAAAAACTTTTTTGAAATGTTTAAGAGAACTCTGTACGAGCTCTGAAGAGCTTTCTAGTAAAATTCTAAAGAAAATTTTGACATGTCTGAACAATGTCGGAAAAATATCTGACAAAACATTGGAAATTTTTTCGATATATCTGATACTTTTTGCATACCTTCGTATTAATGTCGGAGAAAAGTCGCAGTTAATATTACGAATAGAAACTTATCAGAAATGTCGTATAAAATTCTGCATGCATTGTTTTCCTGCTTTTGGTAGCTAGCTCATCAATCAATATTTTATAAGTTTAAAATCTCAAATATTTATGAACAAACTCTTAAGAGATAAATGAGAGTTATTATGAAAACTGAAATCAGACAATGTGCAGAAGTGACTGCTAAAAATCATAAGACATAGATCAGAAAATCTGCAGACTATTATGCTAAGTGTCTAAAGGAAATCAAATATTTCAGAAAATGTGCAGAAACGTCTTCCCAAAAAACTGCCGACTACTCTGCCAAATGGCTGAAGGAATTTTTGACAAATCGGTTGTTTGTCTGGTAAAGTCTCGGATTTTTTCTGACGTCGGGCATATCGACAAAAATTGTTTCCTGGGTTGGCTGGAAGTGCATTGAGTTTTTTGAACTTGCACTTGCACTTGCACTTGCACTTGCATGTGTAATCGCTAAGTTAATGAGAACTTCATCAAATTTTACTACTTACTAAAGCTGTGTTCTCACTATATATATTTGCCATATGGAATGTCACATTTTCACATGGTAAATTTGTACATATAGTCTGAACCCCTTCAAACAATAGCCTGTGTTATTTCTCTGTGTACAGTACACATGATTTAGAACGAGTTCTATTTTGAAGTGACAACGCATCTGACATCAGCTGGTTTTTAATAAAGCAATTGTTTGCGGACGGGAAAATGAAATAAAATAATTATTAAATTAATAAAGTATTAAATTAAATAAAATAAGTGTAAAATTAAATAAAAGAAGTATATATAACAATAAAATATGTATAACCACTCGGCTGTTTTATGATTGTTTTGCTTTATAGGTTATGTCAAATGTACGTAACATACCAACAGGTGAACACAAAAATTATAAATCTTATGTAAACCGCAAATTTTGACATACACATGAAATCACATGTGTATAAAAAAGTGACATTCCATAAGACAAATACACATAGTGAGAACACAGCTTAAGTGTTTAATAGTACTCGAGAGAGTACTATTAAACACTCCAAAATGTGATCCGCTAAAAGTTTTGGTTTGCGTCTCCGCTAGTTAGATTTAAATCTATATTTATACTCATACTTACTTCTGGGTCATTTCACGCCAAATTTGTAATAATAATAAATGTTGAGATATTTTGATTACTCGTACAAGAGATATTAAATGTTCAAAAAATTAATTTGTTAAACAGACTTGGAATGTATATTTTTTTATTTTTTTTTCTGTAAGAACATCTAAAAACAAAATTTCAGCAGAAAAAAATTTTTAATTTAATATCTTTTCAACGAGTAATCAAAATTTTCAAAATTTACCAAGAATACTCTATTGTGAGGTACATACTAAAAAATATCACAAAATTGAGGGACTCAAAAAAATTTTTTACTGTATGATTTGGCGTGGAAGGGCTCACATACAAGCACTAAATGAAAAAAAACTAAAATTTTTTTTTCTGAAAATCATAAATAAAATTCTATATGAAAATTTTCCCGTTAAAATAAAGATAAAATGAATCTAAAATGCAAAATTAACCAAATGGCCACACTGCAAACATCATACCACACACAGATACACACACTCTCACACTCATTAAAACACTCTCGTCATTTAGTCAGTCACTTTGTCGTGTATACATAAATATTTGTTGGATACACGGAGTGAGTTATTGTTGCCGCCGCCACTGTAGTTGCTTTGTTCTTGTTGTTGTTGTTGTCTATTTATTTATTTAGTTATTTTGTTGTTGTTGGTTCGTTTCATACATTAAATGCTGATGTTGCTGACTTGCCGTTGTTGTTACATACATACATACATATATTTTTGCTTTTTGTATTTCTTGTTTGGTTTTTACGTGCTAAACTCATGAGAATGTAAAAGAGGCGAAAAAATTATGTGAAATATAAAAATCAAAACAAAACGAACTGAACTGAACTGAACTGAACCAGCAATAACAACATCAACAAGAACAACAGCAATAACCAAAACGACGACAACAGCAATGATGAAAATACCTAACAATTCAAATATCAAAACGATTGCGATGACGACAACGTCAACTTAATACAAAACAATTATAGAATTTGGTAACAGCCGATCTTTAAGGGCGCTACACTAGCGGTATCCGGCATTAAAGTACAGTGGCTCACAGTTTTTTTAGGTAGTGCATAATTAATTTCAAAATTTTTGATGGTCCATTGTGTAATGCAACTTATATTAGGTTTGCTCCAAGATAATTTTGAGCAAGTTTGGACGTATGTATATGGAACTCAACTCTAAAAAGTAAAATTTTCATTACAACCTATTTGATACATACATCTGAAATATTTGAATGATATCTGTGACATAGATATTTTAACAAATTGTCAAAGAAAACTTTATTTGTTGGTCCTATTTTATAAGCGGACATCTCGATTTCCCGAACAAAAATATGCACTTATCAGGTACCGGAAAGAATTCTACAAATTAATAACATATTAAAATAAATTATACTTTTTAAAACTCCTTTGTAACACTCTCTACCGTAGGGTGTATTCAACAGCAGGCCACAAAAAAAATGTACTAACAGAACATCATACTGGCGATAAACTATTGAGTACTTAAAATAAAACTGAATATCCCACTAAACCTGAGATTCGAAATAAAAGAAGGTTCGCTAAAACGAAGAATTTTCGAAACAAATTTGTTCGATAAATGCTCGTGAATATAAAAAAATCTAATGTTCGCAAATGCGAGCTTTTGTCGATAATGTTGCGACAATAAGCTCAATTGCCAAATTTCATAAAATGTGAATGTTCGCAGCATCGAAGTATGTCTCGATAAGAAGCGCAATTGCCAAATTTCATAAAATGTGAATGTTCGCAGCATTGAACTATTTTCGATAATTTATCGAATGTCTGATTTACATTCATGTGTGCAATAATTGAATAGAAAAAAAATTTGCCACGATAGCCTAGTGGATGTGTGCTAATTTGTTAGCCTGGAGGTATCGTGTTCGAATCTGATTGAATGCAATGCAAGTTAAAATTTAAAATAAATAATTATTTCATTTACAATAAAATAGATAAATTAAAAAATAAAGATAACAATCTTGAAAAATAATTTTTTCCTGAATTTTTGTGGTATCGATATTTCTTCGATATTGGTCCGCTATTGATTTGTCAGCGAAACATCGAAATCGAAAGATTTGCTGCCACAAACTGAGCGACGAGTGGGCTCTAGCAGCTTTTTCTCTTTCCGACTTCGATAGCCGTTCTCGAGTGTTTTGTCCGAGAAATGTGTACGCAACATTCGAATGCGATATTATTTTCAAATGTTTTTGTTTGTTGGGAAATAAAAGAAGGTTCGCTAAAACGAAGAATTTTCGAAACAAATTTGTTCGATAAATGCTCGTGAATATAAAAAAATCGAATGTTCGCAAATGCGAGCTTTTGTCGATAATGTTGCGACAATAAGCTCAATTGCCAAATTTCATAAAATGTGAATGTTCGCAGCATTGAACTATTTTCGATAATTTATCGAATGTCTAATTTACATTCATGTGTGCAATAATTGAATAGAAAAAAATTTGCCACGATAACCTAGTGGATGTGTGCTAATTTGTTAGCCTGGAGGTACCGTGTTCGAATCTGATTGAATGCAGTGCAAGTTAAAATTTAAAATAAATAATTATTTCATTTACAATAAAATAGATAAATTAAAAAATAAAGATAACAATCTTGAAAAATAATTTTTTCCTGAATTTTTGTGGTATCGATATTTCTTCGATATTGGTTCGCTATTGATTTGTCAGCGAAACATCGAAATCGAAAGATTTGCTGCCACAAACTGAGCGACGAGTGGGCTCTAGCAGCTCTTTCTCTTTCCGACTTCGATAGCCGTTCGCGAGTGTTTTTTCCGAGAAACGTGTGCGCAACATTCGAATGCGATATTATTTTCGAATGTTGTGGTTTGCTGGGAAATAAAAGAAGGTTCGCTAAAACGAAGAATTTTCGAAACAAATTTGTTCGATAAATGCTCGTGAATCTAAAAAAAATCGAATGTTCGCAAATGCAAGCTTTTGTCGATACTGTTGCGACAATAAGCTCAATTGCCAAATTTCATAAAATGTGAATGTTCGCAGCATCGAAGTATGTCTCGATAAGAAGCGCAATTGCCAAATTTCATAAAATGTGAATATTCGCAGCATTGAACTATTTTCGATAATTTATCGAATGTCTAATTTACATTCATGTGTGCAATAATTGAATAGAAAAAAAATTGCCACGATAGCCTAGTGGATGTGTGCTAATTTGTTAGCCTGGAGGTATCGTGTTCGAATCTGATTGAATGCAATGCAAGTTAAAATTTAAAATAAATAATATTTCTTCGATATTGGTTCGCTATTGATTTGTCAGCGAAACATCGAAATCGAAAGATTTGCTGCCACAAACTGAGCGACGAGTGGGCTCTAGCAGCTTTTTCTCTTTCCGACTTTGATAGCCGTTCTCGAGTGTTTTGTCCGAGAAATGTGTACGCAACATTCGAATGCGATATTATTTTCAAATGTTTTTGTTTGTTGGGATGCTAAGTATGAATCTATAAATGTGTATCTATGTGTGCTTATGCATCTAAGTGTATGCATATTTGTAAATGTATGTATGCAGTGTATTGACATGTAGAACTATAGTACGAGTATATTCCTCCAACAATCATCTAAAATCGAACCACAACCAAACGAACATTTAAGCAAAATAAATCCCTATGTACTCGTATTGAAATCACGAAAATAAAAACGAAAAAAATATCTGAAACTGGAAGAGAACAAAAGAAAAAAAACGAATATAATTTCAATAAAATTTCATTACGCTGCCGCCAAACAAACAGGCAACAACGAACGTCGACTGACTAAACGAATAAACAAATATATGAATACATGAACAAACGAACGTACGAGTAGTATCAAACAGCAAAAACACGTAAAAACGTTAACGTTAACAGCAGCATTACCCAAGCATTTATATCCAAAAAAAAAATATGTAACAACAAAAAAATTCCACACATATACTTAAACATACACTCACCAACACTTATAGGACAACAACAAAACATTTAATATTACATTCATACACAATATTTGGGTTCATACGGACTTTGTTCAGACCATTTAAAGGAGATATATACACACACACACACTGACACATCCAACAAACGGTCATATCAAATAAAGCGTAGCCACCAGCCATCTATCTATACAAGGTACTTGTTGTATACAACAAACATTTGAGCCTACTTCACACACATCTGTATCTGATGAAAACAAGAAAGAAAACAAAACAAAAGCAACGACAAACATCGAGATTAGGCAGTCAGTCAACACATTCTCTTATTCACATTGTTTTGGCAGAAAATTTAACAAATTTAACAAACTTTATCAAACTCTTTTTACTACTGGCAAACAACATCACTTCATAATCAACACAAAAACAACCAGTTAGTCAGTCAGTTAGCCAGAAAGTCAGTCAGTGTATCCATTACAATAACTGAACAAAAGAGATGTACAGAAATTATAGTTTTTTTTTCATAAATAAAGAAAAACCAAGAGATAGAGAGCAAATTTTTACAAATAAAAAGCATGTGAGAGAGTGCAAAATTATCGTTAGTAGTAGTTTTTCATTTGGAGCCTTTTCTGTTCAAATCAAATTTATTTTACAAATAAATAACACGTTTTCATTATTTCCCAGTGTTGTTTGCTTATCGCTCATTTATAAATTCATACTATTACATCCATAAATGAGTATTGTCCTTATGAAAAGCTCTTTAGTTTTATTGGTTTTATTTTGCACTTGTAAATGTTTGTTTAGATGTGAAACAGTGTTGCCAGGTCACTTGAGTTCTTCTCTCCAAAAAACTTTAACCCCCCCCCCCTAAATATATCCAATTTTGAAAATAAAACCCCTAAATGTAAAACTTTATATAATAATTTAATTTCAGTTTCAATTTACAAACTTACCTGAATAAAGCGAAAATTTTTAAATTTTTTCTGAAAATTCCCACAAAAAAATTTTATAATTTGTTAAATATTTCAATTAAATTTATTATTTGAGATACATATTCTGCCAAGTTTTTTTCCGCACTTGCAGCAAGCAACTAAGAAAAGTTTCAAGAAGAAAATTTCATAAAATAAATTTTGTATTAGTTCTTTTCGTTTTATTTCTAATACATACTAAATTTACATGATGAAATATTTGTTGAAACTTGTTTATTTGCTTCTTAATTGCAAGTGTTTAAAAAGCAAATGGAGTAAAGAAAATTGACCAAAGCCATGTAAGACCCATTTTTACATGGCTTTGGTAAATTTTCTTTACTCCATTGGCTTTTTAAACACTTGCAATTAAGAAGCAAATAAAAAAGTTTCAACAAATATTTCATCATGTAAATTTAGTATGTATTAGAAATAAAACGAAAAAAAACTAATACTAAATTTATTTTATGAAATTTTATCTAGTTTTTCCTTTTTCTTGTAAAATAACCAAAACTCGAGAAACGCCTCTTCTATATTGAACCATCGAAATGTATAGGGTTCACAAAACCTTTCTTTCTAAACTTCACTGTTGGCTCGTTTTTCTAATTTCGATTAATTGGAGCCAAAAGTCAATTTCAGTACAAAGTTGACAACTAAAAATCGATTTTCGACTGCAATCGAAATCGATTTAGCATTCACTAATAAAAATGACACTGAATTATCTACTACGAAAGAGATGTTGACCAGTTGTAAAATATAGTAAAACTTAGATCTTCTATAGGTATGCAAATAGGAAAATCCCCTAAATATAAATTTATACCCCCTAAATATCCCCCTATACCAACCTCCTAAGAATTTTAGCCTCTTAAATTTTCCACTAAATGTAATAAAACTATTAAATCTAGGGGGAAACTCCTTAAACTGGCAACTCTGATGTGAAAGTACAACTAGTTTTTCTCTTATTTATTTTTCATAGAATGTTTTACTCTTACTATTGTGTTTTAGTTTTCTTTTTGTATGTTGAATTTTTCCATTTAATATTGCTCATACCCAGTCATTGTAGCAGAAGAACGTGTACGATATATTTTGCGTCATAAAAGAACACTGAACAAACACTGTTTTGACATTTTTTGTTTATTTAAAATTATTTAGCTTTTATATACAGAGGCATGAATATATGTGTGTGTGTGTATGTATTTTATATGGAAATATGTGTCCTTTACATGAAGGATGTTGTAGTTTAAGTGATATTATGTGCACAATATTTTATTATTTATTTTGTTATTGTTCAGAATGTAAAGGGCTTTACAGTTAGAAAAATTCTTACCTTCAAAATGTTATACCTATGTATACAAGTCAGCTTTACATATTGTTACCTTAATATAGAAACGTTTTAACTCACTATTTTTTTACATCGAATTTTGCCTATTTCGATAAATGAACCTTTAATATGTCGATATATGAAAAAAAATTTGAATTTTTGAAAATTTTTGCCCCTCTTTTTTTGCCCCCTTTTTTCCGAATTACATTTTTTATAAATGTGTCTAATGTGCCTAAATGTGTCTATTTTCGCAGTTATGATTTAGGATAAAAATTAATCCCATTTACCATTTTTTTTTTGGTTCCAGAGCTTTCCGCACTCGACCTATTTTGCAGATTCCAATCTGTGTATCCATTTGTTTGCCAAAGCTTCTTATGCCCCTTGGACCAAATGTGGACTTTATGGGCAAAATCATAATAAATTCCATTTTCGGGATTTCTGGGAACTTTCTAGGAATTCTAAGACTCTGAGAAGAAAACCTTCGTACCGAAATTCCTATAGAACTGCTAAGCTTCATTCCAAAATATCAATAACACATGTTTACAGTACATCGCATTCCGGAAAAATTTTAGCCATTACTGACTACATATGTTTTGCAGATTTTAAATATATATTTAAAATTTTTTTATCAGCTCTAGTTTTCGAGATATACCGTTATGTGAAAAATGAAGGCACTTGCAGGACATATATGAACATAACTTGAGAACGCCATGTTCTATTCAATTAAGTAAAAAATCCATAACTCGACAATAAAATAATCTTTAAGCCGTGCAAACATTATTTCTAAGTCTGCACAGTAGTTTTGGTGATATCGTAAAAGTTTGAACAAAAAAAATAATTTTGTATAAATTTTTTTTTAAATTTTTGTTTTCAAAACTTTATAAGAAAATAAAGATACAGCAACGCGCCAGTTTTTTGACCAAGAGCATGTAGCTAAATATATTCCAAAAGAGTTGAGCCTTTTTTGATTGAAATTGGTGTACAGCTTTTGATTTTATTTACAATTTAGTGTCAGAACTGAATTGATACGATTTCAATTTCCATACAACAGTAGCAGGCACAAACACAAAGTCAAAAATTGCTGTTGTATGAAAATTTAATTTTTATCAATTCAGTTATCTCACTGAATTGTGAATAAAATCAAAACTTGTGTAAGGCTTTCAATAAAAAAAATTTCTCAATTCTTTTAAAATAAATTTAGCTACAGGCTACTATATCAAAAATAAGCTCTTTGTTGTAATTTTTTTTTGCATTCTTAAAAACAAAAAAATTCAAAATTTTTTTATAAAATTTTTATTTTTTTGGTTTAAACTTTTATGATATCTTCGAAAGTACTGAGCAAATTTAGAAACCATGTTTGCACAGCCTCAAGATTATTTTATTATCGAGTTTCGGTTTTTGTTCTTTACTCAATAGAAAAACCCCTTCTCAAGTTATGCTACCATATGTGGTGAAAGTGCCTTTATTTTTTACATAACGCTATATCGCGAAAAATAAAGCTGATGGAAAAAATTGAGTGCAGATTCCAAATGACTAAAGAAAGAACTTTGATTTCTAGCGAACGAAAAAGTTTTTCGAAATTTGTAAACATGTGTAATCAACGATTTTGTAGCATTAAATAAAAATTTTTTATGCACAAAAGAGCACATACCACCATGATTCCGTTTGTTTTGCATAAAGTCTTTAAAAATGTTTTAAATTGTTAAAATCTGAATACACATAATTTTGATCGATATCGAATGCCGTAATTTGCCCCCTGATATACACTCTAAAACATTACTTCAAATTTAGGATTATATATTATATAAATTTGTGTTGAAATTTTCTCCTTGTCTAAAATTACATCGATTTTGTAGTTATTTTATTAAAGAAAAAACCTTTCAAATTCAACATATTTAGTCCAAGTGGAAAAAATTTAACATAAAGTACAATACGGCTATGGCTGAATGGTAGATACGTTAGACTATCAGTCAGGAGGTCGCGGTTCAAACCTGCACGCAGTCAATCGTTTTTTTTTTAGTAAAAACATTTTGTTTAAAAATAATGCGTGTCTAATTTTAGGTCGATAATAATCGGTAAAGTGTTGCCGACTATTTTTTATTTTATTTATTTGACATCCTGCACAACAAGACTATGAGTCTTTGGGCCATTATTACAACTTGACAATAGCTAAAAGCAGGCTTTTGTCGGACGGATAAACAGCTTATCATTATTACAAATTTACTTTAACCTACCAGGTAGGGTGCACCTGACTTTAACTTATCGCTCACTTGCATATAAAGAAAAGTTTTAATAAAGGTAAACATTTTATTCGTCCGACAAAATCCTGCCTTTAGCTATTGCCTAGTTGTAATAATGGCCCTTATAATTATAGTACAGGACAAGGTATGTGTTAACAATTAAAATTTGTATACATGAATTATCGTCCCAATTTTCAACAAAAGTGTTTTAGAGTGAATCTTTCTCTTTTAAGCGTCTAACATTAATGGACTTATAAGTAAAGACTCAGCGTTTCCACTGGAAAAAATTTTTCCTACTAAATTTTTCACAAAAATCTACCAAAAACGTTTAAAGCCTGTCAATTTATTGATTGCGTTTTTTAAACCATTCTGGTAGTAAATTTTTTTGCATCTGTATTCTGAGAAGAAGATATATATCTTCTTCAAAAAAAAAACTTCTGAGTTTTAATGGACTTATCGCACACACATATTCCAATCGGAATGCTCTTAATTCCGTATTTTTATTCCTATCGTTTTCGTTTTACCATCTTCATATTCCGTTCATTTTTATTTAATTTTACAGCAATAAAGTTTTTATACCTCAAGAAGGTCCTTTAAATTTTTTTTTATACGCAAAGCACTACGCTGAATTAATTCGAAGATAGGTTTATTTTTTTATAATATATATATTATTTTTTCTTAAGAAAAAAAAAGAAATATCTAAATCTAGAATCGGGATTTTTCGCAGATTAATAAGCTGATCTTAAAAAATGTAAATATAAATCTAATCCATAAAAAATGTGTATCATGGTATTTTATATATAAATAAAATAGTGCATCAGATGATCATTAAGGAATATATATAAAAATTCGTTAAGAAGAAAAAAACGCATGGACTCATTGCTAGCAATGCTTGCCACTCAGTCCAAAGATCTCGGATACGATTCCCGACATAAACCATGGGTTTTTTTGCAGACAAGCTGCATAAATCGTGAATTGTGTTTGTGAGTTTCACAATAAATAAAATAAAAAGAATTTTATATGGATGTGAAAATTTTTTTAATCTATTACCCTTTTAAATGAAAATTTTCAATAGAATGAATTTTTGAAATACTGAATTTATTACAAGTTTTGAAATACTGAATGTATTACAAGTTATATCAACACTTTTCAGAGTAAGTTTTCATTTGAAAAGAACGCTAATTTGCAAATTTTGCATAAAAAATTAAAGACAGTTTGATTAGAAAAGAAAACGACATAGTCTAAAGAAAATTTAATACATATGCCACCTACATACAAACATTTTTTGATTTAATCGTACCAAACGAGAAAATTCCTATCAAATTTGGTAGGAACCTACCAACAATGGCAACGCTGATTGTAAGGCTCCTTCATACGTATACTTAATATTTAGTATTAAGTATACGCACAAGAGGAAAAATTTTTTTTTCTTGCATCTATACTCTGAGAATCTCAGAATTCCTAGGAAAGTTTGAAAAAATCCCAAAAATAAAACTTTTTATGGTTTTGTCGATAAATGTAAAAAAGACATTTTTAAAAGTAAAAAGAACACTTAATATCTAAAAAAAGGACCTTTTCAAAGAAGTAGATTTAAAAAACTTAAAAAGACATTGTAAAATTTCTTTTTCTATGCATAACTGCGAATATTTTAGCTGACTTTTAAACAGTTTATCATTTAACGCACTCCAACTTCATCATCACCATCTCACCAGCTTGTCAAAAAATTACACCATACTTCAGAGACAGCTTTATGACACACAGAAAATTTTTAGAACGAACATAACTGAGAAAAAAGATCATTGCTAAAATAAAATTAAAAAAAAACGGCCTAAATAAGTTCTTTTTACAATAGGTATTTATACGAAGAAAAAAAGAAAGTCAGCTATAGCAACTAAAAGGTGGTGGTGCGGATGATGATGATGATGATGATGTTGCTGCTACCGTACGCAGTATGGTTGGTTGTATTGCATAGAACAATAAATACACAGCATTTTTGTAACAATACATTGAGTATTAAATACAATGTCCTTAAAAAATAAAATACCAACGAAATAATAAAAGAAAGAAATCTACTCCTCTTAACCATCATACAATTGCAAAGTAGATTTAAAAACTCATTTCATAAAAACGAACAGAAAAAAAATGTGATGAAAAAATATCACAGAAATCCATGAACATTTCTACTTTGTCATCAACGTGTAAAAAACAGTAAAAACATAACCATTAAAATACGAAAGCAGTCCAAGAAGTGTGTTAGCTTGTTGAGAGACACAACTCTGGATGTTCCCTAACTTTTATGCAGTTAAAGTGATGGGTTGTTAATTATGTTGTCAGCGTAGTTGTGATACAATTGTGAGACTAAGCAAATTTATCAAGTGAAAATTTCAAAAAAGTCCATAATGTCCTGGTAATATATAGTACTACTTCTAAAATGCATTGTTTGTATGTACATTAGGGTCTGTACTTTTTGCAATTTTTGTAAAAATCAAATTCTTCATCGTATATCCGTATAGACCATGAAAGATGTAATAAAACGATATATTACTTTTTTGCGATCGTTAAAAAAAGTTCCCACACCAAACGCGATGAAGCTTTGAATTTTAGTTTTCTTTTCAGTATACAAAATATAAAATTAATTCAAATTATGTATTTTGTATTTTCTTATAATTGAGAGGCTTAATGCAATAACTCGGTAAGCCACAAAAGGAAAATATCGAATAAATTGAATTTTAGCTTTCAACAAATTTTAAAATTGTATGGCTTTTGGAATTTTCTCCTATAAATACGCAGCTTAATTATTTGCATAATACTAGAATTTATCCTAAAATTTCTCTAGGATGCAAAGCTATGGTACCAAGCAAGCGAATGAGCACTTAAAACCAATTTAAAATATCATGTGGCTTACCGTGTTATTGCACTAAGCCTTTCAATTATAGTTACTTATTATTGTTTTAAAGTTATTTATTTGCAATTAGATTATGAACAAACAAACATTCACACACTAATACTTGTAATTATCAATGATCTATATAAAAAAAAGAGTGACTGACTGACTGACTAATTCATCATCGCCCAGCCCAAACCACTAAAGCTAGAAAGTTGAAATTTCGTATGTGGGCTCCCCTCAGGATGTATAGATCCACTAGGACGGGGTTTTGGGAAATTTAAACGCTAAGGGGTTAAAAACGGGTAAATTCGGTAACCTTATATCTCCGGATCTAACTAAGGTAGACATAAAATTCCAAAAACAGCATAATAAGATAAAAAAATGAGCGGACAGGTGTTTGGTACTTTTTTTGAAATTCTACATTTAGGGGCCGAAAAAGAGAACAAATATATTTTTGGTACTTTTTTTGTTAACCGTTTATCTCCTAAGGTAATGAAGATAGAAATTAAATTTAAAATGCATTCTTCTATCCTTACGAAGCCCTCAAACACGTTTTCGTACGTTTTTGTAATTCGAATATATAAAGGGTAAAATTGGTTGCTCTTTTTGGTACTTTTTTCCATACAACTATTCTTTATGCAAATTGATATACATAGTGAATGAATATGGTTGTATATTTTCACTATGAAAGGATTTTTGAACATTTTAATTCTAAGGGTATTAAAAAGGGTAAAAACGGGTAAAATCGGTGACGTTATATCTTCGAATCTAAGTAAGGTAGACACAAAATTCTAAGAGCATCATAATAAGTTGGAAAAATGAGCGGACAGGTGTCTGACACTTTTTTAAAATCGGTACATTTAAGGGCCGAAAAAGGGTGCAAATATAATTTTGGTACTTTTTTTGTTAACAGTTTATCTCCTAAAGTAATAAAGCTAGAAACTAAACTCGAAATTCATTCTTCTCTCCTTAAAAAGCCCTCAAAAACAGTTATGTATTTTTTCAAATTTGAATATATAATGGGTAAAATTGGTAGCTCTTTTTTTGGTACTTTTTCTCCATACAACTATTTTTTATGCACATTGATACACATAGTGAATGCATATGTTTGTGTATATTCTCTAAGAACGAATTTTTGAAAACTTAAATTCTAACGGGACTAAAAGGGGTAAAAACGGGTAAACTCGGTGTTCTTATATCTCCAAATCTACCCTACATAAAATTCCAAAAGTGTCATAATAAATAGAAAAGCGAGTGAATAGCTGTTTTGTACTTTTTTTGAAATTTGTACATTTAGGGGCCAAAAAAGGGTAAAAATATAATTTTGGTACTTTTTTGTTAACCGCTTATATTTTAAAGTAAAGGTACTTTTTCGAAAACCTACTTTTTTGAAAATGTAGTTTTAAGAAATTGTACTTTTTGAAAAATGGTTTTTGGAAAGGGTACTTTTTGAAAATGGTACTCTTTTGAAAATGGTTACTTTTTGAAAAGTTACTTTTTGGAAAAGGCTCTTTTTAGGGCTCTGTACACCAAAAGTGTAAATTAATCTTATTGTTTTCGATACGCTGTCCCTCAGTCCGTCTGTGTTTCTGTCTATCACAGGCTATTTTCTCGAGAGCCGTAAAAACTAGGGGCTAAAGATTAAGGGGTGTTCTAAAGCGAGCAACGAAACATGTTGAAATACTAATGTAATATACAGACACTTTTATATAGACTCTCGAAATTTTCAAACTTAGTGTTAATTGGTGTAGTCTGTAAAATATTTAGCACAACAAAAATTAAAGGGTGTTCTGAAAGTTAATGTAATTTTGACTATGTAGTTTAAACAGTTTGGTGTATCTTGGAAACCGTAAGAGGCAAACTCTTGAAATTTTAAAAATTTCTAAAACTAAAAAATTCCAGAAAAAAAATCGCTAAAACGCAAAAATTCGACAAAACTAAAAAGATCTCAAAAAAACTAACCAATTTTATGGTTATTTTTATATGAGTTAACTAATTTTTCTATATCTTCACAACAATGGGGTAGCGAAGCACGCCGGGTATAGCTAGTGATTTATAATCGGATAGAGAAATAACAAGAAGCTTAACACAAGACATAACGAAAAAAGTGAATATCAATAACTGTCAAGTGAAATACAGCTCTAAGAGTAACAGTATGAACTGATTAAAGGTAGATTATATTCAACTCTTGACAACAAACCACCGAATTTAGCGGTAGCTATCGAAACATGTCAGTTCAATCCTCTGTGCAGTCAAATTTTTCTTTGTCTGCATGCTTCACATTTATCTGTAAATAAAAATATAATTTAATTGAAAAATAAAATTAACACCAAACTCAAGCCAAAAATAATTAAATTTTTTTTATAAATTTGTTGTATATTATATTATAATGTATACCATAGATGTAAACAAATAAAAAAATAATGTTTTCAACTATAAAAACAAATCTTCGGAAAGTTTTTCAAGTTGCATTCGGTGTGGGAACTGTTAAGACCAAAATGACATAAAAAATTGCCTATAGCGTACTGTGATGAAGAAATTTTGTACAAATAAAGGACTTCCCTTAATGTATATATGTATGTACATTTGTTACAGCTACAGGCCTTACTTCATAGTAAAATTATGTACATGAGTATGCACATTAGAATGGTCGTTAAAACTTTAATTTTTTCGGCCGCACCATAATGATGAAAATATAATACAAGCAAATTTTTTGGTTCTTAAACAAAAAGAACATGTGATGCAACCCGAAGATTTTTCAAAATATCTCTTTGTATGATTTTTTCATGGTATGTACCCAGCAAAAACTTAGCTTACTGGTAGGCAAAAAAGTATAGGAGGATATAAGTTATAACTACATACAATTTGACTCGATAACTACTTATTTTTGTTGGAGAAGTCCAAAAAATAAGGGGTACGTACCCCTTACAAAACTATTTACATTGTCATAGCAATTAACTAGTTATTATATGGCTTACTTGAAGTTGAAAAATGCGTAGTCAAATAAACAAATTAAAATTATAAAAATGTATGTACACTAGGGATGGGCAAAAAATATCGATATTTTCTCAACAATACATCGATATATATCGTCGATGTTTTTAATTGTAATATATCGATAAATCGATATTTTTCAAAAAATATCGACAGTATCAAATACGATATTTTTTTGCATTGGTTTTGTTTTTCTTGTAGTTTTTCAACAAATTTCTTCATCAAATAGAATATTTATAACAAAATATTTGGTTTTATTTATAATCTCTTGTGTACTCGAAAAACTATATTATTTTGAGTACAATTTTGTTGATGTACGATCCATGAAACATTGGTGAAACAGTAAGGAAGTTGGAAATTAACACTTTTTCAGCTTAATTATTTATTAGAATGGAAGTTGTTGTTTTTTTTTTCTCTAAAAATTTGGGGACTATGTATGAATAACAATGGTTGAAAAAATATCGATATATATATTGATACCAATCGATATTTAAAAATATATCGATATATTTTCTTCACTTGCCCATCCCTAGTGTACACATTATATATTATTTATATTTTTTTAAACTTTTTTTCTGGCCCAGTTTTTATTTACAAACACATGTTGACTTAAAAAATTGTTGTCTAGTTATTTTTTTAATACATAACAACAAATTATAACTATTTTCAGATAATGAGAAAAATACGTACTAATTTTACTAAAAACTAAGTAGTGGTTCTAATTTGAAGCATAGTAATAAGATAAATAAGTACCACTCATTACTTTGTAACCCATTAATAAAGTACTACCGATTAGAAAAATTATAAAAGTTTTTGCTGGGTATTCATATATATGGAGATATTCTCAATAATGAATTCATCAAGTCTAAATAATTAACAATTTAAAATCTATAAGGCTCAAATTCACAATCTTTAGTTAACTAATGATGGTGGTTCTACCAATCTTTAACTACAGACTATGAATTTGACCGTAAAAAGTTATTTTTCCTCAATCAAAAAATAAACTTAGATCGGCTTGCGGCAAAGCACGTGCTCTTTTTGTTTGTAAAGCAAAAAAATTATCTTACGGGATATTATTTTGGAAGCCGACAAACCAAAACTTTTTTTTATCGAAATTCCTTGATATTTGGCATAACTATTTTCTATGTCTGAATGGAGAGAGTGCCCATTCCTGGCCTTAAGAATTGAGTGGTGCCATAGCAAGTTAGATTTATTTACCAGGTACTCTTGATTCCACAGCTGTTTACTCTTTTTTTATTTGTGGCTGTCAATTTTGTATCAAAATACATAAGTTATGTTGTGTATGTGCTTTAATAATTTGACATTTTCAAGGAACTGTGACTACCTGGTAAATAAATTTACCTTGGTGCCATAGCGTAGAGAAAATTTTGAGTTCTAAAGGGTGCAGTTGTCGCTAAAATCGGGATGTACAAATTTTTCTTTTAGTTTGTCTTTGTTGTAATATACAGTTGTTGATCGGCTATGGTCGAGTTTTTTTTTTTGTTCGCGTTCAAGTCACGCGATTTTTTAGATGAATTTGTGAGCTCGAATATGTCGGTCTAGAAATACCCGCCTTTTGTTTAAATCAAATTATAGCGATTTAATTTTACTTATAAAAACCAATAAAAAATTGTATGTAAATAAACTAAAAGGAAAGTGGGCTTTCCGTTTCTTGAGTTGAAACGAGTTGCAGTTTATTTTACTTCGGTGCCATCTTTTTTCTTAATTGGTAAGCGATCACGGATTGGAAATTGCGACTTCTACAGCAATTGGTGCTAACAACAATAGTTCTAGTAGGTATAAATGTGCATGCGAAATTACTTTTTTGTATAATGTTTGTTTCTCGAGCTGTGGGGTGCGGTTTTTGAAAAAAAAATTTGGAATTATTATAAAACAAAAAAATTAAAATAAGTGATTCTTATAGGAAATCTTCTGATATTTTCAAAAAAGAAAAATATTTAATTCAGCACTTTTATGTCGAATTCCGCGTGAAATGATGTCATGGAAGATTTTAGCTCTCTAGCGCTTCGTTGTATGGGTCTTCTTTGATCCTCTCTTAGAAAGGGGCAAAAAAACTCCCCTTGGAAGGCGAGATAGAGCCGGCTAAAATATCCTACAAAAAAGTTCCTCATAAAATTTTATGTTTTGGTTGTCCGCTTCAAAAAGAATGCCTCGTTTATTATATTTTCATCAAAAGGAAGGTTTTTTGGGGCGGCCGAAAAAATTTAATTTTTAACGACCACTCTATTGTACATACATTAATATGTACATGTTTTCACCCACCGTTTCTTTTGTATGCCAAAGCGTATAAATATGTATGTGTATTTTTCGTTTAACTACATATAACATTGACAGCTACAATCAGTTTTGGTTGCCTTATTGTAAACATCGTCATCATCGTCGTCCTCAGCATCACTCATTTGCTACCACCATTCAGCCAGTCAGCCTGCATGCCTGCCTGCTTGACATCATAGAACAAACCATCACTCTACAGCAGCATAACATCACCTTTATTATGTTGTATTTTGTGGCAGCAAAAAGTAACATGAACAACTCTTTACAATAGAGGAAATAATAACTCATCATTTATATCCTTAAAATGTGATGAAGCTAGTACCCACCACCGCCACCACCGCACAGTTACACACTCGTTCTTTTTCGCTCACTAAATTTCAACATCTCACTGTTTTTTTTACATTTCTTTTTTCTCTGTGTTTTTTTTTTCTTTTTGCCACAGTAGTCGTTGTCGTTATCCTGTTCAGGCAGTGTTGTGAACTATTCATAACCAAATAGCGCTGTCCACCTCCTTAAAAAGCGCCAAAAAGCTCTAGATTAAATGCAAATGAAAAAAACATAAATATTTTTTTTTTTTTGTTTACAGGACAAAACTTCATATTAGAAACTTTGAAGTACATGTTTTCAATATTTCAAGCTATTCAATAAAAATTTGATAATAACAAAAATTGAGCTGAAAAGCTTTCAGTATTCCAGGCATACAAGTGCAATATCCTGATACGCACAATTATACCCAAATATGTTTGTGCAAATTGGTAGATTTGGAAACAAAATACTGTTAGCAATAGTCTAGGATTCATTTTTTTTAAATAAAAATGTTTACTTAATTTTTATATCTAAGCCAAAATAAAACTGTTTAAATAACTAAGTGTGCAAAAATTCTTGACAAAAAAGCGCCAAGCTAGGGCTTTAGTTTAAAAAAGCGCTAAAACTAGCGCCAAATGCGCTAAATTGGCAACTCTGTGTTCAGTCATGCATTCGCTCTCATACAAATTGTATGTATTAACCAGAATAATATTTAAAACACTCAACCTACAATAACAAAAGAGTATGATGATAATTATTGTTTTATTTTTTATTATAAAAATATCAAAATACGCACACTGTTATTTAAATGTCAATGATATTTAGATGGGTAGGTAGGTGTGTGTGTGTGTATGTGTTCGTGAGCGAGATAATTTTTGCTACAAATAACATAAGGAAGAAGACTAAAGATATAAATTCTTAAATGAGAAATTACTTTAGTAAGAGATTTGACGGGGTTTTTTTAATATAAATTTCAATACTTTTGATAAAACTTTTAGTTAATAAGGGCAAAATACACCATCAAAATGCTTAACATGCGTGTTAATAGTATGGTTTTGATTTTTCGTCAAGCACACGCACACGAATCTGACAGCAAGCATTTTGATGGTGTATTTTGAAGGTCGCAATAGTATCCCACACACGTTCAATTGTTTTTGTTTTTGCCAACCGCTTACACTGTACAACACAAAAAAATAGGCAGAATCTAATGACTGTGGCTGATAGAGGGTGCTAAGGGGCTTAAAGCTCCCGCTCTTTTGCACATTGTTATAGTAGAACGGACTTGTAATCCCAACATCTTAAGTTTAAGGTATGCTCAGCACTTTTATGTAGAAACATTTCTGTAGAACATTTAAACCCTGTAGCTCTTTTCTTTATAAGTCTTTATTGTCCCTTTCGTGAAAACAGCGAAATAGCGGAATGAAATATCCTACAAAAATGTTTGTCATAAAATTCTTCTATTGTTTTTTAAAGACACCAATGCTCAAAATTCAACTCGAACGCTAGAAATAAGTCAAAACTTATAATAAGCTTAAGGGTTAATTTCATCCTTGTTCATACCCTACGGTAAATGGAACTGACTCAAAACAAGTCACGTGACCGATCCCCACGTGATAGGGACCAGTCCGAGTTCTAACACTTCCTACATGGGGATGGCCTAGCATGGGGTTAATTGATACTTTGTATGCACCTTGTAACTTGTCTCTGAACTATCTTATGGAGTCCTAATCGGTGTATTATAATATAGATTATATATAAATATTATTCCAAAATTCAGCTGTAATAATCGATTAATTAATTTTTTTATTGTTACAAATCCAAGTAGAAATTGTATTCTATTTTTAAGCGGTGTCTTTGATTGGATTCGAACCGACAACCTCCGGCATGACAGGTTAGTACACTACCCACTCCACCACAGGAAAACTTATACTTCAATGTTATAAATACCAGTTAAGCTGGAGTTAATATCTGAATATAGTTACGGAACAGGTTCCTGCGTGGCATGGCAGTCTCATTGAATTGAGACAATTAATATTATATAGATACTATGTGATAGGCCTTAGATCCAGATGCATCGAATTTGTTCAGTGCCGTTTACTACAATACTAGCCGGAGTACCAACTAAATTCACTGAAAATGGTCAATATGTGACCATTTACACAATATGTCTTTTATCACCATTTACTACTCCTTATTTTTGGTGCCAGTCTCATTTTCTCAAGTCATAGGACGAGTACTTTTGGATCATTTGTCACCAAATTTTCCGCAGGGTAATTAGTGCTAAAATATCCCACAAAACTCGATTCTATGAGACTACAGATACATTTCCTTTAGAAGCATATGAAAATTAGAAGCATAGCAAATTGATATTCACTTTTTATTTATTCCCACTGAACATTGGGTCTGAATCAAAATATTTTGAAAATAAATCAGGTATTTCTAAGCGCGTAATACAATCAGTATAAAATTTCACGTAGATGTAACAGAGCAGCAATAGTCCGCAACCCAAGAAGATGAGTTTCCCATAGTGCTCAGGAGCCGGTCTATAAAGTCCCAAATTAGGTCACTTCCGACATTAAAATTTTTCAAGGGTTGTAATTGTATTATTTCTCGAACGATTCAAAAATTTTTGTTTCCCTATAGCTGTTTTGCCCCACTGTGCACTGTGTTTGTAGTTTCGCAAGAACCAAAGTTTTGTTACTAAAAAAAATATTTTCTCGCTCGCACCAGGTTCATAATATGACTGTGATTTTCTGCAATCTCTTTTTTTAATCGAATTAGATTGAGTTAAAACTTCGCCAGGTGGCTCGGGAACAATACTTATTTTTTTGGCACCCTACTGTTGGCACACATTACACATCCCTACATACTGGTAGGCATGTATGTTCATACATATTTTCTGCACAAATAAAATAAAACTTAGTAAAAATAAACGAAAACATAAGTGTTTTTGTAACGCTCTGTTGTAACATCTTCTTCGCTTTTGTTACACTGGTGTCGTTTTAGTTGTTATTTTTATTAGCACTGCTGGTGTTGTTTTCTTTAAATAACCGACAAACCTTTTGTGACACCCACCCTCCTCTGCCACTTAAAACTAGATAATATTGACTTACACGTACACACTCAAACAAATTCCTATAAAAAAACAGCAACAACAACAAAAATTACACATACTTGAACCTGCCCGGTAAACATTTGGAAGAATGTTGCTTGTAGAAGCCGCGTCTTAGCCTCTTCTAGATAATGGTCACCGGAATATACATTTCACTCGTTTGCTGCAATAGCGTCATAACCAGGGCTCGGACTTTCATGCAGGTTTATTGTGCAGATAGATAAAGATAGATTGACTAATTATTTATGTATGCGAATCATCAAATTTTAAGTAGGTTGGCATCGATTTGTAGTTGCATATTTTTGCATATTTTGGCGGTAAGTGCATATTTTTGCAAAAAATACATATTTTTGGAGTTGTAAAAGTTGTAAAAGTTAGTGTATATTTCCCAATTTTTTTAAAAAATATTAATAGGCCGCTTATGTATGACAACCGAGCCTCAATTGAGTTATGAGTTGCTGAAAATTATACTACTGATGCCAACTGTCAATTGAGTGGTGTCAATTTCAGTTGCTATTTAGTGCCTTTTTGGCAACCATTAATTTTCAGTTGCCGACTGGCAGCTCAACTAAAGTTCGGTTGCATTAAATGAGACACCCAATTATGGTTGTTTTATATTTTTTTTTCTCTAATAATAATAAAAAGTTAAAAAAAAAATACTTTCATATTATTTTAGTTTTGGTACTTTGTTCGTAGGTAAATGCATATTTTTGCTCATATTTTTCATTTTCAGGTGCATTTGTTAAGCGCTTAAAATAAATTTTTGTTGCATGTAGCTCCGAGCCCTGGTCATAACTATAAAAACTTTGTTTTCGAGTTAATAATTTAGAGTTAATCGTCATATGGTCCTTCATATTGAGTAAAAAGCTCATACAAATAATACCTTGTTTCTCTTAGAAGCAGAATAATATTTTCTTCAGCTGCTAAACGTTTTAGACTTCCTATTGATATCAGGAAAACAATAGACTTAAATAAATTAAGTAAAGTGCGACTTTGGCTCGCACACGAAGGGTTCCGTACGAATACACATATGTATATCCCTTTTTGTTTTTGCCCCGTTTGTCATTTTGGCAGTTTTTTCGTTGTGCTTTCTTGTTTAATTTTAGTTTTTTATTTTTTAAAGTATTTTTCGTTGTTTTTGGGGTTTTGTTGTTTTTGCGCTTTTCGTGATTTTTTTTTAATTTTTTTCTGGCGATTTTTCGTTTTTTGCAATTTTTTATTTTTTGCCGATTTCTTTCGTTTTGGCGATTTTTTGGTTATGGCATTTATTTAACGTTTTCACTTTCTGACGATATTTTTAGTTCTAGCGATTTATTTTAGTTGTGGCGATTTTCTTCAATTTCGGCGCTTTTTTCGTTTTTAGGGATTTTCTTTTGGTTTTTTTGTGGTTTTTTAGTTTTAGCGATTTTTTGTTTTGACACTTTTTTTCGTTTTGGCGATTTTTTTGGTTTTTGGCGTTTTTTAGTTTTGGCGTTTTTTTTTTGGTTTTGCGTTTTTTTTCGATTTTTGTGATTTTTTTTCTCATTTTTGGCGATTTTTTCATTTGTTGATGATTTATTTAGCTTTAGCGATTTTGTAGTGCTTTTTTTCGTTTTGAAGACTTTTTAGATTTTTGACGTTTTTTTAGTTTTTTTTTGGCGATCTTTATAATTTTGTTGATATATTGCGTTTTAGCGATTTTTTTAATTTTGGCGCTTTTTTCCTGTAAGCGCTTTGTTCATTTAAGCGTTTTTTTTTCGTTTTTAAGTTTTTTTTAATTTTGGATATTTTTAGTTTTAGCGTTTTTTAAAATTTTAAGATTTACATCTTACGGTTTCCAAGATACAGCATATTGTCTCAATTACATAGTCAAAATTACAATAACTGCTAGAATACCCTTTAAATTTTATTGTTTTAAATATCGGTGTTAATTGGTGTAGTCTATTCTTCAGACTACACCAATTAACACGAACTTTGAAAATTTAAAGTGTCTATATGTAAGTGTCTGCATATTACATTAGTATTTCAACATTTTTCGTTGCTCGATTTAGAACACCCTTTAATTTTTAGCTGTCATATATTTATTGTTGTAGCGGTCAAAGTTTTACATATTCTGTGAAAATGTCAGGTCCGTAGCTCTTACGGATCCGAAGATACAGCAGATTGTCTAAATTACATAGTAAAATTACATTAACTGATAGAATAGTTAGTTATTCTAAAAGGAACATTGTTTGTAGTAAAAAAAGAAGAGCCCAGCCGTAATCACCTTAATCATATTTTAGTCACTTCCGCTTTCGAAAATGTTTGCAGGGTTTGATTATGCCCGCGTGTAAAAAGAAATATAAAGTCAAACAACTACAAACTGTAGATACAGCCAGCAACAATAACAAAATTCAGACAACTATCAGGTTTTTATTTCAATACTTTCATATCACAAACAGACTCTCTTTCACATTTTCTTTTAGTTCTCACAACTATGGTTTAGTTTTCAACAGCGTTGCCATATATATTTTTTTAAAACTTTTTATTTCTGAAAAAAAAATGTTTTTTTTATCAACAAAAACTTTTTCTGCAAAAGCGGAAAATTTTTAAAGAAAAGAAGGCATTTTTTACGGCAAACTCTCTTGTGAGCATCTGTTATGAATTCGCCTCGATTGGCAATGTACAAAACCGGCATAGTTGTACTTAAGACGGAGTAAACACAATTAAACACTGTTTTAGTAATAACGGAGTGAGAAAATATAAGGTCGTTTTATTGCATATCATCCAATATACCGCAAAGTTGAAATTATGTATGTATTTATAAAATACTTGAAAAAAAAACTTTACATACATTTAAAACTTTTTGACACCTCAAAAAACTTGACAAATGGCAACGCTGGTTTTCAATCAATTGCATGCTCTCTTTATTTTCCTGTGAGAAAATGTCCTACCACAATGAAAGTGTACATACTAACACTAATAATAAAACTCAATTATGATAAGATAATACAAAAAAAGGCAAAAGCAAACGATAATAGCAACAAGACCAGCAGCTGCGGCTACTACTTACTACTCGTATTAACGACAGCATAAATGAACATTTCATTCATTTTTGTAATAAGAAGTGCATGCATGCAAGATAATGATGGAATACGAGTGTAAATGATGAAGTATTTTATTTCTTTAAGTTAAATATGGGAGTATTTTAATTGTAATATGATAAGAAAACCATGAAAGAATGTGTGTAAGATAAAAAACTGAGAGCACAAATTATCTCTTAGTTGGTGGTCTAAGAAAGTAAAGGAAATGATATGTGCAGGGATGGAGCTATAATATTAATTTTAGTTTGCTGTTTAACAATAAATATACATACACACAGACAAACTCCATATTAAAGTCGTCGAACACAATATTAATCTAACATTTTTCGTTAGTAATTTTGTTTCATAGGTGTCTCATGTTAATTCAAAATTTTTGTACAATAATCTTTTGAAATAAATATACCTATTTCATCATGTTGATTTAATATTCTAGTGCAGTAAAATCAATATTAAGTTTATACTGGAATAATACGAAGAATCATGTTAAATCAAAGTTATTTGCAGTTGAAACAACGTGAATTTGATATTGAAAGAAAACGAAGAATCTCGTTGAATCAAAATTATTTCAAGATTTATTTTTTTTT
The DNA here is from genome assembly GCA_956483635.1 of Panzeria rudis. Classification (NCBI taxonomy): domain Eukaryota; kingdom Metazoa; phylum Arthropoda; class Insecta; order Diptera; family Tachinidae; genus Panzeria; species Panzeria rudis. The sequence goes on from OY101448.1 coordinate 175,715,688, forward strand.
TTTTTTGTTTAACAAACAGAATCCGTGCAGCGATTAGCTTGTCTGCGGAAAACACCCACGGTCTATGGCGGAAATCGAACCCACAACCTCTGGACTGACAGGCAAGCATCGCTACCACTCAGCCACAGGGACTCCCAACAAGATGAATTTATTATATATTTTTGACCTTTATAAATATAATATCAATATATATTATATAAATGAAATTTATTTGCTGATGGTTAAGCATTGTCTATATGCATTTCGTTAGAGCTTTACCAAATCGTCAGTATACTTTAACCATATCTTATATACAGACTTTCAAAAACCATTTGAGAATTTACAAATAAATGATTTTCAAAAATAAGGATAGTAGGCTTTTAAACTTATACAAACTTATACATAAGATAAGACGTTTGTAACTGTTCAAAAATATGGTTGAAGTCTACTGACGATTTGGTAAAACACTAATGAAATGCATATAGACAATGCTTAACCATCAGCAAATAAATTTCATTTAAAATAAGATTACGACAATATGTCAAATAATCAATTTCTTAAAAGTATATATTATATATTTTATTGTTCAATAAACATGAATTTAATGCAGTTATTATTTATTTTACATTTGTGATATGTAGTCGCATAGAAATCAGAAAAAATTGTGCTGTAGTTGGCTGCCACAGCCAAATTTTAAATCGGCTCACTTGCTTGGTAGTCGCTAGCCACAGCAGCCACAATAGCTTCAAACTATACTTAGATATACACTAAATAAATACCAACAGAAGAAACAAGAATTTCATTTGAATTTAAAATGATTTAATTGAGGATTTTGCATAAAACTTATTTGAAATTAAAGTTATAGCCATGTTGATTTAAAATAAAATATAACGTTCATTATATAACACAATAAACAATGATTTTAGTATAAATAATTCTTGCAGAAAAAGGTACTACAAAATAGGCGTGGCACCGCCCCCATTATGTGTGCAAAGTCTCATAAGAATCGGATAAGTAGAAGTAGCTAAAATGAATATTTACTTTTCATGGGCGTGGCACTGCCCACTTTTCTAACAACAATGTTGTAATGTTACGATAACTAGATCTACATGCGAAGTTTCATGAGAAGCGGCTAAATAGAAGTGGTACCGCCCACTTTTCTAAACATAATCTTGTATTGTAACGATAACTAAAGGTGTATGCAAAGTTTCATAAGAATCGGTTTAGTAGAAGCTGTTGAAAAGGAATATTTACTTTGCATGGGCGTGGCACAGCCTACTTTTTAATCCTGATGTAGTATTTAAACAGAAGCTTAATGTGTGTGTAAAGTTTCTTAAGAATTGGTTGAGTAGAATTAGTAGAAAACGAATGTGTATTTCCTTTGTATGGGCGTGCCTCGCCCACTTTTCAACGGGACCAACCTGGAAGTATATCCTTTTGAATAGAGAAAAAAATCTGAAATCGGTTCATAAATGACGGAGTTTTGAGGGAACATATATAAAAAAAAATTAGAATATATGACGAATTGATAACATTTCTCCTTTTTTCGAAGTCGGTTAAAAAATTATTTTGTGTATTCAATTATTATTTTAACAGTGAAAAATGTTAAAAGATTTGCGGTTGCGTGTAATGCTTAGTTTGTCGGTTGTTTGTCGGTTATTTACGTTTGCACAACACGAACGTTAGAATAAACAACAACAAGACCACAACAGTGTGTTTTAGCTATCAACAAAGCAAAAAAACACCAACTCCTCTAAACTACAAATTATTTCTCTGTACTTTTGCAAACATTTAATATGATTTCCAATCAACAGTGCGACATGTTGATTTTACATTGGTATGTTTTTCCGTGTGTACCTATGCCACACCTTTGAACTATAAATTTAAAAAACGCCATAACTTCGCCTATTTTGGAATGATTTTTGCAGCTGTCTCCCTCACCTCTGGCAAGATCAAATCCCCTTTTTCCGTTGCAGTGTTTTATTTAAAACTTTATTTTATTTTTTTTTTTGTTATCAGGCAGTGTTCTCGTTTTTACCATTTTTTTCCGTATTGGAGACTTTGTTCTTTCGGCGATTTGTTCAGTTTCAGCGCTATTTTTCATTTTGGTGCCTTTTTTGGCTTTGGTGATTTTTATCCCGTTATGGGGCTAGATTCCGCAATGATGAATTTTTTTTATCAGTGAACACTTAAAAACAAAAAAATTCACCGCACTTTTTCCAGTGAATAAATTTAGGCTCTAGTGTTCACTATAACCGTCAAAATAATACATTCTCACCATTGCGGGTGCACAAATCTAAAGAGAACACTGAAATTGGTGAACATTCCAAAACTCATCGTTGCGGAATCTGCTCCCTGGTTACTTTTTCCCGTTTCTCAGATTTTCTTCTTCAGCGATTTTTTTTTCGTTTTCGTGACTTTTTTCAAATGCTGATGTTTTTCCGTCTAAGTAATTTTTTCTCTCCGTTTTGCCAACTTTTTCTATTTTGCAATTTTTTTTTCTTTTCGGGCTTTTCGTTTTGGCGATTTATTTTTCCGCTTAAGAGATTTTTTCGTTTGGCGACTTCTTTCAAAATTTTGGGTAAATTTTCCGTTTTAGCGATATTTCTTTCTATTTTGAAGAATTTTTTCTTGTTTTTGGTGTTTCTTTCGTTGTGGCTATTTTTAGCGGAAAGCTTCAGAAAAATAAACTTGGTAGATCAGTTTAATATAGAGCCCCGTCAGATGTGTAAGGTCTTAAAAAAGAACAAAAAAATGAGGAAACAAGTGGAAAAACAGGTTTTTGGCTATATCTCGGTAATTGATAAAACGATTCCGCTGATTTTCAATAGCATAATTCTTTGGACATATTACAGCAGATTGATGCATAATTTAAGAGCGTATGCTATCTATGGCCTTCATGAAATGCATTTCAATATCGTCCAGATGGTCATCATTATTTCGTTTTTGCTATTTATAAGGACTCTAAATATATGTATATACTTTATAGAATCGCAAACGAATATAGTACAAATTACAAACGAATAAAAGTCTATATATACCCTTTTCATTTTTGATGAAGGAGACAAGAACTTAAATCCAGAAATAGTGGTTTTTCTGTGTGTTACTAAATGAGCCGTGCGAGAGCCATCCCTGATTAAAATAAGGAGCTGAAATTCACAGTGTCATATATCCAATTCTGAATATGTACATATTCATATATGTATGTATCTCCGTTTTGATGCGATAATTTCCTTTTAAAAGAGTTAATTTCACCATTACTCTTTTCCTTGTTTGTACTCTCTAATTTTTTATTTTTAAGAGAATGCAGTTGTGTGTTTATTTTCCGACTTCTTCATTCTTTTCAAGGTAGTTTGAACAGGTACCACTACAAGAACAGCTGTTTTAGTAAATTTGAGAATGTGTGCGTCACACAGCAATAGATTTTGACACATGTCTGGGAGTTTTCTATCAACAACGGGCATGGGTTAGTGAATTTGAGAGAGCTTATGAATGTGTGCGACTCACCGTTAATGGATTTGACATATTTCTGGGGTATTTCTACCAACAAAATACATGTGTTTTGTGGTGTTGTATTTGCCTTAGTATGGTGGTACCTGTAATGAATATGCCTTGATTCTTTTGTTAGTTATATTCAATTTTCCTACCAAGTTTAGTGGTTAGATAAGCAACTTGAGATATCTTTTGTCCCTCTGGAGTTGTTTGGTTGTTAAGTTGCGGCCTGACTGACTAACGTTTATGTCTCTGCAGCTTTGTGTGTGCGTGTGTTTGTGCTTTTTTCATGGTGTTGTATGTCAAATGGTAGTAAATTTTGTTCATACTTATACCGATTTTTTTTTATATTCAATTGCTAATTGAGTGATAAATTGTTTGGTTAAGTCATCTTTAGTTGTAGCAGAAGAAGGCAAACAATTTTTTAGCGATGGTGTTTTCTTCACTTCATACATGTTGGTTCGGATACAAGAAGTATCTTTTGGATACCATACCATCATCATATATATTATTATTGTTTTTGTTCTCCACTTCAGCCTGTAGCTTCTGGCATGTTTGATTCCTTCTTTGTTCGCTCGCTCTCTGTTGTTTAATGTTGGCTTAAAATTTAATGTTGGCTATTGATACATTTTTTTTTTTTGGTTTTGTTATAATCAGTGAATAGTGAGGAGAGTATATTGTAGAGTGGCAATAATGTTTTTAGGCAATGTTTACAAGTGGTATTAACTGATATGCTTGTTACTTTTGTTGCTGTTGTTAAACTATTATTTATGCTCTTTTGGTTTTTGTTGGATTAATATGTTAAATGCCTTGTTTATATTATACATACATACATATAATTTTTGTATATCATATGCATATTTTGGTTTTCTTTTCTGCAAAGCCAGAAAGCAGCAAGTAAATAAACATGTAACTGAATATTGTATGTTGATTTTCCATTTAATTGTAGTTGTTATTTTGTAAATGAAGGTATTTTTACATGCATGTTGTGTTTGTGTGATTATTACTATTATTAAATATATTTACACTGGGGGTGTTTGTTGTTGAAATTTTCAACGTTTTAATGTGGTTAATTTAATATTAATGCATGAATAATAAAAAGGGATTATTGTAGTTGATCTTTATTATTATAGACATGCCTGTAACAAAATATGTACATATGTATGTAGGCATATTGCACATTTAAATTAAGTGCTAATTGATAAATGACTTTACAATTTATTTGGAATTTTGCAATTTTAGGTGTATACCAGTACACACAGAAAAAAATAAGCTTCATATTTGTTTCATGTTGATTCTACATGATCTTCAAAAACCACTTTTCCGTTCGAAATAATTATATTTTATGTTGATTTAATATTCCAGTACAGTTAAATCAGCGCACTAATATTTTATTAATTATTTTACTTACGTGATGTATGTATGTATATATGAGATGGGTTTTTAAATCCTTTTTTAAAATCATGTTGAATCAACATGAAATACATATGAAGCAAAATCTAAATTTTTTTGTGTATATCTAAAGTATATTTGAAGCTGATGGATTTAACTTTACTGGAATATGAAATCAACATAAAATATAATTTTTTCGAACGGAAAAATGTTTTTTGAAGATCATGTAGAATCAACATGAAACATATATGAAGCTTATTTTTTCTGTGTGTATTGAAAGTATTAAAAGTAGGAATTTAACGATACAAATTTTGCCGATCCGATACCGATACCGATACATACTTAAAAATAAATATCGACGATACCGATACGAATATTGAAATTAGGGATGCAACGAATGCCGATACCGATACCGATACCGATATATCGGCGATACTTCAGATTTTCCGATACATCGGTATCGGCGATATTTTACTGTCGATACGACGATACTTAAAAAATTTTTTTCAGAGTTTTTTTTAACAAATAATTTATTTTTGTTCAATTTTAACATGAATTAAATTCACTTCGTTATTTTTTTAATCTTATTAATATCAATTTTAAAAATTAATAATATTTTATGCTGTTATTTTGTAAAAAAATTATTTAATTTTTGTTAATTTTACCATGAATTCAAATTCAAGTCGTTGTTTTTTAAATCTTATTCCAGCAAAAAAAGACATTCCAAAGAAGTCATGAAAATGTAGAATTCGCGATCCGGAAGTATTGCAAAATTTGGATAATTTCTAATTAGTTTTACATATCCTTGCCATTGCATGAAATTCTGTTTTTCGATTACCAATCACCGAATTGGAAGCGATGCTAGGACAAATTTCTTTTTCGGTGTTCTATAATGGTTTTTCCTCAAGGAAAAAGGATAAAAAATTACCCATTTTCACAATTTTTTTATGCGAATTTAAACTCAAAACTTTATTTTCATGTAAATTTAAGTGAATAAATATAAAGTTTTAGAAGACTTTTAATAATTAAGCTATTAAGTTATTTAGAAGAATATTAGTTAATTGTTCTTTAAAAAATCGATTTTTTAAAAAGCATGGCGAGTATTTTTTAAAATTACAAAGGAATTAAAAATTTTTTCTTGCTTTTCTACTAATTATCTGCATATTTTATTTTTAATATAGATTTTTTTGAAGCAAAAAAAATGTAGCTCCTTAAAAATTACTTCCAGTTTCTTATATTCTATTTTATTATATTCAATTTTAAATATTCTCTCTTACAATGTAATTTTGTATAATAAAAAAATTGCACTTGATTTTTCTTGATCTAAACTTGAACTCAATTTCAATATTCGTATCGGAATCGGTATCGGCGATATTTATTTTTGAATATCGGTATCGGTATCGGATCGGCAAAACGGCGTATCGTTACATCCCTAATTGAAATTGAGTTCAAGTTTAGATTAACAAAACTCAAGAAGGGCAATTTTTTATTATACAAAATTACAGTGTAAGTGATTTAGTATTCAACAGAACACTGAAGATGGCACATAGCCGAAACCGGTCTGTTTACCAAATTTGACGTGGGATGACGGAAAATCGTTCCAAATTCAAAAAAACCCCGTCGGAAGAAAAACACAACACTGTAACAAATTATTAATATTTAAAATTGATATTAACCCAGTATAAAAAATTGCAAATAATTTTTAATAAGTTAGAAAAATTTTAATTTCAATTGGTCATTTCCGGTTTTGATCATGAAAAAAAAAATTTTAATTAAATATTTTTTTTAAAGATCGAACGATTTCTTATATGAATCACATATTTAAATTATTTTGTTTTATTTTTTTTTTCGTTCGAAACAATAATTAAAAAAACTTTTTAAAACGGCAACACTTTCGCACCCCATAACTCGATAAATAAACATCACAAAAAAAAAACAAACAAATTTGATAATGAAAAAAAATTTTAATCAAATTTTTTTTAAAGATCAAACGATTTCTTGTATGAATCACTTATTTAAATTCTTTTGTTTTATTATTTTTTTATACGAAACAATAATTAAAAACACTTTTTAAAACGGCAACACTTTCGCACCCCATAACTCGACAAATAAACATCACAAAAAAAATACAAATGTGCACACACATTTATATACATACTAGAGCTATAGTTATTCCAAAAATCAAGGAATTTATGAAACAAAAAATTTTGGGTTGACCGCTTCAAAAAGAATGCCCCATATTATAAATGTAAAAATAGAGTTTTGAGTAAATGATCTTAAAAATTTGGAAATATTGTGAAAGAAGAAGTTAGAGGCTGGGAAAAAATCTCTTTACGTAATTTTGGAGGTGAATATAGGGAAAATTGCTCTTGTCAAGCGTGGGGAACATGCCTGAGCAGTGATACCAACCATAATCTCAAAAAACGGTAAATTTGTCACAAACAACTATTTTAGGCTCTACTGAAAACTCGTACTGGTACGATAGTCTCTTCTCGTCACGATCATCACATTTTTTACAACAAAAGTACCCTGAAAATCAGAAAAAGCTGTCCACAAAAACGTGTCACTTTATAAGACTATTATTTCACTCAGAGACAGATGGGCTCGTCTCTCGATCCTATTTATGAGGAAATCAAAGTGATTCTTGACTTAGGTTCTTTTAGGGAGAGGGCGTTAAGGAGTTGTTACGGTGGTGATAATTTATATTAAAAATCTGTTAAGGAGCGTTACAAAAGGGGAGAAAGAGCTTAAAACTGCAAAAATGTCGTAACATAATATCAAGACTTAACCGCACAGATAATACAGATTCGTTGATACAACCGAATGTGGTGCCATTTGAATTTTGGCAGTTACACCAACTATTATTCTTATTGAAAAATAAGCTATTTTACAATCATAAATAATTGCTAATGCGAACCGCTTAATCGGTTAGATGTATCAATGATAATCAAATACTAGTTAGTTGCAACAACCGATAAAAAGTTATGTAAATTTAGAAAGACACATTTTTTAGTTCCTAATACCAATAATTGGTACACAACTTTAATTCATAACAGTTCATTCGGTTGTGCTCATCATATTCGTTACTACAATCGGTTGATCTAATCAATTTAAGAATTGTCAGAATCATATATTTACTATAATTATGCATTTATGGCAATGAACATGGATGGTTTTTTTTTGTTTTTTTTCGGATTCATAGAAAATTTATAGCGTGAGTTGAAATATAGTCTATTCAACTAATATTTTATCGCTCTAACCATTTGCAACCCATGTTTTTTCTGAGTGCGCTTAAGTCGTTTTAAAATCTTTTGGGGAGAGCAGTTTAAAGTATCAACAACTCGCTCCCAGTCGGTCATTGGTTTATTTTTCTTTAACATTTACAAATAAATTTACTTTATTTGCTGTGATTAGCTTATCTATATGGCGGAATTCCGTTGGGTGCTAATGGCAATTCGTCAGTACATCTTGAAAAATCAGCCTAACATTAGTTGTTCTCTAATGGAGGTTAAGCCAATGTAACCATGCCTGAAAATTTTTCAAAACTCGTATGCTTATATTCAGACTCTCAAACAAGAAATGAGATTGGCAATACAATTTTGTCCTCCATCGGAGAACAACAAATGTTGAGCTGATATTTTTTAAAGATCTACTGACGAGCGGTCAACGCTTTGTGACCACAGATATATGAACAGGCCTTTATTCATGAACCGTCTTCACATACTGATTTTACCTTTTAAGGCCCTACCGCTTCAAAAAGTACTTCTCCAAAAACTATCCTTTGCACAAATTACCAAAAATTACCTTTTTCAATTGAGCCCTTTCTAAAAATTTTAGTTTTGTTTAAAAAGTACCTATTTTTTAAAAAAGTACCTTTTTGAAAAAATAATATTTTTTTGTTGAGAAAAGTACCTTTTTTTAATGAATATTGTTTAAAGTACCTTTTAGAGAACTTTTTTTTTTTGTTTAAAGTACCTTTAACAAAAAGTATTTTTTTAAAGAAAGAATAACATGTAATTTTGAAAAATTACCTCTTAAGCCTTTTCTTATCTTTTTCAGAAACACCCAGAGTCTTGGTAGGAATCGTACCTACAACCTCCCGGTTAATAGTCTAAAGGCTCAGTTAGCCGACCGTAACGTTGATGTAGTTGGATGTTCTGATCGTTTCTGTCACATTGAAAACTTATGAGAGAGTAACGATCAGCACGTGCAACTACATCAACGTTACGGTCGGCTAACTGAGCCTTAACACACTATCCACTACACTACGGGGATACCCAAGTGTAGTAGCTAAAAGTTGCCTTAAAAAGCTTCCTTATTTGAAAGTTTTTCAAAAAGTTCTTTTTCCATTTTGATACTAAAGGCTATTTCAGACTATAATATAAGTATTAATACTTTTGACGTAAATACAACCCTGACATAATATTGTTATTGTTTTTTGAAAATTTTCAAACAACAATTAGATCAGGGAAGCATTTTCTTCAAAAGTTGTAATACTTGAATTATAGTGTGAAGCGGCCTTAAGCCAACATCTGACAGTGCAATGCAGCCAACAACATTTTAAAATGTTTCAGTGATCAGAGTGATTCTTCAAAATCGACTTTGATTTAATTTTTATTTATTTTTACTCACAAAAATAAATATTAGAGATAAAGTTTTATTTTCTCTTAATAATTGACTCTTTAAAATCTCTGTTCATTTTAAAAATTATTGCTTTAACACTTGACGAAGTAATCAGGTTTATCTAACCAAATAAAACTGTTATACGCAATTTAATTGCTGACCCTTTAATAACAATATTCCATATTAATTGATTTAAATTAACGACAACAAAAAAGCTAAACAAAAACAAACTTAGCTAATACTAATCATATTAATTTTCAAAACATTTTAAAGTATCCACACAGAAAGAATGAAAGGAAAAATAGGAGGGCAATTAAAGAAGTGGTTTGAAATATTTAATATACTTGTTTATGCATATATATATATATATATATATATATATATATATATATATATATATATATATATATATATATATATATATATATATATATATATATATATATATATATATATATATATATATATATATATATATATATATATATATATATATATATATATATATATATACAGCTTTTAATGGAACAAACATGATGCAGTTGTAAAATTTTAGAAGCAGACTTAATAAGATGTTTTGTAATAACTACCCAGGCAGAAAAAGACAATCAGCACGACGTTGGTACGATGGTCTGAGGGTACATCTAACATTGGTACAACACCTTGTTTAACAAAATTTTAATGTACTGATAACACTAAATTGTTAACGCCGAATGACCGTCCTCCGACTCTTGTTTTCAATGTTGCCACAACACTGTAATCTTGAATTTACAATGTACTCACAATGTTGTAAATACAAATTTACAGCATTTACTAAAAAAAGATATTGCTATTTTTTATACACAATTTTTTATATTTGAGTTTTATAATTGATTTTATTTTATTTATATTGTCCGACTTAAATGACTATGGATTTGAACCTGTACACTACAAGTTCACAAGCAAATGCCTTTACCACTAAGCCACAAAACCGCATAAAATATCAACAGCAGAATATGATATTTCGACAGCTAAGTCATAATTTTGAATTTGCAATGTTGTGACGGTATTGGATTACTATGAACGCAGTATTAGGATATTAAAGTCATATATTTTTATGTATACTGTACTGTGGTGTCACAAAACTTTTGGAAGAGTCGTAATTTTGTATTGCAGTGTTGTGGTGGTACATATATTTTGCATAAAGTCGTAATACTGTCGCAATACTGTTCGCAAATACTGTTTATAATCTCTTCATACAAAATAAAGTATCCGTAATGCATCCATCCTGTTGATTTTCCACATTAAGAAAGTATGAATTTTTCCAAAAACGAGATTAAATATATAACAGGTGTAGAGAATTTGCATTCGCTTCTGTTATTTCACACATAAAATTTTTTTAATATATTAGAAATTATATATTTTTTTCAAATGGCTGTTGTCCGCAGTCTTGTGTATTGAGCGTTACGCATTCTTAGTATGCTTCACTACTCAGTTTGATTATTGAAATTGTATTAACAGCATACACTAAAATAACAGCGTTGGCTTGCACTTCTAAATATTTAAAAGTTTTGTGAACTTTGTTAAATAGTATTCTATTGCAAAACGTTTGTTTCATTAATCAATCGTGGCTTGTATCCAAAAAAATGTATTGAATGCTATCCATATTTTTTAATTTAATTAAAATTTTTTAGTGAATACCTAAGCCGTTTATGTTAAAAAACATCGAAGATTATACACCTGAATTGTTTTAAATTCAAAATATAGTGTGCGCCCTGAAAACAAATTTTGTTCGTTTAAAAATGTATTGAGCGTTACGTAGCAATATTCCTAGAAAGAATTTATCTATAAATTTTAGGACGGCAAAAAAAGTTAACTGCAGCGGAAATTTCTGATTTGCTTTGAAAAAGATTTGATTTGAAAAAGATTTGCTTCTACCGCACTGTGGGTTGTTATATTTTCGAAGAACGTATTAGGTAGGTCGTATTTTGCTACGAATAATTATTTGCAATTGGCATAATTTTGACATTGTGGATCGATTTTATCAAAGTTAGTCTTATCTGAAAGAAGAGTTAGCCTACTGTTTGCTCATGGATAAATGTTTGTAAGGAATTATTTGAAAAGATACAATTTTTTTATTTTTCCATATGAACAGAAGTAAAAATTTAAAAAGTGGTCATAAATTTTAATTTCGTCCTGCAGTTATTATAGTTTGTTTTTAGACAGCAGATGTATAGTGCTGTCAAATCCTATACTCATTTTTTGTGGTTTATTTATTTATTATTTTTTTTAATCGTTCCATAACAACCGCGAAAGCAAATGTAACGCTCACTACACAAAATGTTAATAAATAGAAAAATATAATTTTATTTCAGGATCCCTGAATTGAGGTGAAAACTATTATAAGAGTCCTACCTGTTCATATTTCTATTAGTTCCATGAGTAAAAAAAAAAAAACACAAAAAGTACGCATATACATACTTATATACGTGCATACAAACATATCGACCCCTTAGCGCCAAATGATCGTAAGCGACAACAACTAAATTTTTCAGGAGAAGGGTCTCTTATTATATTTAAAAATGATTTATATTCGTAAACTGTCGCTTACGATCAAAAGTTATCATAACAAATTTGACATTTTAATGATTTTAAACTATGAGAAGGCTCATAAAATTTTGATTTCAATAAAAAAATTAGTTTCTTAAAAAATGTCGCTTACGCTCATTTGGCGCTAAGGGGTCGATATGTATAAATATGCAGCTTTCTTGATTTTTGAGAATTTGTTCGTTTAATCGAGCAAGGACACTTTTGCTCTCACATATCATTTTTATTACAAATGCTACAATACTACTAAAACTCTGAGGTATGCCTTTAATCTAAAAAGTTATTATGACCTTTTTGGTTCCAAATCTTTCAAGGATTATGAAAATTTAAAAAATCATATTACCGATAAACTTTCCATGTGCTACTTAAGCCCATTTTACAAACATGAAGTTGACGTAACCTTTTTCTAACTTAAGTTGCATTATATCACACTTACAAAAATCATCTAAAAATTTTAAGGATGTGCAGCTCACAAGGAGCAGATTTATCCAGAATCAATTATGAAAATTAACTATTTTACACTTTGCAGAAGCTTTCAAAGTCTTGAAGCTTCAAAGGATAAATTATGAAACTTAACTATTTTACACTTTTTAGAAGTTTTCAAAGGCTTGAAACTTCACAGAAACAGCTCCAAATCCTTCAAGGATGATGAAAACACAATTTTTTAAGATAGCCGGCTTATCTCCATTATTCGAAAGTGAATATGAGAGAAATTTTCATCTCTTTATATAAAATTAACTTTCATTAGGGTAGGTCGATTTTCTTACAACAAAAAGGGGGGAATAAAATTCTATGAAAAATTTCTGCAATTTTGTCCTAGAAACAATGGATCTGAAATGGAGGTCGGGCTTGGGAAAATTCGCAAATATGTTTTATGACGCCTGTATTATAGAAAAAATTACAAAATGTGCGGCTGCACTCTTTCAAAAGACATTAACGGCCTTTTTTTCACAATGTACGATTAAGAGTTAACATGGACTTTAACGGAAACTTCGCCATACAAAACTTGCCGTTAAAGACCACGTTAACTCTTAATCATACATTGTAAAAAGGGCCGTAAGTCAGTAATTTTTCGTAAAATTTTAGTTACGCAATACTGAAGAGCCAATTTTTATTATTTTCGTAGGGGTCTAGCCTTGTCACTGATTGCTTTTACACTTGCAACATACATATTTTGAAATATCCGAAAGCTCGAAATCAAAAGTAGAGCCATGGTTTCTAGGTCAAAGTTACTTAGAATTCCTCGTAGAATAAATTCCCACCCCAAGATTTTTTTATTTTTTGCATCCATACTAGGGATGGCAACGATACGGTTTTTTGCCGATACAATGCCGATGCTGATACGATACTCAAAAAGAAATATTGAAATTGAGATCAAGTTTAAATTAACTAAAATCAAGTAGGGTATTTTTTTTACTATACAAAATTACAGTGTAAGAGTGTATTAATATGTATTTAAAATTGATATTAGCCCAGTATAAAAAATTGGAAGTAATTTTTAAGCATCTACATTTCCATTGCTTCCACAGAATCTATACTAAAAAGATGCAGATAATTAGTAGAAAAGCAAGTAAAATTTTATTTAAGTCATATAAAAATTTGTAATTTCTTTATAATTTTAAAAAACACTTGCCATACTTTTTTAAAAAATCGATTTTTTTAAGGACATTTTTATCAACTAATATTCTTCTCAATAACTTAATAGTTTAATTGTTAAATTAAGCTATTAAGTTATTTAGAAGAAAAAAAAGCTTATATTTATTCACTTAAGCTTATATGAAAACACAGTTTTGCGTTTAAATTCCCATAAAAAGAAACAAGTTGCGAAAATGGGTAGTTTTTCATTATTTATCCTTGAGGAAAAATCATTATAGAACGCCGAAAAAGAAATTTTTCCTAACATCGCTTGGTGATTGGTAATCGAAAAAGAGAACTTTTTGCAATGACAAGCATTAGTGAAGCTAAATCGAAATGATCCAAATTTGCACGATTTCCGGGTCGCATATTCTACACTTTCATAACTTCTTCCTTTTTTGCAGGGAATAAGAACAACGAATTGAATTTAAATTCATGGTAAAATTAACAAAAAAATAAATAAATAATTTCTTACAAAATAACAGCTTAAAATATTATTAATATTTAAAATTGATATTAATAAGATTTAAAAAACAACGAATTGAATTTCATGCATGTTAGAACTAACAATAAATAAATTATTTGTTAAAAAAAACTGAAAAAATCTAAAAAGTAAAATATCGCTGATACCGATGTATCGGAAAATCTGAAGTATCGCCGATATATCACTTTCGGTTACATCCCTAATCCATACACCTTCTGGATCTAAGGATACGACTATTTTGAACCGATTTCCCTTATTAAAAAATAAACTTTTCATGCAGCCCTCGAATAACAAAAACCAACAAATAAATGGCTGTGATGGCGACTGTGAAATGATTTAAATACATATAAATACCAACAAAAACAACAAAACTCACAGGCAACCAAAAGTATTGACATATGTTCGCATAATTACGAATATACACGAGAATCAGGGCTGCCACTTTGGTCTGAACAGACCAAAACTAGTAGAGTTATTCTATTTTTAGATAAATTGGTAGTTTGTTCGGTTTGTTGCGCTTTTTTGCGTTTCTTTTTTGTACAAAAAAATTTTTTTTAATATTATAACTCGAATTTGATTATTTTCAGTAAAAACTCTTAGCAAAAATAATAAACTACAAATAACACACACAAATATGTTAAAATCCTGGTTTTAAGTATTCTTTGAGCGCCTATAGAAACCGATTTTATTCAGAACCTCATATAGGTATATCTCAACATTATTTAAGTTTAGAATATTACGTCGCAATTCTATATGGGAATTTCCACAAAAACTTAACTTTTTGTTACGTAACGTCCTAAAGAAATTAAGCTTGTATTTCAGAACCATGTAATCCGACTTTTCCTTCTCTTTTACTTAATGTACAGCATCTTACGTTCTAAAGAAATACAAAAATATCTAAAGCAGTAAAGAAAACTTAAGTAAAATCAAGCTTAACTGCTTTGTGACGTACATGACAGAAAGCGGACTTTTTTCCGGAAATACCCATATATGGGTGCATATATGGGCATCTCCACAGGAAAGTCCACTTTCTGTCACGTTCGACACCAAGAAAGTAAGCTTGTTTTTCAGAACCATGTGGTTCAATTTTTCCTAAAATTTTACTAACTGTAAAGCTACTTATGGACTACACAAACATGCGAAGAAGTATAAAAAAACTAACGTTGCTTTGAAAAAATCAACATATGTAATTGCTTGGGGTCGAACGTGACGGAAAGTAGACTTTCCTGTGGAAATACCCATTTACAAAATTCAAAATCTAAAAAATTTTAATTCTCCAGACCATAGAACACTCTTATGAGCAGCTGTGCTTGAAAAATATTTAGACGATTTTTGAAAATAATGCTCACGATTTTTGGAAAACCATAATGACGTCTTTCGCCTGAGATTTGATTATTTTTGCAGTACCAAATGTATTTTCTAAACAAATCTTCTTTATAGGTATTAATGCAATATAATAAACGCTAGCAAAATGGTAGATTTTGGTAGTTTTTGGTCGGCTGTGACGGAAGTTTTGGTCGAAAAGTTTTTTCCTTGGCACCCCTGATGAGAATACAATCATGCATACATACTTACAACCATGCTCGAACACTGTGAGTACAAAGTGAACAAAAATTTTTATAAAAAAAACAGAAGAAAAACGAAAAAACCAGCTTAAAATAAATAGTAGTATAGTCTGTCATCGTACAATAACAACAAAAATGTTACAACAGTGTACTACTACTAAATATAACAAAAACAACAAATCCATACATATTTTGTAAGTAGGTATGTACGTGTGCTTGTGTATAACGCGCAGAGTTGTTGTCGTTGTTGCTGTTGTATTACGATTATGTACATTGAATTAAGTGTATAAGTTGCGTCGCCCAAAAGACTACCAACGACCGACCCCGAGACCAAATACAAAATAAATCAGCAGGAACAACAACAACACAACGGTGATACGACGCAAACACACACTTACTCACTCGCACACACAAAATTGAACCAGCAACACTCTCATGTACAATAAAAAAACAATTTTAAATATTAAAAAGAAAAATAAATAAAAATATGTAAAGCAACAGCCAAGCAGCAGCATTATAAAACAAAGAAGATGAAAAAATTAAACAATAATGATATCTGAACTGAGAACAACAACAGCAACAGCATAGGCATAAACACACACACTCGAAAGAATATGAAAAAAATAAATATTGAAAAAATTTCATACTTTAACTTTGAGGTAGCCTTATAAAAACAAGAAACACAACTAAAACAAATAATAAAGATACACCAGCAACAAACAAACAAACAGACCCACCAACCAGCCAACCCATCAACCAACTATCAAACAAATGTACCAACAACTGGAATTCTCATGCAACTTCTTAAATTTAATCAATTTCGAGTGAATACCAGGGTTGTAAGGTATGGCGATTTATCGCCAAACGTGGCGATTTTTCAACTTGTTTGGCGTAAAAATTTGAGAATTGGCTACATGGCAATTTTTCTGGCGATAAATAAATTTGTTAGAGATTTTTATTGCTATTTTTTAACAAAATTGAAGTTAAAATTTTTATAATTCAGGAAAATTACTCTGTTTTTTTTTCAAAAACTAATTCCACCAAACCTTGTCTGCAAGAAATTAAAACAATGTGATTTTGGTGGTTTTTCTTATATTAATTTAGTCATTAATGGGTTTTGAATTTGGATGAGAAAACTTTACAAGAAAAATTTTTTGGCGATTTTATTTCTACTTTTGGCGATTTTCTTCTAAATTTTTATAGAATCATTTTATAAAAATTTGTGTTATAAAAACAAATTTATTATCAAATATATATTGAGAAAAACTATATAAAATTGATTTTGGCGATTTTGAAAACCAATTTGGCGGAATTGTTCGGAAAAATCTGACGAAAACAAATAAATTCGATTCTCTTTTTTAAAGTACATGCAACAACAACTTGTCTGCATGTTTGTCATACCAAAGTTGAAATTCAGAAGAAGACAACAACAAAAAATAGAAACTGTCAAAGATTTACATCAGATATGGGTAAATTGTGTTTGGTTGTATGTCAAAATTATATAGATTGTATTACACACTAACTGCTGCTCTAAAATCAATAACAATGGGAACGCACAGTGTGATTAGAAAGGAAATAGTTTCAGGATAAAATAAAACGTAGTTGGGTATTACAGACACATAATATATTGTGTAAGGTAATTTAAAATACATATGTACGTACAAATTTTTTGGCACAATGACCTCTCATAGAGACCTAAAAAAGAGTTGTTTAATTTAAAAGAACTCTACTGACTTTCCAAGGACATAACAATAATGGCGATTTCTTAAAAAATTTGTTCTTATCAGCTGGCAGCGGCACTGGTGAGCAACGCATTGAAGGCAGGTGCAAGCAAGATTTTTACCTGCTTGAATCACTGTCTAAACAAGTCTGGGTATGTGCACTCTCTGTTATGAAATAAACCTAACCTACGGTTAGATAGCATACGCATACCCATGATTAAGAGGGTGCATATATGCGCTCTTTATAACAACCGGCCACCTGTGAATATAGAGCTCTGAGCAGGAGGAACAACTTTCTTTGATATAAAAGACTGGAAGAAAGCAAAGGAGAAAAGCTTCTCTGCGAGTGCCCGGCTTTACAATCTGCGAGAAACAAATGTTTGTACAAACATATGTATACTGGACGACTTATCGGAGTTATCAAAGTCTGGGCGACCTCATCAGATACCTTAATCCAGCGGGGTGGTGGTAGCACCGTTGCGCGTGCAGTGTTTTTGTCCAAACGGAATCACTTAGTTCTACTGGAATGCTTGCGTGTAGCAGGCAGCAACGTAAACCAATTCCGAGTAGATGCGATTCACGCAAAAATCTGAAACGAAACAGATATTAAGTAATAGGGCGAGGTAAGCTAAGCTTACCTAAAATTTAACAAGAGCCAATTACTGTAGGCAATCTCAAATTTTACTCAGGGAGTCCACCGAAGTTTAACTAAAAAGATTCATGGAGAGTACTCTAAGAGAGTATTTATAGAGAAAATACCCGTAGAGTACTCATAGAGAGAGTAGTCATAGAGAGTACTCATAGGGAGTACCCATAGATAGTACTCTAAGCATAGTAACATTTTTTGTTGCAGGGACCTGAAAATATAACCATCATTCGACTAGAATGTGCTGCCACGGCATATAATGTCATCATGAACTGCGATGTCTCGAAAGAGGGGACGATGCTAATTTCTGTGATTCTATCTGGAAAATCTATTCGGAGTCCATGGATCTGAGGAATGTGAGGATGTGAGACGAAGGATAAGCCTGTGTAAGAATCGCACTTGACTGGATGGAACACAATGGGCTGGAGAATTTGGTCTCTATGCTGATTCCATTCAGCAATGGGTCCCGCGACAACGGCTCGGTATTGATACGTATCGCATTTAAGCTTTAAGTCTGGCCAAAGTTCGGCTATGCAAATAATCTTTACTGTGCAATACTATTTTCACGGATTTTATTTCCATTTTGTGATAGACATTGTTTCCTTTTCAAAATGGAAATAATGTCCATGGACGTCATTTCCTTTTCAGTCTGCATATTATTTCCATGCCCGTTATTGCATTCATTCATTCTTCTTTTATCGTTCGATCAAAAAATGCTTTTCAAAAAGCTAATAATTTTAAATTAATAAGAATACACGCTATTAGCTCACAACAAATTATTCCTTCTACCTGTTAACACCTGCTTTAAACACTTGATACTTCATAATTAATGCCTTAAATCAACCTTTTAGCCTGATCCCACAGTACTTATGCACACAGAGCAAAATGAAATATTTTAATTAGTTTATTTTTTTTTCTTCGTTTCTTTGGCATTGTTTTGTTAATGTTGCGCTATTCTATTTGATACAACTTATCTGCTAAATGTGATATCAAACAGGTCACAACATGCAACATGTTTTTGGAAGTTTAATTAAATTTTCTTTAAAATTTCAGCACACCAGACAATATAGTGTGACAGTACAGACCAAACAAGTTTGATGGCATGAGGATGATGATGATGAAAGAAAAAAATATTATAAAAAGGTAGTAAAGAAAGTGTATCTCTATCTGGCTTATTGTTCGCATTCATTTTTAAATGTGTTAAAGCAGCAGCAGCAACACAAGATACATATTTGGACCGGGTGTGAAGAGAAGCCATGAAGTATGAAACGTTTAATACGAACATTTTGGTAATAAATGTTGTAAACTTCCCTGCTTGCTTGCCCAACCGTCTGTGAGACCATTTTATACGACCAAACGACCAGGTTTTTTTTCTCTATGCACAATCTGTATAACGAAGTTTTTTTTTCTTTTCATTTTGGTTTTACTTGTTTGCTTTTTCTTTCGTGTGTGTGGTTGGGTGTATCTGTGAGTTTGTGTATCTGTGAGTAAATTTGTTTTTTTTTTTCTTTCGTTTCGACTTTTTTCATTTTATTATTGTTCATAATGTCGATGTCGTTTCATACGTTTTGTTGTCTTCATAATCGCCATTGTCGTCAGTCAGTGAGTTTTGTGCGGTGTCGTGACTCTGGCGGTTGTTTAGTTCCTTTCTGGCTGCTGTCAAATGTCGTCATGTTTTGATAATTTAACGCGTGACACGGTTAAAATCTTAATAAACAAGAAAATTAAGTCAAATGAAAAATAAATATTTTTTAAACAGAAAAGTTTGTTAATTGAAAAAACCAAAACAGAATTATAAAAATAATATTTTGAAACAGAAAAAAAGAAAATATAAATTCTGAAATTTTTTATGTGAAAAAAACCGGTTAATTTAGATAACAAGTGAAGTGTAGCAAGTGAAATTTTTTTGTTTACCAAGTTTTTTAGTTTAAAACAGAAAAATACAAACCAATTAAAAAGCATTTAACTGCTTGGCCAATAGTTAAATAATTTTGAAAAAAAGGCCTGAAAAATAGTAAAAAATACAAACATTATAAATATTTTATAAACAACAAAAAAGAAAAGTTTCAAATGTGAAAACTTAAACAAAAACAACAAACAAAATTTGTTGTATTTCTCTGGGGAGAAATTTTCTTTTGTATTTCAAAACAGTATTTAAACACATAAATAAAAGAAAGAATTCCAAAAAAAGAAATTTAACATAAAATTAAACCCAAAAATTAATTTTTAATAACAAAAAAGTTCCTGTTGATTTTCAAGAAAAAAAAAAACAAAACATTTTCAAATACCAAAACTCTGGATTACATTTCATCGCAAACAGTATTAAATAAATAGAAAAATATAAACAAAAACAAAAACCACATTAAAAGAAATCTTTATCAATTATTGGATTTACAACTTGAATATTATTCAACAAATACCAACATTTACAAATTATGGATTAAAATAACTGTTGCTGTCTTACAGTAATTAATCAATCTAAAACATCTTGTCTTTGTTTTTGGATTATTGTGTGGAGAATTTTTTTTCGTACTTAATGTGGCTGAAAAAAAAATCTCAAAAGTTTTAACTGAACCACAGGATTTTCAAGACATGCAATTAATTGTTGACAAAATTCCCATGTTTTCGAAACAAACAACAAAACGTAATTCCAAAAAGTAAGTTTTCGAAAAAGTTTTTTTTGAAAGAAAAACAGGTGTTTTCCAAAAGTGTTTAAAAGCAAAATAAATTAACGAAATGTGTTTCTGTGTTTTCATTTATTTTCATTGTGAAAGAGAGATTAGTTTAAACATGATGAATTGAATTAAAAGCGAGTTATTAGTAATTAATTATAAGAAAAACAAGGTGTAAACAAATTGAAATAAATTAAAAAGAAACGAATTTTAATAAACTAATAAATTTTAATAACAAAATAAAAATCACCAATAAAAAATAGTGCAAAATATATCGTAAAAAAATTTTTTGTTTATTTTATTTTAAACAATTTTAATATTTTCAAATTATTCCCTAAAAACTCTTTTCATTTGGAAAATTATTTGCAAAGTTTTCTAAATTTTTTTGCTTTAAATAAAATTTTAAAATTTTTTACGAAAAATTTTTAAAATTTGATGCAAATAATTTTCAAATTTTTTTGGAAAAATTTTCGAAATTTTTTGGAAAAATTTTCGAAATTTTTTGGAAAAATTTTCAAAAATTTTTAGAAAAAATTTTAAAATTTGTTGGAAAAATGTTCAAAATCTTTTGTAAAAATTTTCAAAACTTTTTAATTTACAGAAAAGATGTGTTGTGAAAAAGTGTTAGAAATTTTTTAAAATAATTTTTCAAGATCATATAAAATCTATGTGTGTATGTATGTATGTATTTGAGTTTTGAAAATTATTTTAACTCAAATTAACTTCAATTATCTTCAAACTAACTTAGTTTGCAACTATGTATGTATTTTGATTTGCAACAAAAAAGGTGTATATGAAATTTTGAAAATTGGTTTAGAAAGAAATGTGAATAAATTGAACAGAATGTTTTGTATTTAAATTTTTTTAAATGTTGTTATTTCGAACTTATTTGCTTTCAAATCCAAAGTGATTATATAGGTTCATAACAAAAAAAAATACTTAGGAATGACATTTTCCAAAAAAAATTTTTTATTTTTGGCAAAAATTTTTCAAAATTTTTGTGGGATAAATTTCAAAAAAAATTTTCGACGTTTTAAGGTTCTAGGTAGCTATTTTGACTATTTTGGTGATGATATCCGTATTGCTGTATAACCAATTGTATTGTAATTTTCCTCATTCTGAACCGTTGCATAATTTTTAAAATAAGTTTTAAGCCACTGTTCTGATCGAACCCAAAATCTAGTTAGCTCTTTACCATAAAAACTACTTTCATTGTTGAAAATTTCATTAAAATCGATGGATTCGGTTCGAAAAATATCGCTGTCGAAAGAAGGGTTACTTTGTAATTACTCCAAAATTATTGTCAAATCGATCTTTATTTTATATTCAGTCACTTTTCAGGCCTTCTAAAATAGCGTCAAACTCTGCCAAATCTTATTTGCAAAACTCTATAGATTTTCTAACGGTTTTGGATTTGGAATTTTCTAGCGCCTTAAATTTGAAATTAGCGAAAATTTCCAGCGATAGCCTGCAAGGTCAAACGTATCTTCTTTTTTTTTAGTGATGACAATTTTAAAGATTGGGCTTAAGACCAAAGATTCTTTTTACTCGAATCTTCCAGATTGCAGCTAATTTTAGAAACTTGTGAGTCATGAAATTTGTTTATAACATTAAAAATTTTGAAAATTTTCCAAAACGTTTTGAAAGTTTGTTTGCCCAAAAATGTTGTATTTGTGTTAGCTTCTCCTATTTCACTTGCTAACAATTTCTGAAGACAAATTTTCCAGACTTACTAAAAACTAATTAAAAACAGGTGGATTTTTTTAAAGTGAGAAAAGTGAAAAAATGGTTTAACATTTCTTTAAATAAATTACTTTCTAAGTAAACTGAATAATATAAATACAAATAATTTTGAAAACATTAATAAAAAATTTTAAAAAAGAGAAAAACTTTTAAAAATTACGATATTGAAAAAATATTGAAAACTAAAAAATTTTGGAAGTGTACAAAAATCCCAAAAAGTGAAAATTTTGAAATATCAAAAAAGTTTTGAACCCGTCTCTATAAAAGTACAACAATGACGTTGAAGTTTTTTGTTAAAAATTCTCATTAAAAACATAGATAATCAAAATTTCTTTAAAGTTCTGAAGTGAATGAAATTTATTCTAGATTAAAATTAACAAAGTGGAAAAATTTTTTCAAAACTTTCCATGTGTAAAATGAAAAAAGTGATTTATAAGAGTTATCGATATTACATAAACTAAAGATAGGAACCCACTATCGTCACAATGCACCGATTTTCGTCGGGTCACTGCAGTGCAGCCAAAGGTAATAAAGCAAAATGGCCTTATTTCTCAATTAATTGCGAAATAAGGCCTTATGGCTTTACAACCACTGCATTGTAGTGAAATTACGCCCTTGTTTCTCAATTAGTTAAGAAGTAAAGCTATTTGGCTTTATTATCTATGGCTCTATTGCAGTGAGCCGACGAAAATCGGTGCATTGCGCTGATAGCGGGATCTAGGCTTAAGATAAACAAGTTTACAAGTAAAAAACTAATTAAATAATAAATAAAATTTCAAATTCATTACAAATTTCTTTTCTCTTTGGCAACAAATGTATGATTGATTTTGTGATAAATGTGTTATAAATATCCAAATTTTAAAGAAGTTCCTTTTTAGTGCAATCGCAATAAGAGTGCCTGTTTTTTTTATATGAAAAGTGTGCCAGAAAGGTTTTTCCATTACAAACAAAATAGAAAACCTATTTTGAAAATTATAAAATTTTGCAAGTGAATTTTAAACTC
Source organism: Panzeria rudis (assembly GCA_956483635.1). NCBI lineage: Eukaryota > Metazoa > Arthropoda > Insecta > Diptera > Tachinidae > Panzeria > Panzeria rudis. Next base: position 175,739,229 of record OY101448.1, read on the forward strand.
AACTGTTTTAAAGTGTTATTATGAATTCAAATGTAACAAACAAAATTAATTGATATAAAGCAATTTGTTAGTAAAGCAGTTATTTTTACACTGTATAACAGAAGAAGAAATAAAAAGAGGGACGAAAAAATATACGTGAATCGGAGTTTTTTTTTTGAAAGTTTACATCCAGCCCTTTGCTTTTGCACATACATATAGCCAATATTTTAGAATATTTTATAGCCTGACTTATCGCCAATATTTTAGAATATTTTAGAACTAATTGTGAATGAGTATGAAATGAAACCTTAAAAACATTTTAAGTTTTAACTTATTTCTGGAGTTCAGACTGAATTGTGAGCTTTAAAGTGTTTGAAGACTCACAGTAAAATTATATGGCAAATATTTTTACAGCACTCTTCAGTCCTCTGCATTGATGTTTAAGGGAATTTTTTGCTCCTTTTTCAAAAAAGTTACAAAAAGACGCATACCGCAATAAGTTAGCAGTTTAAAATGTTTCACAAAAATGTTCCATAAGGACTACAAGATTTCCTATGCCGACTTACTATTACAATGTAAAACATTTTAAGTCCTCCCAAAATAAAGTCGTTCAAGCTGATTATTTTTCTGTGGTATCTTTGAAGACTTATAGGAGAATTTTATAATGAATATTTTTGTAAAACATTTTAGCCTGCTAAATCGATGTTTAAAGGGAGCTTTTTGTCCCTATTTTAAGAAAGGCCCAACCCATACAGCGAAGAGTAAGAATATTGTAAGGAAAATGTTGCTGGTGGTATTTTGCATAAAAGTCGTGAACACTTCTTATATCTAAAATTTAAGGACTACAAGATTTGTTATGCCGATTCACTATAATAGAATGCAAAAAGCAGGAGACTCTAACTTCCCTTAAAATCAAGGCCAGGCGTAAACTTTTAAAGCGCCGATATATGTACTTACATATTCTTTTTTTGTCCCTTATAGGAAACTCAATCATTCGAACAAGGGATGGCATATAAGACTTTAAAATTGTACCAATTGCTGTCTAAAATTGTACTTTTTGGGACCAAATTGTCCCAAAACAGATATTTGAAACCAAAAGTCATGTATTAAGTATAGAAAATATTTCACTTTTCTATCCATACATATACAGAGTATATACAGAGTACTATCTGTGGCAAAAAGGAAAGTGCGCTTAAGTCGGATTTAAGAATTCCTAATAGAAAATAGCTCATTAATTTAGACAAACTTACTATTGGAAGGTAGAAGAATAAAGTTCCGAAATATACGCCTTTACTACAATACAATTACATAAATTTAAATATTCCTCCTTTTAAGTCGAACTTTGTTCTCAATATTTCGTAAAATTTAAATTTAATAGATTAAATCTTGCGTACGTACGAGTGGACAAAAAGGACAAATATTTTATAAAAATAAAAGAGCTGCAATAAGGAGATTTTCGAAAAAATGGAAAAATTATGAATTATACTAAATTGGCCAGTGGTGTATCATTGTACTTTTCAAGTTCAATTTGTACCAAAAATGATACAATTGTACCAATTTTGCCATCCCTGATTCGAACCTTGTTATTTTGATAACTTTGAGTGTTTTGTAGTGTTATTGATTGCACTAATGAGAACCTTTTTTAAAATTAAAGCTTAACAATATTGAATATTTGAATTGAGTATGAAGAAACCTATACTTTTTGTTTAAAATTTTCCTCAAATATGGTTAAAAATGTTTGTATTAAAAAAAATTTTCTATAAACAATATTTAAATAAAAAAAAATTTTAAAACTGTTGTAAAAAGAACAAGTGCATAAAATTGTTTTAAAAGAGGATACCTATAAAGCCAAAAAATTAAAGGAAAAAAAACCAAAAGTTTATTTAAAGCCACAACCATAAAAATACCAAATATGTAGAATAAAATAGAAAAACCGAATAAGTACCTAAATATTAAAAACTAGTCAATAATTAAAAACATTTAGTAATAAAAAAAAGTGCAAATAAATCTAATAAAAATCTTAAAAATAACTGAAATAAAAAACTCCTTTGATCTAAATTCCATCATGTTCAAACAAATCAATACAAATGTCTCTTACTCTTACTCTCTCTCTCTCTCAGTCTTTGTCGCTCACGCTCTTTTCTTTTAAATTGTAGAAAATTTTAAGAAACTCTTTTTCGTCGTCAGAGTGTTTTCTCTTCAAAGAATTGAAAGAAAAACTTAAAATCAACTAAAAAACAAAGAAGAACAACAAAAATATATTAGAAAATCAAAACAAACAACTACAACAACAAATCAAATCGCAATTGAATTAATGATAAAAGAAAAAGAAACTAATAAACAACATTAACCAAAACGGCAACAACATACAAGATTGAAAAACTGTTGAAAAATTGAGGTAAAATATCTAATTGTTGTACAAAAATATTTAATTTTCAAAATTATTTGAAATTTTTAGTTATTTTATTGTGTGTGTTTAATTTATTTTGAAAATTTTACATAAACAAACATTAATTAGATATTTTATTTACAATTTCCTTTAATTTTCTATTAATTTTTTGATCAGTTTCAAGTTAAATTTTATACCTACCTATAAAGAAATAAATCATTTTATAAATATTTTCGTTAATTTATATTCTTTACAACACTTAACACCTTTACATTGATATACTTTTTATTATTTATACAAATATAAAATAAAATATTTATATATACATATAACATATATGTATATTAATATATTGCTTAAAATTTATGGCTTTTTAAATGACCGTTAATTGAGTATGAAGTGTTGAGTTTTCTTGTATCCCAGCAAACACGTGCATTTTATTTTAATTAAGTATAATATTAAATCATTGTTGTTCATTTCACCAAACAATTGTTTGTACTCTTTATTTCATTTCTTTTTATACTCTCTATTTAGTCGTTAATGCGAGAGCGACGAGAGTACATGCATAGTAGCTTTGTTGGTATTTTGCCACATACAGTGTGTAAAATAAATGATAATGATGAAAATAAAGTGATTTTTATTAGAACTAAAAATATATTTTTGAAAAAACTAAGGGGATTGGGGCAAAATGTATTGAAAATTTCTCCACTGTACCAAGTAAAGAAATAGTAAATTCAGTGTGAATCGCATTATTATACATTTTTACGACCCATATAATTTCTTGTGATAAAATTGTAATGAAAAGCTTTGCGTTTACTTTATCGTATTACTGTAGTTCACAATTCTCACAGCAATACAGCTGCAAAATATTTTTGACCACCAATGTAGGAGGGCGAGAACCTGTCACTACATAAGTCACGCGACTTGTTCCGAAGATCAAGCGGACAGTTCGAGTTCTGGAACTTTATATGAGAGGACACTTACTTTAATATGACGTTGTCATTGCAGGGGGTCAATTGACATAACGTAAGGATCCCATACATTACACCAGCATGCACGCGCAATCAAGTGCTGGTAACAGTGTTTTGGTCATTTATGGACATTTTGTGTAATTGTACGCTTTGCTGTAGCGATGTCAAACAGAGTTTGATATATTGCTGATGCTACCAATTTGTGGTACCTATTATGTATGGTGAAATAAGCTCAGTTCAGAAAAGTTGTCAAATAGTAAACATCGGGGTAAAACAGATTTACATGAATAAATTGCTAATAAATTATAAAAATAAAACAAAGTAACTATTATGAAGTCTTTCGGAAATGAAACAAATCATTCCTAATAATTTTTTGATAAAAAACCACGCATTTTCCTTAATTTCTATTTTCAAAATAATATAAAAATAAATGTGGTATGCACTAGTTGCAACAACTTATCTGTACAAAACTTTTAAAGAAATGAATATTGCACCAGTACGCTTGTATGGTACATATATGTTTCGAGCACGATTCAACGTAACTTGTTTGTGCCAGTTGGTTGGAAAACTGTATGCGCTGCTTAGGATGCTCAGTGATAGGTTCTGGATCCAAACTTGGGGTGCTAGCAGTGTGATCGGCTCTTTAATACGGAATTGGAAAAAATCTGCTTGTACAATAAAGGGTATGTAATTAGAAATTTTGTTCTAGTCCTTTCACCGTTCACGACTCGGGAACAAATTGTACTACTCCCATTTTCACCAGTCGTAGGATAAGTACGGTAAAGACAATTGATATGAAATTTCTTAAGGTGAAAAAAATCTGGCTTAAGGAAATATTTTAAAAATGCCCTTTCAGTACCCAACTGCGTTAGCGCCTAAAGGAAGGGTTATCTAATATAAAAGTGAATGATAATATATGTTGAGGCCCCCAAAAAGCAATTCTGTTTTGTTGGAGTACATAGCGCACGAAAATACTTACCCAGCAAAAACTACTGCTTCGGCCGAAGCAAGTTTGTAAGCAAGAAAAGCTCCAGGCATGATTTTTGTTCGCAATGTCCCACATTGAAACTCTTGTTGTTGATATAAAACAGCGCTTCTTTCGAAGCATCAAAAATGCTCTAAAATAGGAACCGGCAAAAAATATCACATGGGACTTTTTACTTTTTTACTCTCACAGGTATGTACTCACACGTATTAAATAAAAATAAATAAAATCAATCAGTGTGGCATGAACATTCAAACAACCAGGTTGTGGTGTTATCGCTTGTTTCTTGCTATTGCTTAATGTACACTAAAAAAAATTGTAAAAGCGAGTGTTGCAGAATAAAACCCATACATGCTCTAAAATCATGTCCCTTCGTCTTACTGCGTCATCGAACTGTATCATCGTTAAACTGCAAACGAAACAAATCGTGTTTGAGTATAAATCTCTCTCCTCCGTACAATAAGTAAGAAATGTAGAAGGAGAGCATGTTTGAAATATATTTCTGAGTATTTAAATGTGTTAATGTTTATTAGAAACAATGCGTGCGACAATTCTTTAAGAACATGTTTTGTTGAAACCTACGATGCGAAGTTTATGTTGAATAAATGTAAAAAGCCGACTAACTTCGTAATTAAAACAATATAAACATTGAGAGCTATCTAATTTCTTCAAAACAGCGATTGTGGAAGGCATGATCGTTTTTTACTGCTTCCAGAAACATGATAGTTTTTGCTGGGTATAATTTTTGTATATCATTCATTTAGTAATTTTTTCATTAGCAAATGAAGTGTAAAATAATGTTACATATTCTTAAAATGACAACTTTAAAATATTTCAAGTTTCTTGTTTTAAGGTGGATTTTCAAAAAATTAAAGATATGAGTTTTACCTATTGAACAGAAAATAGTTTTTTAAAAATCGTATGGAAAATGACAGAGTTACGGCCATTTTTTTTTTAATATTTGACTGTTATTTGTTCTTATAAACAAGAAAAACTTTTTAATTTGATAATAATTCAGTACCATTGAAGAAATCTTAATATAAATTCACACATAAAGAGATGAGTTGTTTTTAAAAAGACGTGCAAGCTCCTTAGCCGGAGACGGAGATATTGAGCTTACTCCTAAAGCCGGCCATTCCAGATTTCCGTACACTATTGGCTCCAAAAGAACAGAATTCCTATATGGATACCCCTGTATATTTTTGGTGTAGCACTGTGTTATGTTTTTAAGCATGTTCCATCATTCTAGCGCCTGAACTACTTATCCGGTTGTGATGGCTGAGGTATCAATCGATTCATAGTTGTTGTCTGCAGATTATAGGCTTCTTTTTTTTCTTAAGATCAAAATGGCGGCCTTGGTATAGCACAACTTCTAGGACACAAAATTGAAAGCCATTAAAACCGTCAAAGCTATAATATTAATCAGAATACAAATACCATTCTAATGATATATAGCAAACTCAAAATGGCGCCCATTGAACAGTATAGAGGCAATGGACAAAAAACTTAATATTATCAAAATCTATCGTTATGGTTAGGTAACATATATAATGGGTGATTTTATAAGAACTATCGGAAAGTAAAAAAAAAAACACATAAAATTCAGAAAAATGCATGAAATATTTATTTGGATCGATAGTTGGGTCGATATAATTTAATGTTTGAAGATTATTTCATGCAAATGTTGGCCGCGGCTGCGCCTCAAATGGTCCATCCGCTTAGTCCAATTTTGGCATACTCTTTCCAACATTTCGGGCGGTATCTCACGAATAATGTTGGCAATGTTGGCTTCCAGTGCGTCAATCGAAGCGGGCTTGTCGCTATAGACATTAGCCTTAACATAGCCCCACAAAAAATAGTCTAGAGGCGTTAAATCGCACGATCTGGGCGGCCAATTGACTGGTCCCAAGCGTGAAATAAACTGTTCACCGAACTCGCCTCTCAATTGGTCCATTGTTTCGCGTGCTGTGTGGCATGTGGCACCGTCTTGTTGAAACCACATGTCATGCAAGTCAAGCTCTTCCATTTTGGGCAGAAAAAAGTTTGTTATCATCGCACGGTAGCGCTCACCATTCACAGTAACGTTGTGATTCGCATCATCTTTGAAGAAATACGGCCCAATGATGCCGCCAGCCCATAATCCGCACCAAACGGTTGTTTTTTGTGGATGCATTGGTAGCTCTTGCAATGCTTCTGGCTGCTCTTCACTCCAAATTTTTTTACAATAGCCCGAATAGAAGCCTCAGTAGGTCGATTAAACTGACCATAAAATGGAAGAAGCGCGCGATGAACTTTCTTAACAGAGCACGCATTTTGGTAATAAAATTCAATAATTTGCAAGCGTTGTTCGTTTGTAAGACGATTCATGATTATATTATAGACCAAACTGAAGATGTTTGACAGTGACACAAGATACAAAACGTGCGTGAGCTGTCAAAACTAGTGTTGCCAAAAAGATAATAGCAAAAAAATCATTCGTTAAAATCATAAAAATACTATTCTAAGGATATTTAACAAACTCTAACTGGCGGCCATGGGACCCAAGTAAATGGTTCGGTCTAAAAATTAATCAAAACTTATCGTGATGCGCTCTAAAACATTACTTCAAATTTACGATCATATATTGTCTAAATCTGTGTTGAAAATTTCTCCTTGTATAGAATTTTATCGATTTTATAGTTATTTTATTAAAGAAAAAATCTTTCAAATTAAACTTATTTAGTCCAAGTGGAAACAATTTAACATAAAGCATAATACGGCTATGGCTGAATGGTAGATACGTCAGACTATCAGTCAGGAGGTCGCGGTTCAAACACCTGCACGCAGCCAATCGCTTTTTTTACTAAAAACATTTTGTTCAAAAATAATGCGTGTGTAATTTTAGGTCGATAATAATCTGTAAAATGTCGCCGACTATTATCAAAACCTATCGTGATTAGTATGATATGTAAGAGCATAAAAATACCAAACAAGCAATAAATAACAAATTCGAAATGGAACAGCATAAAATCTGGAACCAAAAATTTTTAATTATCAAAACCGATCGTGATGAGTATCATTTTAACGAGCATAAAAATACCATTCTAACGATATGCAGCTAAAAGGCATTTCCGTGCTAGTCAGTTCTTAGGTTTAGAGAGTTATGACTCTTTTGCAGCAAAATCTCGATATGCAAATACCTATATCAAACGTTTAACTTTGTGTTTGTTGGGATATCAATCTGTGTTTGTAGCAATGTGTATGAGTTTATGTTTAAGGTTCAAAGTATTTTTTCGTATTGTTGTGGTTTAATTTTTTTAAATGCAAATTTTGTGTATATTTTCTTTTTGCGTGTTGTTTTTTCTCATCTATTTTTGAAGTTATTTTTATTCTTTGTTCTGTACTTAATTTTTGTGCTTAAAGCAATTATTATGTTCGTTTCAAACAGATTTCTTTATTTAAAATTTTTTGTTCCGAAATTTTTGTGTGTGTTTCGCACTTGCACACATACAATCATACTTTAATGCACATAACATTTTATTTAGTGAGAAAATATTTATCATCCTTTGTGCCATTTGTGGTAATAATGGTTTAAAATATCTTATAAAAAATCATTATTAATTTTCTGTTAAAAAAATACTTAACTAATTTCTTTATTGAGAAAGATATTTTAAGATCTTATGTTAGATCTCTTAATTTATTTATTCAAATAACCTTTGCTTAACCAGCAGAAGTTTTTGCCGATTTCGGTCCAAAAAGTCGGAGAAAGAATTGGAAATTTATTAGCAATGTCGTATAAAATTCGTACGTAGAATCAAAATGTTCTAACACTTTTTTGACGTTTCTTCTGCCATACATTTTTCTGCTGCTTATGGCAGCTCATAAAACTACATTTATCCATATTTTATGTTTAAAAAACAAACCCTCAAGAGATAAATGAGAATTATTATGAAAACTAAAATCACACAATGTGCAGCAGCGACTGCTAAAAGCCGAAAGAGGTAGACCAGACAATGTACAGACTATTCTGTTAAAAGAAAAATTAAATTGCCTTCAGATACTGTGCAGACTAGTCTGATATTAATCGGATAATATTTCAGAAAATGTGCAGAAACGTTGTATCAGAAAACTTACGAATATTCTGCCAAATGTCTGAGGGAATTTTAGACAACTCGCTTGAATGTCTGGTAAAGTTTCAGATTTTTTCTGACGTTGGCAAAAAATGTTTACTGGGCAATTTTATACTTGCACAAAAACGCACAATTTTTTAAGTGCAATTGATTCAATATATATTGTTGTAATTGTTTCTTATGTAGTGGGTGGATGGGTGGGTTTATATGTGTGAGTACATGCATGCAAGTACATACATCACAGTGATGGGAATTGAGGTTTATGTTTTCGGGCCGAGTTTGACTCGAAATAGTGCCAAAATTACTTAAACAGGGTCAAAATTACATATCATATACATACATACATATATACATAAATATATCCATATATACATCCATCCATACATACTATCCATATAATTTTAAACTTATATCGTCACAGAAAATGAAATAAGAAGCCCTTTCTAACATTTTAAAAGTTTTACACAAGGAGAAATGAAAAATATATTGCCAATTAGAACAAAATCTTACAATAAATATATAAATTTCTTGGTCCTTTTTAGGGTTACGTACACCAAAAGGGTAAAGGAACTCTATTGTTTTCGCTACGCTGTCCGACTCTCGGTCCGTCCGTCTGTCTTTACTACACCAATTAAATACCGATATTTAAAACAATAAAAATTAAGGGGTGTTCTATCAGTTAATGTAATTTTAAAAAACGCTAAAACTAAAAAATTTCAAAATTAAAAAAATGTCAAAACGAAAAATCACCAAAATGAAAAAGCGCTTAAAGAAAAAAAGCACCAAAATTTAAAAAAATCGATAAAGCGCAAACATCACCGAAACTAAAAAGATCAGCAAAAAACGTAAAAAGTCGTCAAAACGAAAAAAAGCACTAAAAAAACGCTAAACTAGAAATATCGTCAAAAAACGAAAAAATTGCCAAAAATTACAAAAAAAATCACCAAAACGAAAAAAGCGCCAAAACAAAAACAAAAGCGCAAAAACTAAAAAAAATCGCAAAAAAACCGAAAGAAGTGTCAAAATAAAAAAAATCGCTAAAACTAAAAAAATCACCAAAAACCGAAAAAAGTGCCAAAAACTGACAAAAAGCGTCAAAACTAAAATAAATCGCTAGAAATAAATATATCGTCAAAAAGCGAAAATATGTACGTTAAAACAAAAAAATACTCATATTGAGCTTAGAGCTTTGGAGTCTTTGAAGACCTTTAGTAGAGTTTTATGACAAATATTTTTGTAGGACAAGGCGACAATTTCGAGAAGGATATAAAAAAAATATCCATATAGCAAAAGAGTAGAGGGTTAAAAAGTTCCACAAAAATGTTCCTCGTAGTATTTTACATAAAAATGCTGAACAATATGTTACAGTTGGGTGAAAATCGTGATTTTTGTCTACTGAGATTTAGCTTATTTTAATTCTAAGATATTCTCTGTGCATAAGAAGAATAGAATTTGTTTTCGTTTTCGATATATTATGCATTAACTAAAAATGTTGATTTTTAAAACTTGTTGATGTCTTAAAACATTTTTTTTTGCGCCACTTAAAATTAAAAAGTTATATGGATACATCTGGAAGCAAATTAAAATACGGAATTTCGAATTTCTATATTTATTAAATCGGACAGACTGGTGTCGAGTTATTCTAACATATGTCGTGCATCTCCACTCATTTTGGATATTAATTCTATATCTCAAAAACTTAAAATATGCCATATTCAGTAGCTCCAGTTCAAAATCGTGTATATTTTTTATATTATGGTCGTAAAAGAAAAGCAACCCCATATCCCACCAACAGTTGCTTCTTGGATGACTTATGCTCATTAATTGTATTTAAGAATGATCGTTTATGCTTCTTTAATAAAGTTTTAGTACCACCAATTTTGTATCTTTAAAGACCTTGTGTCTTTCACGTGATATCTTTATTTAATTTTTCTAAATATTTGCTAGCAAAAATAGTATGTACATTTTTTCCATTTGTTGTATGGTTTAATTAAAAATTTTAATTTTGCTTTCAATTAAGTATGTATGTAGTAGTATGTATGTATGTATGTATGTATACTATATTCATATGCATGTGCCTTTGTCTTTTGCTTTAGTTAAATTAATCTTTTTTTGTTAGTATCACCAATTTTTTTTTTGTCTATTTTTTGTTTTTTTTTTTTGGTTTTTATCAAATTATTTTCCATGAGGTGCTTTCTGGCTGGTTCTACTTATTTATTTCGTTCAATTCTTATCTCTTAAATACAGCGAAAAAAATTAAAACAACAAATATTTAACAGTTTGAGGTCAACAAAAAAAAAATAAAGCTATTTTTTTATACTTATTTCAACTTTTGTTTTAAAAAATGTTGAAATAATAAGAAATTGAAAGAAATCGTGAAAATAATACATACATTTTTTAAATGCAAACATAGTTAACGAAATTTGTTTAACTTTATCTTTAACCTATTAACAATGTCCTCAATGAATCATCAATAAAATAGGGTAAATTAAATGGAAAGGTGCCGGCCGATAATTTTTGTCTTTTTAGTAAAAAGGGGATTTTTTTAAGTGAATAATGAAATATATATGTAGAGGCACAGTGTAATTGCTTTGAGTTTTTATCTTAAGTGAAGTAAAATTAAAACTAGTCAAAAATGTTCACTGAGCCTAAAAAATCACTTTTGAAGGATGTAACAGAAATTATATCTTTCATTGCCTTGCCACTTCTAGCCTACCTAAACTATCAGTTGAGGAGAGCTGTCTAATGCCTTAAAATGTTTAGAATTTAATTATTTACAACTTTCTAAACTTGATATTAAATCCTTTCAGCAGGATCCTTATTTAATCTCTTAAATAAACTTCTTGCAGAAAATATAGTATCTGTAATGATCTTTAATATTTCTTGCACAGACTGTACTTAGTGTACTGAAAAAATAAAATACACATTTCTTTATAAAAACCCTAAAACTACAAAAATGTTATAAATTTTGGCACAAAAAAAAATTAAATATAAACCTTGCAAACATACAACCAACAAACACCTGTATACAAATTTACAACATACAACAACACCAGCAGCAAGCAATGAAAAACCCAAATATATATGTACATTAGGGTCGCCCTATATTTTTAAACGTAGAACACAACCAAAAAATACCACACAAACATATAACCAGGCTACCCGTACACCCCATTGTAATCTTTAATCATATTCAGCTTCACAGAAAAAAATATTTAATTTCAAATAGCGTTAATGTATATTTAAAAATCCTTAGTAGAAGTTTCATGATAAAATCTTTCAACAGCCTCTTATTCGCTAATTTTTTCATATGAAAACTATTGGGTAAACAAATAAAAGCAAATATTATTCTTTACATTATTACAGAAAACACAACTTTAGACAAAGATCCAAAATTTTGAAACTCAAAATATGAGGATTTGAAAATGAAAACTCCACCCCACTCAGGTGCAAAGCTGCTAATATAACCATAAAAGTGTCATTAAGTGGCTGATATTTTATGCTATAACTTTATTACTAATGATTGAATTTGTTCGATTTTTAACAGTTTGGAAAGATAAAACTTTGCATAATTTGAGAAAAAATGTTCAAGAAATTTGGGATCAAATTAGTTACATATGGTTGAGCAAAATAAAAAATTGCGCAATAAAACTTTCTATTTTTTAAGACTTCAGTCCCTTTGAGCCACCTCTAAACATTATTCTATTGGTCTAAAAATTGGTACACATTAGTTAGTTCTAAGATTATTAAAATATTTTTAAGGGGTGAGATTTAGAATCGGAGCACTTTTAAATATATAGGGCCAGCCTAATGTACATACATCCATACACAGCAAAGATGAGAAAGAATAACTCAAACAGAATAATTATATTATTAGCAAAACGAAGAAAAAAAAAATAAAACAATTACTACCTACTTTAAGATATACGCTGGCTTTGATAAAATATCCAAATATTGTGTATACGCAGATACAAACTACAAATTCACACGAGCATACCATACATACATAGGTACGTACGTACGTACCCAGGAAACATTTTTGCCGACAGGTCTAATGTCAGAAAAAATCGGAGGCTTTACAAGACAATCAACCGAGTTGTCTAAAATACCTGCAGACAGTTGGTAGAATATTCGACAGTTTTCTGGTACGGCGTTCCTTCATATTTTCTGAAATATGATCCGATTAATAGGAGACTAGTCTGCACATTATATGAAAGCAATTTAGTTTGCATTTAATAGAATAAGTCTGCATATTTTCTTATCGTACAACGTTAAGCAGACAATTTAGCACATTGCCTGATTATTAGTGTCCGACCGAACGCACGTTTTTCAGACCGAACCCAAACCCGAACTTCGGTTGATTTTTTAGAACCGAAGCCGAACCCGAACGCGAAACCGAGCTTTTTTATTGAAGAGAAGAATTTCAACTTAACTTTTTTTAATTATAACTCATTTATTTAATAAATACAAAATGAACAAATTCGTAGTACGTTGCTTTTTTCGATAATATTTTATAGGACTGCATTTTTGTGTATGTTTGATGATTATAAATATGTATATAAAAAAATTATACAAAGTTCGGTGTTCGGTGAAAGTTTTACCGAACGCCGAACATCAACCGAACACAGCTTTTTGCCGAACTTCGACACCGAACCTGAACGTTCGGTCGAACACTACTGATTACAGTTTTCGTCATAATACTCATTAATTTCTTGAGAGTTTGTTCATAAACATTTGAGTTTTTTAACTTATAAAATATGGGTAAATGTTTTCTAATGAGCTGGTATAAGCAGCAGGAAAATGCATGTCACAAGAAGAGTCAAAGTAGTCTTACAACATTCTGATTCTATGTGCAAATTTTATGCGACATTTCTGATAAATTTCTTATTTTAGCTACGAGTTTCCCGCGACATCAATACGACAGGACGTAAAAAGTATCAGATAAATCGGAAAATTTTCTGATCGTTTGTCAGACTTTTCTCTGACATAGTTTGAACATGTCAAAAATTCCTTTAGAATTTCCCTAGAAAGCTCTTCAGAATTCGTGCAGAATTCCCTTAGACATTTCAGCAAAGTTTTTTGGTATTTCCTTAGAGGTCTGGTTGGCTGTTGTGTTTTTCTTCCGACGTCATCCCACGTCAAATTTGGTTTGTAAACAGACCGGTTTCGGCTATGTGCCATCTTCAGTGTTCTATTGAATACTCTGGTTTCTTGTCAACCACTTATATGATTTTCGGTAAATTTTCTGACCGATTTCGGGTACGAATCGCCATCTTGTGCAAACTTTCTGACCGACTTCGGCAAAAAATATTAGCTGGGTATCTACAGTTGTTCGTCTATATGTATGTACGTGCAAGTATTTCTTAAAAATATGATATGATATACCTTCTTAACTTTTATCTGCATGTGCATATATATGTATATTCGTATGTACATATGGATGTATGTTTGTATGAATATGTACTTTACTTTAAGCCAAAATAAGAAGTACAAAATATACAAAAATAACTTCAAATATTTTCTACTTTTATACAAACCGTATGTAAAAAGTAAGAAAAAGAAGAAATTATTATTATTCGGATGCAAAAACTTCACACAAAAAAAAAACTGTAAGAAACTGTATATCGATTTTGGTCCGAAGTCAGGCAGAAAACGTACTGAAAATTATATAATGAGTGGTTGACAATAAAGAGGGCCTCATTTTATGAGGAAACTCTGAAATTTTTTTTTCCGAAAAGTAATAGAACTCTGTACGAATTCTGAAGAACTTTCTAGTGAAATTTTAAAGAGTTGAATTTTATAAGAGAAACTCATCCGAAGCGCCAAAATTTCTAAACATCAAAAAGTCTTTTGGGTCACTCGAAAGAAATACAATAGTACAGAGTTTTCCTTCTCTGCTTCAAACATAATGTATGCACAAATCTAACTGTTTCAACATTTATTTCTATATTTTTCTGTTACTTAGTCAGTCATAAACACACATTGACAAACTTTCTAGAAACTGTTTTTCTATACAAAGAATGGTACGTACTAGAGCTACGCAACGAATAAGATTTTTTATATTTGTGAAGTTCTATATCATAGATTATACGTCAACTGGCGACCTGTCAAAAAAAAAATGACAACTCTCTTCACACGGACAAGCACTGTGTATTCAACTCACATGAGCGGGGTAATTCAACACACATCGAATAGCGTAATTTTTGCACTTGAAAATGCGGTAAAATCCATCTTTTTGCACACACAAACACTTTTATCATTTGATTTAATTTTTTTTATTTGTTTTGGTATAAAGTTTATGTTTCTGTTTACTGTAATTATAAAATATTTATTTAATTTTGTTGACATTTGCATGTTGAAATTTATCAATGTTTTGAGCCATTTTTTTTCATTCAGCAGAATTGAATTTTTTTTTACTATTTGGGATACATTTTTTTAGTACCAAATAGAACAATTTCAAAAAAGTGTTTAGAAAATCAATATTTTTTAGCTCAAATGTATTAAAAATGATTCTGAATCATATTTTCATTAATAAGTACAAAATTAATTGTGTATAACAACAAAAAATTCATGTTTAAAATATATAAATGTTGTAAAATACTGTTTGTACAACTGTGTATGGTTTTGGTGCCGTGGTGAAATTTTTATTTTACATAAATACTAATACGAAATGTTCTACTAACACATTCTTAGACTTAGGTTTTTGACAACAGACTTAGTTTTTTGAAGTTTTAGTTGAATGTCTACGTACCTATGTTCTATACATTTTCGAATACCGTACATACTTGGTCTCCTACTCAGGACCACAATCATTGAATAAAATTGAATGAGTATTTGTCAAATACTTATAAGTATGTAGCCGCAGCCATATAAGTTCGTTTGAAATGTGCAAGCAAAAATGTGATTTAAAGCCATGTACTTTTCAGGATATGCCTGAATGTCACCAAACTTGTCGAGAAAAGTGGTGACTTGGGGACACTTGGCGCCTGGCTTCCTTCAGTGTATACAACAAAAGCTAGATAATGCTTGTCAAGAAATACACACATTTTTGCCGTATACACAAAACTAACAGACGAAGAAATAATCAGCTGCCTTACGGTAGCAGTAAATACATAGGCTTTCTTATACCATGGCCGTACTCATGAGGTTTTGTGCTGATGACATATACTTATAAATGATCGTTCGTTGTACCTAACAACTGATAACAGGTGCGTAACAGCAACATACAAAAAGCAGAACAACAGATAGATTTTTTCTACAGATTTGTTATTGTAAAAAATGTGAACGCTTTTTTGTTGTGATACTTCGAATAAGTGTTCATGCTCTGTTATTTCATGTGTACTTCACGTGTTCGAGTACTTTGTGCAGACCTCTAGTACGTACATCCATACAAAAAAAAAGCGACTGCATGACTGACCTTTTCTTGTATCAAGCAATTGTTCCTCCTCTTATACTCCAAAATACAAATTTTCCTACTTGTTTCTGTAATATTTTCTACATTTTTATGTTGTCGCTATTATTGTTGCGGGTCTTTATGCTGGAGTTCGGGTATGTATAAAAAAAATGAAGAAAAAAAAATTATTCCCAAGAAAAAATTCGTACGCTTAAAATGAAGCAGAGGAAAGAAATGTGTAAGAATTGAGAGAAGAGATATAGAGAAAGAGAAAAATTTAAAGGTCTGGGAAATTCTTTGTAAAATCTGATGATATTTTAATAATAGATGAAGACAGTGAATTGTAGAAAAAATATAACTCGACAAAAACAAAACATAAAGAAGAAAATGAAGTAGTGGGAAAATTGTAGGGAGAAAGAAAAAAATAAAACATTGAATGGTGGAAGGGAAATGCAAACACACACACACACACATCTCATTCTTATACATACAAGGAAAATTCTTTTGATAATTTTTTTATTATTATGTATTTTTTTGTGTACGTGCCAGATTTTTCTTGCTTTTTTTTTCTTTGTAAGTAGAAATTTATTCTTATATATTTTGGTTTAATAAATGTTTTATGCTGCTGCCGCTGCTGTTGTTGTTCCATTTATTATTGTAATAATGATTATATGTACAAACCTAAAGAGCTCATAAATTCCTTAAAGATTGTTTGTTAGAGGTACATACTCGAACATACTTCCAGTCTATTTGTCTTGTCTTTTGATTTAATATACATAACTATATGTATGTACATACATACATAATATGTACATATTATGTAGGTGCATTAGGGTGGCTCGTCGATGTATGAATATGAAAAAAAGGCATCCAATCGATTTCGAATACAAACTGTATCAAATTAATTTTGTATGAAAAATAATTCAGATTTTTCTGCTTAATGGGTCATAATATTCTCAATTTTTATCCAAGTTTAGCCATTTTATGCATCAGGGGCCGAATTACCGCATACGTGATCGAGTAAAATTGTTCGAAAATTTTCTTTTTGGGATTACGGCATACGATAATCGAGTAGCTGCTGCTTATATTACACTCGTTAACACTAGAGAGATCGAAAACAATACAGTGGACGTCCAATAGTACGTACTTCCGTTTCCACGAATTTCCAATAGTGCGAAAGGTACAAAAGGCAAATTTTTTGCATTGGCTGTTCTATAGTACGAATAAAAAGAGTTTTTTGCTATTCGATAATACGAATAAATGTATTTTTTGAAAGAACATGTACGTTTTTATATATATAAAAGTAAAAAATTCAAAAAGAAGCTAATTTTTTATATAAAAGGAGGAAAATTTGTAGTCCAATAATACGAATTTTCCAACATTACGAAAAGGCCTGACATTATATAATTCGTACTATTGGACGTCCACTGTATATACATATTTTCTTTTATTTTGTTTGTTTTGCAAAAAAGCATGGAACATTACCAATAAACCTTATTACAGTTGTCAAATCGACTTGGTTGTTGTACTAGCTTAAAGAAACGTAAAATTTTTCTTTAATCTATTACAAATTCTTAGTCGATTCAACAACCGGTGTAAAACAAGCTTGGTACACTTTTTAAACATTTCGATACGTTAGCTATCGAATGCGGTAATCCATCCATTCGATACGTGACGATTTTTTATTCGATACGAAAGCCTACTCGATACGAATGCGGTAATTCGACCCCAGGTATTCGTTACAAAATTATCTTTAACTTACAGCTGGAAAACAGAAATACAGAAATAATTTTTCATCTTAAGTACCTACCTATAAAAAAATGCTTAATTTTGCATCATATGATGATTCACAAATTGATCATCGGTTTGATCTCATTTTCAAAATATTGATGGTGTGACAGAGGGCTAAAAGTAGGTCCCAATGTGTTTTCACTATTTTCTCCCACTTATCTGAGAATAAAATGATCAGTTTTACTACTATTTGAAATTGAAATTCGAAAAACAATTTTTGACGATTCACCCTAAGACACACAGATACAAATGCAATACATGGAGTATTTGTATCTGTGTGAAAACTGTTTTTTTTTTTTTTGGTATTTGTATAAATGTATCGAGGAGATATTTATATGGCACATTTTTAATCAATGATTGAATGAATGAATGAGTGAGTGAATGTCTGAGAAAATATGTATTCTTTGTGTGTCTTTTTTGGTTTTCTTTATTCTTCAAAGAGTGTGTGAAAATTAGATTTTGTAATGTTTTGAATTATGTTAAAACGTTTGATTGTTGTGTATAAAATTTTATTTAATGTTTTGGTTTATAATAGATGTTTAAATAAACATTTGGAATAAGTAACAAAGAACAGATTTTATTTTATTAGGAAATGAAATGTGGCAACATCGATTTCATACTGTACATTATTACAATGTAAAATAAATATTTTATAAATATGTATGTACTAAATTAAAAAAAACATACATTATATAAATACATATATGAGTAATTGCATATAGCCGGGTGTGACCATTTTACACAAATTTTTTGTTATAATCAAGAATATAAAATTTGTTATTTAAAAAAAAGCTGCGACTCGCAAGGACGTTAAGCTTAAAGACACTAAAAGAGCACGATTTCTGCTCAGAGTGATTGTCAGAAAGCTGTGATGGGTGTGACCTTACAAATCTTGGTTTTAAAGAATTATAACTTTCAGGATAAGCTCTGTAATATTTTGAGTATAAAGTACACACAATTTTGGAATAGGTTATTGATCAAAGTGTTTTTGATTGTATTATATGTATATTCACTGTCTGACAAAAAGTCAGTTTTCTTAACAAAAAGCTATTTTTGAAATACGACGGGTGTGACCTAGTACGAAAATTTTCAAAACTCGAAGATATAAAACTTTTTATTGATTACGTTAATATAAATAATGTATACTCATAAGAAAATAATAATAAGTCATTCTGGTATACGATGGAAATCGATCGATTTCAAATCGTGTCGTTTAAAAAAAAAAAACAAATGCTACTGAAAGATGACCTATTGATCCTTTTTTATTGTTTTCGTGACTTACAATATTTTAGTCGAACTTAAATTCGAGTTCATTGCATCGTGCGATTGCCAAAACACATATTTGGCTATTACATATTAGTTTCGTGAAATCACGTGATTTGAAATCGATCGATTTCCATCACATAGCAGATTAAATTATTTACTATCCGATCTATTAGAGACAGCAGGATACTTTATTCGAGTATTTTTTAATTCAATAAAAAACAAGAAAAGTATATTCTTTACAAATATTACGGTTTTTACTAATAACGAGAAGGAAAATAAAAGAATTTCTGAAAAAGTATTGAACATATAAAGAGGGAAACCAGAGTGTTTAGCATTAAAATAGTAAAATTGTGTCAAATTGATAAAAAAAAAAATATTAAATATGGTATTTTTTTATTTGTCTATAATTTTCATTCTCTTATTGACATCAATTGAGTGAGTTTTACTAAAAATAGGAAAATATTTCTTCTTTCCGTAGTGCCATTTGACGTGGAATTGCTCATATATGTATATTGTACGTTTAAACTCTTCAATATTACAATTATTCAAATGAAAATATAGGGCAAAATTTAATTATTTGTTATAAATAGATTCCAATAAAAAACAAAATAAAAAGTTTTTGGTTATTTTACACACGGTATTACTTAATGTTCTACACAATTTATATTTAATATTTGTTATTTTGTGTACATGTAGTCTTTGATGAAAGTATCCTTAAACTTCAATACAGTGCCTTTTATAAAAATCACGTTTTATAAAAAGTACCTTTTATAAAAAGTACCTTTTATAAAAAGTACCTTTTATAAAAAGTACCTTTTATAAAAAGTACCTTTTATAAAAAGTACATTTTATAAAAAGTACCTTTTATAAAAACTACCTTTTATAAAAAGTACCTTTCATAAAAAGTACCTTTTATAAAAAGTACCTTTTATAAAAAGTACCTTTTATAAATAGTACCTTTTATAAAAAGTACCTTTTATAAAAAGTACCTTTTATAAAAAGTACCTTTTATAAAAAGTACCTTTTATAAAAAGTACCTTTTATAAAAAGTACCTTTTATAAAAAGTACCTTTTATAAAAAGTACCTTTTATAAAAAGTACCTTTTATAAAAAGTACCTTTTATAAAAAGTACCTTTTATAAAAAGTACCTTTTATAAAAAGTACCTTTTATAAAAAGTACCTTTTATAAAATGTACCTTTTAAAAAAAGTAACTTTTATAAAAAGTACCTTTTATAAAAAGTACCTTTTATAAAAAGTACCTTTTATAAAAAGTACCTTTTATAAAAAGTACCTTTTATAAAAAGTACCTTTAATAAAAAGTACCTTTTATAAAAAGTACCTTATATAAAAAGTACCTTTTATAAAAAGTACGTTTTATAAAAAGTACCTTTTATAAAAAGTACCTCTTATAAAAAGTACCTTTTGTAAAAAGTACCTTTTATAAAAAGTACCTTTAAAAAAATTACCTTTTATAAAAAGTACTTTTTATAAAAAGTACCTTTCATAAAAAGTAGCTTTTATAAAAAGTACCTTTTATAAAAAGTACCTTCTATAAAAAGTACCTTCTATAAAAAGTACCTTTTATAAAGAGTACCTTTTATAAAAAGTACCTTTTATAAAAAGTACCTTTTATAAAAAGTACCTTTTATAAAAAGTACCTTTTATAAAAAGTACCTTTTATAAAAAGTACCTTTTATAAAAAGTACCTTTTATAAAAAGTACCTTTTATAAAAAGTACCTTTTATAAAAAGGACCTTTTATAAAAAGTACCTTTTATAAAAAGTACCTTTTATAAAAAGTACCTTTTATAAAAAGTACCTTTTATAAAAATCACATACCTATCTTTTATAAAAAGTACACATAACATATGCAATTCTAAATCAACCATGGCTACTTTTCTAAAAATCACTATACCTACTAAGTAAATACATACATAAATACTTATCGATAGCTTAATATAGAAAGGCCCTAACTCATAACTTTTTTTAATCTAGTTTTTTTTGCATATTTCGATACATTAGAGGTTCATCTATCGAAATAATATGAAAACAACTTCAGTTTAAACAAAATGAGTTAGACCGTTTCTATATGTATGTATGTAGAAGTTGCTACTCATAATTTTCAAAAGTGTCAAACACTTTTTCAGCTGACTGTTAAATGCTTAAAAATTCAATCGTCTGCTCCTTTAATGCCAATTTTTATTAACTTATTTACCTCAATGGTTATTTTCTTTGTTGAGCAAACACCCTTATTTGATTCATATCAATTTGAGACTTATGCATATCATATCATCTGGTTCATTTTATTTGCACGAAAAGCCCTTTAAAATTAATACATCCACTCAAAACATAAGATTTCGTTTGTAAATTCTTTTATAAATTTATATTTACAATTTATGTATATACCTACACATAAGTATGAATTCTACCTACTTCAGATACAAATGTAACCAAATTCAAAAGGAAACATAATAGAAAACAATTTGCGAAAAAATAAATCCTTAAATGCGCCACCACCATTATCAGCAGCACTACCACCATTTATGTTTTCATCAAAATGTACCAAGAGCAACCACACTATCAACATGCGTCATTGTTAACCACCACCAACAATGTAGACGTCATACATACAATACGTTTGAACTCGTATGTATAAAAAGCAGCAAGAATTGAAAAAGTGGGGAATTCTTTCAAAATAAAAGAAGAATTTCACACGGGAACTCAAAGTGAAAAACCAACATACAACTTCTCAAATCATCAAGAACAACAAACAAATATGTATGACGCATATTACAAACGCTATTTAGGGAATATTTACTCTGATACCAACAACAACATTTAACTAAAACCAAATTATATATGTATACAATTTACAAAATTAACATTAACCCAAAGTGGTGGCAAAAATCAACCCCCTTTAGGGTTTTATATTTCTAAATGATTAAGTCAGTCAGTCTTCCCATTCTGTTACTTCACACATACAGTAAACTCATTCACTCATCATTTCTAATCAGCCACTTAATGGAAAATATACATACAATTGCCCCTGCAATTTTGTCCTACAATTTAATTTTTGTATAAATTTGGTTACGCTTTAATAGGCGCATATAAACTTTACCGCCAGACTGGTCTGACTGCCTGGCCATTCATACAGAGTTTAAGCAAATAAACGCACAATAAAACATCATAGAGGCATCAAGCATAAAACTATTTACGGCTTTTAAAAATAACAAAAAAATACAAGATGATAATTTTATTGGCAAAACTGTAGCCACACGCGCAAAACCATTGAAAATTGCCACAGAATTACAATAAAGAAAGCCACAGTGTAAAATCATCTAAGAATATTTACTTTAATGATCAATTATTGTAGATAAAAATGCTCTTAAATTCTCTTGGCTCTCCTTTATTGTGTTAATTACTCTTACAATCTCTTTATTACAGAGATTTATCGTAAGAAAATCTCTTCTTTACTCTTGGATTTTAGAGCACTCTCCTTCACACTCATTTCATTTGTTTACTCTTCATAATTAAAAACTTCTCTTTTGTGTTCAAATACAGCTGTGGTAGTAGTTTCCTGTAGTTTTCTTTTTAATAGTATGAGTGAATGTCTATTAATGGTTATGTGTGTGTTGTGTTCATTGCATGTTTCTGTTTGTTGTTTTTTGTTGTATATATTTCGGGGGTATAATCATAATTGCTTTAATGTTGTTAACCTTCATTTAATGATGACGTTAAATATTTGTTTCTTTATATCGTAGCTATAGTTTGTAGTTTTTTGTTGTTGTTGTTGTTAATTTTTCGAAATCGTCACACGCTGTTTAAATTTTTTTGTGTTTGTGTTTTCAGCTACAATAAAATGTTGGCTTTGGAATTGTATGAGAAGCAAATTATCACATAAAATAACCCTTAAGTAACAATTTAAAAAGCTACAAACAACTAATAATTGATTTTTAAGTTCATTTTCGTAAATAAACACCACCACTTTTTTCTATTGCTACATACATACAGACAGACATATATATGTATGACGGGGCCGAATACCAACAAAACGTCTGTCAATAGTTTCTTTTTTCTTAACTGGAATGCTAAAAAACAAAACTTATAGACAATAGTAATTTGAGATTTTTATACCCAGTGCATAATTTGTAATGGCTTTTTTGAGGTTCGGCTCAAAATATTTGTTTGGTGATTATTTAATTATGTTTTTTAATTTAGACCATTTTTTGTGCTGCAGTTTGTACTGTACATACTCACATTATACAGCCGATTTCGACAAAATTCATACTATTTTAACTAGGGATGTAACGAATACCGATACCGATATATCGGCGATACTTCAGATTTTCCGATACATCGGTATCGGCGATATTTCACTGTCGATACGACGATACTTTTAAAAAAAATTTCAGAGTTTTTTTCTGACAAATTATTTATCTTTTGTTAATTTTACCATGAACTAAATTCATTTCGTTATTTTTTAAATCTTATTAATATCAATTTTAAAAATTAATAATATTTTATGCTGTTATTTTGTAAAAAAAGTTATTTATTTTTGTTAATTTTACCATGAATTCAAATTCAATTCGTTGTTTTTTAAATCTTATTCCAGCAAAAAAAGACACTCCAAAGAAGTCATGAAAATGTAGAATTCGCGATCCGGAAATTATTTATTTTTTGTTAATTTTACCATGAATTCAAATTCAATTCGTTGTTCTTTAAATCTTATTCCAGCAAAAAAAGACACTCCAAAGAAGTCATGAAAATGTAGAATTCGCGATCCGAAAGTTTTGCGAATTTACACAATTTCTAATTAGTTTTACATATACTTGCCATTGCAAGAAGTTCTGTTTTTCGATTACCAATCACCCGATTGGAAGCGATGCTAGGACAATTTTCTTTTTCCGTGTTCTATAATGATTTTTCCTCAAGGAAAAAGTTTAAAAAATTACCCATTTTCTCAAATTTTTTTTAATGCGAATTTAAATTGAAAACTGTATTTTCATGTAAATTTAAGTGAATAAATATAAATTTTTAGAAGACTTTTTATAATTAAGCTATTAAGTTATTTAGAAGACTATTAGTTGATAAATGTCCTTTAAAAATCGATTTTTTAAAAAGCATGGAGATTATTTTTTAAAATTATAAAGGAATTAAAAATTTTTTCTTGCTTTTCTACTAATTAACTGCATATTTTTAATACAGATTTTTTGGCAGCAAAGAAAATGAAGCTCCTTAAAAATTACTTCCAATTTTTTATACTGGATTAATATCAATTTTATATATTAATAATCTCTTGCACTGTAATTTTGTATAAGAAAAAAAATTGAACTCGAGTTTTGTTAATCTAAACTTGAACTCAATTTCAATATTCGTATCGGTATCGGAATCGGTATCGGCGATATTTATTTTTAAATATCGGTATCGGTATCGGATCGGCAAAACGGCGTATCGTTACATCCCTAATTTTAACCCACCACTGGTGACGCCGCACAGTGGTACCAATTGGAAATAAAAGTGTAATAAATCTGTATCTTTGAAATTTGAGATCCTATTATAAAATGATGTATTACAAATCACAGAGAAGGACCTTAGCTTTAAGAATAGTGAAACATGGACCACATTGTTGAAACGCACTGTGAGCTACATGATGTCAAAGTTGACCACCACGGGCATGAAAAACTTTGTTGGCCTCATAACTTTTACAAATATTATTCGCTTTTAATAAGTTGCAACTTTTTGTAAATCGTATAAATAGACAAGGAAAATACACTTTAAATTTTAACATTTTTGTTTTGTGCCACGACTTTGTTCCTGATTTCGTAAATATATCCGGTAATAGCATAGCCAAAATTTTCAAAAAAAAATTTTTTTTTTTTTTTTTTGATTTTGATCAAAGTCCTGTATAATATGCAGAAGAAATTTTTAGGTTATCCAAATTCATGTAGCCGTAAAAAAACCAAATTCAATACTTTGAAATGAGGCTGACAATGGCTAAATTTTGACAAAATAAAGCGACGTTTTGTTCGAAAATTTCTCAAAACTTAAATCTTTTCAATATTTCAAAAGAACGGACTTTAAAAATTAGTGTAGCTGAAATTTTAAATCGATTGAAGCATTAGCCGAATTAGTGAATTTTTCTACGAAACTCCAAATTAATCACTTAAGAAAAAAAAAACGCCCATGGAGCTCTTCATATTTCTGTACAAATTCTATTAGAATTAATCTGGCTTTTAATTGTCACCCGCCCGGTCCAAAATGTGGCCAGGAGAGCTGATTTTCTAAAAGTAGTCAAATGCTTAGAAGCATTTTATTTAACAGCATGAAAATAGTACCAAACTTAATTTTTTAATTTTTATTTCTTAACTATTTATTTATTAAAAAATAAAGTAATTTTCTTATGTTTAAAAAATTTCAACGATATATTAAACAGAAATTTTTTTATTAATTTTCAAATCCAAAAAAAGAATTGTGAAAAAAATATTTTTGTGAAATGATTAAAATCGGATAATATTTGTAAAAGTTAGGAGGCCAAGAGCGTTTTTCATGCCCGAGGTAGTCAATTTTGACACCCTGTAGCTCACCGTGTGTTTCAACAAGGTGGTCTATGTTTTACTACACTTAAAGCTTAGCTCCTTCTCCATGATTTTTGCATACATCGTTTTATAATCGGATCGCAAGGTTTAAGGAAACAGATTTATTATTCTTTTTTTCCAATTGGAACCACTGTGCGCCGGTCTCAGACACGCTCGGGGGGTTTCAACTGAAGATTTTTCGAAACATGTTACTAATAATCCTTGATTATTTTACTTACATACACGCTGACACACGGTTTCTCGCACCGAGTTAGTAAAAAAATACACAAACGTGTGCTTGCTTACTAAGCAGTTTCAACGTGAAGCTTACTTAATAGAAGACATAAAGAAAAAAGTGAATATCAATAACTATCAAACGAAATATAGATCTAAGAGTGACAGTATGAATTGATTAAAGGTAAATTATATTCAGCTCTTGACTGCAAACCCCCGACTTTAGTCGAGCGGTCTACGCGGCAAGGAACTCTGACGAGAAGAGCGGTAGCTCTCGAAACACTTCAGTTCAAGCCTCCGCGCAGTAAATTTTTTTTGTCTACCTGCTTTATATTTATATCTAAGCAAAAATATAATTTAATTGAAAAATTCAATTAAAACCGAACTCAAGCCAAAATAACTAATGCCCCAATTGCCGTTCGCAACTCAACCAGCGTGGTCATTTGTCAAGTTTTCCCTTTTTCCAAGTTTTTTGAGGTGCCAAAAAGTTTTAAATTTATATAAAGTTTTTTCAAGTTTTTTTATAAACACATACATAATTTCAATTTTGCGGTATATTGGATGATATGCAATGAAACGACCTTATATTTTCTCACTCCCTTATTACTACAAAAGTTTTTAATTGTGTGTACTCCGTCTTAAGTACAACTAGGCCGGTTTTGTACATTGACAAACGAGGCGAATTCATACTAGGTGGTCGCAAGAGAATTTGCCTTGAAAAATGCCTTCGGAAGTCAACAAATTTACCGAAAAATGTGTGTTGACATCGGAGGGTGGTTCAAATTACAAGGGGCCATGTTACAATAATAGAAAGTAAAAGTCTCTGCGCAACTGTAGTTGTGAGTTTATATATCCCAAATGTCAAATTTGCTTTATCAGAGAAACAAGTTTACATATCGTCATATAAAACGTAAAACCATGTAACTACAATTTTTTAAATTTTACAGGAGAGGGAAAACAGTTTACGAATTAGTACAAGTTATAGTGGCTATGTTGTTTTCTTTTTGATTATAACGTCGCCGAGCATGGCAGTAGAAGATTTTCTGGCGACAAGGGCTTCGATATAACACACAATTGATTAAAACCACGATTTTGAAAATTTCGTCACTTACATGCTTTTACGTTTTGTATGACGATATGTTATATTTTTTCAAGACCTAATATGAATTTTATTTAATGTTTTTTTTTTTAATAAGCAATTTTTTGGTTAAAAAGAAAAAACGACGTGCTTTTTTATTTATTTTTTAAATAAAATAAATTTCAAATGCATTTTAAAGAAATACACACAATTCTTTAAAATGTTTGCCCTTTTGCAGAAAAAAGTTTTTTTTTTATAAAAAAAAAGTTTTTTTTCAGAATTAAAAAGTTTTTAAAAAAATATATATGGCAACGCTGAACTCAACCCAGTTTGGTCATCTGAGACTCGAACCAACTTTCACGTTACGATATTTTTTTAGTATTTTGAAGCACAACCATTTTCGTTGAAGTTATTATGGCGTTAAAACCTTAATATATCAAGTTTGACAGAAAAGCAGACAAATTCGTGTCAAATTTGAAGGAAATAAAATACTTTCAGAAAACCAAACTGAGATGAGTCGAGAACGAGAATAGGGGGGTAAATTTCTTTGGATAAAAATAACTTTAATAAAAAGTAACTTTAATAAAAAAGTATGTATGTGTATGTATATTATAAAATTTTATTATAAAAAGTACCTTTTATAAAACAGTGCCTTTTATAAAAAGTATTTTTTATAAAAAAGTACCTTTTGCAAAACAAAAGCTCTTTTTGTACAAGAGTAACAAAAGCTCTTTTTGTACAAGAGTACCTTTTCCAATATATGTGATATATTTTTAAAGTTAATTTTATTTGTTACACATTTTTGCATAAATTTATATTGGTTTTTTTTTATTGACAAATAAAATAAAAATTTTAATACCTTCAACTGAATATAAACAATTTCGTCTCTAATAGTAAACAAAATCAAAAGATACAATACACACAGGCATGCATGTGTGTGTATGTATGACATGTATGTATATAAAAAAATCACATGATAAGAATTGAAAATATTTTAACGACCCAATTAAACAGCAGGCAGTCAGGTAGTGTGGTTTTTTGCTATCAATAAAAAAAAGCCGAGCAAAAGTGAACATTTTATATTAACAAAAATTTATATAATGATTGATAGAGATTCAAAGCGTTTAAGAAATTTTTAAAAAGATACTAATTATGAACAATATTGCATACATATATCACAGAAGTAAAAAACTGGTTATCTTCGTTTTTTTTTATTAGCTTAAGATAATGCTCAAAATTAAAATTAATTATCAAGAATTTAAAACAAAATTCTTAAAAATCTCTTGATTAAAATTATTCATACTTATTAAAATCATGCTATTTGTTTATAAAACACATGCGAATTCGAATGATTTCCTTTTTTGATGTTTTCTGTTATCTTTTAACTTTGCAATAATTTCTAAAAAAAAAATCTCCTTATCAGTATTTGTTATCTGTATTTGTTTAAAACAAACATTTCTTCCATCTCAGCATAGCTACCACGAAGAGTTTTTAAGAAGACTTTCGTATGAAGAAGATAGTTTAAAGCACAAATACATACATTTTGATTTATTTTATATTAAAATCTCTTGAGGACACAATTTCTAGCTGGGAAGTGTTATTTCTTTTTTCAAAAACAATTTATGTGAAATAAAATTTCCATTGTCAACCTTGTATGTATATATGTATGTATGTATGTATGTTCATAGTGTGTCTGTATGTAAAGTCATATATTTCCGCGTCTCTGCTGCAATACAATTGCATTATAAACTAAATATCATTTTATATACAGAGATAACCAACTAACAACAACTATTGAGGGCCAAATATTGACATTGATTGAATGTATTCATTTGAATAAAGCTATTTTTTACAGGTGACTTACACAAAGTGGCTAAAATTAAAACAGTTTTTTTTTACAAAAACATAAAATGACCTTTGATCAAAGTTATACTTAAAATGCTCAAACAAAAGTTTTCATTTAAAATAACATATCTTTTATTTATCAAAAAAAAAAATCTACATACTCATGCATTCTCATATCAATTGAAATGCTTTTTTAGTGTGCGTTGTAAGTATTTCATAATATAAACGCATAAGTTTAAAAATGAAAACTGCTTTAGGATGATTTAATAAATTATAAGTAAATGTAAATAAGTTTTTTTTGTATAAGAATATACATTATGTTTTAAAAAACGAAGAACGAAAATACTGTTTTTACTCTCTTCATACAAAATGGTGTGTCCGTAACGCATGCTGTTGATTTTCTACTTTAAGAAACCATGAATTTTTCCAAAAACGAGATTAAATTTATAAAGGTTTTAGAATTTTTGCATCTGCTTCTCTTATTTTACACATAAAATTTTTGAAAAATAATAGAAATTATAATTTTTTTATATTGTTGGTATCAGCAGTCCTGTGTATTGAGCGTTACACCTTTTTAGTATGCTTCATTTTAGTTTAACTATTAAATAACTAAAATAACAGCGTAGGTGTGTACTTCTAAATATGTATTTAAAAGTTTTTTAGTATTATATTGCAAAACGTTTCATCATCGTTTGCATCCAAAAAAAATGTATTGAGTGTTATCCATATTTTTTTTATATAATTGAAAATTTTTAGTGAATACTCGATGATTATACATTTGAATGGTATTGAATTCAAAATAAAGTGTGTGTTCTGAAAAAATTATAGAATTCGTATAAAAATGTATTGAGCGTTATGTAAAAAAAATTTTAAATACATATAATTTATCTATAAATTTTAGGACGTTAAAAGAAATTAACAGCAGCTGAAGGGTAGAAACGACATAAAGAACATAATCTGTTTACGAAATTCTGGTTTTCTTTGAAAATATTTTGTTTCTTTCGCATGTGGGTTGTTATATTTTCGACGAATGTATTAGGTAGCCCAGCACAAATTATTGCTGGCTGGAAGCATTTTTGTATGGGAGACAAGAATCACTCGCAATCGCGCTTTTATAAATGCATAATTTTTGTTCGCGATGAGCCGCTTAGAAGCAATAGTTTCTGTTTCCACTAAATGCTGAAAATATATGGAAAAATTGGTTCGATGTGGTTTGGCGAGGATGATGAATGACCGTGTACACAAATGGGCTAACGTTATGCTGAAGGCTTATCTTTCTTATCCTTAATTATTAATTTTATATTTTTACTCACTGTTTGCTATTTTAATTTAAACTAGTATCGAACTAAGCACCTTCAGATTTGAAATCCAACGTTTCGACCATTCAGACAAAGCCACTGTTGGAAACCGGCAGCACGAAGTTAACATAAACTTACCTCCAGTTTTTGACTCAGCAATTAAATATTTATTTAGTTGATTTTCATATAAATTTAAATTGTAATTAAACACAACTTCTGTTTTTCAGTCGTATTTAGTTGTTCTTATTTAATTGTGACAAAAATATGGTAGCACCATCAACTATTATAAATTTCCCATAAATTTCCTAAAAAAGCAGCTGTTCAATATAAACAAAACAAAATCCAACAAATATATATTTTTCTTCATGCAAAAAATAAGAATAATCAAGAGTTTCTGCAATGTTTTAAAAGAATAAAAACAGCTTACAAAATCACAAAAAGACAAATATACCCAAAGAAAGCCCAAATTTTACGCCAACAAAAGTTGAATTTTCAGCGGCCACAATTTGTTTGTTTGTACAAGAACAACAAGCGGTCAAAATCATATGGTAATTTATAAAACTTAAATCGAATTTAAGTGTACAAGATTGGTGTTATAAGTTATATTTAAATGTGATCTATAAAAATGAGTTTTCTATTTAAATAGAAATTAAGTTTAAGAACCATTTAATTATTAAGTCAGAAACTGGAGCTTACTCTTACAAATAAATACATTAATTTTAAATGCTTTACTTTACATTATTTTTAAAATGTACTGTTCGTGTATACATGCATACTGTATGTGTGTGTACTGTTCGTGTATCAATCGTAGAACATATTTTAAGGTTCCCGCTCACGTTAGTGCTTCCAAAAAGCACTATAGTCAGTGAGAGAAGTTAAATCTTAAATACTTATGTTGATTTGCCTATATTTTTTATATTTTAAAATTATCGTCAAAAGCTAAAAAGTATTCGTGTCTGTTTGTTCGTGCTCTTTTGCAAACGTTAGTGCATTTGTGGTGGCATTTTTTTGACGCATTTGTTCTTAAATGTGCAATGCATTGCTTCTAACAGCTTTTAGTGCTGCTAAATGTCGAATATTTTTTGTTGGGAAGTCGTATTTTGCTACAAAAAAGAATTAATTAAAATTGACATAACTTTTGACATTGTTAGTCGATGTTATTAAAATAAGTATAATTTGAAAGTAGAGTTAGCCTACTTTTTCTTGATTTATAAATGTTTGCAAAAAATTATTTTAATATATAAAAATTTTGTTTTCCATGTGAACCAAAGTCAAAATTGAAAAAATGGTCATAACTTTTAATTTCGTCCTGCGATTATTACAATTTTTCTGTTTCTACAGAGTAGATGTATAGTGTTTTCAAACCATTTACTCATTTTTTGTGGCGTATTTTTCGCAGAGATCATTCCCAGCACAAAAAATCAAATAATATAATTTTATTTCAAGATACATCGAATGAAGCAAAAACTATGATATGAATCCTACCTTCTCACATATACATATACTAGTTACATTGGTAAACAAAAAATAATAATAAATGTACGTTTAGAATGATAATCAGCCACATACATTTGTACAAAGATTGTCCATCTCTGTTTTTATATTTTGCAGCAGTCGTTCTAATATCACAACTTTTAAATGAATACAAAACTGAATATCATTTCGTAATACCTTTTTAACGTTACAGAAATTATGATTAGATAAATATATTTTTTCAATATTTTCTAGTTGTTTTATTTTTCGTTTTCGCATTTGTCTATTCAATAATAGTTAGACGCAAATTACCAACTAAAAAATAATATTTAATCATTACAAACATGTGCAGTTAAAATACTAAAAGCTAAAACAAACAAAAAACTAATTAAACGAAAACAATTTTTTTATTATTTTTTAATTGCAAATCTATAACAGTTTGAGTTTAAGGAAAAAAAATCAACAAATTCTCGCAATTAGTTTTTTCTTAGTAAATGTTTTATTTGATTTTGTTTTAAATATAATTTGATGGATATTATTGATAATAAAAATAGCGTTAAACAAAAATTATTATCATAGATACTTAGATAAGATAAGATAACAATGATCATTTTCGCTGTTTTGCTTCTAAGAATGTCTTTAAAGTAAAAATTTTTTTTAGTCTTTTTGCAGTACATATTTGTCTATACTAATTAAAAAAACACATTATGATAAAGAAGTTTCGCAAGAAATATACTAAATGCGCCTTAACAACAACCATTTTTTAGCCTTATAATTTACGTTTTGAAAAATACTTTTTATACAAGTTAATTTTTATGTGTACGTATTTGCATACATACATCGTCATATAAAATGCAAAAGGGCCTATCTACATTTTTAAAAAAATTTCAGGACAGATAAAAAAAACTTAATGAAAAGCAAACTATTGTGATTATAAAACTATTTTTGCTGGGTAGTATCATTAATGAAGTCTGAAATAATGACACTATATGCTGAAAAATTTATTTTTATAATGATAATAGTTTGCTTTTTATTCAGTTTTTTATCTTTTCTGAAAATGTTTTAAAAATGTAGATTGGACCTTTTGCATTTTATATGACGACATACATAAAAGGAATTTTACATATCGTCGTAGCTCTGACAAAATCTGCTATGTGTTTTTTTTACTATGTTTTCAGAAGAGCGAGAAACCCGATTTATATGGTAGTCTTGCGATATTTTTTTAGAGTCAAGCACTTTATTGAAGTAATTTTCACACTACTACAAGTATTTTGTAAAAAAACAATAGGAATAATTGCACATTGGGGAGCTATAATAAAATTATTCGAAAAACTGCACATAATTAATTTTTAATAAAATTTTTTGTTGATTTAGAATATTTCTTAACAAATAGCTGTTTTGTTTTATAGAACATAATAGGCCAATACAGAATCTTGTGCAAATGGTCTTGCATCGTAGCATTTGCAAAATGGCTTAGTATATTCATACCCACCACTAACAATTGTTAAATGGTGAGTATCAATATGCAATACCATTATGCAAATGCTACGGTGCAATACCATTTGCACAAGATTGTGAATTGGGCTAATAATTATTTTAAATTGCATCGTAAATAAAGTTTTTCTTGTTTGAATTTATACACATAACTCCTTTGTAGGAACATTCTATATATGGCTTTCACACAGCTACTTTTGTTAGCTTCTAAGCCCATCAAGATATCCTTAAACCCTTTAATGGGTAGAAAAAAAATGCTTGAAAATTGTCACATAGCTGATTACGTCAGAGCAACGACGATTTGGGACAACCCAAACAAAATTTCATGCCGAAATTCCTTGACTATAGTTCTAGTAGGTTTAAATGTGTATGCAAAAAAAAACTTTTTTTTGTGATGTTTATTTGTCGAGTTATGGGGTGCGAAAGTGTTGCCGTTTTTTTAAAAAAAATTATTATTTTTTCGAGCTAGACAAAAATAAAACAACAAAATGGAAATTAGTGATCTTTAAAAAAAAAAGATATTTATTTATTTTTATTTTTTTATTTATTTTTATTTATAAATTAATAAAACCGAGAATGGCCAGTTGAAATTAACATTTTTCTGACTTCGACCATTTTTATTTTTTTATTTTTATTTTACCAAAATTAGTCTAGCGTATTCTCCATATACTGTAAAAGTTTGATAATGGGATCTCCATAAGTTTAAAAGTTATACAAAGTTCTTTACATAAACCCCACCTTTTTTGGTCAGTGTATAACACTGTATAAAAATCTGTATAAAAATCGTGTAAACCTTACGTTTAATGTATCATGTGTACTTAGCATTTTGTGTAAAACTCCACGAGAAATAATTTCATGGAACATTTTAACCCTCTAGCGCTTCGCTGTATGGGTCGTTTTTGGCCCTTTCTTAAAAAGAGGCGAAAAACTACACTTCGGTGGCGAGATAGAATTCCTCATAAAATTTTATTATAACTCTTCAAAGACAGTAAATTTCTTAACTCAACTGGAACGTTAGAAATCAGTAAAAACTTAAAATGTGCTTGAGGGTTAATTTCGTATTTAATCGCAATTAGTTTTTAATAATTTCTGGCGTTTTTTTACAGTCTTGGCGATTTCTAATAAATTTCAGCGCTTGTTTTCGATTTTTGAGCCTTAGGCGAATTTTTGCAATGTTTGTGATAAAAGTGGTTCTTTACAGTTTTGATCAAAATTATGGCTTGTTTAAAATTTTGCAATTTTTCGCAACTTTTCGCGAAGTACGTAATTTGTCCAAAGTTTTTGGCTTTTTAACATTTGAAGGGAGTTTTTAGCAAATTTTTGACGCATTTTCGTAGTTTTCTCGATTTTTTCCAGTTTTTGGCATTACAGTTTCAGCGAGATTTAATTAATGTTTAAAATTTTTCTATTTTTCACGAATATTCGCGATATTAGCCTCACTCTTCTTATAAATTTTGCAAGTTTTCAATATGTTTACGTTGGAAGTGAGTTTATCCTTTTTGTACGCAGGACTACTTCAATAATATATTTTGCGGCATGTACCATTGTTTAAATTTGCATGGTTGTGTATGTAAACGCGTTTTGGAAACTAGCCTGCTCAAGTTTATATTTTTCATATTATTTTCATGAAAATCATAATTTTAGAATTACATAATTAAAAAAAATAAGTAAAGTGCGACCTCAGCTCGCACACGAAGGGTTCCGTACGAATACACATATATCCCTTTTCGTTTTTGTCCTTATTTCATTTTGGCAATTTTTTCATTTTGCTTTTTCGTCTAATTTTTTAAAGTATTGTTTGTTGATTTAGCGATATTTTTTTTTTGGTTTTGGCGCTTTTTGCATATTGGTGTTTTTTTGCGATTTCTCGTTTTTAATTTTTTTTTACGATTTTTATAGTTTCGGTGATGTTTTCGTTTTGGCGTATTTTTTTTTTTTGTTTTAACGTTTTTGCGCTTGTTGACGATATATTTAGTTTTATCTATTTATTTTAGTTTTGGCGCTTTTTGTCAGTTTTGGCGCTTTTTTCGGTTTTTTGTGATTTTTTAGTTTTAGCGATTTTTTGTTTGTTTTGACGTTTTTTTTCATTCTGGCGATTTTTTCTTTCATTTTGGAGATTTTTTTAGTTTTGGCGCTTTCTTTTTGTTTTGGCGCTTTCTTTTTGCTTTGGCGCTTTTTTTCGTTTTGGTGATTTTTTTCCATTTTTGGCATTTCTTCAGATGGACAGCGTAGCGAAAACAATAGGGCTCCTTTCCACTTTTGGTGTGCGGAACCCTAAAAAGCAGAAATAAGGTGGACATGTAAAACTAACACGGTAGCACGATTTTAACGAAATGTCACAATCCTTGGGGGTTACTCTGTAATTCGAAACGAAAGAAATGCTTTCGCAATGCAATGTGAATAACATACAAATGCGAATAGTTTTCCTTTCGCATCGCAATACAGAGTAGCCGCCCTTATTATTCTATTTATTATATCATGTCTTTCAAAAAATAGCTTGCTTTAAAAACAATCAATAAACATACATACATGTACTTATTTGTATGGTTAAAGCAATTAAAAAAATTTGATGGTGGTTGTTATTGCCACAAATAAAGGGGATATTGTCGTAAAAAATCCCAACAAATACTGAATATTAAAACTTTATTACAAACGAAACAAGGGAAGTTAAAAACGTGTTCATATATTTCAAAATCAATTGAGAAAAAAATTTTAGTATTCCTCTTAACCAAATATGTGATATGTAAAGTGTATCCGCATAAAAACATAAATGTGAAAATAAGGCCAAGTTCCTATCCAAAAATTTCGGCCATAAAAAGTAATGAGATCAAAATAAAGACCAAGCTGTTATGGTAGAACTTTAAATTTACACCTATGAAGTTACCTCTGTAGGGAGACCTCATTATGTTTCAAGTTTCATTATTTTCTGATTAAGTGGAGCAAAGTTAAAAGGGGGGGGGGGGGGGGGGGTGTCTAAAAACAATTCGAATCGTTTCGAGTAATAATATACACTGTGTGGCTGATAGTTGGCTTGGTGCACTACTGTGCGCCGATATGAATATGCAATGGTATTGGAAGTATTACTGCCTGCTAAATAAGGGCTTATAGAAGGCCTCTTTACTCCTTCCTTTTACCGCTGAGTAATATCCACTTACACATACTTACATAAATATGTATTTTGATGGCAATATAGCAATTTGAACTTAAATATGACAAAACAATAATATGTATGATTCCTTTTGTCATAGAGCTTTGACAAATACATGTCCTTTTTGTTGTACCAAATAAATGTTCACACATTTGTTTGCACAAGGGTGAGAGTGTGAGTTTATTTTTTGTGTGTGGTCATATTAAATTAAACACCCTTGAAAACAACTGTCAAGCACATTTATTGAACTTTAGTATTCATACACTAAACTTAAATAAACTTTTATATACAAAGGCATTTAGTCAAGGGTAAATTAGTAGCACAAATATTTTACAAAAAACGGATTGATTTAGTAAAATATATTACTGCTCTAAAACTAAACACAACTGTAAATAAATAGAAGGTTATTGCAAATATCGTGTCAAACTACAACTGACTGTTTTGTTGGCCTGTGTACTTTTTTTATATTTAAGTAAATTACAGTGAGTTTGGTGTAGGATATGAATGATGTTTTGTCCTGTATTCCATCAGCAATGAAAACAGAAAAATATAGGAAAAATATTTTTAACTTATCAATCTTACAAATGTGTATAAGAGAGAGTACGTCTACGAGTAAATGGAAATAACGACTCGTTGATGGACAGATGCTTGATTGAATTTTGTTAAATTTTTTTTTTTTGCTTTGAGTTGTTAGTGTTTTTGTTTGTGTGTGATGTGACTATGTGTGTGTTTAGTTTCAATAACAAAGATGGCCGTTATTTTCGATTCATTTGGATTTGTTTTAGATCAAGCCTTTTTAAATGCCTCTTTTTCAATTATGTACATTACAGAATGAAGGTTGAAGGTAACTTTAAGAAATTCAGTAAGGACATGAAATATTTAATATTACATACATATTTATGTACATATGTATATCATAAATATGTTAGAAAAACTGTCATAACTTTGCTCAGCCTAGCGATTTTTTGTCATCGATTTTTTCGTTTTAGTAATTTTTTCGTATTTGCGATTTGTTTAGTTTGACGAATTTTTTCGTTTCTGCGGTTTTTTTTTTCTTTTTGGCCATTTTTTCAAGTTTGACGATTTTTTTTCGTTTTGACGACTTTTTTCGTTTTTGGAAATTTTCTTATCGCTTTGCTTATTTCATTACTTGAAGGGATAGAAAGTTAATTTTGTTTTGGTTTTGTAATTTCTATAATGAGACACTAATTGTGAAAATTTCGTGTCCATAATTACACTGTACAACAAAATCAAAATTTTTTCAAATAATGAGGCTCTAACGATTGATTCCGAATGATCCCGGTAGAGGGGACCAAAATAAATATACGTATTTCGGCGTTACATCACGTCGAAATATCTGTAGGCAGGTAGGTGGATTTGGTCAAAAGTACAGACCACTTTTATGTGTGCCGGTGCTGAGGTCCGTTTGACCAGTGCCTTTAAAACGTTTCGAGTGAATTGCTGATATTTTTAGCGGATTTTTGCAATTTACTCGACATTTTGAGGGTGTTCTACCCAAACGGTCTCAGATTAAGCGCGTCAAAAAACCTGTAAGTAGGTGGGTCTGGTCAGATGTAGAGATCATTTTTTTTGTGCTGGTGTATTTAATAGGGAGGAAGACTTTTAGTTATTCCTTTTGCACTCTCACTGTGCAGCCAATTTAAAAGAAGAATTGCACATTTGAAAGGTATTTAGTTTCAGAGGTGCACAACATATACATAATTAAAATCGGTTGCTTATTTCGAGAGCTATAAGCTTCTAAAGTTGAAAAATAGAGTGCGCAGATCTATAACCATATAAATCGGTTGTATGGTGTAAGTGTGGATAACAAAAGTCGTGCTACTTATCAATTATATAGATGATAACACTCTGGTGAGTAGACCGGGTGATCTCGAAACATATAAGTTTAACCTTCCGTGCAGTCAAACTTTTCTTTGTTTACATGTTTGAAAATTTTCTCATACAGTTAGACTAAAATTCATAATTTAATTGTCATACTTAGAACCTTCATAAAAAAACCTGTAGACAAAAAATTCTTGCAATAACTTAAATATAAAATAATTTTTCTTCTAAAGATTGCCATATTTGTTGTTGGAAATATTGTTTTTGACATTTTTGTGTTCTCTAATAACTGACTTAACAAGTATTTATGAGTAGTAGGCCTTTAAGAATCATTATTAATATTGTAGTTCTGCAATATTTGACATTTTGCTTTTTTTATATTTTTAACTTATAACTCTGAGTATCTTAGATTGTCTACTTGGTTAAATGTCATAGAGTTCATATTTAGCGCCAATCAACAATAACAGCAGCACCAATAGCAACAGCAACAACAAGAAGGAAAATAATTTTTTTTTGCTGTTAAATTTTTCTTCAGTCTTTTTTTGTTTTAATTTTTACCTAGTAAATGTTGTAGGTTTATTTGTGTCATATAGAAATTAAAGAAAAAATAGAGAGCTGATGCAAAAAAAGCAAAATCAACTTAACCTAATAAAGCTTAAACTATACGAATAGAATGCATGCATGTGAATGTATAAAAATAGAAAAGTTAAAAAAAAAGGAAAAAAAAACTTAATAACAAAAATTTGTGACATCAGCAAAGAAAAGAGGAAAAATAAACACCAATTGACGTAAATTTTTCAGAATAAAAAATGAAGTATAAAAAAAGTTGTTAAAGCAATTATATAGAATTGCGAAAAAAATCAATATATGAAGAAAGCCTAGCTTAAGGCGCTAAATAATTTAAATATGAATTGTCTACTTTTAGGTGCTTAGGTTCTTAAATTTTTTGATAAGGAAAAAAATCAACAAAATTTCAATAGACAAAAATAAGAAAGTAGTTTTTTTTATTTAATTATGTATGTCAAGGTCTTTTTTTTTAAATATCTCTAATATTTACATTTCTTCATTTTTGTTGTTTGGCTATTTTTTGTAAGTATTTTTTCTGTATTAAAATAAAAAAAAACGTAATACACCTTTATGCCAAAATAAAAGTAAAAAAATGTTTAACAAAAACAAAATTCATTTATTCAATTCCGCCTTAAGTTTGAAAAACTTTACATAAATATAAAATTTTTTTGATAAACAAACTGCACAAATTTGTCTAAACATGCAATTCTATATAATTTTAAATATCTTATTTAGCAGCAGATCTGAACAAAAAAAAATCACGCAATTTGTTGAAATAAAAAAACATGTTTTAATTTTCTAAAAAAAATTTTGTTTGTTCTTTACTACATGCACATACTTGAAAAAAGTATAAGAAAAAATACTTAGGCACATAATAAAATGAACTGCTTTTTTGACGAAAAGTACGACGGTCGTTCAAGAAATCCTGGCATATTGGGAGCGATATTATCTTAAAATAAATAATAGTTAATTACATTAAAGTTTAAAGTTGTTTAATGTTTATTTGGGGCCATTAAATAGTGAACACTAAATAAACTTTGCAGGACCTTGTGTAAATCGATGAGAAAGACTAATATTTAAGTACCGAATCAACATGCGTAGTTCAATCTACAATATACACACAAAAATCATCATAGCAATGATGTAATTTGACATCATCACTATGACAAGTGTCTTCGTTTTTATCCCATTACAATTGTCATAATTACGATGGCAACCTTCACAAAATCTGTGCATAAGATAAGAGGTTTGAAACTATTCAAAAGTATGGTTGAAGTCTACTGTCAATTTGGTAAAACGCCAATGAAGTGCATAATGACATTGCGTAACCCTCAACAAATAAATCTTTATATTAGAAAAATTATTTTTTATTCTTTTATACATGTTCTGTTAATAACATGCAAAATGTGGCATCAAGTTCATATCGTTCTAGTCATAGCATAGATGACACTTAAAATGTGACGAATGCCTATGATGACTTTTGTCACCAGATTGATTTTCGATTTCGCCTTATTGCTGACATTTGTCATAGCACTAATGTCAGCTCTGATGACAGAGTGTCGTCAATCAGAAGTCAATATTTTCTATGCGTCAAACATTTGAAAATATCCGAATAGTTCGGGCGTATTCTTAGCATAGGCTATGTTGAGTTTTTTACAACTCCATTACTTATTCGGTTATTTCTGGGACGTCCGTCGTATAATAATATTATAATTTCATTATTTATCACAACCGAACACAACAAATAGAGACATTAAATATATTAAATGAAAAAACAGCGAAGTCTATAACAGCAAAAAATATTGTTATCTTTGTGTATTTGAGTTTAAATATATAATTTTAACAACAACTACGACAATAAAAATCGTCATACTTGTTGCGAGCCAGCCAGTTTACGTAGCGCTCATTACAGTAACAGATGATATTTGTTTTATATTGAAAAAATATACATATCGTCAGCTTACTATTGGTTTGGCGCACCGGCAATTAAAAAAAATTGAGTTAGGTATGCGGTGTATATATTTGGAATAACCCCTTTTAGAGTCCAAAACCTGTTTCCCGAAATTGTTTATAAATATTTATGTACATATTTATTAATAAAAAATAATGTATATAAGAAATTCTATATATGAAACGGAATTAAAATTATTAACCCTTAGAATATCGTAAAGGAATTTAAATTTCTTGTGCCTCTATGAAGCAAAATCACTACCGAAAATTTTAAATTAACCTTGTTTTCGACGATTTTAGGACCCTTAATTCAAAGCTAGTTAAATCGAAACGTATACTGGCATGCATTTAATATCTCTGACTCTACTTGAACGACATAATGTCAAGATATTTTGAGTTCCAAGGCATGAAGGTATTCAGGGGAACGAAATAGTTGATGATTACGCTAGCGCATGCTGTACCTTGCAGACTCTCAAAAGGATGTTCATAGTAGGAAGGATTTTGCGTCATCCCACGTCAAATTTGGCTGATATTCCCTTAGCTGAGCTGCCAAGTGAGATTAAGGAGTGGGCACTCAGGTGGTATGCAATTACTCCCTGTAAGTTATCCACTACTCTCTATCCCTCACTAAGTAGAGATATGACTATGCAATACCTAACCTTTGGAGAAGTTCACTTGTATTCCTGTTTAGAATCAATCACAGTAGGCGGCGTATCGGAACTTCTAAGTCTTCCCTGGGATGGTCAGCGCAGAAGCTGTTCCGACGAAGGAAAAATAAGACTTAATTTAACATATCATCTGAGACTCTGAAAAAAACATAGAATATTTACGCAATCAATTCCTTCGCCATTTGCTAGCCTTTTAGTCTTCGTAAAATGTTCTGATTGGCTCTCAAGGGGGGGTTTGTCCAGAACTGCATACGAATGTTTGGGGTGTAGATAATTTTCTGGCCATCAGAATGATCCTAATTTGTCTTCTTAGTGTACTCGCAAGCATGCGAGTGCTCACCTTGCCTAATCTACATGCAAATGACACACAGAAAAAATTATCACCAAAAAATTTACAAAGAACAGTTTGTCTAAAAATAAGTTTCATTTTCAGTGACCAGTAAATTTTTTTTTTTACTTTTTGACACCAAAAACAACAACAAACCCCCGCTTTCTATGTCGTAAGACAACCCCGATGACGACATACATATAATTAACAACAAAAACAATGATAGAAAAAGTAATGCGATTGGACCAAGATCGTTTAATGAAGATTTTTGAGTGAATCAATTCGTTAATGTTGTTGCGTTGATTCTAATTAATTTGTTTAGAGTCTTTAGATAAATATTCAGAGTTGAACAAATTTAACAAAGTGAAATTTCATAAATGCTTAATGGATGATGATGATGATGATGACTCAGACAAAAAGTGTGTTTGATATATTAGAAAATATCCAGTAAATATTTTTCTTTGATTCAGTAAACTATTTTGTCAAAACTTTGTAAGTTCAGACAAAAATATTGTTTTGATATATTACGGAAAATCCAGTAAATATTTTTGTTTGTTTCAGTGAATTATTTTGTTTAGCATTTGTAAATATTTTAAGGCAAATTGTTTTATGGATTTATACAATTTGTTTACTGAAAAAAATTTGGTTTTTATTCAATGAAATTATTGAGATATTTTTTTTTTATATTTACAAATTTGCTTGTAGGTCCGTTTCTAGACAA
The DNA here is from genome assembly GCA_956483635.1 of Panzeria rudis. Classification (NCBI taxonomy): domain Eukaryota; kingdom Metazoa; phylum Arthropoda; class Insecta; order Diptera; family Tachinidae; genus Panzeria; species Panzeria rudis. The sequence continues at coordinate 175,781,334 of OY101448.1, forward strand.
AATATTTCCTAATTCATTGAATTTCTTTACTGAAAATGAAATTTAGGTTTTTCTGTGCATGTAAACAATGTGTAAAAGTCATTTAATGTAAAAAATGTTTAAATGACATTTAAACAATATGTAAATGACATGAAAACAGTGGGTAAGTGTCATGTAAACAATGTGCAAATGTCATTTACATGTTAATATAATTTAAACAATTTGTAAATATCATGTTAATAAAATGAAAATGTCATATCAACAATATATAATTGATATGTAGGAAGTCGAAAAGAGCTTCGTTCCTACCCGGTGTCGCGTGACATCGTGCGTTCGTTTTTCTTTGTATTTTTTATATATTTGCGTACATTTCGTATATTTAGTCTGGTCCCTTATGTGCAGAGAGTTACACAAACTAAACCGAAAGCTCTTTTCAATAAAAAATTTGTACTGAAAAAAGGTTTCGTTTAATCGGATAGCTAACATATAACGAGTACACGTGTAGATCGTAAGACCCTATTATGATGCCCAAGGGACTATTTATAGTCTACAAAACGAGTAGCTTATTGATCAAGATCTGATCAATAACATTTCATTTAAAATTATTATAGTTTAAAAAAATTACATGAATTTTAATATTGTATAGTCACTTTAGTTAATACATTTTTTTTATTGTGAAGATAGATATTTTTACTTAAAGAAAAAACACGTAATTTATATTTAAACTAGTTTATCGTTTCGAATGATTCGTCAATTAACTTTTTTCACAATTATTAATACATATATTTTTTTAATGTATTTAATTATTCCTTTTTGTTCTTCTGCAAACTATTTAAATAATAACTAAATATAAGCATAAAGTTTTAAAGCTTTTATTTTAGTCAATTAAACGACTAAATATGAGCGGTATTAAAATACAGAAAAAATACATCAGATAATAAATAAGTACATAGAGCACAACAACAAAAAGTGTACGTGATCGATCATTAACACTTCAAAAAGCACAAAATATCATATAATAAAAATGATCAAATAATAATTATTTTATAATATAAATAAACACATACAAATAAATTGAGTTTATTTTTGTTTATTTTTTCTTTCTATTAAACAACTTCATCGACAAAGAAATATAAAATTCGCACTTCAGGCAATGGAAACAAATGAGCACAAAAAAAAAGATCATAAGAATTAAAATAGAACGTATTTAAATAAGCTTTTAGTATAAACGTTTTGCTAAAAAATTATTTTCTTCAATTATTAAATTTATTTTATGGCAAAATTTTAGATCGACTTTTTTTTTTTTTTTTTGTTAAAGCGTAGTTAAAGTGGTGGTGACTATGATGATGTGACAGAAAGTTTATTACCAGTATAGTTTTGTAGAACATCTATCTATTTGTTTCCGCAGACACATACAGTTTCACATAACATACGAATAGGGTTTTTTCCCAGGATTTCCTGTCCCGGGAATTCCCGGGAAAATCGCATATTTTCGTTTCCCGCTTTCCCAGGAATTTTATCCGGGAATTACCGGGATTACAAATCTATTTATATACATAAGAAAGTACTGATTTTGATACCCAAAAATCCTTTTTTTGTGAATCCAAATTGATTATTAGGTTAAGGTTCGTAACGTTATATTCAGAAAGAATTGGGTATGATTAATATTCCAAGGAACAAGGGAAAAATTAACATCAACTTAATTTTTTCAACGTACACAGCAGAACAGAGTAGCGCTACTTTCGGAAGCCGCTACACTTCCATCGTCAGTGCTCACGTGTGTTTGCTTATCACCACTTGTCAGGTGGCTCTGTTGAATGTGATTTTAATTCTTATATATACAACTTTTTCGTGAAAATTGAATACGAGAATTAAATCACTCTCAAGCTGATATTAAAGTGCACTTTCCCAGCGTTGCCATCGGTTTATTTTTCTTCATTCCCATTTTTCTGATTTTTGTTCTACTCAAGACAAACTTTTTTGGTTTGATTTTACACTTAAGTATATATGAACATGTAAACATGTGAAAAGCTCAAGCCAGTAGCTAATTAATTATTAATATGATTATTTCGAACGTATTTGCTTTGTGAATCCAAATTGATTATTAGGCTAAGGTTCGTAACGTTATATTCAGAAGTGGTGATAAGCAAATACACGTGAGCACTGACGATGGAAGTGTAGCGGCTTCCGAAAGTAGCGCTACTCTGTTGATGTTAATTTTTCCCTTGTTCCTTGGAATATTAATCATGCCCAATTCTTTCTGAATATAACGTTACGAACCTTAGCCTAATAATCAATTTGGATTCACAAAGCAAATACGTTCGAAATAATCATATTAATCCTTTTTTTTATAAATTGTTATCGTTCATCATGATATAATATCTATGCAAAGCAGAGCCAGCCAAAGAAAAAACTAAATAAAAGAGAACAAATTTGTTGTTTAAGTGTGTTGGTGTGTTGCATTGTTGACAGGTACAAAGCGAATTAATATCAAGTGGCCTTATCATCAAAACAACACACATACAAAGTAGGTGTAGGACTATTTTTATTTGTGCTTTGACAGTTCGGGTTAAAGTTTTTCTCTTTTCTTATATAGAGTTTGACTGATTGGGTGTAATCAGCTGATGATCATCTGTGATGATAGGGCTACCTGGTACTGAATTCGCCTTGGACAGGTACAAATGATTGTTGCGCTCTTGTTGTTTATTTTGATTGTTTTGTGTTGTGGATATGTAAATTGTTGGCTGTGTACATGTAAAATTTTAAAATAGCCGAGATGTAGTCGGTAAACGTCGTGGCTCACGGCTGCACATCGCCTGCGCCTGATGTAAAGGGAAAGAAACCAAAGAAGGCTCAAAATCTACAGTGGTTTAGATTTAATTGCCTTTGTTTAATCGCACTTTTGACTTCAGTGCACAAAATTATTAATTTGTGTCATTGTGCTTTAAAATCCCATACAATTTCGTTTGTTAAGTGCACTTTTTACACCTGCACTTTTAGGATAAACGACTTTAATTTTTTAATTTAATTAAAAGCAACTGCAAATTGCTCCAAAATGCACGAAAATTAGATATTCAGAAAATCTATATGCACGTTTTTTGATGAAAGAGAAGACTTTCGAGGAAACTTTAAACGCCGCTATTAACAAAGGGGCTGAAATTATTTGAAGACAGCGGAAAAAGAAAAGACGAAAAATATTGATAATTTATACAACGTCCTCTTCTATCCGAGATACTTCTTTAGAGGGCAGTGCGAAAGGCTTTTCTCAACAACTCAAAATTGTGATCCTTGAATAAAAAACCTATTGTGCGATGAAACAATTAATACATTAGCGGTGTTCAGTATTAGATGCAAATGGTCTTCCGAAAGTGCAAATGCAAAATATCGTAGCTTTCTTTTTGTGAAATCTAACTAAATTTCATAAAAAATATATGATATTTTGCATTTGCACTTTCGCAAGACCATTTGCATCAAACACTGAAATCCGCTATTAACTCTTTTAAAAAGCCCTTTGCAAAAAAATATATATATATAAAAGCTCTTATCCTATACAACTTTTTAATCGCTCTTTTGGTCACTTTCGCCCTCTGATAGCCACGTGTTAAAATCATGGATGAATAATCAGAAATAAAACTAATTTGATTTCAGTTCATCAATGAATTTCAGCCGTGTCACAGATCCCGTTCGGATTGGTTTTGGTATTCTGTGGCATGGCTGTTTACTAATGATTTATATGTTCGGTGTAATACGAAGTTTCCTTTCGTTAAAAATATTGCTCTTTTTTTTAATAATTTACTTTCAATATTTTTGTCTCATATCTTTAGAAACTGTTTCGTTTTTAAAGTACTTTTAAAATAAAGCTCAGTTTAAAATAAAGAATGATTCAATGATTCATTTTGTTCATATAAAAATCAATGGATTCCGGAAATTAACACTTTTGGTAAATATTTTGTTACGTTGTTCAATTTCCGGGAATTCTTGGAATTTCTTTTTTATTTCCCGCTCTCCCGGGAAACAAAAAGTCCGGCAATAAAAAAAACCCTACATACGAGTGAAGACAACCGCAGATGTTTCATTTGAATATGCGAGTGTAGTTAAGCGAATCGAACTAAATTTTTGTTTGTTTTTATTCTTGAAGATAAGCTTTATTGAAATTTAACTAATTCCTATTTTTTAAGTCATTTCATGACAAAAAGATTTACCTTGAAAAATGTACACAACAAACAACAGCTTTTAAATGTGGTAGAAAAATGCTCTATACAAATGTTTTCATATTTTTTAATAGACTTTAAAAATATTTGGTTTAATAATATTTTTAAGTGATTATTCTCAAATATTCCTTCTCAAAACGATATTTATTTAAAAAAAAATTATGTGACTTAATTCCTCGATCAAAAAATTTGCTTGACGGGCGTAAGTATTTATGTGTGGATCTGTGACGTGGTAAACTGCCCTTACAACTAAGCCGGTTTTGATTTAACTTTCTAACTTCCATCTATCAAAAAATGAGAACTTACTGACTTCATCCCGATTTTCTATAAAGCGTTTTCAATAGATCTCGACGTTTTGAGGAAATAGCAAGCTTTTACGAAGATATTCGTGGGGCTGTATATATGTATGTGCGTGTGGTGTGACTGTGTGTGCAAACCTCACATAACTTTTGAACGGCTGAATCATAAATAAATACTAAATATTTTGACTTCTCTTATATATCGTGTGAATACGAAAAGTTTCGACTTAATAGAGTTCCAAAAATAAAATAGAATAAAATAAAGATTATGACAGTAGCGGAAGGTATTTTGTTCAGGAAGTATTCCGTGTAATCATTTTTAAAAGAATAATCATTTAAAATTCTAAGCAATCTTATTTTTAAATGATTCTAACATTCAAAAAAAAAACTAAGTACTACACATTAATAAGGATTTTCGGTTGCTTTTGATATTGTCCGTTGTTTATGTTATAAGAACCAAAAAAGTAGATGCATAAAAATAACACACACACAAACACTCAAGATATTCTCTACGTTATGGAAGTTCTGATTAGCTCTTGACAGTTAAATTAATCTGAGTAAAGTAAGATTCATTCATTTTTAAGTCGTTTAGTTGCTTGTATTTTTTTGCAAGTTAAAATAAACAAAATAAAAGAAAAACAATATATTTTTTACGGGCTTAGCTCAGTTAATATTTTAACATTTTAAATTAAATGAACTTTTCGTAAAATTTAAATGAAAAATAAGTAGACCGATTTTTAATTGAGTTTTAATTTATTTTATATTGCAATTTCAGTTAATTTTACGTACAGAGTATTTTCACTGTAAATTTGATATTTCAGTTAAAGTTTAGAAGCGTAAATGAAGAAAAATCTTGCTTTGAAAACTTTTCTAAATCTTTGTAGAGACACAAAAAAAGTATACTTAAAATTTTTTATATATATATATTTTTTTTTTATCTTAATTTAGATATTATAGATTAATATTTCTCCAAAAATTAGCTGCGGAGACGACTTTTAAAATCAGTTTTTCTAACTATAAAGCTTTTGTAAATTTTCCTACTTGTGTGTAATTCTATATGATTTTGTAATAATTTGCCTCCGAAACCACTTGTTATTAAATTAAAATACCAAGGAAGTAGTCGTTTTCAATGCATTCTGAAATTTTAATGCACTTTGAATTATTTTTTTTAATGCATTTTTAATTTTTAAAATTGGTCGTATATAACAACATATAGCGCCAACTATGTTCAAAATAGCTGCCTAACTTTTTACACTCCTTGTAGCCTACATCTTTCCCTATAATTCATCCATACATTTTTTATTTATCAGACTATTAGTTTGGAAGATGTGATTTTTCCGCCTCAAGTCCAATCAAGTCCAAAATCCAATCAGCTTTTAATTTAAAAAAAAACAACGGCGATTTTTGCAACTGCTTCATAGTTAAGTGGTTCGAGATTAAATGGTGGGCGCTAAGGAAGACGACATTCAGGTGGTCCGATATTATCACTTGCAGAATATCGAAGACTCTTTGGCTTTTACTTAAAAGTGTTAGGATAAAGCAAGTCCTAACATTCATTTGGAAAAAGGTCGCTTGACCTCTTGATTGGAATCATTATGCGGCACTGTATTTTCGCAAAATTTTAACAAAATACACTTACTGTTCAAGCAATTTTTTTGAATCAAAAATATTTGTTTAAAGTACATTAATTTGACTAGTATTAAACAAATAAGCCATCACAGCACAAGTACCTTAAGTTTGAATCCAAAAAATCACTGAGTATCTTAATATGTCAATTGATCTGCTCCAATGACAACACCATGTAAAAGTGATCGCTTGCCAGTCCTTGGGAACTAGTCACGTGACTTATTTGATGACAGGTTCTTTTCCCTCTAGGGTGCTTATAGGATCAAGAGTATATAACATATACTAACTCATGCGTGCTCATGAATGATCTTGTTTTTTGTATTCACGTGCATGCCTTTTTTGCAGAAAATTATAATCTTTGAAAAAGAAAAATTTTGCAATCGTACCTTTTTTCAAATGTGTCCTTTATATAAAAAAAAGAGTATTTTTTATCTAAACATTTTAGCTGATATATAAGTATATATTTAAAATTTATCAATTCTTACTTATACATACATACGAGTACTTATGTATTAATTTTTATTGATTTCTTTAAAAACAAAAAAAAAATATTTATTAAGAATAAATAAAGCAAAGGCAATCAATTTTTTATTTAACATTGTTTAAACAAAAAGAAAATGTGCATTGAGATAAGGCAAATAGTATTAGTGGCTGACTATACGTACTTTTGTATTGTAGTACATTAGGGAGATAACTTTTTAAAAAAGTATGGAAAACCTCTAATACAAATTTGCAGCTAACTTCAGGCATGAGCTACAATTTTTATTTTATTTTTTATAGCAAACACAACCCGCGAAGCGATTAGCTTATCTGCGGAAAATGCCCAGGGTCTATGGCGGAAATCGAGCCCACGACTTCTGGACTGCAGTTTTGCGAGAACAAGAAAGTCTTTAATACCCCCCATTCTCATTTCCATACTATTCTTTCAACTCAAGATATTGATTGCAATGTAAACCTTCCTGTCTAAAACGTTTATATCCAAAGAAATTTTATTATTTTTGGCTTGAGTTCGGTTTTGATTTAATTTTTCAATTAAATTATATTTTTATTTAGAGATAAATGTGAAGCATGTAGACAGTATGAATTGGTTAAAAGTAGATTCAACTCTTGACTGCACACCACCCACTTTGGTCGAGTGGTCTAAGCGGTAAAGAACTCTGATGAGATAAGTGGGAGCTATCGAAACGTCAGTTCAACTCTCCGCGCGGTCAAAAAATTTTTTTCTTTGTACACATACTTCACATTTATCTCTAAATAAAAATATAATTTAATTGAATAATTAAATTAAAAACGAACTCAAGTCAAAAATAATTAAATTTCCTTAGATATAAATCCATACAGTTCGACTAAACTCATAACTTAATTGTTAAACTCTAAAGGCACCTAGCAAAAAGGATTTACATGTTCAAATAAACTGAACAAACAAACATTCACACACACTAGTACTTTTAATTATCAATGATAACTCATACTAGAATAGAGAAATAATAAAAGAAGCTTAACACAAGACAAAAGAAAAAAAGTGAATATCAATAACTATCAAATGAAATACAGCTCTAAGACTGACAGTGTGAATTGATTAAAAGTAGATGATATTCAACTCTTGACTGCAAACCACCGACTTTGGTCGAGTGATCTAAGCGGTAAAGAACTCTGATGAGATTATCCGGAGCTATCGAAACGTCAGTTCAACCCTCCGCGCAGTGAAAAATTTTCTTTGTCTTTATGTTTCACATTTATCTCGAAATAAAAATATAATTTAATTGAAAATTTAAATTAAAACCAAACTCAAGCCAAAAATAATTAGATTTCTTTGGATATCAATATTAAACTTAAAACTTTATTTCGACAATCTCGTACATAAGTTAACGGTATGGTAAATATTATTAATTGAAAATAAAAGTTATACACCTAATGCACACTTATACATAGTACTCATTCATACGAACTTGATGTATTTATTTTAAGGTTATTGGATGTTTATAACATTGAATTGATGTCAAGGTTTATGAATTATAGATACATACTAAGTTGATTGGTGGTGTGTATAGATTATTTTCAGGTCCTAAAATAAAACCTAAACAAGAAAAAAAAAATCATTTTATATCTCTTTTAAGCTAAAGCTCATTTTTTCCATAAAGAATGGCAAACAAAAAATTTATAAAATTAAGAAAAGCCAGAAAAAAATATAAAGGAAGTTTTGTTTTTTCAATTAAGTTTAAAAAAATGTTTTCAAAAAGATGTTGTTACTTTCAACACTTATTGATATAAATACCAAAAGATTACTTAAAAAAAAAAACAACTTGTTTCCTTGATCGTCTACCACAGAAAAAAACGTTGCACCTTGCTTGAGTATCTGTATCTGTATGCAGCATATGCCAAAACGAAAATTTTCAAAACGACAAAAAAAAACTATATTACATATATGTATACTTATTTAAGCCAAAAAAAGAAAAATACATACAGCTGCCTTTCTTAATGTTTTTTTTTTTGTTTTTGTTAGTGCATTTTTTAATTCGTGCTTTAAACAATTTATACTCGTATTGAATAAATGCATCTTTTTTTTAATACTTTGAATGGATGCTCTTGATTAAAGCAAATGTAAAAAATGTATATGTGTTTTTTTTAATTTTTAAACGTTTTAAAATATGCGTAATCATTAATAATAATACAGGTAGTTGCTTGCAACTTCCTACAAAACATACTGCGTTTTAACCAAGACAAGTTACACCCAAAAAAAAAAAAAGTAAAAACTCACACATATACACATTCACTCATACATTCTCAATATTAAAAAAAATACAAATACACAGGCTCGTGTTAAAAATCAACAGGTGATTTAACAACAAAATTCAAACAAAGAACTGTTTGTTTAAACATTAACAAATTAAAGATCATAAACCATAAATAAATTTTGTAATAATTATGTATTATGAATTGTGTTTGGTATTTTTTATTCGATTAATTTTATAACGACTTTTTTATAGATTTTTTTTATTAATTTATTATATTGAGACAATTTATTAAGTTGTTGTTTTTTTTGTTATTCTTGCAGAAAAAATGATGAAATGAATGGCCAAGCAGGCTCCTCAAGGGCTCCAGCCTTAGGGGGCCAAATATCACCACCTGGCGGTTATACAGAAGCACAACACCAACAGCAGCAACAATTCCAACAGCAACAGCAATTTTACCAACAACAACAGCAGCAAAACTTTCAACATCATCCACATCTAAATCAACAACAGCTTCAGCAGCATCATCAGCATCATCATCAGCAACAGCAGCAACAACAGCAGCAACAACAGCAGCAGCAGCAACAACATCACCAGCAACAGCAGCAGCAGCAGCAGCAACAACATTTTTTAAATCATGCCAATAATAACTCATATCCCGGTAATGGTTCTTATTTAGGCGAATCCGATAGTTTACGCACTTTAAACAATACCTTTGGTCCCAATTCGGAATTTACCTCAACGGCGATCAAAGAAGAACGTCTACAATTTGCCGGCGGCCACACTAGAGACAGTGTTAGCGCTGGTGCTGCCAGTAGTGGTGGTATTATAAGTCCTGCCTTAGCTTCGCCTGCAGCAAATTCGGCAAGTAATCCTTCGGCGAATTATAATAATATGGTAACAGCCACTGGTGCTCAACAGGCCAATATGGATGCAATGAGTAGTTATAGTCAGGTGAGTTGTGTGTGCTCTTAAGAAAAAAATTAAAAAAACTGTGTTTTGGAAGACTTCAAAGAAAATATTGAAATGCCTATGTAAGAAAGTTATATATGGACCATAAATCCATATATACACATTAGAGTGTCCGTTATTTTTCAAAAGTGGAAATATTTTTGGTCTCACCCCCGCAAAAAATTTGAGGCTTGATGCGAAAATTATTGTCCTAAAATTTCAAGCCCCTTGGTCCACGACTTCCCCTGCCGACTTACGGTTGCAATTGTATTCAACTACACTTATGCGTCATGCTGACCTATAAGTCAAAAAATATGACAAGCTTGAAATTTTTTTCTAAAAAGTTGTGTGTTGCCAACAGCATTTGCGTTATCTATTTTTATCTAAATCGTATATTTAACAAAATAAACAGCAAACTATAACTATTAACACAACAAAAAAAAATCCCCTAAATTTACAAATTCCGATAAACTTTTTTATTTCCTAGAAATTGAAGTTGTTTCTTTAGGTATTTGGGCCGCTGAAAGCGAATCTGCACTGTAATTTTCTTTATCAGCTCTACACAGAAAAAAAATAGATCAGGATTATATTCAATAAAATAATGTTGTTGAAAAATTTACTAATTTCCATAACATTTGTCATTAACTTAATACAATATTTATCAATACCGCTCATTTTGAAAATAGCGCAATAAAAAGTATTTGATAAACAAGTTATTGAATAATTGCAAATATTTAATAAGAATAGCCGTTAAATCAAATACATACATATGTACCGAATTCGATGTATACATTGACATGCTTTCCAAAAGCAAGAACTTAAAAACAAGTTTTATCTCATTAACTAGTAACTGGGATATGGCTCAGCTGTATAGTACATGCTTTACGCCCGAAGAGCCCGGGTTCGTATCCCAGCCATATCAACAATTTTAAATTTATATTTATTTTTTTAAGTAAATTTTAAATACATTTCCTATAAAAATTCTCTCAAGTTTTAATAAAAAACTTACTTAAATTTTAAATAGAGTTTATTGAAAATATTATAAATTATTGATAAAATGTTTTATTCATTTAAATATTTCGATTAGTAATTAAAAAATATATCATATTTTTAAAATGTTTGTTATCAAAATAGCGGAACTCTTTATCACAGGATATTTGAAAAAAAAATTATTGAATTCCGGGTTTTTTGTTATCAAAACCGAAACTTATTTGTTTCTGTGTAAATTTCGAGATATACCGTTATTTAAAAAATGAAGGCATTTCCACGACATATATTAGCAGAACTGGAGAAGAGTTTGACCTATTCAGAAAAAAAAAAGAAAAAATTTTAATTGTTGTGTTTAATTCATTAAAAAAAATTTAAATACACCAATTTTTCTTTTGTCTAGTATCATGTAGCTTAATATATTCCAAAGGAAATGAGCCCTCTTGCGTTGAAACTGGTACACAGCTTTTGATTTTGTTCACAATTCAATGAGAGAACTTTTAAATTTGTTTATAAAATTTTTAATTTTTGAAGTTGTGTGTGTTTTTAATTTTTAGGTTAAATTTTTTACGATATCTCTGAAATTAATGATTTAGAAACAATGTTCGCTTGACTTATAGATAATTTTGGTTTTTCTTTTTTACTGAATAGGTCAAACCGTTCTCCAGTTATGCTAATATATGTTTTGCAAGTGCCTTCATTTTTTAAATAACGGAATATCTCGAAAAATTAGAACTACTAAAAAAAAGGAACAAATTCAATTTCTAGAGAACGAAAAAGTTTACCGAAATTTGTAAATTTGTGGGCTTTTTTTGTTATTTTTGCTGTTTATTCAGTAAAGCAAAAACTGTTCAAAACTTCACAGACAACAACTTTTCAAAAGAAAATTTTTCGTGATGTTGACATATTTTTCGAGTTATGGGTCATCCATCATGCCGTATAAGTTTAATTTAATAATATTTTAACCGTAAGTGGGCACGGGAAGGTGTGTGTGGCCTCAACTTTTTGAGGGATGAGACATTTTAATAAAAAAAATTCACATGTATCTTTGAACTTGTGACAAAACAGTTTAACTATAAATTTCACACTTTTGAAAAGATCAAAAATACTGTGATACGCCTAAAGAAAAGTGAAAATGAAATATAACTTTTTTAATATTGTAATAACTTTTTTAGTTTTTCGAAATATGTGAAATCTTTATTTGCAGTCGAAAAAAGGGATTCCAGCTCCGAAATCCCGATCCCAGAAATTGTGGAAACATCCGAAATAGTCCCAGGAAATCCCTAAAAGTTTATTTGAGATATTCTCCCAATATTGTTTAAAAAAGTTTTCATTTGTTTCGTTTCTTAATTACGATTCTTATACAACAAACTCCTAATAAAAAGCAACGCGATTTTTAAAAGGCACCGCTAGAATTTTACGAATTATCGACATTTTTGATTTATCGGCGTACGAATTATCGCGATTATACTGTAGCTAAAAATCAAATATTATGTTGGTTACGGGTTTCTTGCGATTAAAGCTTGAAGATGGGATTGGTAGTACTCGATGAAGGTTTTTCGAGCATAGAAACTAATAAAATCGAAACATTTATTCGACGGAATCGATCTGAAAAAGAATTATCGGACGCAGTTTCAAAACTCCAAAAATATGACGGAATTGAAGAAAAGTTTGGTTAAATAGTGAAAGAAAATTTTCAAGGTCAACCGTTTTCCATAGTTTTTTATGTTTCTTGCCTTCATTCGTCCATCTGCCGCTCTGGTTTTCATTCGTTTTTTCGTAAAAATTACAGAACTTTGTATCTCAGAAATTTGTGATGACGGTTTTTCGAGCATAGAAACTAATAAAATCGAAACATTTATTCGACGGAATCGATCTGAGAAGAATTATCGGAATAAAAAAGTAAACATTGTTTTTGAAAGTTTTAGACAACGATATCTCTCGTTTTTTCGTAAAAATTACAGAACTTTGTATCTCAGAAATTTGTGGTTAAATACTAAAAAAAAAATATTTTTTTTGTGGGCCAGCTAAAAATAAATTTATTTGCTGAAACATAAATTCTTGAGAATATCTTGAATAAATTAACACAGTTTGTTAAATACTAGCGCTCAGGTGATTAAATGAAAATATTATTCATAATTCCGCATAACTCACGCTATTCACATGAGAAATGCCCATCTCTAATGCAAACTCCTTGCCACAGTTATAAATAATGCAATATGTTGGCAAGCAGTAGCGAAAGTTTTTAATTTCTTTAAAATTATTCCCACATATTGATTTATTTCTTTATTAAATAAAAGCTAAAAAAAAGAGAAATAGTTAAAAGCCAACCAATGAAACCACAAAAATATTTTTAACGTACAAATAAAAAAATATGTACAAAAAAACCTCTGAAAAATATGCTACAGAAATTCAAATATTTTCAAACGCAAAAAAAAAAATACTGAAACGCAAATAAGGACTAAAAACAAGCAAGCCAGCCAAGCCAACAAACAAAATTTTTATAAAAATGAAAACATTATTTTACAACGTGTGTATGATATTTTCTTTCTTTCTACTTTTATTATCCTTCAATAGATGGGTGGTATGCACCCTGGAGCCAATAATGGCATGATGAGTACATCAGTACAGTCACAACACACGCATCAATATATGAATGGTAATGGTCCTAGTGGTGTTGGTATGAATCCAGCGGCCATGGGTCCCATGTCGGGTGGTAATGGTGGCGGCAGTGGCGTTAGTGCAAGTCAAGCCAATATGCAAATGAATCAAATGGGTGGTGCGAGTGTCAATAGTGTTGGCTCTATGAGTGCAGCTGGACAAATGAATGGCATGCCTGGCTATAATAATGGCATTGGAGGACCAGCATCGGCGTCAGCGAGGCATCATCAAGTGAGTATCGTATCAATTTAATTTAAAAGAAATATCAGAAGCAACAGAAAAATGACACAATATTTGTTATGAAAATACACAATAGATAATGAAAAAATATCAGTACATCATTTAATAAACTGATTTTAAAGGATTTTATATATTAAATCTGAGAGTTGTAAACTGTAATTGATATTTTTTGTTTAAATTACTATGATGCCCCTGATGCATACAAATATGCTTTGTGTTTTAATATGTGTCACTATTGCCTTTTCAAGTAAACATTCATTATATATTTTTTAATATCTTTTGTATGTTTATTTAAAATTATATTTATAATTAATACAAAAATTATCACTTATTTTTGATCACACTTAAAAGGTGTTGCTTTGGCAAATATATTTAGTTTCGTTTTTTTTTTCTTTGCGCAATTTCATTTGTTTTACTTTGTTTTAAGCATACTTTTTTCGTATTTTTCGTATCTAAACACAAAAAGATGACTTCATGCAATAAAGCAACTTTAAGCAATAAAAGTATTTGTTTGTGTAGACTTTTATGTTTTATTTTTGTATTTATAGGTATGCTACATGTTGCAATATACTGTATAAATCACTTGTATAATGATATACTTGTGTGTACCACACCAATAATTATTATAATCAATCATGACACATAAAATCTCAGCCACAAAAATAAAATTAAAACAAATCAATACAGTATTGGCATTTAAAGTCATTGAAATAATTAAAAAATCAATATATGTATGTAAATTAGAAAAATATAAACAAATATGGTTGATTCTCATTCTGAAGTTATATTTTCTGCTTTTTTTTTACCAATGTAACTATGAGAAATATAGGTGCCTATTATGAACAATATTCGATCTTCGACTGTGATCGAAAAAGCCGATCGAACGAATTTTCGTTTGTTATTATGACGCACATTCGATGAAGAATAGTGCTATTGTGAATATCACTCATTGCAATTGTTCACAATAGTATATTTCTATCAGCTGTTACTATAACTAATTACAATTTGTTTGCAAATTAAGTTACACATAAATAAAAGAACAAGAAACTTAAAAATTATAAGAGTTTTTTCTATTAAACTAATAAATCATATAATTTCATTCATAAAAGATTTATGAGATCAAATCAATTTGTGCAAATTGTAAATTTTCTTCCATCAGTGAAACAAGCATTTCTAGTTGTTGTTAGGCACTCTCGACATTATATCTGCACAAAATTTACAAAAATAGTTTAAAATTACTGTTTCGTCACCCAAAAGCAAAAAACGGTTGCAAACTACTTAAATTTTCGATAATTTCTCACATACTACACCGTCGAATGCAAAATTGTATTTGATTGAGAACTCGTTGCACAACGAAATTTTCGATAGTGCTGCCAACTCATAATACTAATCGAATGTCAAGATATTCGATGTTCGATAGCCAGCGAAGATCGAACATCGAATGCAACTCATAATAAGGGCCATAGTTTTCGCTTCATTCAATCGATTTTTAAATAAAATTATGTCTTTAGATTTTTTTACATTTTTGTGTATTGAGCGTTACATTTGATTTCGCGGTCATTCTGCGAATGATTTTTGCGAAAAAAAATACACCACAAAAAATGAGTATAAGGTTTGAAAGCACTATACATCTACTCGTTGAAAACAAAAAAATTATAATAATCGCAGGACGAAATTAAAAGTTATGACCACTTTTTTTTAATTTTGACTTGGGTTTACATGGAAAAATAAAAAAATTTTATCTTTAAAAAAAATCCTTAACAAACATTTATACATGGGAAAAAAGCAGGCAAACTCTTCTTTCAAATAAGACTAATTTTAATAAAATCGACTGACAATTTGAAATAACTATTCGTACCAAAACACGACCTATATAATATATCCTTTGCAAATACAACAAAGCGCAGAAACAATCATTTTTCAAAGCAAATCAGAAATTTCTAAACGGATAATGTTCTCTATAATTGTTAAGCAGTTAACGTTTTTTTTTGCCGTCCTGAAATTTATAGATAAATTGTATTTAAGAATATTGATAACGTAACGCTCAATAAATTTTTTTAAGAATTCAATATGTTTTTTTCAGAACACACACTATACATAATTTGAATTTAAAACAATTCAGATGTATAATATTTGATGAATTTTAACATAAACTCCTTATTTATACAATAAACAATTTCAATTAAATTAAAAAAAAAATGGATAACAGTCAATACATTTTTTTTGGATACAAACCACGATTGATTGATGAAACGTTTTGCAATATAATACTACCTATTTAACAAAGTTCACAAAACTTTTAAATATTTTGAGTAATGAAGCGTAATAGAAAAGTGCAACGCTCAATACACAAGACTGTGAACAACAATTAAAAAAAAAAATAAAAAATATATTTTTTAATTTTACAAAAATTTGATGTGTGAAATAAGAGAAGTAAATGCAAATATTCTGAAATCGTTATAAATTTAATCTCGTTTTTTGGAAAAATTCATACTTTATACATACAGTATTTTCGTTCTTCGTTTTTAACACATAATGGATAGTCTTATAATTCAAATGTATGCGTTTATTTTATGCAATACTTTACTATACTTTCAACTCACAGGAAATAAGCATTTGAAATGAGAATCGCCCATCTACTTCATAGGAAAGGCCATTTCTTGTTATGCATTTTACCTTCACATTGTACAGCCGATTTTGACAAAACTTATACCATTTTAGAGATATTTATTGACAGATGTGCACAATCTATATATGCAGCATTGAAATAAATAACTGATGTTTGTAAATTTCATTTTTAAGCCTCACCTTAGTAAAAAAAAAAGTAAAATATCTTATAAGCAGGGCTCGGAATTTCAGGCAGATAAACAAATGCACCTAAAAATGAAAAATATTTTATTGTTACATATTAGAGAAAAAACATAATCAAACATAATTGGGTATATTATTTAATGTAACCGAACTTTAGTTGCGTTACCAGTCGGCAACTGAAAATTAATGGTTGCCAGAAAGGTACTAAATAGCAACTGAAATTGACAGCTCTCAGTAGCCAGTTGCCATCAGTAGTATCATTTTCAGCAACTGGCAGCCCAACTAAGGCTCGGTTGCATCCATAATCGACCTATTAATAATTTTTTTAAATTGTGAAATATGAAGTAAAAAAATTGTATAACTCCAAAAATATGCATTTATTGCCAAAATATGCAGAAACATGCTCTTACCACCAAAATATGCAAAAATATGTAACTACAAATCGATGCTAAACTACTTAAAAATTGATGATTCGCATAGATAATTAGCCAATACCTCTATCTATCGCCACAAAAAACATGCATTTGCATGAAAGTCTGAGCCCTGCATATAAGCGTAATAGAAAAATTTTTACCCACAATATATTTTTAATTTGTTAAAATCATCCATTAAACGCTTTGAGGTCGTCTTGTATAAGCGATGATATACGAAAATTTAAATTAAAAACAAGACCGAAAAAGTAATAAACAGACACAATTTAAACTAAATAATATTATAAAATAAAACAATAACAATAGCCCTTCACTTTACAAAATTTTAAAACACAAATAAAACAATTAAGACAAAATAATATCAACAAAATATTGAAAGCTTTAACTTGCAATAGCTTAAAACGTTTGCAATTGTTGTCTATAAAAAAAAATTTGTATATAAAAAAAATGTATTCGCTAATAATAACACCACTTTGTCGTATGCAAATTGTTTAAACAAAAGAGAAAAATAAAAACTAAAGTACTCGTAGAAATGAAATTATTACAGAAGCGCAACGCCGAAACAATTTTTCCAATTGCTTACAGATGCAAATTTTAAAAGCAATATCTATAGAAATCTGCTGATAATTTGTTTTACCTTCGTTGTAAGGATCTAAGTATATCAACACCAGCTTATTAAATTTATTCTTTTAACAAAAAAAGTCAAAATCATTTTCGCTTTTATTTAGAAATGAAAAGCAATAAAAAAATATTGCTAATATTTTCACAGCAAATGCATATTTGGATTATTTAGATTATTTCGAAATACGTATAACTAGTAAATACACGAATATATCTATCTATCTATCTACCCTCTTGTTGTAAATATTTTGCAACGCATCTGCTTGAAAAAGCAACCAAATATAAACAAAAATATTAAAAAATATTTATTTATAAATGTACCTGCATACAAACATATTAATATTGCTAACATGGCATGTCGCTTGCTGCCTTTTAAAATTTATATTTTACGATCTTGTGTATGCAAGTATGTGTATTTTGTATACACTCGTATGCTTAAGTATAAATCTGTATTTCATTTTTGCCTGTGTCTGTCTGTTTCAGCGTACTTATAGATGCATTTACAATTTTTATATTTTTCAATAACAACAATAATTATTTGCCACATGTCAAGTTTACTTTGCTTTTTTGCATAAATAGACACACGTTTATAAATGCCCTACAAATAGCCCGGCTCAAATTAATCTACTTGTATTGCATTCACGCCAGTGCAAAATCTACTAGATTTTAATGGAAATGTTGATTTTTTTTTAAAGAGAAATAACACAATCAGGCAATTAATGCCTATCAGTTAATTAATTAATGTGTTACCTTCTTTGGGAAAGGGATATTGTAGTGAGAACAGGTGTTGAAGGGGGAGAGAGATAGAAAGCTTAATTCATTTACAACTCTGCTATTGCGCATTGTTTTTTTTTATAGAACAGAGTTGCAAGCCCCTCTGGTGTCAAGTAGAGACATTAATTTGTGTAGCCATTTATTAGCTCTTTTGCTTCGCCGACTGTTTTGCTACAATACCGACGAAGGAGGGTGCTGTGCAGTGCATTAGGATATGCCAGTATTAATCGCTGCCAATACTATCAAAGTCATCAGTGCTATGCCTTCATCACTTTAACAGACCAACAACAACCAACACCTGAAACTAGTCTTAAACTCAAGGCCTCAGGGTTTTTAGTCAAACACGCTAACCATTCAGCCAACAGTACCAGCCAACCATTACACCAACCAACATTTTCAGAATTTTTTTTAAATTGCATTACTAAACTCCATACAAAAATAGCAGCTGCAAAAGCAAAATAGCTAGGGCAATCACCTCATAGTGTGTGCATGCACCCAACAGCCAGTACACACACCTTATAGTGCTTTATTTTTTGGTAAAAATAAGTTGTACCGCTTGATAGTTCCCTTCACTTCAACTATTTTTAAGTTTAAAACGGCCTGTAAAGTGTACTTTTTACTGTCTACAATAAACTAAAAGCATATATCTAACAAAAGTAAACTTTAAAACTCTTAAAGTATACTTCAACTGTTGCTTGTAAATTTTATATTTATTTTGTTAACTATTAAATTTGGAGAAAAGTTGTTAGGGTATGATTGGGAGAAATTCAACTTTTAGTTTTAAGGGTCATCCTAATGCATATACTAAGTATAATTTATTGTCTTTTTAAATATTTGTTTATAATTCATTGTCATTTTAGTTAATATTAAGAGAAACAACCTGCGTAGTATTATACAACTAAGCTATTAGGGTAACCATGTCAAAATCTTTTCATTACTTTAACGGAAATTTGAAAAAAAATGTACACCCGTTAAATAAGTGCATAAGTTTAATTTAATTAATTTTTATTATATTTCATTTTTGTTTCAGATGTCAAACATGAGTCAAATGCAAAATATGTCTATGAATGGTATGGGTGGCATGCAACCTGGTAGTGGCATGGGCCCTGGCGTTTCAGCCGGAAATATGTCGCTGCATCAACAGCAGCAACAGCAGCAAATGAGTGCCATGAATCCAATGGCTAAAATGCAAGGTATGGCCAATGGTGGCTATAACCAAAGACGCATGACACCTTATCCCAGTCCACAAATGCATGCGGCTCAAAAGAGAGGTGGCATGTATCCCATGACCTCTCAAAATGTTCCTCAACAGCAGGGTGGTGGTGGCATGCCATACGGTGCTGGACAAATGCATCCACAAGCAAATAGTGGTGTACCCTTGCCGATGCAAGCAGGCTATGGTCGAGCAGGTCCTATGGCGGGCTATGGTAGACCAGGAAACTGTGGCAGTATGAGTAGTATGGGCCCGGGAGGAATGGGTCCTGGTAGTATGGGTCCAGGCGGTATGGGTCCTGGTGGCATGGGCCCTGGCGGCATGGGGCCTGGTGGCATGGGACCTGGTAGCATGGGTCCTAGTGGCATGGGACCTGGCGGTATGGTCCCTGGAGGCATGGGTCCTGGTGGCATGGGTCCCGGTGGTATGGGTCCTGGCGGCTGTATGAGTTCTATGCAACGTTTTGGTGGCGGCGGTTACGGTCCCAGTTCACACCATTCTCAGCAGGGACAATTTTATCCCGGCTCTCAACCTGGCATGGGAATGAATGGTGGCAGCTCTGCTGGTGGCATGTGTCCGGCTGGTCCCGGCTCTGCCTCGAGTACTAGCAATCCTTATCAAAATCAAGGGTAAGTCGAGATAAACAATTTTGTTTCTTCCAGAAATTAAATTAAATTAAAATTTCCGCAACTATTTTTTTAGTTTTCAACAAAACTATCAACATAGTCCAGTTCCTGGAAATCCAACACCACCATTAACACCCGCCTGCAGTGTACCCTATGTTAGTCCAAATCCCGATATTAAGCCTCAAATGGATAATTGTAAGTATTAACATTAATAGAATAATAGAAAAAATAGAATAGTGGAAATTATACGCTTAAAAAAATTGGCCACTAAACGAACACCGAAACCTAAAATGGATCAGAGTCTTTAGGTGACCGATGTTACTCAAACTTAACCGAAAGCTTTTTTTCAATACAAAATGTGTATGTATGTATAAAGAGAAGCTTTGAGGTAAGTTTGCGTAACTTTGTACATGTGCAAAACCATACCTAATGTGTTTCGTTTTATTTTTCTTATAAATTTAAAAGTTAAGTCGCTTACTTATTAAAACCCCTTTTTTATTTTATTTTCTCTTAAGGCGAAGAAATGAGACTGACATTCCCAGTACGTGATGGCATTATACTTCCACCTTTCCGTCTGTTACACAATCTTTCCGTTAGCAATCATGTATTCCACCTTAAGCAAAATGTTTACAATACCCTCATGTGTCGGTAAGTTGTACTAAACTCCAAAATATTTATGTCATTTTCCTTCCTCCTCTCTTTTATCTCTTTGTCCTATTTGCAACGTGTTTCAATAAATAAATGAGCTGTTATTTTTAAAAGTGATATAAGTCCAATTTTTAGAAAAAAATTTTTAACAAAGTTTTTTTAAATTACCGTTAACTAATTTTTTTAAAGTGGGCTTATACCACTTTCAAAAATAACTGCTCAAATAAAAAGTGTTATTTTATTAAAATCAGTTTTTTTATTAAATAAACTATTCGTTAATATTAATTATAGATCGGATTTGGAATTACAATTAAAATGCTTCCATCAGGATGATAGACAGATGAATACCAATTGGCCACATACGGTTACTGTATCGGCTAATGCCACCCCACTTAATATAGAACGTTCCGAGAAGACCGGCCAAGCTTTGAGGCCATTATATTTAAAATCTGTTTGTCAACCGGGTCGTAATACGTTACAGTTAACTGCTAGTTCCTGCTGTTGTGTAAGCATCTAAATAATTGAAGACAACATTAATAACATTTATGAAATATTTTATTAATTTGAAAAAAATAATTTTTTATTTCAGTCCCACTTATTCGTTTTACAACTAGTCCATCGACCATCTGTGCGGCAAGTTATGCAAAGTTTACATAAACGCAATCTGCTGCCCTTGGAACATAGTGTAGCCAAGATAAAGCGCTATTTTGCTATTGGCATGGTGGGTGGCAGTGGTCCAAATCCACAAAACCCAGATGGCTCCAGCAATATTAGCAACATTAATGATCCTAACAAATGTGCAAAGATCTCATTGAAATGTCCGATCATGAAATCGCGAATACGTTTGCCGGCCCGTGGTCTTGAATGTAAACATGTCCAATGCTTCGATTTAGAGGGATACCTCATGATGAACTGCGAACGGGGAACGTGGCGCTGTCCAGAATGTAGTAAACCTGCTCTAACCGAAAGTCTAGAAATTGATCAGTATTACTGGGCCATTTTAAATACACTCAGCAATACAGATGTAGAAGAAGTGGTCATTGATTCCTCAGCCAATTGGCGTGCAGTACAGGGTAATATGCAAGGAAGTCCAAACGTCAATGTGGGCAATAGTATAACTAGTGGTCCAACCGGACCGCCACCAGCGGGCTCTAATGTTGGCAATCCCAATAATAATAATAATGTTAATAACATGAACATACCGACCATTAAGCAGGAAAATGCCATGAACATACCGACCATAAAGCAAGAAAATTTTAGCGATGACATGGCAAAGGTTATGTCACCCGGCTCAACGCAGCTGCCCACATGGGATAATTCACAAGCAATGAGTCCCTACAACTGTCATGATATGAATTCCATTGCCAATGGCAACATGATGGGTGGAAGCAGTGCAAATCAAAGTGGCAATAACAGGTAAATTCATTTGAATTCGACTCAATCTTTGAAAAATTACGAAATTTTTTACTTTACATTTATAGTGTGGGCAATCGTGGCAGTTTCGATAATTTTAATAATCAGCAAACACCTGGTGATATGCAACAACAGCAACAACAGCAAGATTCTGCGCATCAAAGCAACTCTATGACACATTTGAATGAACCTCTAGATCAACTAAATGCAATGGAGAAATCCCTTAATGATCAGGTAAGATACGAATAATAATTTCAATTATTCTGCTTATTGTTTACACTTTGAAATAATAAGCGATAGATTTGTTTTAAAAATGTAACTTTCATTTAAACTTTGCCAAATTCGATACTCTATTTAGTTCGAAATTATATTTAAAATGTCGACCTTGCTTTTAAATACGTATATTATTTTATGTTTTTGAATGAAAACATATTTCTGGTTGATTGGTGTTTAAACTGCACGTTCTTCCATATTTCAGATATTCGGAATTAATGTCAACATTATTTTTTCATAAGACTAGATATGAAATTTTTCATGAAATTTTCTTCGTGAAATTTTGAAAAAAAAAATATATAAAAAGAGCGACTTTGACTGGTACACGAAGAGTTCCGTACGGACACTGAATATTTAATACTACATATTTCACATATGATATAGTTTTTATTTATGAATTTTTTTTCTGTTTAGAGGATTATTTTCCATTTTATGTATTTTTTCGCTTTGCCGATTTTTTACTTTTTCACGTTTTTTGTCGGGTTTTTCGCCGCCTTGGCGAATTTTTCGTTCTGACGGTTTTTTCCGTTATGTCGATTTTTTCATATATGCGATTTTTATCTTCCCGCTATACCGATTTTCGAGAATTTTGAAATTTTTCGAAAATAAATTTTTCGCAAAAATTTTATACAAATAAATTTTAAGCTACTAAGGCTGAGTCTTTTACATAGAGATTAGCAATTAAATTAAATGTAATCTACGAATGTTATCTTTCACTAGTCGATTATCTCAGTTTGTTTGATAGTTTAAACTACCGTAATTGGCGGTTTAATTCCACTGAAATTTTTATTAGATTCTGCTGAAATTTTTTACAGAAAATTTTCTTAGATTCTGATGTAATTTTCTTTATCAATTTTAATGTTATTTTATTTTTATTTTACAAATTTCTCTTGATAAATTTAATTTAAAATAGTAAATAAATATTTTTTCTTGACTATAATTTCGCTCACACAACAAAAAAAATGCACTTGTTTCTTCTTCTTGTTAATGATGTATTCATTATTTTGATGACATTTTGTGAAATATACTTAGATTGCCATACTAATACAAAAAATACTGTCATTTCGTATGGCAATACTAAAAGGTTTAAACTAGAACTTAAAAACGTTCAAGTAGATTAAATTTCGATTACATTTATTTTAAGATTAACTAATCAAGTTATTAATTGTCGTTTAAGCTGCATGTAAAAGACCCAGTCTAAGCCGATCGAATCGAAAATCGAATAAGCTCTTAAGACAAAAAAAACCGACTGCTGCAGATTTTATTAAAAGCGATTGATTTGTTCAAGAGAAAGCGAATTTTTCAGTAATTCCAATCGATTTTCAGGAGTCATTTATTTTTTTTCGACTTGGAAAACTGCGCCGAGTACCGCAAATTTAATCTAAATCGGACAAGTGGTTCGAGAGATATCGTTACCGATAATGTAAAAAAAACACATATTTAAATTTTCTAGTGCTTGGAGCTTGAAATTAGCGAGAAGCTCTAGGTATTGCCTGCAAGGTCAACCGTATCCCCTATTTTTTTTAGTTTCAGCGATTTGTTTCGTTATAGCGATTTTTTTATTTTATGGAATCTTTTCAAGTTTGACGATTTTTTTTTGCTTTGCGTTTTTATAGTTTTGACGATTTGTTTCATTTTAGCCTTTTTTTATTTTGACGATTGTTTTTCGTTTTGGCGATTTTCTTTTGGCTTTAATCGCTGTATTCCTTGACGAAAGAAATAGGGTTCCTTTGGATCTGTACCTTAAAAATCATTTGAAATTTTATATCATACCAATTTTTTCATCTAACTTGCTTCGCTGCACATTCTATTGGTAAATAAAAGAAAATGTTGATGCAAGAACTTTGATGAAATTGTTCTCTGTGTAAATTTAGTCTAAGAAAACTTGTGTAAAGTTTTTTTTATTTTATTCTTGGCTTTATAGCATATAATAAAAATTAAATAATAATTTATTAAAATTTATTATTTTAGATGCCCCATACCCCGCATACACCACATACACCTGGCGGTGCCAGTCATCCCATGACACCAGGCGGTCCACCCTCAGTTAGTTCGGCTCATAATGAGCCCATGAATGCAACACCGAATGGTGGCAATAATTCCAGTAATCATAATTCACCACAAACACCGGGTACTCCTAATAATCGCATGTCTACTGGTGCCAGTAGCCAACAACAAGATGGTCAGCAGCAGCAACAGCAGCAACAACAAACACAACAACAGTCACAACAAGAACAAATTATAAACTCACTAATAAATTCACAATCATCCGATCTAGTGAATCTCAACGAGGGTGATTTAAATGCCGAACTAAATAGTTTTGATCCTTCAAATATGAATCATGCCGATGCCGCCAATGATTTGAATGTAAGTATAATGTCATTCTAATGTAAATATCTATACACTTCTTTTAAATGTTTTTGACATATTGTTAATGTTATATTTTTTTCCCTTGCATTTAGCTTCTGTCGGATGTCGATCCATTAGAAATTTTATCTTATTTAGATCCACAACCGGATTTAAATACTCCACCCTCTAGCGGCTCTAGTAATAACAACAACAATGAAGACATTTTGGCCTCCTTATTTGATTAAAGAAAATAAACTTCAAATGGATGGATTTACGAAGCTTATTTGTGTGTTCACTGAAAAATCAAACAAACAAATAAATCAATATAGAAATTAAAAAAAATTTAGCCAATCTCATCAGTAAAACGAACATTTTTAAGCTACTAAATTTTTAACCACAAATTGTAAGTGAACACACCTAGTGTAAATAGTAACGTTTCCTTTAATATTTAAGGAAAATCTCTGTCAAAAGAAAATATTTATCTAAAAATTAAATATAAAAACGAAATATTTAGAAAAATTTTATGATAAAATTCAATCTACTAAAAGCGCATACACTGTAAATAGTATTACTAAATTAAAGAAATATATTAACAAACGTATGATGTTTAATTTTTAAACTAAAGAAAAATAAAAATAATTGAAATTTTGTGAAACATCAGCTTAAGAATAGAAATATGGGCATATCGTTGGCTAAAACGTAAACTGAACTAACTTAACAAAATATTAAAATTCGAGCTCTTTATTAGAGCTTCACTACACTTTTTTTTTAATATTGAGATAATATTTTTTGTTGTTATAGGATTTTTAACTTTTTTTTCGTCATTAGTTTAGTTGGCGTTTTAGCTAACGATATATGAAACAAGAAAAAAGAAGAAGTAAAAAAATGTTTTAAAAAAACTCATCTACAAAAACACACAACTAAAATAATAAACGATTTGATAACAATGAAATGTGATTTTAAAAACTAAAACGTTAAACAGAAAAACTTAAAATCTAATAGAATTATAATTATTTACAAATTTGTAAACTAACAGAAATTTTGAATTTATGTATTTTTTATTGTTTGTTATATTTTGCAAAATTTCAATTAAGTTTTTATAAAATAATTTTATATTTTATGTAAAAATTGCTTTTCACTATTATTTTTATGTTTTATTTTAAGCCCAGGCTTAATTTAGTACTTCCACTGCTAGTTTTGGAGTTCCTGCAACCAGCCTATTTGAAATTTTCACCAGTGCCCACGTATGTTGGGCCTATGTAGTGGGTTCAGGAAGAAAAAATCTGCTACTTCGCGCATATGGTCCCGTGAATCAAATGGTGAAGTAGGATTGACTGAACTGTGAACTGACATTGTAATGCTGGATACCAAGGCCAGTGTAAGTCATCAGCTGATCTTTTTTTTCTTTTTTTAGAAGAGAAGTAACACAATCAGGCAATTATTGCCTACCAGTTAATTAATTAATGCGTATTTTATGCTCCTGCTCTGTTTGTCAAACTTCATAGCTTTTTTTCTGTATAGAGCTTGATTGACAATTGCAGGAGTAATGCGTTTTTGTTGTAGAGATGCAAAAACCTTATTAATCGGCCTAACTGGATATTAACTGTTTTCTGAAAGCCTTGAAAATATCTTCACTATGTATAAGGCAACAAAAACGGCTGGTGACTTACTTTTTCCACTTTTTGAAGCAAATACATACATATAACCGTTATCAGAATTTTCTATATATGTCTGTAACTATAAAACAGGCATTCATTAATGGTTATTAACTCAATGAACGTTTAATTGCTGGTTTAGTGGAACTAAACTGATATTTATATGTATGTAGTTTAAACTCAGAAGCAGTATATCACTACCCCATATAAAAATTATAGTGTGGCAGCGCTATGACAAATGTCAAAAGATGCCGCGGACTATCGACCAGAATCATATGGTCTGTATTGGTAGTTTAAATAATCAACTTTATGCCTTTAGAAATAGTTTATATGTATACTTCTTTATAGACTTGTTGGTTTGAACATATTTTAAACCTAAACGAAAGATTACCTTGCACTAATTTATTAGATCTAACAGCTAAACCAGGTATTTCTGACATTTATTGTGGTGCAAATTATTACTGTTTAAACTATGCATAATACATGGGGAAGTGATTTACTACTGTTGAGGCTAAACTTCATTTACATAAATTTCATTTTAGTTTAACTAAACCTGCATATCGTTACCTTAATTCACAAAAGGCGTATCTAACTTTTAGAAAAATATAAAAAAGAACCAAAATCGTAAGAAAAGAACTCCAAAATAGTATTATATACATATATTATAAGGACTATGAAATATGTATGCTGGATCCTTTCCTACATTTCTTATACATAGTTAAAAAATTATACGTAAGTTTTTTTTTAAATATTTTTTTTCAAGTTTTATGTTTCAAACTTAAAAAATGTTTATATGTTAGATACGTCTTTTATGAATTAAAGTAACGGCATTGCCCAATTTTCCTATCAGTAAATTGTATTGTCAGAGGAGTTTAATGCGTGTGCAAAGTTTTATAAGAATAGGTTAAGTAGAAGTAGTTAAAAACCAATATTTATATTATATGGGCGTGGTCCAAAGCCACTTTTTTATCATTAAATTTTATTGCCAGGCCAACTCAATGAAGTGTGTAAGTATCATCAGAATCGGTAGACAAGAAGTAGTTGAAAAAATATTTACTTAATATGGGTGTGGCATTGCCCACTTCTATATCCATCAGATTGTATTGTCATGGTAATCTAAAGTGTGTGAAAAGTTTAAGTTGATCGGACGTCTTGAAAATGGTGAAAGTTACATTGGAAGATTATTGTAAGTTTGTTAGAATTGAAACTAATAAAAGCATTTTAAAACAAGTAAGAGTGCTATGCCGAATCTTATATATCCTTCACGAAGATGTGAAAAACATGTATACGACCAACACAATTTCTTGTGACAAAATGTTAATGAACATCTTTGCGTTTACTTTATCTCGTTACTGTAGTTCAAAATTCTCTCAGCAATACAGTTGCAAAATATTTTTGGGCAACAATGTTCTAGAGCAGTGGTGGCCAGACTCTCAATTTCCTATACTCGCGAGTATAGGCTGTTTTTTTTTACCATCAACACTCGTATACTGTGTGTGAGACACACAGCCTATCTCTTTATCCGCGAAGCACATACACAAACAAAGAATAAGATAGCGTATGTGTGGCCACCACTCTGTTCTAGAGAATAGTCGCACGAGTAGTTTCAAATAAACACTCACACATTTAAAGCATTGCTTTCCTTTTACATTTCTCATTCATTGTATGGAGGAGAGAGATTTATAATAAAACACACATTTGTTTTGTCTGTAATTTAACGATGCTACAATTGGATGAGGCAATAAGACGAAGAAACATGATTTTAGAGCAGGAACCGGCGAAGCATATCACATGGGGTTTTTTCTCTTTTACTTTAACACGTATGTACTCACACGTATTAACTAAAAGTAAATAAAACCAATCTGTGTGGCATGAACATTCAAACAAGCAGGTTGTGTTATCGCTTGTTTCTTGCTATTGCTTGATATACACTAACAAAAACTTTGTAAGGG
Source organism: Panzeria rudis (assembly GCA_956483635.1). Classification (NCBI taxonomy): domain Eukaryota; kingdom Metazoa; phylum Arthropoda; class Insecta; order Diptera; family Tachinidae; genus Panzeria; species Panzeria rudis. Next base: position 175,809,786 of record OY101448.1, read on the forward strand.
CGAGAGTTGCAAAATAAAATCCATACAAGCAAAATGTATTAGTATGTGTTTGCCGATTAATGTTTTAGAGCATCAATCGGCAAACACATACTAATACATTTTGCTTGTATGGGTTTTATTTTGCAACTCTCGCAATAGCAAGAAACAAGCGATAACACAGCCTGCTTGTTTGAATGTTAATGCCCCACTGATTGATTTTATTTACTTTTAGTTAATACGTGTGAGAGTAAAAACCCCATGTGATAAGCTTTGCCGGTTTCTGTTTTAGAGCATTTTTGATGCTTTAAAAGAAACGCTGTCTTATATCAATAAAAAGAGCTCCAAAGTGAGACATCGCGATCAAAAATCATGCATGTTCGAAGTGCTTTTCGAAGCAGGAGACACAACAAAAACCAGCTTCTCTCGCTTACAAACCTGCTTCGGCCGAAACAGTAATTTTTGTTGAGTATTTATTACATTTCCAAATTTGCTTTTTTTGCTCTTTAAAAATATGGTCACCGTAAATATGACAAAACCATAGTTTTATCACTTGGCAATTCAATCATTTAACAATTCTTTCTCAAAATCCAGTAGCGCATTATATTTTGTTTTGTATGGGAAATCTAACAAAAATAAACTAGATTTTGCCCGAAATCTTGTTTGTCCTAGATTTCTTTCATGTGTAAATGCATTATTAGTTGGAGTTACTTTCAGTAAGGCATATTGTTTTATGTAAAGTATTGATTTTAACTTCATTTAAAGTGTGAAAAGCGCTGTGATAATTTTCACGGTATACGGCAACATTTAAAATTTTCAATAGTGCTGTGCATATATCGAAACATAGAAAGCTCTCAATTTAGTTCGACCCTTTTTCAAAGATGAACTTTAGATTGCCATTAAAGTATTATGATGACAGCTAATTTACCGAGACAACAAAAAAAAATTTTTTTGTTAACTACATATCTTTTAAGTTTCTGAAACATTATGAGCCAGCTTTTAACTTAAAGAGAAACTGCATTTGCCAGTTAACTGTAGCTTAAACTTAAACTATTTTTTTCAAATAAAGACTATCTGCTTAATAATCTAAGCTTAGCCGAGCAACATTGCTCAGTTAAACTGAAGTTAGAATTGTCAAAAATAAATTAAACAATTCGATACTTGAAAAGAAAATTAAATAGTTTTTAAAAAAATTCAATCAATATACAAAAAACTGAATAAAAATGCATTTATTTAATACAATTATATGGAAAAAAGTAGAAAACTGCATTTCAGATGTTTGCAAATGAAGCAAATATTGAGAGTTTTATTGAAATTTAGAGTGTTGCCTTACTTATAATAAAAAAAATTCAAGAATGCCACATATTAATTGAAAAAAGTACGGCTAAGCTGACAAAATTGACAGCTCCTAATTAATCCATATTAAAAAACAGATTTGATGGTTAAAGAAGGTCTAAATTTTTTCTGGTTTAATTTAAGCACATGTTAAACTAAGTTTAAACCAAGAAGTAAGAAAGTAGCTCAATATGTTTTAAAGAATTAATTTCTTTTTAAAATTAGCACTATATGTATAATGTGGTCGGTATTTTAAACTTAAGTGTATGTTTGAGTACACATGCACGCAAAATCGCCAAACCACATTTTAACCTATGACTTATTTCTTACGTTCTAGATGAGTTTTGAAGTTTGGTGTCTTTGAAGAGTTATAGCAAATATTTGCGTAGGACATTTTAGCCCGCTATATCGCTGCTTAAGGGGAGTTTTTCCCCTTTTTAAAAAATGGACAAGAACACATATACAGAAAAGAATTAGAGGGATAAACGTTCCACAAAAAACTTCACCGTAGTGTTTTACATGAAAGTGTTGAAAACACTTTATGTCTAAAATGTAAAGGTTAAAAGATTTCCCACTACATACGTACGAGTACATACTTGGCAAGGACTTTTAGAGTGATTCAAAAATAGTTAGAATAGGACCTCGAAATGTCGAAATCTGATAACTTGATTTTCGAAAATCGAGGGAAATTAGATTCCCCGATTTTATTAAAAGTGCTGGCTTTTTCTTAATATGAAGTTTGACTTTTATCATGATAAAAATTGTTTAGCTATAGACACAACATTATGAAAAATATCATTTATTGCAGGAGCTCAAGAGCTGGTAAATTTTCCTGAGCTAAGAACATTTTTTTAATCAAAATGTTTTCTTTTCTTTTACAAACTTGTACAAAGTATTAAATTTTTATAAAAATTAAAACAAAAAAAAACATTAAAAAATTGTTAAATAATTTTAAATAATTAAAGTATGTATAAGAAAACATATTCTTAAAATAAAATACTATATTAAGCAAAAAACCTATTATGCTTAAAATTATTAAAATTAAATAAATAGTTTTATAAGTTGTAATTTTTAAATATAAAACAAACAAAAAATATATTAAAAAAATATGCAAAACAACAGAATTTAAGTATTTAAGAATAAAGTTAAATGTATTCATAAGTTGTATATACAAAAAATAAAAATAAATACATTAAAAATTAAATACAATATTATAAAGCAAAGTGTACACAAATTATAAAACAAAAAATAAACAAATGTATTAAATGAAAAAAACAACAAAACCAGAGTATTTTATTTTTTTATTTTGATTTTTTTTATTCAAAAAAGTCCATAAAATCAAACTTAACGAAAGAAAAAATCTAAATTTAAATTACAAGTACAAAATCAGCTTTTTAAAAAGCTTTGTTTCATTAAAAAAAGAAGAATAATAAAATAATATTTAATTCAATTCGAAATGATTTGCTTATTTATTAACAGCCAAATAAACACAAGGACCAATTTTTTATCACCACATCAACCAACCCCCTTCAAAAGAAAAATCACGCGCAATCTTTAAACTCAAAAGTCAATAAATTTTTTCAATCCACCCTCCTCTTTCTTCCTCAATAAAAAATAGCAAAAAAAAAACATTTAAAGAAACAAGTGATGGTGTAATTAAAACAACTCAATTTAAATTTAAATCTAAAAAAAGAAAATTCAAGCAACACTTAATTTTATAAAGAAACAAAATCGTAGTTAAATAAATCTTATCTTTAGCTTCTAAAGTAGACAGACTTTTTTTCAATGTAACTACAGAATTAAAGAACATTTTAGATTTATAAAAATTATTTATATTAAAATTAAAAACAAAAGTAGTGGTTTCATTATGTAAAAATATATGAATAATACTATATACACGTGTATAGATGTGTATATAGTTCTAAATATTTCGCTTGTGTAAACAAATAAAAGTGCTTAAATGTGATTTTATTAAATAAAATTTGACATTCAACTTAAAAAAACACATACACATAAGATTCGAATCAATCCTCCCCTAATATCGTTAAAAATTAATAATAATAATAATTTGGTGTAAATATCAAATTTAAATAAATTATTTGAATGTAAACAAAAGGAATTATCTAAAGCAAAACAAAAAGAAAAGCAACATAATTTAATTATTATGAATTATTTAAATTAAATTAACATAAATAAAAAGAATTAAACAAAATGTATGATTGTGTCTTGAATCAGTTACGAGTTGGTCCAAAGGTAAGTATTATTTGTAGGCGAATTAGGCTTGCCAGACGTACTGTTTTCAGCAATACGCGTACTTTTTTTATTCAATGTAATGCTCTCTGCATTAGCTGTACTGTTTTCTGCATTAGCTCTCTAGGGTAGCTTTTCCTGTTCTTGTACTTTATTTTTACTACAAATAAATTTTTGATGTGTGATAGATATAAATTATCACATTTATAGACCGTACATGGAATAATTTTTTATTCTTATATAATATTTACCTTGAATCTTAAGATGTTTTCCTTAAAATGCAACTGTGTACTTTTTTTCTTTTATTTGTACTTCTTTTATTTACACCATGTACTTTACCTGCGGAAAATTTGGTGACAAATGATCCAAAAGTACTCGTCCCATGACTTGAGAAAGTGAGACTGATACCAAAAATAAGAAGTAGTGAATGGTGAAAAAAGACATATTGTGTAAATTGTCACATATTAACCATTTTCAGTCAATTTAGTTGGTACTCCGGCTAGTATATTAGTAAACGGCACTGAACTAATTCGATGCGCCTGGATCAAAGGACTATTACATAGTATCTATATAATATTAATTGTCTCCCTTCAATGAGACTGCCATTCCACTCAGTAACCTGTTCTGTAACTATATTCAGATATTAATTCCAGCTTAACTGGTATTTACAACATTGAAATATAAGTTCCCCTGTGGTCGAGTGGGTAGTGTACTAGCCTGTCATTCCGGAGGTTGTCGGTTCGAATCCTATCAAAGACACCGCTTAAAAATAAAATACAATTTCTACTTGGATTTGTAACAATAAAAAAATAAATTAGTCGATAATTACAGCTGAATTTGGGAATAATATTTTATATATATTCGAACTTAACTTCGAATGCACTAGATTGTCCGATTAAAAGAACACTGTTTTTCATTTTTGTAATTTTGCGATTTCAAAACGAAATGGTTTTCAGAACATGGCCGATAATCTATATTATTCTACACCGATTAGGACTCCATAAGATAGTATCAATTAACCCCATCCTAGGCCATCCCCATGTAAAAGTGGCTGGTCCGCTTCACAGGAAGTGTTAGAACTCGGACTGGTCCCTACCACCTGGGGACCGGTCACGTGACTTGTTTTGTGCCAGTTCCATTTACCGCAGGGTTTTTAACCTGTTGCATATCTGGCTACCCTAAGGCGAATATTCTTGCAATCGACTTGAAGAAGGCAAAATGTTATACGGAATAGTAATCAAAGCCCATAATTTCCAAATTCCAAAATGTCGCGGTCCCTAATTTTTTTAAAATCCGTAATTTTGAAATTCTGAATTTTTAAATCCAAAATTTAAAACTCCCAATTTCAAATTCTGAAAACGATAATAAAAAAGATTTGCTAATTTGTTGTCAAAAATAGGAAGTTTCTGATTTCAATGTGGGAATCTATTCTGTCCATTTTTAAGATGATGTTCATAGCTTAAGAATGGCTTAACCGATCGGAACCTAATTTACGGCGTTCTAAAGACATTCACCTCACTTTGATTTCGTGATGTAATCAGCCCAATCACAAACAAAAATTTCGTGCGCATTTTTTTTAATTGTTTCCATTTCTCTTATTATGAATAAAAATTCCCTCGGAAAAAGTTCGTTGGGGAAAAAAGGTACCTATATATTCTCAATGCATTTGAATTTTTTCCCTGAAAACTTGCACTTGCAAAACCGTGGAAGCCTATGAAAATGGCAACTTCAAATTACTAAATTTGCTAATGAAGGTTATAGGTAGAACAAACTTGCCTATAACTTATCGATCGCTCACCTTTAGGTTGAAGTAAAGGTGTAATATGTAATGAAAAACAGTTTAGACGTTCAATAAAATCACAACTTCAACTAAAGCCAAGTTGTAATAATGGCGCTTAAAAGCTTTTGGAGAATTCGATGTAAAATATACCATATAATCACAATTTTGTACTGGAACTTCAGAGGCCCTTAACTCGGAAACTAATGGTGTTTTCTTTTCTACAAAAGAATGATACATTTCCATGTAAAAACTCCAATTTTGTGTTCGTTTCTTAAAAATGTTTTGCTCTCTAAAAGGGTGGTATATTTTATTCTAAAAAAATCACACTAACTAATGGTGGAAGGCATTACACTTTACTTGAGGTCTACACGTAACATAATATGTATAAAATTCAATCTCAGAGAGAATTATGTTACGTGTAGACTTCAAATTAGTGTTATATCAATGTTGTAAGAATTTTTATGAGAGCGTTGCTATAACATAGCGTCTTCACGAGACATTAACTTTAAGATAACATGAGAGAAAACGCCGGCAGAATAATAAAAACAAAATGTCGATTTTTCTCTTAATCTCATACTAGGAGAAGACGTAATTTTACTTTTCCGATAAGATTTCATTTTATGCAAATGCTCAACGAGTTAACATGCACTACTTTTGCATTATTAGTTATTTTATTTTTAATTTTTTACACAAATTTAAATTTATAAAGCAATTAAACACATTTATTCATTTATTTAACACAGAAACTTTTAAGTAAAATATTAAAGTTTTATTAAAATACATTGAAATTGGTTATGTTCCTATGTGCATTTCATTGGAGTTAATGCAAATCGTCAGGGATCCAATACCGAATAATCTCATTAAAAAACTAAAGATATTATGGTAAACTTCTAATCATACGAATAAAAACTTTATAATATCAAAGTTGAAACACGAGCTCCATAACTTTTTGTCAATTTTACCATGAATTCAAATCGTTGTTTTTTTAAATCGTATTTAGAGTATGCAAAAACCGGAACCGAAAACCGGCTGACCAGTTTTTTACTTTTTTTTACCGGTTTCGAATAATTTATGTTTTCGAATAATTCGGCCTGCCGGTTTTTATATATGGATTAACCGGGTTTTTTCACGGAAAATAATTTTCTAGATTTTGATGAAAAAAAAAATTGTTATGCTTATATTTAAAAAGGGTATCCCAAATGGTATTTTTTCCATTTTATTTTTACCTTTAATTAATTCAAATATTGAACTAAAATGCCGAAATAATAAAATTTCAGATTTTTATTCATTATTAAAGTTTAAAACTTGTATCTTCAAAAACATTAAATTTTAAACAAAAATAAAAGGATTTTACTGAAGTTAACTGAAGTACATATTATTTTAAATTTTTTCCTTTCTCATATAAAATTGAATTTAACATAATTGGGGGATTCAAACGGTTGTCATTAAGTCATATGTCTTAAAATAATAACACGAAAAAATATGACTCTTGTGAGCACCCCATCATAATTTAGTGTGCTATTTCAAATTTGAGTCAACTGGTTAAAAAAAACAATTATATACATTTGGAACTGAGATGCCAAGAATAAGAGAAAAAACAAAAATAATAGCCGGTTTGTGCGAAAATTACATATTGGACGTTGTAATACATAAGACGTTACCTGATTATCATTTAAAAACTCCATTCTTAACTAAAATCTAGATCAATTAATAACAAGTCGCCGCATTAGAGCAACAACAACTGGCATTCACCAAGCTGTCATGTTAAATGCATACATTGCTGTTTAGTTCTTTTTACATAGAGTTTGACACTTTGGTGTAGTCAGCTGATGATCATTTTTACTAATAGGGCCACATGGTATCAATTCGCCTTGATCTAGATATGTTTCCTTCGTACATACAAAATTAAATTGCTAAATACATGAAGATAAGCAGAACCAGCTGTTGTTCACTAAGCCGACTAATTTTCCGGACGGCTGCTAGTGGAAAAACGATCGGTGGCCGCCAGAAAGCAAAAGTATACAAACAAATCTTTGACTATGTAATTTAGACAATTTCAAAGCGTATCAATATCAAGTGGTCTTATTAGTGCAACAACAACTGGACTTTACCAATCTGTCATGTTAAATGCATACATAATTGTTTAGTTTTTTTTACATAGAGTTTGACACTTTGGTAAAGTCAGCTGATGCCCATTTTTACTAATAGGCCCACCTGGTATCAATTCGCCTTGGACAATTTGCTGTATCTTGGAAACCGTAAAAGGCTAAATCTTGATATTTAAAAAAACGCTAAAAAAATTTCCGAAATTAAAATAATGTCAATACGAAAAGTGCTCAAAATGGAAAAAGCGCTTAAAGAAAAAAAAGCACAAAAATTAAAAAAAATCGCTAAAACGCAAAAAATCACCAAAACTAAAGAGATCGAAAAAAACATAAAAAAAACACCAAAACCCGAAAAAGTCGTCAAAACGGAAAAAAGCAATAAGACATAAAACAGTCGTTAAAACTAAAAATATCGTCAAAAACGAAAAAATCGCTAAAAATGAAAAAACACCGAAACAAGCGCCAAAACAAAAAAGCGCCAGTACTAAAAAAAATCGCCAAAAACCGAAAAATCTATAAAACCAAAAATATTTCTTAAACTAAAAAAAATCACCAAAAACCGAAAAAATCCTCAAAACCGGGAAAATCGCCAAAACTAAGAATATCGTCAATAAGAAAAAAAACCTCAAAACAAACACCAAAAAATCGTCGAAACTAAAAAAATTGGGAACAAGTTGAGAATACCAACGCTGTTGAAAATAAAAAAACATTTCAAAAGTGACAGATTTAAAGTATATACCAAATGAAAGCTTGGAAGGTTTTCTATAAATTTGAATACATGGTTAGGCACCGTTATATGGATCACTTTTTGAGATAACGGTGTTTTCACGTAAACAGTCTGGTTAATTTTTTTTAATTGCATTTGGTTCACAATGCTAATGGATGGCTAATGCATTTAAAAAGCTTATATACCAGTAGAAAGGTATTTTAGAGCACTTTAAAATTATATACATATCGTATATAACCGTGCAGAATTGTAGGAGTTATGTCCAGTTCAAAATAAAAGTTTTGAACCCCGTAACTCCGGAACCAAAAGAGAGCGCTGAAAAACATTTGGCAAAAATTTTTGTTCTAAAAAGGGCTATTACCTCATGATTTTTTATTTTCATTTTCAACAGCGTTGGTATTCTTGACTTAAGCCAAAAAGCAAAAAAAATTTCAGAAAACGAAAAATCGCCAAAAAACGAAAAAAAAAATTACAAAAATAAAAAAAGCGCCAAAACAACGAAAAAAACTTTAAACTAAACAAAAAAGCAACACGAAAAAATTGCCAAAATGAAAAAAGGGCAAAAACGAAAAGGGATATATGTGTATTCGTAGGGAACCCTTCGTGTACGAGAAAAAGTCGCACTTTACTGAATTTATTTATTTTCACCTATTTAAAACTTAAAAATATAAGTATGTAGATATGTATGAACATATAAAACTGTGAACAATTTTCAGGAATACTTACATATTGAATACATACATCATATATCAATAGCGCCGGCTTGTAAATATTATCACCGGCTCCACTAAAAAGTTGACCGTTCGGCTCAGATTTCTACTGTGTAGTTATGATAACACAATAAACACAGCACACAAAGTTTTATTATATTAGGACTTTTTTGTTTGAAGCACAACAACAACGTTTTAAAGCTATTCAAGGTAGATCAACACCAGGTAGTCGCAAAAGAATTCGCCGTGGAGATACATTAACACTGCTGACAGCCCAAATGTGTAAACCTTTACATAAACATCTGGGCTCTTGCGGCCACCTAGTATGAATTCGCCTTGAAACTATTGTAAAATATTAAGACATTATGACAATATGACTAGATAACACACCCGTTTGAGTCCCCCAAATAATTAAATTGCTTTATGCTTATGTATACGTATATGTACTATGTTCGTAGTCATTTACTTGTTTTTCTTTGGTTTTTACTTTGTTTACATACAATAAACCTTGAATACGAACGAAATATTTTTCTAAGAAATCGTCGTCTGCAGCCGACATTGAGCCGCCGCCGATAATTTTATGCCCAGCCGCCGAAAAATTTTAAACGACTTGGACCTCTGCACACACATACATATCATATAAATTCATAAAAGACTTTGGGCTTTTATGAAATTATGAAATAATTCAACAGGAGAACAAAAAACTTCATATATGAAAAATTATCCCATGAACTTATTTACTAATTTTACATGGACGAATAGAGGAGTAAAGCTTAGGAAGAGAGTCGTAATAACATTTATTTTGATACGGTGCATCATAATCAATCAAAAATTCGGTTTTGAATTTTTTGTAACTTAGGGCTTTTTTGAAATCATATGACGATATTTAAGCAAGGAATAAAGCAAATTCATTTAAGGGTGTGTGCCAAACGGTAGCAAAGTACTATCCAAGGTGAATTAATTTTATCAGGTGGTGCTGATTCTAAAACAACTACAACATTACAATAACATTTGACATCTCAGCCCCTATGTCAACGTATACAAACTTCGACATACGAGCATATAATTTGCGGGAAAAAAGTAGAACAGCTGTTCTTATAATATCACCTGTATAAATCCACCTTGTTACTATCCAGATTGGTAAAGTCCAGTTGTTGTTGCACTAATAAGGCCACTTGGTATTAATACGCTTTGGTACTATCGTAAGTAAATTTTTGACACTTCTTAGGTGAATAAAATTTCACTAGCCCAGGGGGCTAGTAGAAATTATGACACAAGTGATAATTTTTTTACAGGGAGAAATTAGAAGCATGGCATCGTAACAAGGTAAAACCACCGCCGTCGTTTTATGGAAATTCGAGTCGTCGCCCAATGCATAGATTTTTGCGTCTCTTAAATGTAGTTAGACTGTGAAAAATGCATTGTTTATTTTAATTTGCGAAAAACTGTATATCTATATTCGGCTTCCCACCCGTACTTTATAATAAAGTATTGTACGTTATTTCGGGTAATTGTATTCTATACTTTATGAGAACAATAAAGTACGCGAAAATACTTTATTTCGCATGATTTGATTATTTAGAATACAAAATAGATTCAGGTTAAACAAAGCATACATTACTCCAGTATACTGGCACAGACAAGTGATGTTATATAGTGCTCGAAACACATACCATATAATCATACTGGTGCAACATTCATTTCTTTAAAAATTCTGTACGGATGAGTTATTGTACCTACTGCGCACCTCATTTATTTTGATACTATTTTGAAAATAAAAATGAAGGAAAACGCGTGTTTTTTATTAGGAATGATTTGTTTTATTTCAGAAACACTTTACAATAAATATTTTGTTCCTTTTTTTCTTAATTTATGAGTAATTTATTCAATTAAATGTGTTCTATCCCTTACTCTTTGACAATTTTTCTCAACTGAGCTAATTTCACAATTCACAATACCACAATCTGGTACCAACCGTAAAAAATCAAACTCTGTTTGACATCGCTACAGCAAAGCGTACAATCGAACCAAATTGCCATACATGACCAAACCACTGGCGCCAGCACTTGATTGCGCGTGCATACTGGTGTAGTGTAAGGGGCCCTTTATATTAGTCAGTCAGGGTATATAAATCACTATAATCGAACCAGGTTTTGACTCTGGGAAGTATATGTAATCTGGAAATAGCCAAAATGAATTTTTTTTTACATTTCTCGTGTTAAGCATATCCGAATCTAAAAAATGCATTAGAAACTTTACACATTTTGCTTGTAAAGCAGTGTAATGTTGTTGGCTTGCCTGAAACTTAATACTTCGGGGCTTGTAGTCAAACGCCATTCAGCCAAAAAAATTAAACTGTGTCTTCACCGGAACTGACTAGCGAAATTAACACAAATTTTTTTTATTATTTATTGGTAAAGCCTTAAAATACCTGAATAAATGGTTTGATTTTAAAAATACAAACTTGATATTTACAATTAGCAATATAAATTTAAAAAGCAATGTTGATGTTTATGGAGAAATTGCGTTATTAAGCAAACTTTATGATCAGATATCCACTTCTGAAGGTTTTGCGGAATTATCTACATCAAGTAGATATTAGCTAGTATATAATAAATTGATGATAAATTGTCAAATTTTTATAAATTTCACTTTTACTTTCTATTCCTGCCACGTCAGCATTCAAAGAGAGTTTTTTCTATAATGAAGAGCAAATGGCGAGACGAAAGAGCCAAAGCGTCTCTGAATCTGATAAAAAATGCATTAATTATTTATTCGAATTTAAATATAGAGTGTAAAGAGCTGTGCAATTATTTAAATAAATAAAATAATAAATAAATAAAAAGAAATAAATTGTACATAATATCTATAATGTGTACTTTTTTTCTTAACCTTTAATAACCAATGTACTTTAATTGGCAAAAAAAGGTGGGGACCCTATTCATATTATAAAATTTTTCGCTACTGCAGACAATTTTGTCTTATATGTATAAATATGTTCTTTTAAAAATTTGTTGGTAGCCGGCGGCTTGTAGGAAATTTTTTTGCTTCGCCGCCGCAAAATTTTATATTGTCAACAAAGGTGTCATTTCATACAGCTGAAACATGAATGTTCTTACAGACGTCAAAATTTTATATTGTCAAAAAAGATATCATTTGGCACAGCAGAAACATGAAATTTTTTCCCCACAGGCAAATATTTTTTTACCATAGTACTTCTCTACCATTTGACACACGCCCTAAATATACTTACGTTGGCAAGGAATATGAGTGTAAAAGACAGTTTAATCAATGCCGTTCATTGTGGTGAACTGCAGAGAGTAAGGGAGCTAATCGATTCTCATGGGCTGTCTAACTCAAAACATTGGACAAATGGATATTTTTTACTTTGCGATGCCCTTATGAGGCATCATACAGCGGTTGCCAAACTACTTTTAACAAGTGGCTCTAAAGTTAACAAAAAATATTGGGATAAAAAACCCAGTAATTCTCCTCTTCACCTCGCTGTTCGAATGGGTGACATTGAAATTATTCAGTTGATTTTAGACCGTGGTGGTTATGTTGATGCTAAAGATTCGTCCGGTAAAACTCCGCTTCTCGTTGCAGCTGAAGTAGGTAACATAGAAGCTATTGAATTATTTCGATGTAATGGAGCTAATATTGATGACAAGGACAATGAAGGTAGAAATATACTCCATATTGCAGCTGCTAGAGGATGGGTACAAATTTTTCAATGTCATTTTAAATATCAAACTTATATTAATTCAAAATGCAGCATAGGTTATACTCCACTGCACTATGCTGCTGGACAAAGTACTGAAGAATTTATTAATTTGCTTTTAAGTAATGGTGCTAATGTTGATGCTGAAGGGGAAGATGGTATAACGCCTCTTCACATTGCTGCTAAGAAAGGATATATACATAATGCTGAAAATCTTTTAAACAATGGTGCTTGTATTAATTCATTGACAATTGATGGATACACACCAATACACTTTGCTACTGAACGTAATGATAAGAAGGTTGTGAAATTATTATTGGATCGAGATGCCGATATTGATGCTTCCACAAAGGATAATGAAACGCTCCTGCATATTGCCACCAAAAAACGTTATTCAAAAGTTGTAGAACTACTTTTACAACATGGAGCTAAAGTTGATAGTCTAGATAAGGAGGGAAAAACCATACTTTACCACGCAATAGAAAAGACAAATTTTAGGATTGCTCAAAAAATTATAAAGTATTATCCTGATATTAATAATAAAAGTAACAAAAGTGCTCTTAATGACGATGCACGTACTTTTGTTTTATTATATTCTGCTGTTCAAAATGGATGTTTAAAAGCTGTCGAATATCTATTAAAATATTGGGCTAATGTCAATACTTTACAAAATTCAGAAGGTAGTACTGCCAAAAACAAGCTGGAGGAATTAGTTAATTTGTTTGCAACTTATGCACCTGCTATAGTTTACAATAATTTGAATCTCGATGACAATCATAATATAAGAGATAGTCTTAATCTATTGAATATTGCTGTGAAAAAAGGATTTGTAGACATCGTTGAAGCTCTTTTGCAACATGGTGCCGATACTAACGCAAGAGATATAAATGGAAGAACAGCATTGCATTTTGCTGCTTTAACTGATATAAAGTCTATGGGGCAAATCGCTAAACTAATTCTACGTAAAGGTGCTAATGTAGACGCTGAAGATAAAAGCGGGTTAACAGCACTTGATGCTGCTATTCGTAAGGAAAATTCAGACGTTGTTGAAGCTCTTTTGGACTATAATGCAAATGTTAATTGTGGAATAAATGGCGTGACACCACTCTATTATTCTGCAAAAAAAGGAAACTCAGCCATTAGTACGATGCTTTTAAACAAAGGTGCTAACGTAAATGCTAATCTAAAGGATGAATCTACTCCATTACATGTTGCAGCTTATTTCGGACATAAAGCAGTTGTGCAAACGTTGCTAAAACACGGTGCCAACATTGATTGTAAAACTGTATCTGGCATATGGAATATGAACTCTAGAGGTCGGAGTGGCGAAACGGCGCTTCACGTCGCTTCTTGCATCGAAATTGTTTCAACTCTTCTGGAATATGGCGCAGATATTAATATTGCAGATGAAACCAATTCTACACCTCTTCGTCGTACTATTATTCAAATGATCAATTATCAACGTCTAGGACTCGAAAGTAAAGTCGCGATGCGTAAAATGGTTGCTGAAGCTCTTGTACGCCATATAGTTCGCATGAAAGCTGCAAATTTATATGTAAGTAAAGAAAATTTAAAAATAATTCACCATGCTTTCGTAACGAATTTTTGTGTTAAATGTGAGAAAGAAATAGCTATCATGAAGAGTGAGAAGATTAATAATTCTTACATTTCATTTTTTGATATTCTGGCTAAAACTACGCACTCATTAGGTATATATATGAGGAAGGAAAATATAGTGCAGCATTTAAAATCAGTCGACTATAAAACAAAATTTCCAATATACGGTGTTGCGATGGGAAATCGTTTCAGAAAGGTTATGGTACGAAAAGAGCTAATTGATCAAGCCAACAAAATCTTCCATTTTTTCTTTAAAAACGTTCCTGAGTTACCATATGAGTTGAATGAAAAAATATTAAGTTACCTGAGTGAACAAGATTTAGAAATGTTCATGGATCCTGTCAAATTTAATTATTAATTTATTCATTTGTCGATTCTATGCAATTTTTGTACAAACACGATTTTATTGAGCTTTTAATAAAAACAAGTTTCAAGAGTTAATTTAAAATAGTATACTTTTGTCTCAATACAAAAAGGAAAACAATAAAGAAAATTAAATAAAAATATAATTTTATTTGTTTATTATTTAAGGTTTTCTTGCAGTTTGGTCCCATAATAAGTTTTCTTCGAAAATCGGAAGGGTAATTTGCCCGACCCAAATTTATTATCGCATAACTCCTCCATTTATGGACCGATTTTCAACTTTTTTTATTAGCAGAGGTTTTCTTGCAGTTTGGTTCCAAAATCTTTTTCGAAATTCGGACGGGCAAATATTGATTGTTGCATAACTCCGCCATTTATGGACCGATTTAGTTCCAATGAAATTTAAGTGGAAATCGGACGGGCAAAATACGTGTTCGGAATATCCATAATCTATTCGATTGAATCTTTTCGGGTTTTTTGCCAGTATTATCGTAATAGCACCCAACACGACTTAGAAACTTTAATACATATATCATGCGAATGATATTATTAAAAAGAATACGGCTACGAAATTGGCATATGGGCGTGGCACTGCAGCCTTCTTTGAAACTTAAGGTTGTACTGATAAAACTGTTAGTAATATTTCAGCTTTTGTAACGACACAGAAAAACGCCGGCACACGTAAACTTAGTTTTGTCTCCTGAAATCCAGTGGCATACGCCTTTTTGAAAGACCTGGTGAAAATGAGGAGATATTGCCTTTTTTAAGTTTGTATTGTCTGCGTCTGAAGCGATTTGTGATTACTTATATCTTAAGGAAAACTTCAAAACTTTTGAAATTACAAAATTGATTATTTATCGAAATTTAATTCTAAAAATGATGCAAGTGCCCATTTCTCTAATAATAATAATAATAATATATATGTATATTAGAGAGGCTGATTGGTAGCGATGCTATCCTATCAGTCCTGAGGTCGTGGGTTCGATTCCCGCAGTAGACCCTAGGCATTTTTCCACAGACAAGCTAAATCGCTTCGCGTGCTGTGTACCTTACAAAGTCCTTCTGTGAATGAAGCAGTAAAACTATAGGATTAGTGTAAGCTTTGTAAATAAATGAGTGATTTCTGTTATTTGGGATTTATTATAGCATTATAGATAAGAAAGTAAGACTTAAAGCGAGAAATATTACAAATAAATTATGTAATTTTTACTATATATAATTCTTGTTAATCTGTTTATTAAACGCTAGGGCTTAATTTATAAGAATCTTTTTGATAGATATCCTTTAGAAAACAAATTAAATTGAAAAATTCGTTGTTTTGCCTAATTCCAACGACTCTTTTTAGCTTTACGTTTGTCTCCTTGCTCATTATTATTGGTATTTAATGATGGTGGAGGCGGTGGAGGAGGAGCAGTAAAGACTCCAGTTTCAGGAACGGTTTCCTCCCATGTTCTATCTGTTGATGGCTTAAATTGTGATTGATATTGTGAACGAAAGGCTTCGCGCATTGCTGCATAGCGGTCTGTGGCCGGACCAGCAGATGACAAAGATTTGCTGGTGGATGTAAAGCTGCTACTAGAACTTGTATCATTTGGAGACGATGTAGATGATGACCTTGAGCCAAATCCAGATCGTTCACGATATCCAAGACCAGTGTGGTTACCAGTTGGTTTTTTACCTTTACCTTGCTTGAAACGTGAACTGCGGAACCAAGAACTTTTCATAGCCAACTCCATTAAGTCTTCAGGCACTTCTTGATCAGCACCTTCCAAATTCCTTACTAAATGACCAGCAAATTCTTTATCTTTTTCTGTCACCAGTGTGTAAGCTGTACCCTTTTCTCCAGCTCTTCCAGTCCTACCAATACGATGGGTGTGTGTATCAATATCTCTTGCAATGTCATAATTTACAACATTCTTTATGTGCGGTATATCTAAACCTCGGGCTGCCACATCTGTGGCGACTAAAATATCGCATTCTTTACGTTTAAATTGTGTTATGACTTTGTTACGATCGGCTTGATCCATGTCACCATGCAGCAAAAGACAGTTGTATTCTTTGACTAACAAATTATTTGCTACTGATTCGGCATCAGCTTTTTTGGTGACAAAAACCAAAACACTTCCTTCAGAGAGAAAACGTACCAAATTCAGAAGAAGCCAATTCCATTTTTGCATTGGATTTGGAAAAACATAAACATATTGGGTAATGTCTTGATTGGCCTCATTGAGATCTCCCTGAACAATACGTACTGGATCTGTTAATACATCACGAGCAAGACGTTCTATACGTTTCTTAAAAGTTGCCGAAAAGAGCAGAGTTTGACGATCCGGTCTAACATGGTTACAAATTGAACGAACCTAAAAAAAATTTAACAAATTATATTTTAAGCTTTAGTTTTAAAAGAAAAGCATTCTATTAGTTTCAATATCATGGAATATCCCAAAAGTTTTCACCTGAGGCTCAAAACCCATATGAAACATACGATCCGCTTCATCAAGAACTAAGAAAGTTACTCTCCTTAAATTGGTTGCTTTCATTTTTACCATATCAATCATACGGCCAGGTGTTGCTACAACAATTTCAGCTCCCAGCTCTAAAGCTTTGCTCTGTTCCCATTTGGAACCACCGCCATAACAACACACGACATTTATATTATACACTTTACCAAATTTCTTAGCTTCGTTGTAAATTTGCAAAGATAATTCACGAGTAGGAGCCAAAATTAGACCGATTGGGCCATCGTCTTTTTTAAGAACTCGTTGATCCATTATGTGCACTAGCATTGGCCAAATAAATGCAGCCGTTTTTCCTGAACCCGTTTTCGCAATACCAATGATATCACGACCACTCAGGGCAGCTGGTATTGCCTGTGCTTGAATGGGGGTGGGCTGTGTATATTCAGCTTTACGTATTACTTTAATGAGATGTTCATCGAAACCAAAGTGACCAAAAGATGTCACAGGTTTAGGCGGCTCTGGACCGGTAACTTTTACACCTAAAGTTTTCCGCAAATCTCTGACTTGTTCTTCATCCAAATTGGCTATGTCTTCGTGGGGCGTGTAGAAATTTTTTTCAAAACTTTCGTATTCGATTTCAGAATGGTATATTGGGGGAAGGGGATCAATGTTTTTATTTTTTGGTGGTGCTATGGGATTGCCATCTTCATCATATTCAATTTCAACATCTGATCCATCATCCCTTAAACCAGCTTGAGGATTTTCTTCCATGTAACGATAGTAACTCTCTTCATCATCTTCTTCATCTATATCACCCCTTACTCCTTTTATTTGACTGTTACCAGCTCCAACTACCGCCAATATACTGCTGCTATCTTTGCGAACTTTTTCTTTTTCAACCTGCTGTTCAATGCCCGCCATAAATTGGTCCAGCGGGTCTTCTTCTGAATCACTATCTTTCTTGTTTGGTTTCTTATATCCCGGAGACCCAGGCGCCGGTATATACGCCTGCTGCGGTACTTGCTCATCATCTTCGTCAAAATAATCATCTTCTGTGCACGCTTTACGTTTCCCAATGTAATTTTGAGAGTTGGAAAACTGACTTATGGATTCTAGTGTCGAGTAACCATACTTTGAAGTGCCTGCCATAGTAGAGGCTCCTCTCATACTGCCTTTTTGATAACCACGATGATTAAGCGATGAAGGTGGCGGAACAGCATTCATAGAAGCACCACCACGATTTGAGTTTGATTTATACGGAAAGCCACCACCTCCAATACCTTTATAACTGCTCATTTTTGTGTATAATTTCTTTTTACAAATGTTTATTAAATTCTTAAATAAAAATTCTGTAAACTTATCCGGTCTGAAAATAGTTCTACTTGCGTCGAATTTAGTACTGTATTTTGTGTTGGTACCATTCTATTTGTAGAGTTTCGTGTAAACCCAGAAACTAAACAAAATAACTAATATTGACATTTAAATATCATTATATGCACCGAATTAACTATACCCTTGATTATAATAAGTGTGGTTGCGATTGATATTAATAATCGATTATATTAAATACATAATTATTTATGTTACGTTTTATTTGGAATCTGATAGTGTAGAAACAAAATGTTATGAGAAATTTTTCTTTAAAATTTTTTGACAGTCCGACTGATTTTGGTTTGATTTTCGTCTTACAAAATCTAATGAGTCTCAAAGCCTGTATTACAATGCGAACGGGCCTAGGGTGTTAACGGCTTTGTCGAATCAAAATATTATGAGATTCTCTTCGTGCTTAAAAAAGAGAACAAGTCTGTTGTAAGTATTATTCATGCTTACACCGCTGATGCCTTAATGTGAACGTACACGCAATTACATATTTAACAAATATATATTATATGTGCAAGTATACAAAGTGTACTTAAAAAGGATTTTGAAGAACTATCACAGAAAACAAATATTTTGTCCAGTTAAGTCAAAATGCAGCTAAGATCAATTTTTGGTATGAAAATAGTTTTAAAATGCTAAATTTTAAGCCATTTATCTTAAAAGTGTAGATATAGAAAGTGAACTTAAAAAACTAATTTATATGGGATTATAAGGAATAGTGACACTATATAATAATATTGTGCAGTTAAGTCAAAAGTGCTCTTAAACAAAAGGCGGTTAAATAAAAACTGATGTATATAAAATACATATCGGCATATTATATGTAAAACCATACAAGTGACAAAAATTTCCAAATTGGGGTTTTAACTAATTATGTTTATTATGTCGATGCCTATGCCACTACATTTTTAGGATTCTACTGTCATTCTTAGCGACATTATCGGTCATGTCACTCATTCCGATCGGAATGGCTTTAATTCCGTACTTGCATTCCGATCGTTTTAGCTCTACACTTTTTAGATTCCGTTTATCTTGTATTTCAATTTTACAATCATAAAGTATTTATACCAAGGTGGATTTATACAGGTGATATCATAAGCACAACTGTTCAACTTTTTTCCGCAAATTAGATGCTCGGATGTCAAAATTTGTATACGTTGACATAGGGGCTGAGATGTCAAATGTTATTCTAATGTTGTAGTTGTTTTAGAATCAACACCACCTGATAAAATCAATTCACCTTGATTTATACCAAGGTGTATTTATTTTACAAGGTGGCAGCATGGCTACAAAAATGCAACAATACAAAAAACAACAGGCATTAAGTGTGTTCGTTTACCCCAAAAATTTGCAAAAAATTTTACAAATTTGCAAAAGAGAGCATCAATTGAGAGAGTAAAGAGACAGTTGTTTGACTGAGAGTCTGCAAATTTTTACTGAACAAATTTGTACCAGTAAAATCCAGTAGAAGAAAAAAAACATATGATTCAATAAAATAAACAAAGAAAAGTAAGCAAACAAAATATATACAATTTTAAAAAAATCGTTTAAAAGAAGAAAAGTAGAATTAAAAGTCCAAGAAAAACTGAAAATAATTATTGTACATACATCCTAAGCAAGTTTCTTCTCAACTTGTAGTATGTTCCAGAAAAGCATACAACGCCAAGTTTTCTTTTCTTGGCACCCATGGCAAAAATGTTCCTCTAATTGGTTTATTTACATTAAAGCTTTAGAGATGTAAAGCTAATATATATTTGAATACTTATTACTGCATGTTACTTGGGGTACCGAATATCAAAAATCAAGTAATGATGTGTTTTCGTGTCATTTAAGCAAAAACAAATTTAAAAGTCACGTACAAAATAAACAAGTGTAAAAAATCTTCTCCGAAATTCTATTTAATAAATACATTTCGCTACGAATCTATAATTATAGAAATGCATTGTACCAAGTACCAAAAATATATATGGATAGTCGAAACAACCCATATTTTACAACCCTATCGATTTTAGTGATAAGCTGTTTTGCCAAACCTACAAATTTTAGCAATTTTCCGTTCGCGTACTTCTTTGTGCAAGAGCCATTCTTGTGAGTAAAATTCCCAAATTACCCAGAATTTACTAATCTACTGGATTTTACTGGAAAAGTAAGCAAACGGACCTATTTTGTTTTTGTAAGAATCGTACTAGATGTCAAAAACAGATGATTAACTTTTTAAGTATTTGTTTGTTGTTTGCCTTTCCCTTTTCCATCTTCTTTCGGCACACCCAACAGCAGGACCATACGCCATGTTTTGTTTTGATAACCAAAAACAAAACAATGCAACTTTGACAACTGGCGCCTGAAAAAAAGTAGAGCAAAAAATAATCAGCTACCGCGTTGCTGCCAGCTTTTAAAATTAATACACCTTGGTTATACCTTGATACATTTGTTTACTATTGTTTTGACAAGCAAAGCTCACAATAAGCTTTTTAAAAACATGAAAAGTTTATGTACAAATATTTATATGTCGCTCCTAAAAGTATGCACTGTTTCAGTATATACTACCAAGGTAGATCTATTTACCAGGAAGTCGCAGTTCCTTGAAAATGTCAAATTATTATAACACATACACAATGTAACTTGTGTATTTTGATACAAAATTGACAGCCACAAATAAAAATAAACAGTAAACAGCTGTGAAATCAAGAGTACCTGGTAAATAAATATACCTTGATATACTACAAATAAAGCTAGTAGAAACGTCTGTCAATTCCATTTTGAAATTTAAGTGGTTTTATTACGAATAAAATTTTCGTTTTCTGAAGAAGCAATTTACGGAATTGAAACCACTTTAGATCGGAATGGTATTCAGTGACGAAAACAACGAAGCCACCATCACTTGTACTATCACGGTGTAGATGTGCATGTTAACAAGCGCAAGATCATTGAAGCACTTAAATGCCTAGAGAAGAGTACAATGTGATTAATGAACACTTCCGCACAGCTGGGTTTTGTTTACAAATACAATGAAAGCAAATTCAATATAAAATTTTCTGTATACCCTGTGTTTCTAGCCATATATTTGACTTTGTACCTTAAATTAGTTGCTCAGTAAAAAAAAATGGTAGAAAAAGCTTCCCGGGATTACAGTACATTATTGCAAAGTGTTAGTTTAGATAACGAGGTGTGTTAACATTTTATTGAATTAAGTTTTTGTGATGAAAAGTTAATAAATTTCAGATTAATCCAATATGTATGAGCATAGACGATATGCTGACAAGATTAGATGAACTGGAATCTTTACTGGTCAATGTACATAAATACATACATACTTATATGTGACCGTCCACATGAAAATGTACCAAATCTTCATCAAGGTCAAAATTGAGTTTTTATTCTGTCTGTACCGAACGCTTCCTGCCATGATATAAAAAACAAGGTAGTTTCACTTAAAACTGTTTGACAAGAATGGAGATTTTTGAAATCTAGTTTATAAGTAAATATATAAATCGCCTTGGCACACAATGAAAAAGGAAAAATATTCCTAGAAATTTTATGCAAGTATTTGTAGTATTAATTTTGTCATTATGTATTCGAATTTTGTGCTGATTTCAAATAGAGTCGATGCAAATCTGTTAGTCGAATATTACTGAATTACAAAAATTCACAAAAAATAGATGAAAATGGAAACAACCTCTAAAATTGATTAATCTTCAATTGCGAATATGTCGAAAATTCGTGAAACTTTTTACATACGGAAGCAAGTTCCAAGTTGATTAAAATTGCTAAAACTGCCAAGAATACGAAAAATTCAGCAAAAATACATAAATCGCCGAAATTTAAAATATTCGTTAACAATTGCTGATAATTTCACTATTATTGCATATTAAACAAATATTGCGGAAATAAAGCGGAAAAATTCAAAAACTCTAAAAAGTGCAAAAACTTGTAATAAATCTGCCTATAACAAAAATTCGCAAAAAACCGCAATATGTCAAGTCCTAAAACTGATTAAAACTCGCTAAAAATGTAACGAAAGTATACACCCCTATTATGAATGGCGACGTCGACGTCACATCAACATGACAGCAAACGATTGTCACTTGTCTACTCTTTGTTGACAACAATTTACTAATATTAACATGTTCAGCTAATTTCATAAGCCTCAGAAAGTTGTAAAACACTGTCAGTAGTAGTCAGTTGTTATCAACAGCGAAGATACTAGTGAAAATTTTTTGCTGTCATGTTGATGTGACGTCGACGACGACATTCATAAAGATTACAAAGCGTAATAAAAACGCAAGAAAGAAAAATCTGGAAAAATTACGCTTGTCGTGAAAATAGAGAAAATTTGCGAAAAATTGCAAAATTTTAAACAAGCCATAATTTTTATTAAATATTCCTAAAACCGTAAGGAATACCAAAAATTCGGTAAAATTCGCGAAAATAACGAAAATTCACAAAAACTTGCCAACAGCGGCATAAAATAAATAAAATATTAGAGCGCCAAAACTGCTAAAAACAAAAAAAAAATTCAGAAAAAACGCGAAAAAATCGCAAGTTCGCGAAAAATTCCTAAATCTGTTGAAAAAATTAATAAAACTGTATAGAACATTTTAATCTCGTAAAATCAGATAGTTCGCGAAAATGGCGAAAATTCCTCAGAAATTACTAACATCGCGGATATTGCAATTAGCTCCTCTACAGACTAAGAACTCACAATTTGGTTTGAATTCTGAGCACAGTTCTTACTTTCTTTTTGAAAATTAATAACGTTTCATTTTTTTGAATAATTAAAAAGAATGGGATTTTGTAAAGTAAGGTTGGTAGCTCAATTTTTAGTTTAAACGTCAGATCTCCTTTTTGTCAAATGATATTATGTCAGTTAAAAAGAGAAAGTGGAACTACCTTATATACTTATACCATATATATTAGAGATGAGCGATATTTCAGTACCTGTGATTTAATCACTGTTACTGAAAAATCACGCTTCACAGTTGTGACAAAATTTCTCAAGTAACTGCTACTTGCGAAGTTGTTCTTTTCTATTTTTTACATATAGAAAATTATGATATTTCACTGTTTGTGTGGGTAATAACGTTTCTTATTTGCTTACAATAACAATAATCGAATAGTGTTGCTATTTCTTGTGTTCTCTTCTTTTTTATTAGTATTTCTTTTTAAAATTCAAAGTATATATTAAGGCGTATTTAAATCTGCATTGGTATATTAAAGAACGTTTTTGTTGTAGAGATGCATGTGTATATTTTATAATTACATTGCTATAAGAGAACTGAAAACAGTGATTACAGTCACACTTTTAAGTAATAGTGATTTTTAAATCACATTCACAGTTCACGATGTTCTTTGAAAATCACGGGATCGATCATCTCTAATATATATACTAATACCATATATATATTTATACCATGCTTCCTGCTGAACATGAAGGTATTTTTAGAATTTTTTAGTTTTCGTTTTGAAGTTATGATTTTTTAAAGTTGTGGTTATGAAAAACATAATTTTGAAAAAAGCGAGTTCAAAGTTTGTAGTCCCTTTTTTCTGGACAGACGACCCTTGTCTTGTTTTTTCGATGTTTCGGTATAAAATATGTATATCGATTCTAATATATCGGCTATTCCGTCTAGACAGAAGGTGAACCAGAGAATCGGAATTAATTAAAATAAAAAAATCTATTTTCGACCTTTTTAGTAAATCGGTTATGGTGAAAATTAAGCCAAGTGAAGATTTGGTACCTTTTCATGTGGACGGTCACATATATACACAGACATTTCACTTTTCATTATTATTGATTTAAACGATTCTATCATTTTTAAAAGGTTAAAGGTGAAGCTAACATTATAATGGATCAATACACAAGCAGTATTCTAGCGTTTACACCAGATTTCGAAAAACTGAAGGAACGTATCGATCAATTGGAAAATTTTGTTGAAGTGGTTAATAACAATGTTAACGGGATAGAAAAATCTATAGACACAGCTGAAACCGAGTTAAATGTCACTGAATTTAGTTTAAAAGGTTTATTTCTCAAACCTTTGTTAGCTAAAGCTAAATCAGTTTCAGAATCAAATACATCGTCCTCTACAGAAGAATCATTTGTAGCTACCAACCTTAAAGATGAAAACTTTCAAAGTGTTCCAATTTTCAGTACCTCGGATTTTTTTAATAGTATTTTAAAGTAACAATAGTACAATATCACAAATCCATACATACGTACATACATATTTGCATAATTTTGTACATGGACATATTCAGCCAAGTCACAGAATACCATTCCGATCAGTAGTGGTTTCAAATTCCGTAAGTTGCTTCTTCTGAAAACGAAAAATCAAAATTTTCTACGTAATCCACTTTTAAATTTCAAAGTGGAATTAACATCGACCTGCTAACTTCATATGCAGTAAATACTGAAAAACTTGCATACTTTTGGGAGCGTCAAATAAATATTTTTCTGTTAATAAAAAGCTTATGTGAGCTTTGCTTCTAATCACATGAGTAAACAAACGCCTCAAGGTAAAATAAACGGTTTCTAAAGCAACAAAAATAAACTTTTTCGGAATGACAACTTCGGAATCAAAACCAATCCGAATGGAATTTGTGACACGGCTGATTAATATGTACACATATTGAAATATATACATGCATAGATATGTACATACTTATGTACATACACAGAAAAAACTAAAATAAGACTTCAATTACGAAAACTGCATATTCATTTAATTGTGTTGTTGAAGTTCAACCAACGGCGAAAATTGTATATTCAATCACTGAAAATCAAATTTTCAATTACTCTACATTTTTGAAATTTGCTAGAAAATTGTGTTTTCGATCACATTCAATTACGAAATTAATTGAAACTAGTTTTAATTTTTGATCAAGTGTATTAATTGAAAATTTTTTAGGAATAATGTTTTCCGTGTATATAAACATATGTATACATATATTTTATATTTTTATCTGTTGTGTCTTGTGTACATAATTCGATATAAATTTTAAAAAAATGTAAATTTTTTCATACAATCGGGCATGTCACATATTCAGATCGGAATGGTTTTAATGCCGTACTTTCATTTCGATCGTTTTTGTTCTGCAGTCTTCAGATTACGTTTCATTTGTATTTCGATTTTACAATGATAAAGTTATTATATCTTGAGGCGTTTGTTTCCTGTTGTTTTTACAAGCAAATCTGACATTAAGCTTTTTATAACATGGAAAGCTCATGGCCAAATATTTATTTGACGCTTGCAAAAGTGTTCACGTTTTTTATTATTCGCCGCAAATGAAGTTGGTAGAAAAGTTGCCATATTCCATTTTGAAATTTAACGGCCGTGTCACACATTCCGATCGGAATGGTTTTAATTTCGTACTTGCATTTCGATCGTTTTTCTTTTGCTTTCTTCAGATTCGGTTTATTTTGTATTTCGATTTTACAATAATACAATTTTTATACCTTTGTTTAGGCGTTTGTTTCCTCTTGCTTTTACAAGCAAGCTCATAATTTAACTTTTTATTAACATGAAAAGTTTGTTTATTTGACGCCCTAAAAGTATGCACTTTTTTGTATTTACTGCAAATGAAGTTAGTAGAAAAGTCTTTGTCAATTTCACTTTGAAATTTAAAAGTGGTTTGATTACGAAGAAAATTTTCGCTTTTCTTTTTCTGAAGAAGCAACTTACGGAATTAAAATCACTTCCGATCGGAATGGTATGCTGTGACATGGCTGTAAAAGTGGTTTGATTACGAAGAAAATTTTCGTTTTCTGAAGAAGAAACTTATGGAACTGAAACCACATGCGATCGGAATTTTATTCTGTGACATGGCTGAATATTTGCGTAATCCATATTCAAATTTTCATATCAGCCTTGTCACAGATTCCGTTCGTATTTGTTTTGATGCAGTAGCTGTCATTCCGAAAAAGTTAATTTTTTTGGTGATTTAGTTTTATTTATTTCGTTTTTACAATGATATAGTTTTTATACCTTGAGGCGTTTGTTTACTCTTGTGTTTAGAAGCAAAGCTCACATTAAGCTTTTTATTAAGATGAAAAGCTTATGACCAAATATTATTTGAGGCTCCTAAAAGATGCATGCTTGTTAGTATTTACTGCAAATGAAGTTCGCTGAAAAGTCATTGCCAACTCCACTTTGAAATTTAAAATGATTTGATTACGAAGAAAATTTTCGTTTTCTGAAGAAGCAACTTCGTAATTGAAACCACTTCCGATCGGAATTGTATTCTGTGACATGGCTGACACAACACATTGTCAATTGGCACTACAAAGCTGATTAAAAATGTTAGATTTTTTTTATTTAACTGAATAGGATAAACCGTTCTTCAGTTATGTTAATATCGAGCTTTATTTTCGATTTAATCTTTAGCGACAAAAATTGAAAGTTTTCAGGAGAATTTTTTTTGTTATATGTATTCAAATTTGTTTATACACATAAAGCCAATATGTTAAAAGTTATAAAAAATTTTAATTTCAAACAAAAAGGTTTATTTTTTACATGTCGCTTACGATTATATCGAAAATGGGGCTCGATATGTTTTTGTATTGCAATTGGTTCCTTTTTTGACAACGACTTATCTCGAAAACTAAAACAAAACAAATTTGAAGAAGCCAAGTGCAGATTCGAATTTAGCGCCACAAATAACATATGAATCAACTGTCTATGCTCCAGCCCAAAAGTTGACCTGAACTTGTAAACCTGTATAATTAAATAGAAATGGAACTTAGTTTATAAACTCTTTTCCTACATAACACAAATGTAATATTTATTAATATAAGACCTGCGATAGAATAAATAAAAGTGTTTTTGAAAATGGCATGCCCCATAATAGGTCTGTTTCTTTACGTGTACGAAGCTACCCAATCTTAACCGAAAGCTTTTTTCAATACAAATTTTGTATTGAAAAGAGCTTTCGGTTAAGATTGTGTAACTTTGTGCACGTACGGGAGCAGACAGAATGTGTTTTATCAGCTACAGTTTTAGCTGAATCAGACAAAAATGTTCGTCT
Source organism: Panzeria rudis (assembly GCA_956483635.1). Taxonomy (NCBI): domain Eukaryota; kingdom Metazoa; phylum Arthropoda; class Insecta; order Diptera; family Tachinidae; genus Panzeria; species Panzeria rudis. Next base: position 175,837,233 of record OY101448.1, read on the forward strand.
TTTAACCTGTGACATGTGACATTCTATTTATACCAATTTTTTAATAAGTTTTGTGACGAACCTCTATTATTTAATAACATTTATTTTATGTATTTATTAAATAAATTACAACTTAAGAAATTTGGATTATTTTTTAACAATTAAGTGTGAAATCATGATTCAATGTAAATATTTTTGCCATTAAAACACGTCTTTTTCTATGGATTCCAAAATTAATAACTTAACTTTTGTGAGATACGTTTCTTAAAGACAATTAAACAGTTATCATGTTCGAGAAAAAGTATTTGTTATTATTTAAGTGGCGCTTACATGAAAAACCGTGTGTCTGCAAATCAGACTTTCTCGCAGAGTAGGAAAATAAACTAAACGAAACGTTTGCTTTCGTTTTGTTTTGTATTTTTCGATGTGCAAAACAAAAATAAAACAATAACAACGAGAATGATAGTCCCATTTAGTTTTGTATTGTTTGTGCTTGTGTACACTAAATGTACATTAACTTAAATGTACGCAGCTGGTAAAGAAAAGAACAAGAACAAAATTGAAAAGTTTTAAGAAAATACATTTGCAAACATTTCCCTAGGGCCTATTCACATATTACGTAACGCTATTTTCGGAGTTTTTATACCGCCCTTCGTAAAGCGGCCCACCCACTTGCAGTATAATTGTGCAATTTTTCGTATTGTACAATAATATTGGCAATCTGCATGCTATATTCGAAGGTGGCAAAATATATTGGCAATAATCAAAAGACTTTTGATTTTTATTGTACAACGAAGAAAATTGTGTAATGTGTGACAACATTGCTCACTATTATGTTTACTTTTTCACTGGAAAATAGGACAATAATTTCTTTAAAAATATTGTGCCGACGATAATATTTATGTACAATAACATGTCTATGCAAACATATTGTATAATAGATAGGCCGCTTAACGCTTTTTACAAAATATTCAGTGCAAATTATCTAATCTGTAACAAATCCTTAATGCCCCTGGAACGTTACATAATATGTGAATATCCTCTTATGCGTTTAAGGGCCATTATTGCAGCTTGGCGTTAGTTAACGGTAGGATTTTGTCGGACGGATAAACAGTTTATCATTATTACAACTTTACTTTAATCTAATAGGTAGGATGAACTTGTTTTGACTTATCGCCCACTTTAGGGTGGGCCAAAAATTTTTTTTCACTTTATACTCTGAAAAATAGGTTGGTAGATACATAGGAAGGTCCTCCACCTCTCAGGTTCTTATTTTTTTCCGTATTATTATTAGAAAGAAAAATTCATATCTCGGTATTTACTATTAGGGAAAAAAATATCTCGTCTCATATATTTGTAGGAAATTAAATTCTCTACAAAATAGGTCTCATACAATTTTCTTGTAAACCTCACCGTTCAAAAGTTATTAAAGGTTGAAGTTTGACTATTTTCAGGCAGATTTCTTTTTTTTATGAATTTTATAACACGTTAACAAAAAATTATTATGCTACACAGAAAAAATTATTAATAAAAATTTTCAATTAATACACTTGATCAGAAATTAAAACTAGTTTCAATTAATTTCGTAATTGAATGTGATCAAAAACAAAATTTTCTAGCAAATTTTAAAAATGTAGAGTAATTGAAAATTTGATTTTCAGTGATTGAATATACAATTTTCGTCGTTGGTTGAACTTCAACAACACAATTAATTGAATCTGCAGTTTTCGTAATTGAAATCGTATTTTAGTTTTTTCTGTGTACGCGCAGATTATAATCTTATACGAAATTTACTACTATACAAAAATGTTCTAATATGATTAGTCGATTCAATTAACCGTTTAAAAGATATCCATCGTCAAAGTTACGTGTGCATTGAAGTTTGGCGATGATTATCTTTCAAACAGTTAATTTAATCGACTAATCATATTAGAGCATTTTTGTAGATCAGTAAATTTCCTATAAAATTGATTTGCGCGTATAATAATAATTTTTTGTTAACGACTTATAAAATTCATAAAAAAAGAAATCTGCCTGAAAATAGTCAAACTCCAACCTTTAATAACTTTTGAACGGTGAGGTATACAAAAAAATTGTATGAGACATTTTTTGTAGAGAATTCAGTTTCCTAGAAATATATGAGACGAGATATTTTTTTCCTCATAGTAAATACAGAGATATTAATTTTTCTTTCTAATAATAACGAAAAAATGAAAACCTGAGAGACGGAGGACCTTCCTATTAAAATTAAGAGCTCATACTTGCAGAGATTTTTTTTGAGGTGTCTACCAACCAATTTTTCAGAGTATAAAGTGAAAAAAACAAAAAAAAATTTTTTTGCCCCACCCTAATCTGCACATATGGAATTGCGCTGTTATTTCTAAAAACCAAAGAAATATACACTCATACAGCAATTTTAGTAAATGTTGCCTGTAGCAATTAACACAATGTTATGAATTAGTTTAATATAAATTAAAAAAAAAACTGTTGAAATAACTTTTATATTAAAGTCTATAAAAGACTATTCTTCACCATTTTTAAATTAGTTTTTAAGAGATTTTAATACGAATAACACGCATAAAGTATAGCAAGCAGCACGTAATGAAACTATTTGTAAGTTTGAATATTATAGGTAATGAAAAAGTGAATATCAAATAATAAATGATTATGTTTATTCTGTAGGTTATAATTGCCACAGTGGTGGCTTGCACATGTGCAGCTTCAACGGTCGAGTTACTTCATCCTAGCCCCGTAAATCCTGATGTTTTGGTCGCAGTCAAACCGGAAGAAAAAGTTATATTGATTACCGATCCCCAAGAAATTGAGAAATTTAAAAGAGAAACAAAACAACCGCTTTATCCAACTGTGTTACCCAGAGAGCATGGACATCACATAACTAAACGTGATCATAAGACTTCACATCAAAAACGAGATATTCCGGTTCCTCTAGTAGCTAAGCATTATCATCCTGAAGAATCCACGAAAGCAAAAGAAGAGAATTTTGAATACCGAACAATAAAGGATCGGACTCAAGAACATGTTACCACAGAAAGTTTTCAAAAACCCCAAACATTACCACTGATTTTAAATGACACAGGTCCTGGCACACATCAACACAAACGAGATATTCCAGTTCCTTTAGTTCCCAAACACCGTCACTCTGAACAATCTCTAGTAAAAGACAATAATAAAAAAGAGTCATTTCAAAATCATAAAAAAGTTTCTACTGAAAGTCTGCATGAAGCTCAAACAACAGGGCACGAACAAGAGCATTCTTTCAAAATTGAACAACAAAAACCTCAAGTTCTATTAGAAATTTCAGAGGAAACAAAACATTTCAAACAACATCGAAAACGGGAAACATCAATATCTTTAGTTTCTAAAGCAGAATCTTCTGATGAGGTCGAGCAACATAAAGAGAACAAAGAAGTAGAATCGGGAAATTATCATGTTTCGCAAATACATCCTGTGTCTCAATCATTGCCATCTGATAATTATAAACAGATAAGTACAGATGGATTCAATAAGCCCCAAATTCATCAAGAGCCCTTGAACCAAAACAATAACCATTACCCTAATGCTCAACCATATCCAGATCACAACCGCAAACATTTGCCGGTGGAGCGATTTCAAGCCCATTATAAGGCAAACATTATACCAACTCAAAAATCGCAATCAATAACAACTCATCAAGATAATCATCACACTGAAGGAACTAAAGCTGAATCAAATGATGAAAACAAAGAAGTAAATAATATCGCTAATGACCAGTCGTCACTATACACACATAGAGAAGATCTATCAGAATCTACACCATCGCCGATACTTATCAAGCATGCTCTTCCTATGCAGGAAGACCATAAGCGAAATATTCAAGATGATCATTTAAGTGTTCGTGACATTACAACGTCTGCTATTGAACACCCCCTTCTAAGGCATCGGCCAGTGCCAGTAGCAGAGCTTTTTGCCAGCGAATCATTTGAATAACTAAAATATGTATATTTCTGTGGTTTTCTTGAATAAGCGCGGATGTCCATTTCTTTCGATTTTGAATTATTGTTGCCAAATTACATTAGCTCTGTTTAACAATTGTTAATAATTATTACTAAAAGTGTGAAAACTTTTCAGGGAAAACTATTAACAAATATTAACAATTTGCAGTTATTGAACAGATCTATTATTTTATATCCTCTTTTACATGGAGCGAAAATTTCGCTAGTAACATATAGATCCAATCTGAATTTTTTTTTCTAAAAACAACGTAATTTGATTCGATTTGACAATTAACACGAAGAAAAAGTTTGGGCTGTTTCGTGCAAGAAGAAGAAGAATATTACTCTCTTAGAAACGCTCTCATTACACAAATTTGAATTACGGGAACGCTTTTAGTGCAAGTTGGCATCCCGAGGGATCCCAAAGTAGAGTAAAGAAACACACCCGTTCGTCGACTAAAGTCGCAATTTGCCACCTTTTTGACGGCCAGCGGGTTTTTGTGCGACTTTTTCAAATTCATCTTATTTTGCGACTTTTGTCATTTTTGGCGACATTTTACCCTTTTTTAGAATAAACTAAAAAAAATAGTTCCGTTTTGCATACATTCCCGGAAACTGTGCAAAATTTTCAATCCCATGAATTTATTGCGGGAATTTTAATGTACATTCTGATAAAATAACTTAATACTCGTAGTACTGATACTTTTAATAGAATCAGGAATTTATTCCCAAACGCTTAAGTAATTTTGTAGCTTTGTCTGCAGAATAGTTAGTTATAAGTATAATGACAAATTGTTAAAATCGATTCATTAGAAACAAGTGAACACTACTCTGCTGGTAGTGATATTCTACAAGAAAAAACTTGGAGAAAATTTTATATAATACAAAAGTAATATTAATGAAGTTCCTAAATAAAATACTATGGAAATATTGAGTTCAATTAAAAAAAAACAATTAAAACTTATCTGACCAACAGGTGAAAAGACATACTAAAAACTTTTCAAGGATTTCCTAGCCATACGATACATCTGCTAAAAATTTTTTTGAAAACGGTCACTTTTAAAACTACCGATTAGAGAAGCTTACAAATTTAAGTCAACTTTTGGACTGGAGTAACGGAAAGTGTTGTTTTGTTATTTGGGGCACTGAATTGGAATCTGCACTCTGTTTCTTGAAATTGGTTCTAGTTTTCGAGATGTACCGTTATGTCAAAAAAGGAACAGTTGCACGAAAAGTATTAACTGGAGAACGGTTTGTCCTATTTAGTTAAATAAAAAATCCGAAACTCGGCAACAACATTATCTTCAAGCTGTGCCAACACCGCTTTCGCACTAGCAAAGTTTACTTTGCAAAGCTTTAAATCAGCCGGTAGAAAGACAGAGAGATGAAGTATTCTGCTCTCTGTCTTTCTACCGGGTCAATTAAAACTTTGTAAAGTAAACTTTGCTAGTGCGAAAGCGGTGCAAGGCTATTTTTTAATCAGTTCAGTAGTTTCAGAGATATTGTGGAAATCGTGGCAAAAAAATTTAAAAATTTTTGTTTTTAAGAAATTCATAAAAATTTAAAGAAGATAAAAATTCTATTATTTTTCTATAAACATATAGGGAAATATGTTCCCAACAAAATGAGCCATATTTCATTAAACTCAATCCACAACTTTTGATTTTATTCACAATTAAGTGAGGGAACTCATTCGCTAAGAATCGCAATTTTAACTTTTGCTGTAAAGGACGGTGACGTCATAATAAAAAAACAACATTGCTACTACCACTTATACTATTTTATAAAGTTTTTTTCCAACTTCTGTAAAATTTTAAGAACTTTAGTTCCATGGCTTTTCGTTTTATATATTGGTCAGCTTAACACGTTGTATAATGATTTTTTGTTTGCTTTGAATTGTTACTTTATTTCTGTTTTTCTTTATGTTTTTCATAAATAAAAACCTTAAAAAATGCATGCGACTTTGTTTTTCTTGAAACGACTTTTTGAGCGACTTTATTTTTCTAAAACGACTTTTTGTGCGACCTTTTGAAAATTTCCAACGGTAACTCTGAGCACCACTTTTTTCGTGTGGAATTTACAACAAACACGTTGGGTTTTTTTTAAACATACACAACTGCAGTATACTCTCAAGCGCTAGTTATGATTGGTTACTTGTCATATTTTTCGTATGAAAAAACCAATGTTGATCAAAAATTTTCGCAAATTTGAACAGAGTACTAAGCGTAAGCCTGGTATTTCGCTCAAATTTGTGAAAAATGTTGAGCAACATTGATAATTTCATAGGAAAAATTTGACATGTACTCAATATTAACTAGCCCTAAAATATGCTACAATTTCTTACGTTTGTAAAAAACTCCATGAGTTCGTTGTAAGTTCCATATGAAACAAATGGCACTCATATTCTTTCGCATGAAAACTTAAAATGTTGAAGTTATATTTCATATGTTTTCCTTATGAAAAACAGAGTACATACTACTTATGCAAAATTTTTTCATGAACAATTCATGCCAATTTTTTTATATGTATTTTGACAGCATTTCACGTGAAATGTTGAACAGAATACCGTCCATAGTATTAAAAATAAAGTATTTTGGCTATCCTTACAAAATTGGTTTTTAAACATACGCGCTTATTCAAGAAAACCACAGATTTTCCTACATGCACTAATTTTGCATAATTAGTTATTTTCTTTTTAATTTTCACACAAATTTTAATTTATAAACCAATTAAATACATTTAAATATATAAAATAAGAGAAATTTATTCAAAAACAGCTTTTCATTTATTTTAATAAACACACATATGCACACTAAGCTATTTACTTGTATGTGTGCTTTTTGGCAGTTCATATCATAAGATTGTTATAGAATTTTTATAAGAACGCTCTCATAAAATCCTCATAACATTAAAGGTGCCTTTACATGGTAATACATGTATTAAGGGCAAAATACACCATCAACATGCTTGACAAGCGTGGTAATAGTATGTGTGAAATTTCGTTAGTTTTAGTGACACCGACGACGCTTGATGGAAAATCTACTTGGTTTTGATTTTTCGTCAAGCACACGTACACGAATCTGACATCAAGCAGATTGATGGTGTATTTTGCCCTTTACGATATGTCTAAAATTTACAAAAATCTTATCATGTAAACGCAAAATGTATTGAGTAGGAGAGAATACGGATACAAAATCTGACAAGCGTTCGGTAAATGTTTATTTTCTAAACCATTTTAGAAACTTATGTATTATCATCATACCAGAGGTGTAAACATGAAAAATACTTACAACACACTTTTGTTCTCTTTTTTTAAGCACGAAGAGAATTTCATAATATTTTGATTCGGTTTAAATCAAGTTTAGCTACGTAGCTCAAAAATAGTACCCTATCCGGTAGAGAATCAAAAAATAAGAAAAAAAATTGTCGGCGAGGCTTGGTTTCCGAGTTATGGGCCTCTGAAGTTCCAGTACAAAATTGTAAATATATGGTGTATTTTTCATACGATGCGGTCAATATTGGTATCATTCAAAAGCTTTTGAGAAGATATGTTAGGAAATGCTAAAATTTTTTAAATTTTATTAAAAACCACAACAAAATTTATTAAATTTTCAGCGAAGTCACTATTCGACATACATATAGGAGAAAAGACTTAAGTCCGGCCAAAGGCCGACTATACAGAACATATTTATTCAGCGAAGCCACTATTCGACATACATAGAGGATACAACTTTTAAGTCCGGCCGAAGGCCTGCTATACAGAAAATATTTATTCAGTGAAGCCACTATTCGACATACATAGAGGAGAAAATCCTTAAGTCCGGCCGAAGGCCGGCTATACAGGAAATATTTATTCAGCGAAGCCACTATTTGACATACATAGAGGAGAAAAGTCTTAAGTCCGGCTATACAAAAAATATTTATTCAGCGAAGCCACTATTCGACATACATAGAGGAGAAAATCTTTAAGTCCGGCCGAAAGCCGGTTATGTAGATGATCTTTATTCAGTGAAAATTTTTGCATTTTCTAAGAGATCTTCTCAAAAGCTTTTAAATGATACCAATATTGACCGCATTGAATGAAAAATACACCATATCACAATTTTCTACTAGAAATTCAGAGGCCCATAACTCGAAAACCAAGCCTCGCCGACAATTTTTTTACGTAATTTTTTTTCTTATATATTGATTCTCTATCGGATAGCTACGTAGCTAAAATTGATTTGTTCCTTTTGATTCTACAGTCTTTAATACTTTGTATTACCATGTAAATACAGCTTAAGGTAACACTAATTTGAAGTCTACACGTACATAGTTCTCTCTCCGATTGAATTTGACAATATCATCTTACATATTATATCACGTGTAGACCAGAGTCTGACAACAAGTACTCAAAAAATAATATACTTAAGTATTTACTCTTAGTTTTATTAACTGCGTATAGTCATAATTGTTGCACAAATAATCTGTACGCACATATATTTGCTTTCAAACAAGTATAATTATATCCGATTCCAACACACAAACGCATCTGTACTTCATTTATCCGAAAAACTTAAATACTCAACAACTATAAATAGAAACGCACATGAGTATTGGAAGTATTAAGTATCTGCCATAATTATACTTAGAGTATTTTTATACTTAGAGTATGTGTATTTATTCGAATAAAATAAAAATACTTTAGAGTATTTATTCAACATACGCCCCGTATGCGTTTGTGTGTATGAAATGGATGTAGCACATGATTTGGCTGTTTGAAAACATTAATCAGGTATGGGACTATTTATTCAATTGCAATTAAAATAACTTTTATATTTAAATTACAAATTTATACATAAATAAAACCATTTAAAAAGAGTATTTCAATTAAAATATTTTTAGGCAATACGGAAATATTAGAATTATATATTTGTTTTCCATTAACTAAAGCGCTTTTTCTTGTTGGAAGCTAAAATTCCACAAAAAATTATTGGTAACTAAGATTATTTTTACAAAAATTACAACAAAAGAAAATGAAGTAAAAATAAGTACTTCTAAGAGTAATAATGTTAAATTCATACATACACAAAACGGCAATAAAACAATTAAGTTTTGACCCGTTTGTTCTTGTAAAAAATGCTGAATGACTTGATTTGTACAAAAATAGGTATAAACAAAAATAATGATAAACTTCCAACAAAATACATAAAGGAACAATGTTTGCATTTGCACTTCTTATACGATTTGGTTTTCATTTCAAAACAAACATTCCCAAAAAATGGTTACTATAAAAATTAAACAACAAATGCATACATCCTGGTAATAGCGAAACTCAAAAATATACCCAAGCAACAATAACACTCTTAAAATTTTTTGTGCGTACTTTACTGAATATCACCCTTTTCAGCAGGTACGACCTCCATTAAATGCATTGATGCCAACTTTGGCTCTTTTTTACTATATGACAAAAAACGATATGGCATACTGTATTGTCATATCGTAAATTTTTTACGATATGACAACACTAAAGGTGAAGGTACATACCATGCGTTAAATACGCTAATGCGTTACAGACTTCTGTCAAAAAAGTTGAAATAGTGTGTTTCCATAAGGCAAGATACAAAGCGAATTTTGCGACGCGCGTAACTCTCAAAAAGTTGAACATTCTTCAACTTTCACGCGTCGTATACAAAATGACAGGTAGTGCTGCCAGATTCATATGCTAAAATGTTTGTCTAATGGAAATAAATTATTAGAAATTAATTTTTTTTTTAAAAAATTTATGAAAACTGCATTAAGTATATACAGAAAAATAAAACTTAAAGGCAAGACAAAATATAGCCGGCAAAGGCTTGAAATTGGATAAGCAGAAGAGCATCAAAAGCGTGGTGTGTAACTTGCCATTCTTAAAGCGTTAAAAGTTCGAAAAATAAGAAAAGTGTTGCCGCGTAACGCGTGGTATGTACCTCCACCTTAAGATAGTCATACACGGTGTTGTCATATCGCAGTGTTGTTACATCGTAAAAAACTTACGATATGACAATACATTATGTCATCGTTTTTTGTCATATCGTAAAAAAGAGCCAAAGTTGGCATCAATGATTAAATGCTTTTTTTGTTGTGAAATCAGCAAACATAATTATTCATAAATAATAAGACCATCACTTTATAATTTCTATGCAGTGTTTGTGACTTTGTTTTGACCTGCTTTGCACAAAAAATGGAAAAAAATAAATTCCATTTACAAAAACGAAATAAAACATGCATACTTGCTGGACAAAAGGATTAATGAATATGACGGGATGGGTTTTCCCGCAATTAGTGTGTTTGAAATTAAAAGAAAAAAATATTAGCTCACATTTATGAATGTTCTGATCAATGTATTTCAAGCTTTGGTGCTAAATAGATCAGTTTCAGTGTGACTTAATAAGAATCTACTACTTTTGTTAGAATGTTTAATTCAAAAATTCAATGGAGGAGTTCACGCAACATTCGGTAACTGTTTACTCGTTAAATTGATAAAATTTCCATATATTAAATATATCGAAAATTTCACCAATTTAACAACGAGTAAAGAGTTACCGAATGTTGCGTGAACTCCACCAATATTAATTTGTGTAATTATAGTTACTAGATAACTAATATTTTGTAATTTGTAAAGTGATAAAATATTTCGAGTAAATATATGTATATATAGTTACAAATGTTTTTAGCAGTCAAGCATTATTAAATCGCACTTGCCATCCTTGTCCTGCAATCTGTTGAACAACAAATAAAATACTCCCGTAAATACTTATGTGTATCCGGATAAATACTTGAGTATTTTTATACTTGTGTGTATGATTGTAGCTGATATAGAGTATAATTTTACTTATAGTCGTTTGTGCTGCGTAATTTAAATAATCTGTATGCACATAATCGTTGGTTGTTTGTATTTATACGTATTCGGCTTAAACTTGAAGAGTATTTTTGCGTATGCGGATGATTTTTATTTTTAATTGTACGCATTTATAGTTGTTTGACAGCCAATACTCAAAGAGTACTTAAAACGATAATTATGTCATTCTCTGGTGTAGACCTCGAGTAAGAGATTTTTTGACGTTACCCTGCGTTTAGACATGTAAGTACTTGCATGCAAGTTCTGTGTACGTATTGTCAACGAAAAAGCAATTTGTATTCGTTTCTCTGTCTTTCTCATAGCTGAACCAAGTGTGTTAGTAGAAAAGTTTGAGTGCAAGGTATATTGAACAGGTACCACTACAAGAACAGCTGTTTTAGTAAATTTGAGAATGTGTGCGCCACACAGACAATAGATTTTGACACTTGTCTGAGATTTTTCTATCAACAACGGGCATGTGTTAGTAAATTTGAGAGAGTTTATGAATGTGTGCGACTCACAGATAATGGATTTGACATATTTCTGGGGTATTTCTACCAACAAAATACATGGGTTTTTTGGTGTTGTATTTTTGATTTAGTAACGGTGGTACCTGTAATGAATATGCCTTGTTTGAGTGTATTGAGTTTTTCGAACTTGCCCTTGCATGTGTAAAGGCCAGGTTAGCCGATATATAGTAGCCGGCGACCGTTTTATTTGTCAGCAGCCGCCGAGATTTCTTCGGCGCAAGTCCACTTTTAGCGTCCGCCGAAGATATGTCTGGTCAGCCGCCGACGCCGATAAATCAATATCGGCTTCGTTCGCTGTCTGGAGCGGGACTGATATGGATGTGTTCATTAGTATATTTTGTATAAATTTACGTGTCGGCAAATTGCTTGATCTAGATAATTTTGACTACAAAAAGTTCTGTGATTTTGACTAAATGGAGCCACTTATATTTTTATCACTTACGATATTTATAGTAAGTATTAATTTAGTTTTGTTCAACAAGCGAATACCAACTAAAACATGGTTTTGTTTATAGGGAAATGCACTGGGAGAATTCACAGCAAACGATTGTCGTGAACTTGGTTTTATAAAAGGCCAATTAGTGTGTTCTAGTTGCGAGAAACTTGAAGATTTTGGTTTAGAAACTTTAATAAAGTATGTACCTACGAACATGTTAAATAATATAGCTCATTTCCTAATTAATATTGACTAGGTCAGAATGTCGCGAATGCTGTATTGTGGACGAATTAACTACTACCCAGCGTCGTTATCCAAAAGCAATATTAGAAGTATGTACGTGTAAATTCCGTGCATATCCACAAATCGAGGCATTCATTAAAAGTGGCCGACCCGCCAAATTCCCAAACTTGACAATTAAGTATGTACGAGGCTTAGAACCCATTGTTAAATTGCTGGACAAGAATGGCAATGTTAAGGAGTCTCTGTCTATTACAAAATGGAACACTGATACTGTTGAAGAATTTTTTGAAACTCACTTGGAAAAGCTTGGCGCTGTTGGAGGCAAACAATCATATAGTGTAATCGAAGAAGAAGATGATGATTTTTTAAGAACAAATTTTGTATGAGAAACAAAATAAATTTTATTACTGAAATGCAATTGGAACAATGTTCCAATTGTTTTTCTGAGTAAACCATTTTCCTTTTTGTTACTTTGTACATTCCTTAAAAAATGCCATAGAAAAATGGTACCTCCAATTTATTGAGAAAATTAAGTTTTAATTTGTTTATTTTAGCTCAGAACATTCTTTTCAGATGCACACGTTAAACTTATTAGAAACATTTCTGTTTTTTCGGGGGAGGCTAAAAATGGGGAGTGTATATAGATCTTTAAGCTAATCCGGCCTAAAATATTTAATGTTAATAAAATAATTTATTACATTTTGTACCCAACGTTTCATCAATTATTTGTTGACTTCTTCTGGTATGGAGTTCTTACGGCAATTCACATTCCCGTAAGATCTGTGTCTAAAAAAAAATTACGGAAATTCACGTTCGTAAATTCCTTAAAGAAATTTCCGTTTGCAAGTGCGGAGTTCCAAAAGAAAAGTACACGGAATTTCTTGCCGTTATCATCGTCTATTACAGTTATGTTACAACTATAAGTGGTTACTTTTTTCCGTAAACTGAAACAAAAATTAATGTTCATACAATTGTTTGGTCACGGAATTTTCGACATTTCTTAGTTTTCGCACGTCGTAATTAATTTTTAGTGTTTTTGAGTGTTGTAAATTAAAAGAATTCAATTTGTGTGTATGCAAACATTATTCTCTGCAGAAGGCTACACGATTATTTTTCCGTGTAGAAATAAAATTTCCAATGTGAATTTCCGTAAGAAGTCCGTACCACGCTTAGCGTGCTAACATTGTTTTTACTCATTTTCTGTTGTTAGTTTGCTTTACTAGTAAGAAAACGAAGAATAGTCTAGAATAATCTTCTATTTCTTTAAAATTTGGTTGTGATTTTAAGTTGGTCCCAAAATTTAAACTTGTTTTGATTTTCAAAAGAAGCACTTTATAAGTTAGCCCTTTTGTGGCTTTATAAATACGTGTCTTTTCAATTTAGCCCCTTAAAATTTTTTTTCGCGTTTTGGGTTTCAAAAGTTGGCATCATTGCTTTTGAAAATATGCGGGGATGTCACACATTCCGATCGTAATGGCTTTCATTCCGAGCCTGCATGCCGATGGTTTCTGTTTTTCAATCTTCGAATTCCATTTACATATTTTGTATCTCGATTTTATACAGATAAAGTTTTTATATCTTGAGGTGTTTGCTCAAACTTTTTTTTTACATATTGAGTGTTTTTAGTGCAAATGAAGCTAGTAGAAAGTGTGTCAAATCTATTTTGAGTGGTTTTATTACAGAGAAAATTTTGGTTTTTCATTTCCTGAAGAAACAACTTGCGGAATTGTAAACTGGCTGATAAACAGTAGTAAATTATTGATAAAATGCTTACGTTACAAATTTGAAGACCATATTATTAAAATCGAACAAAGTACATACGTATGTATTTCCGTGACGTTTTCATGAACTTGTTTTCAATTGGAATTGAGTTAACTTTTAACCCCGATTCCGTAACGGAATAGACGAAGAGGGTGCACACCACCAACATAGACTACTAACTAGACACGACAGCTTACAGCAACATTACGAAGATTATATGAAAGAGATAGCAAATCTTATTTTCTAATGTGGTTTCTAATTTGACTATCTCTTTCATATTTTCTTAGTAAGAACATTTTGCATGTAAAACTGAATAGCACATGATAACAGCCTTTTTTTAGCTGTCAAATGTGAGTATGTATTCTGTTTCATATTTGTGCCACCAAAATTTGAGGTCCCATTAACTTAGCATTTACACCATAGTCGCTCATACTGGCACCAGTCTTCCGAACATTAATCGGGTTCGCAGCATCGAACTATTTTCGATAATTTCTGGAATGTGTTATTTGCACTCATGTGTGCAATAATTGATAGAAAAAAAAATTGCAACGATAGCCTAGTGGATGTGTGCTAATCTTGCACAACTTTAGATTTGACTCACAATTCTGTGAGAAAACTGAAGTGATAAAGAAATGATATGTTCATACAATAGCAATTTTTACTTTTTGTTTGTGTTTCCTACTGTTGTATGGAAACTAAAATTTTCATCAATTCAGTTCTTCCACTAAATTGTGAATAAAATCAAAAGTTGTGCTTCAATTTCAATGAAAAAGGGCTTAATTCCTTTGGAAACGAATATGTGTATGTTAATACAAACAAAAGCACAAATTCCTTCGCTAAATACATTCATACGTTAACTTTTATGACTGAAGAAACGTTAAATCATATAGTACATAGGAGTTTTTAGATCAAATCTGCCAAAAAATTTTACAAGAAATTATGTTGGTCGTAAAAATGTATAATAATGCGGTTCAGACTGATTTTACTTCGTAAAATGAAGAAATTTTCAATACATATACAATTGCTTGGTGAAATGAACATCCTTGTTTTAGATGTATCATATAAATATAAAAGAAATACATACATAACAACGAAAACAATGGATTTTGCGGTCTTAAATTTTATCTCTAACGCATACATACTAGAGATGAGCGATCCCATGATTTTTAAAGAACATCGTGAACAGTGAACGTGATTTAAAGATCACTGTTACTTAAAACTGTGACTGTGATCACTGTTTTCAGTTCTCATAGAAATGTAATTATCAAAACACACATGCATCTCTACAACAAAAACGATGTTCTTTAATATACCAAGGCAGATTTAAATACGCCTTAAAATATACTTTGAATTTTAAAAAGAAATACTAATAAGGAAGAAGAGAACACAAGATATAGCTACACTATTCGTTTGTTGTTATTGTAAGCAAATAAAAAACGTTATTACCCACACAAACAGTAAAATATCATAATTTTCTGTATGTCACAAATAGAAAAGAACAACTTTGCAAGTGGCAGTTACTTGACAAATTTTGTCACAACTGTGAATCGTGATTTTTCAGTAACAGCGATTAAATCAAAGGTACTGAAATATCGCTAATCTCTAGTACAAGTGCCTTCATATTTGTCGTAGCGGTATATCGCGAAAATTAGAGCTGATAAAAATTCTAATTATATGTATGTACATATATTTAAAATCTGGATAACATATGTACATATGTATGTGGTTAGTGACGGGCAAAAAATTTCCGGAATATTAAAAAATACCGATTAAAAACGAATTCGAAAAATTCGAAACCCTTTTTTTGCAAATGTAGGTTTTTTGAATAATCTACTCATGTTCAATTCAGTCCTAATAAAATTACAAACTTTAGCCTAATAGGTATAAAATATTACTTTTTACATTTTTACTTTGTAAAATTTTAATAACAACAATTCTTATTCATTATATAAAATGTACTTAAAGAATGCTAATTCAATGCACAGAAACGCAATTTTGTGAATTCAGATATAAAAAAGACCAATAAATAAAGCTGCAATTAATTATTATTCTTTTCATTATGTGTGGAATTTTATAAAGGAATTTCCTTTTTTATTACAACAATGGATTTTATTCAGTCTAAATGATCTTAGTAGTATGTAAGTATGTCTGCCGCCGTTGATGTTGCAAAAAAGTTGTTTATTTATTTTTGCAAATCAATAACGAATGAGTGAGTGTTATATTGGTATTTAAGTTGGTGTTTTATTGTACTTTACTTTTTTTTCCTATAAAAGTGTAAAGTGAAAATTCTTAGAATTTTTTTATGACATTTTGTGTATTTGCAGAGTTTGCCAATAGGTCTGTTCAATAACTAAATAAGTATACTTATATGTATGTACATATATGTATGTACCAGAGCTGTAAAAATTGCAATCAATTTTGATTGCAATCAAAATGATTTCAACCAAATTGTTTTCATTCTTTGATTTCAAAATGATTTCAGATTTCAAACTGAAATCATGTCAAGATTGCAATCTTTTGTGATTGCAATTATTTTTTTGAAATCATTGATTGCAATCAATTTGATCAAATTTTGTTTTGAAATAATTTGATTTCAATCAATTTCCCTGAAATCAGTGTAAGTCCAACAAAATTGTATAAGAAACGTACCAAAACGTAGGTTAGTTAGACATTTCATGCAGTTGTTTTTTTAATTATCAGAGTAAGCTTTATTTCTAGAAAAATGAATATCATTTGAAGAGAACGATGATTTTGATTCTGGTTTAATTTTGATTGCAATCATTGGACTTGATTGAAATCAATTGATTGCAATCAATTAATATAGAAATTAATTTCAAAAAATTGATTGTAATCATTTTTATTGAAATGATTTCCTGATTTCAAATTGAAATCATGAAATCAAATTTACGATTTTGATTGCAATCAAAAGCTAGCAATCATTAACATGAAATCATGTGATTGCAATCTTTAATAGCTCTGATATGTACTAACAATTGAATACTTCATACATCACAAAAAAGTTATTTAGGCCCGTTATTACAACTTGCCTGTAAAGTACGCATTTGTAAAAGTTAACCATAGCTAAAATGAGGAATACAGTGACCTGTAACTATTTTCGTTATTACAACTTCCCTGTAAAAAAAATTATCTTATTTCAAAACATGGCAATACCAGAGCAAACATCGATTACTACCTTTAGGCGTCACTTTAAAATACTTTTAATACACACAGCAAAGAAAAAAATGTTTATTTCTCCTCCTAAAACTATGCTCGAAAATTGTTTCAATGTTTCTTTTATTTGAATACTTTCAAAAACTATGACAGCTCCAATAGCATAAACCTCACATTAAATTTAAAGGCAAGAAGAACTTTTCTTTAGCTTATCGGAAATATTTTGCCTAAAGTCTACTTATAATAATGAAAAACGAGTTATCTGTCCGATAACATCTTAACTTTAGCTATTGACAAGTTATAATAATGGCCCTTATTCTAATAAGCGAATTTGAACCAAAATCTGCTGAAGAAGTCCAATTACACAGTATTCATAGAAATTATCGTGTTATTATAAAGAAACAACTGTAACTTTTGAGTCTGTTTTCTTTCCAACTTGAAAACTTTATACAATGAAGACCTGTCAGTTGGCTGAATTCCTCAAAAACATAAAAAAAATTAAAATACCATTCTTCAGGATATTAGAGGATAAATAATACTTTGGAATTTTAGAGGCACTTTTAGCAGGAAGCTATGATTAATACTTGTTAAGAGGAGACTGAAACCTTTCGAATGACACCAACATTATTAATATCTGATTACACGCTCTAAAGTTATTCAATCTTGAATATAACGAACTTTTCCAAAAATGGCCAAGTTTGGACAGCTATAATAGAAGTGAGATAGATATTCATAAAATTCCGGATTAGTTTGACCTTTGCCCTCTCATGTCTCGTGACACGCACACGGGACTATTTGAGACTTCTGAATTGACACAGTTTATAGAACGATGAGACAAGCTTGCAAACAAAATTTCAGTTTCTTATCTGAAATTTCGAGATTTATTAATTTTTCATCTTATTTGGATGGATTATACATACACTGGAGCCCCGATTTGCGTCGATCCTATGTACATTTTTAAACTTTAAAAAATTAATATTCGTTAGAGGTAAGAAAACAAAAGAGGATTTCAATATAATCTCAAGATAAACGATAAAATCGGAGCTTGTGAATTGCACAATTTTTCTTAATACATACACATGTATGTACTTTGTTCGATTTTAATAATATGGTGTTCAAAGTTGTAACGAAAGAATTTTATCAATAATTTACTACTGTACTTTTTTATCAGCCAGTTTACAATTCCGCAAGTTGTTTCTTCACGAAATAAAAAAAACGAAAATTTTCTCTGTAATAAAACCACTCAAAATAGATTTGACACACTTTCTACTAGCTTCATTTGCATTAAAAACACTCAATATGTAAAAAAAAGTTTAAGCAAACACCTCAAGATATAAAAACTTTATCTGTATAAAATCGAGATACAAAATATGTAAATGGAATTCGAAGATTGAAAAACAGAAACCTTCGGAATGCAAGCACGGAATGAAAGCCATTACGATCGGAATGTGTGACGTGCCCGCATATTTTCAAAAGCAATGATGCCAACTTTTGAAACCCAAAACGCGCAAAATATTTTTAAGGGGCTAAATTGAAAAAAAGACACTTATAAAGCCACAAAAGGGCCAACTTATAAAGTGCTTCATTTGAAAATCAAAACAAGTTTAAATTTTGAGACCAACCAAATTTTAAAGAAATAGAAGGTTATTCTAGACTATTCTTCGTTTTCTTACTAGTAAAGCAAAATTTTCCGTTATATGGCAACGCTTTTTTATATTACTTTAAAAACAAACTTCAAAAATTTTTATTAAAATAAATAAAGAGAGAATGGATCTACCTCCTATATATTATATCATGGTTGGTACTAGATTAAAGAATCACAAAATTTTGTGCCTTTAATTCACCGAACAATGTTTGCTGGGTTAATATTTACAAATAAATATATACTGCAGATGCATATACATACATATGTACATGCATATATGCTCATAATGGTAAATAATTATTCATACTTATTTATTTATAAAACATTTGTGTGAATAATAGGGCCTTTAAGCTAAGATTATAAATCTTTTTTAATATCAATTGCTGAACATTAGCGTTTCTATATGTATGTAGATTGTATTATTTTGCCAGTATTCATTCTGTGTCTATATTTAGCTAGGGATAGATATTTTATTTCAACAATGTTTACCATTTATGAAATTTTGCGTTTATCAGACATCAGTTAAATGAATCATTTTTTATTAGCATTAATAAAAAAAAGAATAAAATAAACAAAAAATAATAATAATAATAATTACAAAAATTATCATATAAATTTTAATATAAAATATACATTCAGTCCTGCAGCGCCCTATGCTCCAGTGGGAGTTAAAGGAACATAATATATATATCCTGCACAAAATAATAGACTGTAACAAAGATGAAATATTTTCCATTTATAGACGAATTCTAATACGCACTGCACTGTGCACAGTGGGGGCAGAATCAAAATATTTCGAACATAAATCAGGCATTTCTATACGAATGGTTATATCGGAATAAAATTTCACATGGAGTTTCAGAGGAGTACTATTTCTATTTACGTTTTAAATATCAGCTGTCTTAAGTGCTCAGGAGCGGAGCTTTAAAGTCTCAAAGTGGGGCACTTCGGTCACGTAAAATTTTTTACTGCTTGCCATTTTTTTGTTTCTCATCCGATTTAAAATTTGTTTTCTGTATTATAGCCCTTAATAATATCTAAAAGACACATGTTTGGCTGCACACATATCTCTTATAGTTAATGAGTTATACTCATTTGAATATTGAAATTTCTTAATTTTTCAAAACTTTGGTCCAGTATTTTCCAGATATTGGATCCAAATATCATCCGATCTATAAAATTTTTTCCATATGAGTTGAATAATATAAAATTTTTAAATTGAAATTCGATTTTGAATTTTCAACAATTCTTGTAAAAAAAACCATCACTCTTTATATGTACATATATAAAAAAAAATCTTTTGGAACATATAGCATATGTACACCTATCTGAAAGGTATCTGCACAGACGTGAATTGACGGCAAAACAATATTTGAATTCCTTACTATATAATAGACCTGAGCACCTCCTAATACGACCTATTTTAAATCGAAATTTTGAATTTCGTCCACATGCTCTAAAATCCCAAAGCTGGGAATCCAAAATAATTGGGACTTCAGAAAATCCTTACGTGTACTTGTTTGTGGACGCCATGGGCAGAATTTTTCAAAATTGAATTTTTTGGATTTCTGGGAACTTTCTTAATAAGAATTGTGAGACTCTCAGAAGAAAATCTTTATTTTTTTTCTTGCTCGGTATTTAGTACATAAATTCGAATATAACAGTAAAATTTCATTCGAAAATATTAATAATAAACGATTTTTGATTCAAAAAGTTTTAAATTGTTAAAATCTCAATACACTATTGAAAACTACACATAATTTGTAAATTGCTTTTATACGTGTGAAATTTATAGATTTATAAGTAAAAACTCGTACTAAAAAAGCTTTACTTGCCCTAACATAGATAATGGTAAACGTATCGCATAATTAATATTTTGTACTAATCATATGACATACTGGAACAATAGGGTTAGATCTTAGTAGGTTTTCCATACGTATTAATTTTTTTTTAATGCTATAAAATCGCTGATTATGGATATTTTCGAATAAAATTTTGCAGTTATATTCGAATTTATGTACTAAATACCATGCAATAAAAAAATGAGGATTTTCTATTGACAATCTCAGAATTCGTAGCACAAATTCTAAAAAATCCAAAAAATGCAATTTTGAACAATTGTGCCCATAGCGTCAACACTTGATCCAAGGCCCATTTAACACTTTGCCAAAGAGCTACGTGCATATAAAAATTTTCAGAAGTGGCAATTGTTTTGGAGTCCAAGCTTTGGGATTTTAGAACATGTGGACTTAACTCAAAATTTCTATTTCAAATAGGTCGCATTAGGAAGTGCCCAGGTCCAATTATATATTAGGAAATTCAATTGTTTTTTTGCCGTTAATTAATATATGTATTTCCTACATTTTTGAAGAAGACACTCATTCTTTGTAGCAGAAAATGATAATTTATATCCTAGAGGTGCAAATATGCTACCAAGAGTGATTTCCGCTTATGATATTATTTGCATGGCACATTTATAGAAATAATACAAGAAATGAAAGAATTGCTATAAAAACATTCTTTGATGTGGCAACTCAGTTCAACTTTTTCCGGACAAAAATTAAATTTAGACCAATTCAAGCTGAAAATGTTCCGAACAAAATTATTTATTTTCTCTCTCTCACGAAGAGAGACGTCAAACTACATGTAAAAAATTTTGTAAGGACAAAAATTCGGTCCGGAAAAATGGGTGGTGAATCCAGCTTAACTATAAGAGATAAGTGTACAACCAAACATGTGTCTTTTAGATATTATCGAGGACAATCATACAGCAAAAAATTTTTTAGATCGGATAAGAACAAGTAAAAAAATTTTACATTGCCAAAGTGCCCAACTTTGAGACTTCAAAGCTCCGCTCTTGAGCAAGTAAGAAAGCTGATATTGAAAATATAAATAGAAATACTACTCTTCTGTGTCCATGTGAAGTTTTATTCCAATAGAACTATCCGTTTAGAAATGCCTGATTTATGTTCCAAATATTATGATTCTGTCCCACTGCGAAATGTTTGGATAATTTTAAATTAATTACATTTCTAAATTTCTAGTTTGAGCTCCGACTTTTCTTCGACATTTTGATACGACAGGATGTATAAAGTATCAGTCATAGATTATACGTAGATATTCAACTAAAACTTCAAAAACCTAAGTCTGCTGTCAAAAACCTAAGTCTATGAATGTGTTAGTAGAACATTTTGTATTAGTATTGGTTTAAAATAAAATGTTCCCCACAGCACCAAAATTATACTTAGTTGTACAAAAAGTAATTTATAAAATTTATATTTTTTAAACACGAATTTCTAGTCGTTATATACAATTAATTTTGCATAAATTAATGAAAATATGAATTTAGAATCATTTTTAATACATTTGAGCTCAAAAAATGTTGATCGCTAAACATTTTTTTGCATTTTTTCTATTTGGCACTAAAAAAATTGTCCCAAATAGTAACAAAAATGCAATACTGTTGAATGAAAAAAAAAACGGTTGAAAACTTTGATAAATTTCAACACAAATGTCAACAAAGTTAAAAAAATATTTTAAAATTACAGCAAGAAGAAACATAAAATTTATTAAAAAAACAAATAAAAAAAATTAAATAATATAAAAATAGTGTTTGTGTGTGCAAAAGAAATAAATTTTAGTGCATTTTCAAGTGCAAAAATTATGCTCTCTGATGAGTGTTGAGTTGCTTCTCTCAGTGTGTTGGATAACAAAATACCCATTGGTGTGAAGAGAGTTGTCATTTTTTTTTTGACAGGAGCCCAGTTGACTATCTACGTATAATCTATGGTATCAGTTAAATCGGAAAATTTTCGGATGTTTTGTCAGACATATTTCCGACATTGCTCAGACATGTCTAAAATTCCTTTAGAGATTCCTTGGAAAATTCGTGAGAATTTTTACAGAATTCTCTTAGACACTTCGGCATAATTTCTAGAATTACCTATGACAAAGAGTTCCGATTTCTTGTCAACCACTCATATGCTTTTCGGGACGTCTTCTGATCGACTTCGGATACGAATTCGGCATTTTATGCAGACTTTCTGGCCGAGTTCGGACGAAAATCGGCAGACATACATAGCCTGTGTACATACATAGCCAAGAAAAAAATTTTTCCGACATGTCTAACGGCAGAAAAAATCTGAGACTTTACCAGACAATTAACCGAGTTGTCTACAATTCCCTCAGACATTTGGCAGAGTAGTCGGCAGTTTTCTTGCACGACGTTTCTGCACATTTTCTAAAATATTATCCGATTAATGTGGGACTAGTCTGCACATTATCTGAAGGCAATTAAATTTCCTTTAAGACATTTAACAGAAGAAGAGTCTGCACATTTTCTGATCGACGTCTTAGGATTTTTGCAATCACTTCTGCACATTGTCTGATTTTATGTGTGCACAAAAAATTTAGTTTTTAATCTTACTCTACGTCTATACCTGATATATTTTTATCATGACAAATGTCAAATTCCATACATGAAAAACAGCTAACATAAAAAAATATTATTTTTCAATATAAAGTTTGACTTTTGTCATGATAAAACTATATCGGGTATAGAAGTAGGCCTATAAAATATGGGTAAATGTTTTCTGATGAGCACCCATAAGCAGCAGAATAATACATGGAGAATTTTAAACGACATTTCTGACAAAATTTCTAAGATAAGTCGGAAATTTTCCTTATGTATTGTCAGACATTTTTCCGATATTATTCAGAATAAGTTTCTTTAAAATTTCCCTAGAAAAATTATCAGAATTCGTATAGTCTCTTAGACATTTCGGCATAGTTTTTAGCATTTTCTCAGACAAAGAGGTCCGGTTTCTTTTCAAACACTCATATAATTTCCGATACGTTTTCTCACTTTCTCACTTCGGATATGAATTCGGCATCTTGTTCAGACTTTCTGACCGACTTCGAAGCGAAGTCGGAAAAAATGTTTGCTGGGTACATACATAGTATTTTTAAGCTTATTTTTCTGTTCAAGACACACCCATTGCTATTTTTCTAGAATATTAAATAACAGAATAGAGTTTTTGAAACGGGAATTATTGGAAAAATAATACCTAACATCACCGGGAAAAGTTTAGTTGTTTCGTGATGAGAGCTTCTACATAAGAGCTACTGACGTGGAAAACAGTTTTTGTTAACCCCCTTAAATTACACTGTACCACACGAAAAAACTTATGGGGTTCTGGTAGAGGAGACCAAAAAAAAAAATTATACGTGTGTCGGCGTTTTGCACGATCACATCGGTATTTTATTTTAGAAGGGGTTAAAGTTTCCTACTTCTGGCATGACTCGTGCAGCATATCGGTACATGAAACTATGTGCTTTTACATATGAGGTGTAAAGTAAGCTCAGCAGCTTAGTAGAAAATATTAGGGCAAATATTTTTGTGAAACATATGAACTCTCTAACTTCCCCACATAGCGGTCGTTTTTGGCTCTTTTCTAACAAATCGTAAAACAAATGTTCTACAAAAATGTTGGTCATAAAATTTCATTATAGATTTTCAAAGACAACCAAGCTCTAGACTTGTACGCCAGAAATCATTGAAAACTTAAACTATGTTTGAGGGTTAACTTTATACTTATTCACAATTACTACTCGGCATAGGAAATCTTGTAAGTCTTATGTTTAAGGTAAAATATATATTTTTAGTTTTTTTTTTATGTAAAACAACACGAGAAACATTTTTCGGGAACATTTTAACCCTCTAACTCTTCGTTTTATGGTTTTTGTTATATTTCTTAAAAAATGGGCAAAAAACTCCCCTTAAGCGGCGATATAGCGGGAAAAAATCTTCTCCAAAAATATTCCTCGTGATCTTGTGCATAAAAAGGCTGAACTCATCTTATACCTTAAACGTAAGGCTTACAAGAGCTAAGCCGAGTACGATTTGTGCATAAGTACGAAATTAACTCTTAAACATATTTTAAGTTTTGAATGATTTCTAGCGTCCGAGTGAAGTCCGGAGCTTGGGTCTCTTTAACGGTTTATGGTAGAATTTTATGGCAAATATTTTTGTGGAATATTTCATCCCAGAACTCCCCGTCTTTAAGGGTGTTTCTTACGATTTTTTAGAAAAGAG
This sequence comes from Panzeria rudis, assembly GCA_956483635.1. Classification (NCBI taxonomy): domain Eukaryota; kingdom Metazoa; phylum Arthropoda; class Insecta; order Diptera; family Tachinidae; genus Panzeria; species Panzeria rudis. The sequence continues at coordinate 175,861,943 of OY101448.1, forward strand.
CAAAAAATGATCGTTATTTAGGGGAGCTAAAGGGTTAATCTGTTCCACAAAAGTATTTGCGCTAATATTTTCTACAAAGTTGCTGAACATACCCTACACCTCAGATGTAAAGAACATATACGATCAGGCCAAAAGGGGGGAAACTTTAACGGGAAACTTTCCGGTGTGATCTTGCAACACGCCGACACACGAATCTGTTTACAGAACCCTGTAATTTTGAAAAAACTTCGAAATTGTTGTATATTGTTATAGACCGTTTGGATCTATGATGATTCTCAAAACATTTTGACGATCTAGCGATAATCGTTCGCGAGAAAAAACTAAATTTTGATTTTCAGTTAAGAAATTCATTGAATAAGTAAATGGTTTGTCTAGAAACGGACCTATGAAGCTGTTTGTAAATCGTCTGAAAAAAAACTAAATCAAACTCGGTTCAGGCGTTTTGGCTCTACGATGGGACAGACAGATACACAAATGCACACTTCAAACTTATAACATTCTTCTATTTTTGGTTGGAGGTTAAAAATAATTAAGAAAGCAATTTTTTTAGAAGCGATTCAATCCAGACTATATGCACCATAATCCGCAAGAGCTTGCAGTATTTATGGAAATAAAAAACAAAACAATAAAAACACAATATATCAGGGTTGCATTTTCTACATAAGTGGAACGGCTTGTGAGATAGTGTAAAAAAGCTATAACCAGATATGTAATTTATAAACAATTTTTTTAAAGTACCAAAGCTTACCCGAATGTTCCCTCTATGTTCCATTTCATGCCCATATTCTAAATTACTTAAAAAATACATTTTCCCGTTTACACTGCACTCAAAAAAGCCCCGGATAAGGAACCCCTAATTGTACTTAAAAGTAACATCCACAAAAATATTTACAAATAATTCATTGAATTGTTGAATGAAATATGGAAGCGTGCGGTGGGAATCTGTATTAAAATATCATAAACAAAAAACAAAACAAGTAAACACATTTAACAAGATTAAATTGCATTATACTTATTTATAAAAACAATGAAATGTTTAATCAAATATTATCATTTTGCGTTCTTTTTGTTTTTTCGTTTGTCAGAGTTTAATCTGCAAAATAGCCTGGTTTGTTTTTAACACTCTAGTATAGGTGTTTGTTGTTGTTGTTTGTTTTTACTTTTAAATAATAAAACACATTGAAAATAAATATATGGTACATATTTTGTTGTAGTTGTTTTTTTTAAGAACTAATGAATATTTTAAGAAACTATATAGATAACCTGATTTGTGATCGAGCTAATCGTTCCATTCTTGTTTTAAAAATTTTGTTTGACTACATTTCATATAAAAGGCTCTTATGATCTATTATTTTTATGCGAATCTGTAATGCATATGGTGAAAGATGGTAAGGAAAATTTTCATTCAACGTCTTATTTACTCTAAACGCATCTGTGAACTCTAACATCTTATTTAAAGGAGCAGGATATTTGGCACCTAAATGCCTTATTACAACAGTAATAAATCTGAATCTTTGAAACTTGCGATCCCATTTATAAAAGGAAGTGTGTAAAAATCATAGAAGAGGACCTAAGCTTTAAAAATGTTGAGACTTGGACCAACCTATTAAAACACACACGTTGACCTACAGGGTGTCAACATTGATTATCTCATGCATGAAAAACATTGTCATAACTTTTGCAAATATTATACGATTTTGTTAAATTTAGTCTTGTTTTAAAGTTTATAAACATATAAAGAAAATACAGTTTATTTCATTAATATTTTCAAAGATATTTTGATTTGAATTTAAAAATTTTAGGTTTTGTATAGCATAGCCAAAATTAAAAAAACAAATGTTTTATGATTTTTAACACAATGTTTCATAACATGTAGAAATTTTTTTTTTCAGTTATCTCAATTCATGTAGTCGTGAAAAGGAATCAAAGTTGTCTTTTAAATGAGAGTGAAAAATGGATAAATTTTGACAAAAACATTTTGTACACCCGTATTCTAAGTTTGATGATAAAATAAAAATTATAGCAAATGACAATTTTTATAATCGTGCTATGAATTTTAGTCGAACTGTATCGTTTTTATCCAAAATTAGTTTGGCTTAAGTTCATTTTTAATTTAATCTTTCGATTAGATTATTTTTATTTTAGAAAGAAATTCTAAAGCTAGTAAATATTAAACATTCAAAGAAAAATTTTGCAATACGGAAGGTTGAACTGACATCGGATGTTTCAAGACGACCAACCACAGTCTTCTTATCAGAGCTCTTTTTTATAATCTTCAGAATATAAAAATTGTAATTTTTGTCAATTGCCACAAAGCTTAGAATACAGGCATTAAGCAAATTTTTTTTATTTTCAATATTTCAAAAGAATAGACGTCAAAAATGACTGCAATTGAAGTTTTAAGTCGATTAAAGCAATCACACTACATTCAGTATTGAACGAAAATGATTTAATAGATTGTGAATAAATATACATAAGTTTTTTTGTGTAAGTTTGTCCATTATGTGGTAAAAACGAAAAACAAAAATACTGTTTTTTCCCACTTCATGCAAAATGGCGTGTCCGTAATGTATGCTGTTGATTTCCCACATTAAGAAACTATGAATTTTTCCAAAAAAGATATTAAATTTTTAACGGTTTTAGAATATTAGCATTCCATATATCAAGTTTGAAAAATATTAGAAATTATAATTTTTTTTTTTGTAAAATTGTTAGTGTCTACATTCATGTGTATTGAGCGTTACGAGTTTTTAGTATTCTTCATTACTCAGTTTAATTATTAAAATTGCATTAACAACATAAACTAAAATAACAGCGTAGGCTTTTACTTCTAAATACATATTTAAAACTTTTGTGTACTTTGTTAAATAGTATTATATTGCAACATGTTTCATCAACCAATCTTCTTTTGTATCCAACAAAACGTATTGAGTGTTATCCATATTTTTTTAATATAATTGAAATTTTTTTGTAAATAACTAAGGAAATTATGTTAAAACACATGAAAGATTATACATCTGAATTGTATTGAATTCAAAATATATGGTGTGTTCTCAAAAAATATTGAGTTCGTATAAAAATGTATTGAGCGTTATGTAAAAAAAATTTTAAATCTATAAATTTTAGGAAGAAACAAAAAGTTATCAGCAGCTGAAGGTTGGAAACGATTTAAAGAACATTCAGCCGTATTATTGATGTATGTCGAAGTCGAAAAACTTTTCTTTATTCTAGGACAATTTGGAATAGTCACAAATTCAACTTCGACATACATAATACGGGTGATTATCTGTTTACAAATTTCTGGTTGTCTTTGGAAATATTTGGCTTCTTTCGCATTGTGGGTTGTTGTTATATTTTCGAAGAATGTATTAGGTAGGTCGTATTTTGCTACAAAAAAATTATTTGAAATTGACATAACTTTTGACATTGTTCGTCGATTTTATTAAAATAAGTCTTATTTGAAAGAAGAAAGTGAACCTACTTTTTGCTTATGTATAAATGTTGGTAAATAACTATTTTAAATTATACAAACTTTGTATTTTTCCATGTGAACCCAAGTCAAAATTGAAAAAGTGGTCATAACTTTTAATTTCGTCCCGCGATTATTATAATTTTTTGGTTTTAGCGAGTAGAAGTATAGTGCTTTTAAACCCTTTCGCAACGCTCAAGAGACAAAAATGTTAAAAAATCGAAAAATATAATTTCAGTTCCATTGAACCATTGAACCAACCATTGAATGAGATGAAAACTATAATAAAAATCCTGTCTTCTTATATACATATAAGTATATTAGTTACATTGGTAAACAAAAAAAAATTAACAAAAAATGTAAACTTAGAATGAGAATCAGCCATATATTAAACGATATTTTTTAAATAAATTTTGAATAAAAAAAATACGTGGAGAAAATGCGGATATTCAATATTTTTAATGTAGCTCTTATGAGTAATATGATGGTACAATCATATTACTCATACGTAACCTTTTGCCCTTTTTCAAGTAAGAGACAAAAACACACATACAGGGAAGAAAGGTATAGGTTAAACTGTTCCTCGTAGTGTTTTACATAAAGCTACTGAATACACTTTACAAGATTTCCTATGCCGATTCACTATAACAATGTGCAAAAAATTTGGGAGGGAAATTTTAGCTACCCCAAAAATAAAGGCCTGATGTAAGCTTTCAAAACGTCGATACGCGTATATTTTTTGGGCCCTTCTACCAGATTCAGCCGTTAGAGCCTTGCTAGTTTTTTCATGTATAGTGTAATTATATTGTAAATATGTGTTATTAAAATGATGAAAATGCTATAAATTTGACTTACAACTAAAAACTAAAAGTCAAACTTAATGGATGTTTATGAAATTCTCGTAATATCATCACTTCCTTTAAAATATTGGACACCATATCGAGAGCTAACATTCAAATAGTGCTATTTACAAAAACATTTTTTATTAGGACAAAAAATCGTTCCGTTCTCGCAATAGTAAAGTTTTGCACAATCAATCAATCTTGTAATAATACAAACCCTTATAATATGAGCTGTCAATATTGATTGTCCAAAACTTCAATACTGAGAGAACGAAACTAATTTATCACCTATAAAAATTGTGTGTTTGTAGATAGCACTATTTGAATATAAGTCCTCAATATATAGATTTCCTTTTGTATGGTGCTCGACATTACCTTCACGACACTCGTTATCGTTGTCAGCGCAGACAAGTCGTGGCACGAGCTATCTGCGTTGATAACTCCACCCGTGTGCTTGCTGTGTGAAATTTTTATGTTTGATGACCTACCAAGCATTAATTTTTAGTTTGTTTTTGAGCTGTTCGTTTGTTTGGTAAAAAAATAAAAATGTCGCTAAATAAAGAAAATTTGTTCAGGCTTGATGGGTTAACCACTATACACGCACAATCATGTGACAGCAAGGATGCCAAAAATCTACATTTTTTTTATTTTCCATCCAGCTTCGTTGATGTCACATATACTAACAAATTTTCAATCATACTATTAACATGCCTGTCAAGCATTTTAACCGCGTCCAGACCCCTTTAAACATTTTGTAAAGTTTCTACAAAAAATGTTCTTTTTTTGATAGAAGTAGGTGTACCTGATTGATCTGTCTTGTCTCTACCATCTTTTTGCCCATCTTCAGAAATAATTTAAGGCAGCGCATATCGAAAGCATTAAATTGTTTTACTGCTTCCAAAAACAATTTTTTTTTGCTGGGTTAACTAACAACTGTGATGACATGAATTTGTTTGCTGTGACTATGCGCTAGTTCATTATCTAGTGATGTTGCATACAGTTTAAGTGATTGTTCATGTACACAAGTAATTATAGTTTTGTCTTTTTGTTTTTCTAAGTATTTATTTATTATTAATCAGATATTAAATAAAATGCGAACATACGAATGTCAAAAGAGTGTGAAAAAATTTTTTTAACGTCATTAATTGTATTTCGTTTTATTTGTTTTCATTTTATTATCCGTTGCATAGTGGGCCAAGTTTTTTTTGTGTTGCCTGAACTTAAACTTAGAAAACTGATTTGAAAAGTAAGCTGTTTGGAAACTTTAAGAGTAAAAAATTATATACAGCTTAATTATGAATAACAATTACATGGGAGTTTTTTCCCTATTCCCTGTTCCCCTATTCTAAATAAAGTCTCCCCGCAAAAATTTTCTCTTTTCTCATTCCTCCTATTATAAATTACAATTTTCCCGGGAAGAAACTCCCAGGGGAAAAAGTAATATTCTAAATATGAGGGAGAGGGAGAAATTCTTGCGAGCTTTTTTCCCAAACATTTTGAAGGGAACTAATGCAAAAATTTTAAATTCAAATTAAAAAATGTTGTGAAACAATGGCATAAGCATTAATTTAGAACAACAAATTTAAATAAACACCGGAATGTTATGTTTCTCTCTTGTCTTAGGAATTTTTATCCAAACCGTGCAAACATGCGTTTCAAAAACATGAACTAATTCTGCCCTCGGAAGAAAGTTTTAAAATACACTAAATTTTGCACGCATCCTTTAAATTCACATAATAGGTAATAGTTTTCGCTTCACTTCCACAGCTCAAAGTTCTTCCGAGAGCTTCTTAGTAACTAAACTGTACATTTTACTTTTTATTTAAGCAAAAACAAATATTTATATTAACACAAAATCTTATTACCGATGAAAATATAAAATTTTTATTAATTTTTATTACTAAACTCTTGCATTAGTGCAGAATAAAATGTAAACACTAAACAGCTGATTCAGATTTTTCCCTCTCTCTTATTTGTTTATTCCCCGGCTTTTTAGAATAGGAGGATTTTTCCCGGGAAGAAATAATTGGGCTGATATTATTTGAATTATATCATTGAAAACAGTGAAATTCACCATAATTGAAGTGAAATTTAATCCTAGTACGATTTCCTGTCTGGATATCAGGTTTAAAACTTTGCATTTATTTCTACACAGAATTTTGTTTGCATTATCGCAACTTTATTTACTTTTACAAAATTCAATATGCAAAACATGAAAAGCTATTCAAAAGACACTGTATAAAATGTCAAAAGTTCTTAAAAAAAAGAATAGAGATATTCTCTAATTAATACGGCAGTTCTGTACTAGACAAGCCAAACGGAAAGTTGCCTGAAAAATTTTCAAAGCTGAACTTCCGTTTGTTTTTTTTTTACATACTTCTTCTTGCAGGCTAAAATTCAGGGGTATGGGTGCGTACTAGGCTTTATTTTGGGCCACTGCACTGATAGAAAAACCGTCATAGCGCTGACTTACGCTTTTGATACGACAGTTGGACTTTTGGCAACCTTCTTGCGAAGTGCCCCACTGTTTACAATTTTAAGCGCGTTTTTTTTTCTTGATATCAATAATGCGGTATAAATGTATATATCTCTACTTTGTTTTAGATACTCAAGTAATAGTTGCTTTTGCCGCGTTTTTTTCACCCCGTTTATTTGATTTAATTTATTTAAATGTACTACCACCCAGTTGGCAAAATTTTTAAAGAAAGTTTATGTATGAATTATGTTGTGTCGTTTAGATTTTCCAATCGACAATTATGAATAACATAACGTCGGATGTTGTGTATTTTAATCGAAAATGTCCGTCCAGGAGTTTATGTGTTTTTAGGAATATCAGTATGAAACAAAAGTTACGAAAAAAATTATTCAGCGGTTCTCATGCACCAATTCTGTTTTGTTGAAGCCCATAGAGAAAAAAATACCTTTAGTTTTTCTAGGCCACTTCCAACAACACAGAAAAAAGCATCGTCAAACTGTAACTAACAATGCGAACTGTTAATATTTCATTTAAATCCAAAAATACATTTAGTTAATATTACTGCGTTTATATGCAGTGGTTATTGGCAAATAACAACGTAAAATGCTGCCAAATACTTTTTTAATGTCATTTATTAAATCACCGAATATTTATCTATTTATTAATATATTTATTATTTTTTATTAACAAACATGTGTAAAGCATCCCAAACTTCTTATTTGCAAATAGTGCGTTAATCAGCAATTGTTTTCGTGAGTTAAAAAGTTACAATAAAAATACATACTTGGCAGCACTACGTTTTTATTTGCATATAAGAAATGCTTATAAACGAGGTATATAACAAATTAAGTTGTTGATACGACAAACACAGAATTTTTTCAACAAACTGAACTAGCCCCCGTTGCCACATGCAAGTACAAGTTCGAAAAGCTCAATACACTTACACTTTTCTTCTAACACAGCAACATTTTATTTACATAGCGTCTTCACGAGCCATTGATTTGTCTTGACAAAAGTCAAAGTCGATATGAAAAAATAGCACTAACATTTTTCTGATGTTTTTATGTATGAAGTTTGACAAATGTTAGAACAAAATTATGTCCCGTGAAGACGGGGTGTTACTTGCAGCTGAACTTGCAACAAATTTTTGAAGACAGTGATGCCGTCAGTGGTGCTACAAGTTATTGTCAAAAATATAAACAGTACTGCCAAGTAATAAGTTTTTGATACATTTTCTGGATTGTAGTAATATAATAATTATGGTTTTAACTAGGGATGTAACGAATACCGATACCGATACCGATATATCGGCGATACTTCAGATTTTCCGATACATCGGTATCGGCGATATTTTACTGTCGATACGACGATACTTTTAAAATTTTTTTCAGAGTTTTTTTTAACAAATAATTTAGTTTTGTTCAATTTTACCATGAATTAAATTCACTTCGTTATTTTTTAAATCTTATTAATATCAATTTTAAAAATTAATAATATTTTATGCTGTTATTTTGTAAAAAAAATATTTATTTTTGGTTCATTTAACCAAGAATTCAAATTCAAGTCGTGGTTTTTTAAATCTTCTTCCAGCAAAAAGAGACACTCCAAAGAAGTCATGAAAATGTAGAATTCGCGATCCGGAAGTATTGCAAATTTGGATAATTTCTAATTAGTTTTATATATCCTTGCCATTGCAAAAAGTTCTGTTTTTCGATTACCAATCACCGAATTGGAAGCGATGCTAGGACAAATTTCTTTTTCGGTGTTCTATACTGGGTTTTCCTCAAGGAAAAAGGATAAAAAATTACCCATTTTCACAATTTTTTTATGCGAATTTAAACTCAAAACTTTATTTTCATGTAAATTTAAGTGAATAAATATAAACTTTTAGAATACTTTTAATAATTAAGCTATTAAGTTATTTAGAAGAATATTAGTTGATAAATGTTCTTTAAAAATCGATTTTTTAAAAAGCATGGCGAGTATTTTTTAAAATTACAAAGGAACTAAAAACTTTTTCTTGCTTTTCTACTAATTATCTGCATATTTTTAATATAGATTTATTTGAAATAAAGAAAATGTAGCTCCCTAAAAAATACTTCCAATTTTGTATACTGGGTTAAAATCAATTTTAAATATTCTCTCTTACAATGTAATTTTGTATAATAAAAAAATTGCACTTGAGTTTTGTTGATCTAAACTTGAACTCAATTTCAATATTCGTATCGGTATCGGAATCGGTATCGGCGATATTTATTTTTAAATATCGGTATCGGTATCGGATCGGCAAAACGGCGTATCGTTGCATCCCTAGTTTTAACTTATTTTATGTATATTTAACAGGAATTGTAATTCATTTCTTCTAATATAGATTGAGAATACAGTTGAAATCATTTTATAACACTAATCTTGTGAAAAACGTGATGTTAATAATTAATGGCTATTTATCCCTCCCCCAAAATGAGCGTGTATTAATTTTTTGGCAGCTCGGATTTATTGAAATTGCAAGGGAACTTTTACTTGACTGTGTAGACACTCAAGCTACTTGCCAGCCTTTCGGCTTTTTCTTAGACATTTTCCATGATAATACGTATACACTGCTTGAAAGTAATTACTTGCATGTGGCAACGAAGGGTAACCAAATTTTTTTGTTATGCATGGCACAAAAACTCAACAAATTTTTAATATTTTTTGATTGTCAACTAAAGTTTTTGTTGAAACTTGTGATAATATTAACAATCATCATTGTTGATATAACAAATTTAAAATTTTCTAATCAATTAAATAAAACAAATAAAATTATTTGTTAAATTATATCATAACGGAAAGCGCACATATAAAAAATCAAGTTTTGTGTGCATTCATTATTTGCATATTTAATAACGAATTGATCTGTAGCTGAGAGGTGACTACGTTAGTCTATTAGTCCAGTGGTGCAATTCACAAACTTATTTTAACGCTAAACAAGGCGTTTAAAGAAGTTAACACCAAAATTATTGCTTTTGCTATTCGTTAAACTTTTAAGCACTACTAGCTGCGTTAACTAAACGGCAATAATTTTTGTGGTGTTATTGAACAGACAACATTCAGCTGTTCAGTTAAAGCACGTCGTCTTTTGGCAAAACTCAAATAATTATTCGACAACAATATTCACACATATAAAATCTTTTATATATAAATAACAATATTTATATTGTTTAAACAATTAGTTTAACTTTTATTTCTCAAAATGAAAGAAATTCATGAAAATATGTTCGTGTACAAGCATAAATTAATTTGTTTTTTCTCTATTCCTCTTTGTGCTTTTCGTTTATTTTAATAGTGTTGGAAAGTGATATAAAATTTTAACAAATGCCTTAACACGAAGTTAACGAATCAAATAAGCGTTAATTCAAACAGTAATTATTGGAGACAAAATTACCTTTTATTTAAGCGTTAAAAGTTAGTGAATTTCACTACAGAGGTCGCCGGTTTGATTCCGCCCAAATACACTTAATGTTAAACTCCAAATTAATTTTTAGGCTTAGGTTCGTAACGTTTAATTCAGAAAGAATTGGGCATGATTAATATTCCAAGGAACAAGGGAAAAATTAACATCAACTTCATTTTTCAACGTACACAGCAGAACAGAGTAGCGCCACTTTCGGAAGCCGCTAAACTTCCATCGTCAGTGCTCACGTGTATTTGACTTATCACCACTTGTCAGTCAGTTGGCTCTGTTGAATGTGATTTTAATTCTTATATATACAACTTTTTCGTGAAAATTGAATACGAGAATTAAACTGCACTTTATCAGAATTGCCATCGGTTTATTTTTCTTCATTCCCATTTTCCGATTTTTGTTCTACTCAAGACAAAGTTTTTTGGTTTGATTTTATACTTAAGTATATATGAACATGAAAACATGTGAAAAGCTCAAACCAGTAGTTAATTGTTTATTAATAGGATTATTTCTAACAAATTTGCTTATGAATCCAAATTGATTTTCAGGCTAAGAGAGAATTGGGCATGATTAATATTCCAAGGAACAAGGGACAAATTAACACCAACTTAATTTTTCAACGTGGAATATTAATCATGCCCAATTCTTTCTGAATTGAACGTTACGAACCTTAGCCTAAAAATCAATTTGGATTCATATGGTTCGAAATAATCATTTCAATAGGTTTCAATAGGTTCGAAATAATCATTTCATAATTGACACTTTTAATGTTTTTGGCAAACAAGCAAAAACTCGTTTCATGGGTAGTGATTGCATATAAAAAATAGTTAATATAACAATTAGACAATCAAAATTTGTCCGGAAATTCAAAAATGCACACTGTTAATATAACTAATGACTTTAATTGAAATGACTTTAATTGAAATAACTTTGTAATCTAACAAAAAAATTAAAAAAATTTTTTTTTGTTTGGAAAGCGCAACAAATGTTAACAAACAAGTTTGTTGAAAATATTTATTGAAATTGGCAATAAAATGCCTTATTCGAAGGCAAAGCGAGTGATTGATACTGGCGCTACCACCGCTCTGTTAGAGAGACTAGGTGGCCGGATCTTTGGGTATCAATAAGAATACAGTTTAAAGACAGTAGAACAGATATGGACTATAGAAAGTTGATACACACAGTATTTAATAGCTACTTTTTAATTTAAAGCAATTTTAAAACGAACCGACTTTATTATTTGACTTATTATTAATTTTTTATTATTTATATTATTGTTATTATTATTATTATTATTATTATTAATTTATTATTTCACGGGAGATTGGCAACACTTGCCCAGGAATATAAGTGGCTCTCAACGGAAATTCTCATTTCCGCAATGCTAGCCTCTGGCCAATTGGGTAACGGAAGATGAGCACACTCAAGTATGAAATATTTGAAATCTTTATAACAACACCTTTTTAAAATTAAGAGACTACCGGGAGCAATTTTAGTCATATCGTCTCTCAATTGAGATTTAATATCTTCTACCGACAACTTGTTTTTAATAATAATATCTTGCAAATTGTTTTACAATGATACATACTGTCCCAATATAATATAAAATTTATGAATTGTTGTTTTCAAAACAAGTGTAGACAAAAAACTATAGTATTATTTTTTAGCTGCTATTTTGAGATAAAAAAAAAAACGTGGATAACACAGAGAAAGAAGGCATTGATTAATATGTATTTCTTCTTTTTATAATTTCGTAACCAAAGAATGCCAAAGGATCCTCTTCGTTGTGTATTACTCATTCACAGGGCTTTATCTATGTCACAGAGTGTGGTGCATTACTATGGCGGTTACAACAAGATATCTTTAGCTTAATTGATTCAAAGTCACGTTTTCTTTTTCTAAATTAGTTAATAGTTTCTTGTTAGTCAAGTGGTCTAGCATTTCAACTAACACACTGTAATAAAACTAAAGTTAGAAATAATTAAAAAATATTTAGTATGCGATTCCGATTCGCACTTGGCCGGTTTGTTTTCAATAAAATATTTTCTAAATTGTCAAGTTTGAGTATAAGATTAAATATTTTGCGATTTCTGTTTTATGCTTTTCTTCACAAGCTAAAAACGATTGTTTAATCTTGTTTGAATCTTTTCAACATTTTGGGGGAATGACGTGTTCTACCATCTTATCAAGATATTTGTATGTGTGCTAGTGTTTTGTTTGCTTTCAAATCATAAAAAAATTTAAAAACAAAATTATTTTTTTTAGTTAAAATTACTCTTGATAACCAGACTATAAACTTGACAAAATATTCATAATTATAGAGTAAATAAAAAAAGTGAAGATTTAACCTTAAAAGATTGAGAATAAAAAAATTAAGTAATGAGTTGATGATTTTTGGTTGAGAAAAAGGGAGGCTTTTTAAAAAATTAATTATGTACATTATTATGTTTTGAAACAACGTAGATCTTGTTTAGTTTTGAAGATGTATTTATAGTATTCGAATTCCGGTGGCATGTCATTAATGTTCAGTGACATAATGTCCATGGACATTAATTATGTCACTCCAAAAAGTGTCATAAGCTCCATGGACATTATGACACGTTTGAAAGTAATGAGTTGATGATTTTTGGTTGAGAAAAAGGGAGGCTTTTTAAAAACTTATTTATGTACATTATTATATTTTGAAACAACGTAGATCTTGTTTAGTTTTGAAGATGTATTTATAGTATTCGAATTCCGGTGGCATGTCATTAATGTCTAGTGACATAATGTCCATGGACATTAATTATGTCACTCCAAAAAGTGTCATAACCTCCATGGACATTATGACACTTTTGAAAGTGTCATATGTCTATGGACTTTGACATTATTATTATTATGGACATTATGGGCACTTGGAAATGTGTCATAATGTGCATACTTTTAAAAATGAAAATAAATTAAAACATATATTTGGAACGATTTTCCGTCATCCCACGTCAAATTTGGTTTGTAAACAGACCGGTTTCGGCTATGTGCCATCTTCAGTGTTCTATTGAAGATGGCACATAGCCGAAACCGGTCTGTTTACAAACCAAATTTGACGTGGGATGACGGAAAATCGTTCCAAATTAAAAAAAAAACCCCGTCGGAAGAAAAACACAACACTAAAACATATATCTTTACCTATATATGCTTATATATTTTTATATCCTTGCGTCCGGTTACCATGGTGCGAAATACAGTCAATTGACGTCAACAAAAATTTTGAAAAATCTTCACCAATGCTTAAAGAATGTGGTCTTAAAGAAATATTTGAAAATAAATTGAAAATTTTAAATAATTTTATAATTATTACTAAAGATCTCTCTATTACTATTACTATTATTACTAAAGATCTCTCCTTTCAATGTATCGAAAAGCGATTTCGCTGAGTAAAGATTTTTTCATAGCCGGCCTTAAGGATTTTCTCCTCTTAGTATATTGAAAAACGGCTTCGCTGAGTAAAGATTTTTGCATAGTCGGACTTTGTCAGGGCTTAAGGATTTTCTCCCGGCTAAGCAGAAAATCTCACGTTAGCGAAGCCGCTAATCGATATACCAAAAGGGGAAACCCTTAAGACCGGCCGAAGGCCTGCTGTGCAAAGATCCTTACACTCTCAAAAGTGTCATAATGTTCATGGACCTTACGTCGCTGCTCTCATGGACATTATGACACTTTTGAAAGTATCATAATGTCCATGGACACTATAACATGCCACCCGAATTACTACAGCAAATTTTATGTGACATTAATTATATTATTGTTAGACGGCCCTTTTCACAATGTATGATTAAGTCTTAACATGGACTTTAGCGGCAAGTTTTGTATGCCGAACTTGCCGTTAAAGCCCACGTTAACTTTTGGTCATACATTGTGAAAAGGGCCGTTACTGTAATAAATAAAATCGTAAATTAGCATTTGCAATTTGATTTTATTATTAACACTTTTTTTTGCACTACTACATTCAATTGCAGACAATTTAAAAGAAGTTGGAGTTTGCAACTCAAGATTATTAGCTAGCATTTATCTGAAAAATCGGTTCGATGTATCGATATCGAAACTTTTTTTCCAACGTAACGTCGCTACCGCGTCCAACGATGAAAGGATCAGCACCAATAACGCAAGACGAAGCAAAAGCTTTCATGTCATCCATTGGAGCCAAGGAAAACATCATTCCGGGCTGTAATGCCAATGCCAAGCAAACAATATGGGGGATTAGTAAAATCAATTATAGTGTTGAGCATTTTAAAGATTTCATCAGCCTTAATATTGGTTTTCAACGACAACTTTAGGTTTTTGAAGAAGAGATCTTTCTCGGATCATAAACCAAAACAATTCTTTAGCAACCTGAGGAGAATCGATCGGAATAATTTCAATGGTATTCTGGAACATAAACTGGAAGGAGTACCAGAAATCGAGAACATGATTTTTGGACTTGAGTACACTGTGAAAATCCTTAACAAGGCTAATGCTTACACTTTTGAATTTAAATTTCTTGCTATTTAACGAAAGTTAAGAAGAGTTACCCACCTTGGTGAAGCTCGGAACTCTCTGAACTACGTAAGAAGGCACGTAAAGCTTTCAACATTAGCTACGAGAATAAAATGTAGCTAATTTATGACGGCAAGTTTATAGTTTAAAAGAAAGCTATAAAAGATGTACAAAATAAATTTATGTAGAAATTTTTGTGAATTAATAGATAACACTAGGGTTTTGGCCACGAACAATTCCTACCTAACGTTTGTCAAAAGGACTGACGGCTTTTGATCAGATTCCTCTGCGGAGTTACTAAACGTACTTCTTCCGGCTGTACGGACACGGTTACGGTGCAAACCGTTCCATTCGTAGGCACCAATACACTGTCAATGATGAGATAGTATCCTAGTGATAATCTTATGGCAGTTGACAGTTTTTCCTCGTATAAATCATCCAGTCGTAATCGCATCATAGCAGAGATGCTACAAAGTGCAAAAACGTCCGTCTTTCCCTGACTTTCTAAATTCTATAAACAGCTGAAGAAAGGTAAGAAAGAGTAACTTTCATCCAGAAAATTGCTAAGAGAAGTTATGAAGATGCAAGAGACTTCCGTCCAATAAGCTTTTGCTGACCAAGACACTGGAAAGGATCATAGACTCTCATATTAGCCAATTACTTTTAGGTTCCTTAAGACTCTCGGATAGTCAGCATGCCTAATTTAAAAGGGACGATCTATGGAAACTGCCCTACACAGGGTGTCAAGGTTATAGAGATCCCTTGGACTTAACGAACACCTTAGCAGCCTTCTTAGACATAGGAAGGTGCTAGCCATCCAATTAGTACTATCTACCCCAAAGACCAAGGTTCAGAGCTTTAGACGGCTGCAGAATCCGGGGCTGTTCCTGCCGGATAGCGCAAAATATCTAGAAGTTATTCTGGTGTCAAAAATATTGTGCAATACAGGGTTCAAAGGGCCATGGCGGCTTACTACTACTGTCAAAGAAAAATTGGCTCCAAATGGGGTTTAAGCCCTGAAATGCTAAAATGGATGTATACAGCAATTGTACGTCCCATATTGAATTACGTCTCAGTAGTATGGTGGACCGCCACAAGTAGACCAACTATACAGAATATCGCGATCTGCTTGCATTGGTATTACAGGTTGTTTACATATTAGTCTTTCAGAGCTTCTGAATGTTATACTAAATATCATTCTGATTGGCCTTCATGTATTGGCTGCATCGCCAAGTAGTGCGGGGAGATTGGCTACATCTAGGTGGTGAATATCAATAACTAACGATACTGAGGAAATCTTCTAACAACATGGTACCTCAACTGGACTTTCAGAGGCTTACTTCCATTCAAGCGGAAGTGGAAGAAATAAAGGTAAGGACAGTATGATTTCAGGATGATCTGCGGTGTTGGCTCTGTAGTATTTTCGAATGATCTTGCCGTACGGAGAAAGTGTATTTCAGGGTGAAATATTGAATATAAAGGAAGCGGGCAGGATGTTGATTGACAGGAGGATCCATGGGCGGATCGCTGTTTTTGTCTACATCCAAGCGGTACTTCTGTCTGTAAGGTCACGCACCACTTTTTCAACTTTAGTTAGACATTACTCTCATCTGCGTTTCCACACAGAGCAGCTTTCATGGCAATGAACGGGCGGACGAGCTGGGGAGGGCTGGCTCTTCTCTGGATGGTTCCATTGCTGAATCGGTTGTCATGCCGCTTGACAATATTAGAAACAATATCCTCAAACACTATCTTCAAAAAGGAACATTGAGCGATCGGCAGACGTGCTAGCATGCTAGGTCTTTGCTACAATGCTTTCTGCTGCAGCTATCGTGAACGAAATAGGAAAGAGATAGTTTTTCACCTTCTTTGCGAGTGCCCGGTTTTGAATCTCTCACAGAACAAATTATTGGGTAATCATATCGTAGACCACCTATCAGATTTATCAGAGATTGGTCTAGGCGACCTGATGCGATATCTGAATGCGACGGTTTGTCTAAATGGAATCATTTCGTTCCAATTTTGAGCGCTGGCACGTTGCAGGCAGCCAAGTAAACCAACCAACCAGGAAGAAAACTTCTAAATGAGGTACCCTGCAGTTTAGTGGATAGTGTGCTAGACTATTAACCGGTGGTTGCAGGTTCGATTCCTGCCAAAAGCCGTGGTGTTTTTACAGAAAAGCCTTAAGCAGTATGTGTGTTTGGTTTTTTTTAAACCAACGTGTAACAATGAGTTAAAATTAACGTTAATTTAGTGATGGTAAAATTTATATATCGATCGCGGTGAAGTTGTGTTTGTTAAAACAATTAATAACACCCATCACAATAATTGATAATTCTCGTATTCAATTTTCGTTGTTAATATGTATCAGGGACTGAAACCGAACCCGAACCTGAACCCAAACGGGTTCAGGTTCGCTGTTTATGAAGACTTTGAACCCGACCTGTTGAACCCTAAAATTCAGCAAGGTTCGGGTTCAAAAACATAAAAAATAGAGAAATATTTAATACAAGAATAATAAAACACCATTACATTTCTTGCATGCAAAAAAAATTAAGAACAAACTCAAAATAAAATAACGACCAGGGCAAATTCATACCAGGTGGCATCATTCCGACAGCTGACTATTTTTTGCAATTTTTCAAAGTGCCGAATGGTTGCCAACATTTTTGCTTTTTCTTGTTCTGGGTATTTCTAATATTTCTAAATTTAAGCATATTTGCTTATGTCAATGCGGTACGTACGTTACCCAGGCGAATTGATACTAGGTGGCCGCAAGAGCCCAGCTGTTTACGTAAATGTTTACACATTGGCCTGTCAGCAGTGTTAATGTATCAGCTTTTTTGACAGCTCAAATGTAAATTCTCCACGGCGACTTCTCTTGCGACTACCTGTAGCGCGATTCTGTAACTTTTATTACGATAATCGTATCGTTAAAATAAATATAACGAAAATTTATCGAATTTGTTATTCAGTAACATTTATAATGATATTCGCAATCGGTTAACTAGCGACAGTAATTTTTCTGTTGTTAATAGCTGTTTTACACTATCTCACAAGCCGTTCGACTTCTGTAGAAAACGCAAACCGGATCTAATGAGTTTATGGAAAGTTTTAAAAAAGCAGTAAAAACATATAATATCAGTGTAGTATTTTGTGCAGAAGTCGAACAGCGTGTATAATAGTCTAAAAACAGCGCAATGGATAGACAAGAGTCAGATGTGTAGCCGTAGCACGTACTTTATGAAAACAACTAAAGTTATTGTTCTACAAAAATATTAAAACATATAAACACTTTATATTTATATAAATAACAATACTTTATTATTTAAAATTGTCTGTACACTGTTTGGCATGGACGAAATCATTTGTTTTTTTCATTCCTCTTTGCGCTTTTCGCTTTTTTTTTTAACAGAGATGCTACATGATATCGAATAAAATTATACAATCGCACCACTATCCTTACTGCAAGCGACTAAATATGTCGACAAATGTTACGATTGTCGGATCGTTAAAAGTTATAGAATCCCGCTGCTGGTGTTGATCTACCTTGTACGTTACAAAGTTGGAAAAAGTTTTTTTGAAAGATAAATAAATTAAATTTAATTAAATTAAAAAAAGGAATATATTGTTTAAACGTATAAACGTGAATGTAAAATTGATTTATAAATTTTATTATTAAACAAAATAGTTGCGCGTGTTTAAATTTTTGGTTTTAAGCCCGAACCCGAACCCTGAACCCTGAACCCAACCCGAACCGGAACTTTTTATTTTGATTAACCCGAACCCGAACATGAACCCATTTTTTTCATGGTTTCAGTCCCTGATTTGTATAAATAAAATTTGAAATCACTCTCAGCCGATCCACCTAAAAAGTCGCGAGCGAATACATGATACTACATATGCACACTCTTTCCGTCTTTTTCCTCTCTTGAATCAAGTATGCACTTGTTAAAAAAGCCGCACTTACCGTACTTTGTTTACCGCTCCGGATCGATTCTAGCCTTGATGACTTGATTATATTTTGGGTGTACAACTACACATTTTTATTTTTTTCAACTACTTACCAATTTAAAATAAATTTCTTTTAATGAAAATTTTTATTATAATTAAAGATTTATTTAAAACAAATAACTTTGTTATTACATTAAAGGGATTTTATTTTTGTTTTATCTTTATTTTATAATCATAAATAGTTTTATATATTACAATTATAATATTTTACAATAAGTTTTATCGAAAAAACTAGACATTTTTTCCATTTCATTACTTTTTACTTTTGTTTTGATTTTTGTTTTAAGGATTTTTATGCTTTAAAAATCCATAAACCGTTTAGACCTTATACATAATTATAATTTCTTTAAGAAAAAAAAAACAAATAAAATATTATTTATTTTAATGTATTAAATGTATATGTCTATTAAAAATATGATTATTTTATAATGTAAATTTATCTTTAAAAAAATTGTAAGCAAACATTTAAATATTAAAAAAAATATTATTTAACAACTAATGACGTTTTTATTTTCTTACAAAGTACATGATTTTTTTCAATTTTATTAAATTTTTTTATATATGTATATTTAATGTTGCTGTTGTTTAGTTAATTTTAACTTAAAAATGGTACAGAAAGTATTATTATTTTTATTTAAATACTTTACAAAAAAAAAATAGTTTTTTTTTAAATATTTTAGAGGACATAAAGCTTATTAAGTTTCGTTTTTTGTGTTTTTTAAGAATTAGAAAAAAATGGAGTAGAGTTTAGTTTATTTTATGAAAAGGCTTTTACTTGTTTTTTACATTTTTGATATCGTTCGTTATATTTGAAAAAAAAATCGTCTTTAAAATTATATATTTATATATTAACATATACACGTACATTTACTTATTTAAAAAAGAAAATAATTTACAGTTCTGTGTTGTAATAGATATTAATTTAACAATAGGAAGTAGCAGCTTTCATCAAACTATTTTTGTTAATATAAGAAATTGTGGAAGTTTTATGAAATTAAACAAAATATTTGTGTAATATTTTTTAAATTTATGTGTTTTTTGAAGATATTTTAAGGTTGAAAATTTTTTGATCTAACCCGAAATCTTACTTTTGGTGGGACTATGCCTCTTTTCCACCACTTTTATTATATACAAAAATCCCGCCTTTTTGGAATTTCCAAATGAAAACAGCGGGAACAGTTTATACGCGTGATCATGTGTTATAAAAAACGGAATAATTTCGCCAAAAGCGGCATGCATTATCAGGTTTAGTTTGATAGATATTTTGTTTATAAATATTGAAAAGAAAAATATATTTATATAATTAATAGACAAGGCGATTTTTTGTCACCCCTTTTACACTCACATTATCCAGTCGATTTTAGCAAAATATATACCATTTTAATGATATTTATTTATAAATTCGCACAATCTATATTTCCTTAAAGATCGGTTCAATATTTTCGGAGTTATAAGCTGTTGAAGTTTCTACTACTAAAGGTTGGGCAAATTTGAGGTTAGGAAGTAAATAGGCTGACAAATGATGAAATGTCAAGAACTGAGTTGTCATCCTTTGGCATTTATTTGCAGAAATCTTGGGAAATTTTAACCATTGAACGCTACACTCGTGAACAACGAATTTTAATTGTGAAAATTTACTGTCAAAATTGTGATAATTTTACTGTATCACTTCGTAAAATTCGAGTAGCTTTTCCTCGTAATCAGGCTCCTTTAATTCTTGGATATGTTGAACGTTATAAGCGTGAAGATGAAGATCTTTATGCAAAATGTTACGCAAAGTGTCTCTGGTTATATCTAACTGAACCAGTTATTGCGAAAAGGGCATGAGTAACACTTTTTTCAAATTTAGTAAAACTTTTTTAAATTTATTAAAATTTTTTCATATTTAGTAAAATTTTCACTATTTCGATAATAACTTTTCACAATTAAAATTCGTTGTTCAAGAGTGTAGCATTCCATGGTTAAAATTTCCCGAGTTTTCACTAAATAAATGTCAAATGATGACAGTTAAATTCTTGACATTGCATCATTTGACAGCCTATTTATTTCCTAACCTCAAATTTGCCCACCCTTTACATGCGCATATAATATACATGTATGCATTAGCTTAAAGATTTTACTCTTTTACTTTCTCAAAGAGAATAAATAATATTGCGACCATAATACTTTCTCAGCTTTGAATTGGAATTGTTGTAGGAAAGGCATAACACGAAAAGCGACCCACCAAACATTTTGCCGACAAGTCTAATATCAGAAAAATCTGAGACATTACCAGACAATTAACCGAGTTGTGCAAAATTCCCTCAGACATTTGGCAGAGTAGTTGGCAGTTTTCTGGTACGACGTTTCTGCACATTTTCTGAAATATTATCCGATGAATATCAGACAAGTCTGCACATTATCCGAAGGCATTTTAATTTTCTTTAAGACATTCACCTGAATATTCTGCACATTTCCTATTCTATATCTTACGACTTTTAGTAATCACTTCTGCACATTCTCTGATTTTAGTTTTCGTAATAATTCTCCATTTATGTGCACAAATATTTGAGTTTTATAGGGCATTAACATTGTCTCGAAATCTAGTAGATTTGATTTGAAATTTTTATTGAAATCTATATCAGTTAGCGTTTTTTTAAGAGAAGTAACACAATCAGGCAATTAATGCCTACCAGTTAATTAATTAATGTGTTACCTTCTTTGGGAAAGGGATAGTGTAGAGAGAACAGGTGGTGAAGTGTGAATGAGATAGAAAGCTTAATTCAACCCTGCTATTGCGCGTTTTTTGTAGAGCAGTATTGCAAGCCCATCTGGTGTCAAGTAGAGGCATTGAAATGTTTAAGCTGTGCATCCATTTTATTAGTTCTTTTACTTCGCCGACGGTTCTGCTACAATACCGACGAAGGAGGGTGCTGTGAAGTGCATTAGGATATGTTAGTACTACTCGCTGCCGGTACTGCCAAAGTGATCAGTGCTATGCCTTCATCACTCAACAGTCCAACAACAACCAACACAATAACACACCAATGCACATGAGAAAAATGCATGATGTTGTTGGCTTGCCTGAAACTAGTCTTGAATTCAAGATCTCAGGGTTTGTAGTCAAATGCGCTAACTACTCAGCCAACAGCACCCTCATTCTCAAGATTTCGTATCCAAGACAGTTTATCTTAGACTGCAACCCAATAAGTGCCGTCTTAGCTAATTCACACACCTTTAATAGAAAATTTTTGTAGAACGTAGCTAATTCACTCACCTTTTATATAAAAATGTTGTACAGCGTAGTAAAAATAAAATAAAAAATAATATAAAAATACTAGATTTTGAGTAGATTTCGTCTAAATCTTGACAAAATAGATTTCATTTTGTATGGGAAATCTAGTAAAAACAACTAGATTTAGCCCGAAATCTCGTAAGTACTAGATGATTTCGAGATAGTATAATGCCCTATTAAACTATAAAATATTTCTAAATATTTTCATATAAGCTGCCATAAGTAGCAGAACAATGCGTAGAGAATTTTAAACGACATTTGTGATCAATTTCTAATTGCTTCCAGTTTTCGTTGGCAATAATGCGACAGGACATAAAAATTATCAGTTAAATCGGAAAATTTTCTGATGAGTTGTCAGATATTTTTAACCGACTTATAAAAAGAAGGAGGTTATCAATTCATGTGTATTTTTTTTCTCATGTTTTTACACGCTCCCTCCAAAGCATAACTCTGTCATATGTGAACCGATTTTTAAAATTCTTTTTTTGTTTGAAAGGTTTTACTTAAAGTTTGGTCCCATAATTTATTTTTCCAAAATCTGTAAGACATACAAATATTGATTATCGCTTAACTTCTCCATTTATGGACAAATTTGAAAATTTAGTTTCTTGTTTGAAATGGTTTGCTGGCAGTTTGAAAATTGGGCGGACAAAGTGGTAGCAAACTCCGAAATTTCTTAACCGATTTCCAAAATATTTTATTTGAGAGGACATGAAAGGTTTGGTACTATGAAAAATTGCGGACGGACACCCCATTTGTAGACAAATACACCATTTGATCTGACGCAAAAGTTGCGTCCGTTTTGTAATGTGTTCCATAAGATCTTTGCATTGAAGTTGGTTTTTTTTGGCAAGAATTACTATTCCGATATTATTCAGACATGTCGATGCTATTCAGACATGTCGAAAATACCGGCACCGATCAACCAGACTTGTAAACTTTGAAAGTTGAAAATTGCCCAAAACAGGCTGTGGAAAGAGACAACAATGACGTGTTGGTGTTTCCTTTTATCCAATTTCACCAATTACACCAATACCTTCTTATTTCTCTTTTGTTCTGCTGGCCGATTCGGCTGAATCGGTAATATCTTCCGTCTCGTGTCATGTCTGTAAATCCTATGGATCCGATTTCTTGTCAACTACTCATATGCCTTTCGGTACGTTTTCTCACCAACTTCGGATGCGAATTCGGCATCTTGTCCATGCGAAATCGGCAAAAAATTTTTGCTCGGGAGAGACATTCAACAAATTGATTTAGCTTTCGTACGCTTGTTTTGACGGTTCCGTACCGAAAGGGTAACAAATTCGTCCTATTGTTTTCACTACGGTCTCAGTCTGCCTGTCATTGGCTTCTATCTCGAGAACCGTAAGAGCTACAGATTTGAAAAACAATAAGAATGCTGCATGAACTAGTCACAGAAACGAAAAATATCGCCGAAATGAAAAAAAGTTGCAAAACTTTAAAAATCGCTCAGAAACTGTGAAAACGGAAAAAATCGCCAAAAACGAAAAGAAATCACAAAAAACGAAAAAATGAAATATATATTGCAACGATTGCATTTATGGTTGAATTCGAAAATAAGAGCGACCTTTTTTTTTTTTTTTTTTTCAAATTTTTAGCCTTTTTACAGAGTTAGCGATTTTTAAAAAATAGTAGACTTTGATATATTATGCCGCTGTCAACAAGATTTTTATGAATTTTTTTCTATTTTTCATACATTTTATGGCTTGTTTAATATTTTGGAATTTTTCGAATTTAGGGATTTCCTATTTTTTCGCGAGTTTTAACCAGCTTTAGGGTTTGTTTCCCACTTTGAAATTTGTTGCAAATTTGCCTCATTGTCCTGTGATATTTCTCCTAATTTTTTGAACATTTTTCATAGAGTTTGAGCAACGTTTAGTCTCTTTCAGATCTTTTTTTTAAGATAAATAAAACGCGATTTACACGAAAACTTTTTAGCTTGATTTTTTTATAGTTGATGGTCGAAGGGAGTATAAAAATACCTTTAAACGAGTAAAAACTCCAAAATATATTGCCTAAGATAGTAAATTGCTTTGGGATTTTGTATCCCGCTAAACGCCCTGATATCTTTTGCCCATAAACTTAAAAAAAAACCAAACTAGAAAGTCGTTCTCTTATAATCTCTTATAGCACTCAGGACATTACTTAATGTGTTACCTTTTGTTTTTTTTTGGGAAAGGGACAGTGTAGAGAAGGCACCACATGAGAATGTGAAAGAAAGCTAAATTCTTTTAAAACTTTGCCATTGCCCATTTTGTTAATTTTAGAGCAGTATTGCAGCGCCCCTGGTGTTAAGCAGACACATTAACTTTATTAAACGGTATGTGTAGCCATTTTGTTAATTGTTTTATTTCATAGTCCAACAACAATTAATATGATGCCATACTAATTTTTTCAAAAGTTTACAAACAAAATATCTATTAAATTTTAATATCTTTTCTATATTTAATTTTGTGATTTTTTGAATTTTATTTAATTGAAATGTATGTTTGCTATTTATATGATTTTATTTAATAGTAGTTAATTGTATTCGATCATATTTTGCTGTTGCTAAACAATGTGTTGATTCAGTTTTTTTTTGGTTGTAAATTGTATGAATATTTTCTGGGATAAATTATGTTTCTAAATTTAATATATTTCTTGTTTTCCTAGAAAATTTTTGTGATTTTAATGACTCTATTATCTATCTCAACAATTCTGTTGCAATTGTTACAAAGATGTGATGTATTTGTTTTAATTTTTGCATTGTCACAGGTCTAAGACACTTTTGGATCAAGAGGGAGTAGGGGTGGAACAGTGTAATAATTAATGTCTGGTACTCATTTCAATTATTTACTTTTTTTTTACATTGTGACTTTTGATTGAGTTCACTTGTTTGTTATTTTTGTTGTTTGAATACTTCCCTATAATTCGATTTTATTGCAAATCCATATTAATTTATTTTATATTGTATATAAATATAATTTTTTGTTTGTTTTTTTTTGTTGTTTTTTTTTTAAATTTCTTCTGTACCAAATGCGTTTTAATTAAATTTTTTCATTAAATTAGGCTTTAAACTTTTAAAGAACCTGTTCTTTGATTTTGATTTTTATTTATACAAATTAAATTTGTAAATTTTTTGTTTGTTGAACTTGAAAGAAACATTCATAATTTGTTTTTCTTTTCGAACAAGCTTTTGCAAGTATTTGAAGTAAAAGTACAGTATGTGCCAAAGCCAACTAATTTTACTAGGTGGCAGCAGGGGCGAATTCAATTCGCCTTGTGGTGTACCATAGATGTCAAACTCCTTAAATGAGAGGTTTTGTTTAGTTTTGTTGGCATTTTGCTTCATATTTTGTAGGGAGTTTGACATCCGTCGTATGCCAAAAATGCCGGTAGTTTTTGTATTGTTGTAAAATTAGTTCGACTTGGTATGTGCTGTTGATTTTCAACATATTAAAAAAGTACTCTTGTACTTAAGCCCTTTTAGTCTGTATTTGACCCAAAAGATATGAAATAAAAAATTACACAGTACAACACAAAATTAAAAAAAAAAAAAACAGAAAAGGTTTCGCCACGGAATCTGGCAGAAGGAACCATAGCAAAAGTATACGCGTATCGGCGTTTTGAAAGTTTGCCTCTGACCTTTATTTTAGGGGGAGTTAAAGTTCCCTGTAACCCTTCGCTGTATGGGTATTTTTTGTCCCTTTCTTGAAAAAGGGGAGAAAAACTCAGCTTTAACAGCGATGTAGCGCGCTAAAATTTCTTACGAAAATATTTGTCATAAAATTCGACTATATCATGCCATAACCGCTAAAAAAGCTTAAGCGCCAAAAAGTAAATTTTACAGGAGAGTTTTTTAGTTATCCTTGGTTTAAATCGAAGTAGAGTCCTTATATTGGCTATATAGGATTGTAGTGGACTGTTATGTGTAATGTTAATAGTTTTAATAAATTTCCTATAAGACAACGCATGTTTGTGGGTGTTAAGATATTTTAAGATATTTTTGATGTCATGAAAAATCAGTTAATTTAATCATATTATTTTAAAACTAGTAATTGATATCCTTGCAGTTTTTGACACTAGTTTTGCTCTACTTGAAAAAGAGAATTTTAGCTTAAGCGACACTTTGCTGTTACAAAATATTTAAACAAATTAAAAATTTAAAGGGAAAATGCACATAAGCTAAAATTTATTTTGCTGTATTTCCATAACGGTACATGACAGGATTTTGAAACTTTGAAACAGATAGTCCGATTTATCCAAAAACAATTTTCGCAAAGCATGTCGCTTGAGCTTTTTTGGCGGTTATGGCTAGATATGTATGTCTTCAAAGACGAGAAAGTTCGAAATTCAACTTGAAAGTTTGAAAGAAGTCAAAACTTAAAATTCGGTGACGGATTAATTTCCTACTTATTCACAATTAGTGCTAAAATATCCCATAAAACCAAATTTATGACGTTATTTTGTACTAAAAATAAGTCTTACATAAACTTTCACTATAAGTCACCATATTACACTGAAAGAATTTCGCTTCATAGATCCAATGAATTGATTTCGTTAGATTTTTTCACAATTCTAATGAATTTCAATGGAATTGCTTTCATACTTTCGTAAGGAAATTTTATTGTACTTATAACAACAAAATTTTGTAACTTTATGGAAACTCCATACAGCAATTAATGAAAATTACAAGTCTGAGTTTGATACTGTAGGCGGTCATCAACATTGAAAATTTTTGTGTTGTTCTTAGTGTCTATTTGTGGTATGGAATTGTTAATAAATTAAAATAAAACATTTTAATAAAGTAATAATTTCACTAAAACAATGAAATAATTTCATTAAAATAATAAACTAAGTTCATTAAAACAATGAAATAATATTAGCAAAATAATGAAATAGTATTATTAAAATAGTAAAATATTTTTATTAGTTTAACGAAATTATTACAGTGGATCAATGAAATTATTTCATGATCTTTTCATGAAATTTTCATTAAAAAATTTTTAACAAAAATTATTTAATTACTATAACGAAGCGTGATTTTGGTTAAGTTTCAATGAACTTTTTCATTAGATTAATGACAAAATTCAAAGAATCTATGAAGAAAATTCTTTCATTGTAAAGAAAGTTGTAGTTATAGTATTAAATCTGAGCCCTTTTTTGGCATCTCACTGGGATATGTCAAGGAACAGAATAATTCTTGGGGTTAGGTGGAATTTGCTCACCATAGGGAAGCTCTTCACAGTCTAAGATAAGAAAAACGATCCATTACGTTATCCAAAAAGTAACCTTAGATTACTAACGTGTTGGTTTACCGAACACTGCGGTCTCAGACGACACCAATTAATCATTGGCAACTCTGAGACTAAACTATGAAGACTCTGCGAAACACAAGAAGAGGCGCCGGAGCACATTCTCTGTGACTGTTCGGCAGCGGTTCCTTGAAGGTATCTTAATGATTCCAGGTAAAATAAACAATCTTTCACCATGTAGAATAAGTGGCTTTATTCGTAGCCTTAATCTACTTCAGTGAACATTTGGATTGCACAAAATATCGTTTGGGTCGCGGGGCTTATAGCCTTTCCATAATAAGAATAATAATATTTTGATTTTGTTGTACAATGTATTTAAAGCTTTAGACTGGACTATATTAGGCACAGTTACGGTTAAACTTTGAAGAAAATAGTTCTTAAAAATAAATGTCATGAATGCTTCCTGTTTTGTAATAGTAAAAAAAAGCATTTACTTAGAAGTTCTCTTTTGCCTGCAAAATTGTGACTTCCAAGATATTTTCTTCCAAAGAAATTTAGACTTAAATACTTTAACTGACTTGTTAAAAAAACACGTTATAAACATTTCGTTCAAAGATGCTGGTTACCTATTTTGCTTTAAAGATTATTTGAAAACTTTTAAGCCCGTTTTCTTGGTTATTTTTAAGCTGTGGCAGCTGCTTCGAAAAGAGGGGAAGAGAGACTTTTCTAAATGAATTTATTAGTTTCAGTTCTTTGGCGCTCTCTTTTTTTTCCTTAGTATTTCAAGTCGTTTTAACTGTTAATTTGCATGTGTGTGAGTGTGTGCGTATGATTTTGTTTTTGATGAGATGATTTAGAAAAAGAAATTTCGTACCTCATCGTCTTCATCATCATGAGCCTCATCGTTAAGTTGGTCGTTTAAGCTGCTTAAGATATCGTCTCTATTAATATGGTTGTCGCTTGTTTCCTCACCACAAAAGCTGTTGCAACTGCTGGCAACGCCGGCATCGTTTGGATTTTTATGTACATAAAGTTGTGTTGCATGAGGAGGAGGAGGAGGGTTACCTAAGACTTCGGTAACATCCACAAGCGGACCTAAAGGATCGAATGAGTCCTCTAAGAGGATACCACTCTCAATAGCTGCAACAGCTTCCTCGTAGTATCAGTTAAGATCTCTACGAAAGCTGTCCTCTATTGAGGGATCGGCAATCATGATGGGATTTTGATCGGATAACATTTGTAGGCCAGGCCCGTCGATTGTGCCCAAATCAAGATCGAGGCTATCGAAGATATCGCGTGATGAGGAATAATCTGAAAATATTATTTGTGGTATATTTGTAGCTGTTGTTGGAGTGTGTGTTTGATTCTGTTGCTGTTGCTGCGGCTGCTGCTGCTGCTGCTGGTGATGATGGTTGCTGTGTGACGTTTGATTGTGATGCAATTGATTTGCTGTTTGATTGTTTAGATGATTATGTTGATTCTGTTGTTGTTGTTGTTGCTGCTGTTGCTGCTGCTGTTGCTGCTGCTGTTGTAGTATATGGGAGGAGGATGAAGGAACTGTTGCCGCCATCATTGTTAGGCCCGGTGACGATACTGAAAGCGGCGAAGGCGAGTGATGCGGTGAATGCATTGGCGAATGATGTGGTGATGTCTGAACCGATAGTGAAAGTTGCTGCTGCTGGTGATGTGATGGCGAATTTGCTGACATTGGTATCGGTAGGGGGGAGGATGGCGATGGTACACAGTGTGTTAAAGGTGATGGTATTGGTGATGAATTGGCCGATATTATTATGTCTTGTTGTCTATCATTATTATTCATCAGTCCGCTATTGAGGGTTCTGCAAGTATTCGAGGACCCATTCGCATTTGTATTAACACTTGTTGTACTTGTCGAATTGTTGTTTAAAAGTCGCTGATGATGTTGTTGGAATTGTTGGGAACTGTTACGCTGATGATGCTGCTGCTGCTGCTGCTGTTGTGGTAAATTGTTATTGTTGTTACAGTTGGATGTTGTATTTGTAGGATTCGTTCTTGTTGTATTCGACGAGGTGGCTGATGATGATGGTGATGTTGTTGTCATATCTCCAAAATCTATTATTTTACGATTAAAGTTATTATGGTTTACCATTCCCAAATCGTCAAACTCTAAAGAGTCGTAATTGTTTTGCGGTGACTGACTGTTATCGCCCAAATGAAATTGTTCAAAGTGATTATGAAAAGCAGGATTTAGTGTATTATAACCAGCATTAGTTTCTAGATTACCAAACGAGTTTTGTATACTTTGTGTTGGCATTTGGGTTTGTTGGCTTTGACTACTATTTGCTCCGCTAACGGACGTATTCAGATTACTTGGACAATGTCGTATGGGACTAGGTGGGGCACTCGTATGTAAATCGTTGGCAGGTCCAGATGTTAAGAGACCGGGAGAAGAACCAGGACTGGGTGGATTCAGTGGTTGCCGATAGTCTGTTAGATTACCCGTTGAGCTGGCAGCACCCAGTGTTGGCAATGTGCTAAAGGCAGCGGCTGTATTTTGTGCTATTGTTGGTTGTACAGACAGATTGGTAAAAGACAAATGCGGTGATGTTTGGACATTAGCTGACGGGGTGTTAGTGGCAGATGTTGGAGAATTTTGTTGTTGATGATATGGAGAAGGTGGACCCCCTCCACCTGCTGTACTGGGAGGACTGAAAGGACTAGGTGTTTGATCCCGATCATGACATCCATTATTGTGATGTGGTGACAAGATGGGCGATAGAGTCTGCTGTTGTTGTGTTGCCGTTTGTTGCATCATTTGTGTGCTGCTATTGTTTGGATTTGTGTTTGAATAGTGTAGCGAAGTTAAGTCGGGTAATGAGCCAGTGTTGTTAAATGATAATTGCTGTTCATGCAGAGATTTGAACATGATATTTGAGTTATTGTATTTGGCATTGGCGTATTGTTGTTGCTGTTGTTGATTATGTAAATGTTGTTGCTGTTGTTGCTGCTGCTGCTGCATGGTCCGCTGCTGGTTTTGTAAATGTTGTTGAAGTTGTTGATGATGTTGTGCTTGCTGTTGCATTTGTAGTCGTTGATGTTGTAATTGTTGTTGCTGCTGTTGATGATGCAGCTGTTGCTGTAGTAACGTATTTTTTCTTCTTTGTGCTTGTGGACTATAACTGCGCCCGATATTGGGAGACTGAGATCTTTGGCTGTGATGTGGATGCTGATGATAATTGGCATGCAGGGAATTTAAATTACCCATTACACTTGGTGCTGGACTGGATGTGCCGAAATGTCCCTCTGCTAAATTGTTAAGGGTCTGATGTAAAGCTGAATCGGAATTCGAACGTCGCCAACTACTATCCATGGGTGGACTTAAATAACTATTTTGTGTTTGAGGTGTCACACCGGTAAGTATAAGACCACTGGCTGCACTGCCATATGGAGATCGATCCTGTTTACGTTCGGAAGGTCTTCTCATTGGACCAACACCCACACTGCGTCCCCGTGATTCTCGATATGCTGTGGGAGAACCTGCTACAGAGTTTGCAATTCCACCGCCTGCTCCACCGCCTATACTTATACCTCCACCGGCATTTGCATCTGGAGAAGCTCCACCTCCACTGGCTCCACTACTAGTACCACTACCCCCACTGCCACCACTCAGACTAGCATTTCTATGTAAACCATTACCTTCACTGGGATCTGTGTTGCCTAAAGCATTCTCTACAACTCTAGTTGCTTTGACTTCGCTCATAATTTTTTCAAACTCCGCTGTGCCCTCAGCTTGTTTTTGTTTTTGTAAAGCGATTTTTTCGCTAAATTTTCGTGGATTCGCCATTGTTGTTTTATTTATGTATGTGTATGTGCGTTTTATCAGCCTGTGTTCAGAACTTTTTTCTTTCTTCCTTCTTCTGCTTAAATTTTCTACCACGCTCTTTCTTTCTCACCCAACTTGACTCTCGCAAATATTTTTGTTTTAAATTTATATTTCGATTAATTGCACAGAATAAAGAACAACTACAGCTGCTTCTGCTGCTGCTACAGTCAGATTGTCTGCAATGTCTGTTACGTAGAATGAAAGTAAAACATGCGTATTAAAAGTTTAATTGGGAGGGGGAAAAGCAACATTTAGTTTGTTGGCATGACCAAAATAATAGTTTAATTGGTGCCGTAGTATTCATAGTGAAAAAACCAGACAAATTTGTTGTTATATTGCAAATGATATGCCGAATTAGAACAATTAACGTAAATCGTTTTTCAAATGAAACAGAAAGTAAAAATAGTGTAGCAACAAATATATAGATATAAATGAAATATAAGTTATTGATAACGTGGCATTGATGTTCCAAATATAAATTACCATCAGACACACAAACCAATGCAATCATAAAATCGACAATTTCGGTAGATAAAGATAAAAGAGTCGAGAGCAAGTTGGTTAGAGGCAGGCAGGCGATGGTTCAGATTAAAATTTAATTTTTTTATGCAAACAAGTTGTATATCGTTGTAGTTTATGGTGGCATTTATTAAGCAAATTGTTTTTGGTTTTGTGCATTCAGTAGATGTTTGGTTTGGATTTGTTTTTTTTATATTTTTATTCACCACACATACACATACAAATTCATTTCAGGGTATTTCCGTTGAAACCGTTTAATAATTTGATAAAGTTGCCAACACATACACATTTTGCATGGCGTATGTCAGGAAGTCAATAAAGTATAATTTAATAGAAATCGGATGGTAAGAATGGGGAGAAAATAGAAAAAAGTACACAATATGTAAGAATAATAAGGTAAAGTTATTATAAATTTATTAGCATGTTTGTTACATATAGAATCTATATTGTTATGAAAAAAAAATCTTATTGATTATGATTATTGAAGATATACTGTACATATACATACTTGACTTATAAATAAAATAAATTAACCCTTTTCGGTAAATATTAACGTAAGAGAGTTAATTAGATATTATGTATTTAGTTTCCAAAACCTATTTATGTAAAAAATTGATCTTGGTTTGTTTGTAAGTGCTACGCGAAGGTTTAGGAAAAAGGAAAAGTCGAAAACTTCTCAACAGGTAGCGCTGTAGGCGGCTGTCGCACTAACGACTGGGAAATTCAAATAAGATAATTTATTATTAAGCTTTTGGGATAAAAGGGTACTCCCATACAAATCCATTTTTAATTTCCTTACATCTGCACAAGTACTTTAATGAGACTCTTTAAATTTTATGTACGTTACTCTTAGAATAAACTGCAAAATCCAACAATATCTTGGCAGTATAGGAGGGGGAAGACGGGAACCCCCAATACAAAAGAAATGACTACTTTTTCTATATCTGCAGAGCTCTCCTAATTCGAAGTGGGCAATTTTTAGAGTAAAGTGGAAGTTTCAATGAAATCTTGGTGGTATAGCAGGGGGAATACGGGTAGTTATTAGTTTTAGTATATCTGGAGCACTACAATACTCAGCCTATTTAAATTTGATGTGGAAACAAATTGTAATATCCAACAAAATATTGGCGGTATTGGAGGGGGAGCTGGGTTCCACCCATACAAAGTATTATTAATTTTCCTACATCTGCAGAACTACACTGACCTCCTAAGAAAGAAAGTCGCATCTCCATTGTTGGTAGTTTTGAGATATTTAGCTTTTACAAAGAAAACAAAACCTAGAAGTGATAGATGTGACAATTTTGCATAACGTTTTCAGTAATTTAGAATTGAAAATTGGGTTTTAACACAAAAATCAGAAATTTATTCGCGGTTCCGAGTCTGCCCTTATCTCAATTTTGGAAGTTTGGCGATTATGACTTTTTTTCTGAGGAGGGCAGTCCAGTAGTGAAGCTTTCTAAATTTGATGTGGGTAGCTTTTAAAGCAAAGTTAAAGTTTCAGCAAAACCTTGCTGGTATAGGAGGAGGAATACTGGTACCTCCATACAAAATAACTATTAATTTTTGTATATCTGCAGAACCACAATAGTGAGGCTCTCCACAACAAAGAAAAAGTTCCAAGGAAATCTTGGAGTCTTAGAAGAGGAAGGCGGGTATCTCCCATACAAAGTAATTGTGAATTTCTCTATATCTACAGAGGTACAATAGTGAGGCTCTTTAAATTTAATGAAGGTATCTCTTGAAATAAAGTGCAAATTCCTGCAAAATTTGGAGGTATAGTAAGTAAGGGGGAGGGGGGGGGGGGGGAGACGACTATACCCCATACAAAGTAATTATTAATTTTCCTTTATCTGAAGAGCCAACAAAGCGAGACTCTAAAATTTTTTTAGGTTAAACTGAGAACAAATTGCGTTTTCAACAAATGGCTGGTAGTATAGGAGGAGGGGAGATTTACATCCCCAACACAAAGTAATTTGTAATTATCCTATCCCCTCACCCGGTGTGCTTCGCTACACAATTGTTGTGATGATATAGGAAAACTAATATGTACATAATTATTTTTTACCCCATGTCCTCTCTCCAGTGTCATCAGAATTTTGTTTACCCTACGTCTATACCTGATATATTTTTATCATGACAAAAGTCAAACTTTATATTGAAAAATTATTTATTATATGTTAGCTGTTTCTCTTATATGGAATTTGACATTTGTCATGATAAAAATATATCAGGTATAGACGTAGAGTTAAAGGCGCACAGAAAAAAAATTATAATAGGTTTTTATTTTAACGCACATGTTTTTGAATTTGTTTTTAAATTTTATTGTTTATTTTTTGTTTGATTTTTAAATATTCGAGTACAATATTTTAATATGTGTTTTTTATTAAATAATTACGAATTTTAGTTTCTGTGGTAGGCCCTATTTCCATAAACAAATATTTGAATTTATGAATTCAGTAATAGAATACGAATTTTACTTTTTTCCGTGGGCAATTTGTTTGAAGTGTGGCCTTAAACAAATTAATATACTCGTAGTCTCGCTATTTCAGTGTTTTCATTAGTTAGTATTTTGAGTAGAAGAAAGATACACGAAGAAAAATTTGCGCTTTTCAATGTACATTTCTTTAATTTATTTCATTGAGATGAGTGTGGCGAAGCTCACCGGCCCGGCTAGTGTATTAATATATTCGAGAATAAATTCTCAAGAATTTTCAATATATTTGTTGTGGCTAGCTAATCTATACGCAGGCATTTCGTTATGTTATTACATTGTGATTCTTATTTCTTGTTTGACAGTATGACTGTAGTAAGCATACGAGTTTTGAAAACTTTTCATAGATGGTTACATCGGCTTAACATCTGATAGATCCTAAAGCGGAGGACAACAAATGTTGAACTGATTTTTCAAAGATCTAATGACGAGTTGGCATTAGCACCCAACGAAATGCCGACATATAGATTGGCTAATCACAATTTAATTTATTATTTAGTTTGATAACCACGACAATAAACATTATTCCTTTAAGTTTGAGAACGCCCAAACCGAAATATCTTTACGAAACAACAATTTTGCTTAAAAAAACGCTAATTCGCTAATGCATATTTTTTTCCCCAAAAATGCATATTTTGCTATGAACATATACATATCGTTACCTTATATGCAAACGGACGTAACTCTACTTTTATTTTTTTACATTAGAAGCAAAAGATTGAAATTTTAAGGTTATTAGAGTTTTGCAAATGAAAAACAAAACTACACGCAAAGAAAAAATATGGTTGTGGCATGGTTGCATCAACAATGTCATATTTCCCGATATTGCTTATGGTTCTGGCAAATAAGTTATTATTATTTTATATAATTGTGAACCTCAATTAGTTTATGATAGAAAACCTTAGGTTACATTTAATCATGACATTATTAGCATTCATATTGATTGCAACATGGTTGAATTTATTGTTAAAGAAATTCTAGCTACAATCATGGTATATTTGAAATTTCAATAACAGTATGGTTCTATAACAATAAAATATAGTTCTTGTCCATACTATTTTAAAGCAGTTTTTTTTTGCAATCAAACTATGGTTACAAAAGAGACATGGCTCTATGCTTCCAAAAAAGTTTTTGTTCTAGCCTTTGGTTGAATGATTTTTCATTAGTTTTTTGTTTTTCTTGAGAGCTGGTTGCTTTGTTTTTTTGTGTCACTTGAAAAATTAAAAAAAGAAAGAAATAAAAACAACAAAAACGAATAAAAGCTAGCAAATAATATTCGGCCATATTCTGAAAACCATTTCTTTTTGAAATTGCAAAATTTCAAAAACGAAAAACAGTGTTCTTTTAATCGGGCAATTTAGTGCATTCGTAGCTTAGTTTGGATAAATTATCTGAAATATCTGAGACATAAAAAATTAACTGAAAAGCTGCAACAAGTGAGCGTTTTGGTTGAAGTCTTTTCTGAAAGTTGCCGATTTCAAAACGAAATGATTTACAGAACATGTGTCAACAAATATGTATGCATGTATCTATGTAAAAATCGATAATACTTTCTATTTCAGCTTCAAAACATTTTATTTTACATTTAATTTCAGATATGTATACATATGTTTTTAGCTGCTGTCAATTTTTAATCAAAATATGATTAAGAAAGCAATCTTTATATGGTTATTTAGAACCATGGTATTTTTATATACAATTATAATATGATTAATTTAAATCATTGCATATTTACATCCAATTAAACACTAGGTTGTATGAATCATATTAGTGTTATATAGGACAACAATATTATATTTAGAACATATTTATTTTCATAATAGTATAATTTGACTACAACCATATAATTCAATCATAGTATGTTTCTTTTAGATTATGGTTGCCTCAACCATGTTTTTTCTTTGCGTGTACGAAAAACAAACATGCAAGTTTTAAGCCCTATTAACACCGTTGTGTACAAGCTCGAAGAATACATGTGTTTGTATGTTTTTCGTACGCTTCTTTGCATTAAAAATATACATGCACTTGTAGTTACCTTCGTTTGAATTTCTTTAATAAAGTCGCCGATTTTGATCGTATGAGTCTAACATTTTGTGTGAACATGTAGCTTGATAAAACGAACCATAATCACTCGAAAAACTCAATTTCGAATTTTTGTGTAGTTACGTCCGTTTGCATTTAAGGTGACGATATATACATACATATATCAGACTTGGTGCAAAAGCAACATTTTAGCATTTGTTTTAAGTAACAAAATTGTATTTATTTTCTTAACCTAACTTGTCCACTGGGTAAAAATTAAACTATTATAAATATTATAGAAATTATGCAAAAAGACGCGGAAGAAATATAAATATTCAACATAAATCAAAACAAAACCTGTTATCGCCAAAAGCGAAACATCTTTTTCTTTGTTCACCAGCAATAAAATAACTCCAAACAAAACTGGCTTATATGGAGATAATTAATATAAATAAGTTTGTGCAATCATTTCGTTACCTAAAATTTCGAAGCTTATTTTTTAGACCTCGACCAAAACAATTAGCTGTTATAAGTTTCTAGTGTGTATCTGTGTATTTGTATGTCTGTACTTACGATTGTCCTGTTGCCGTGCAAAACCATTCCGATTGAACTAAGGAAGGGAAAAGCTTGACTTGCCCTACATTTGTCAGACTGTCTAAGTCTGGAAGAATGTTACCGATCAGAATTCTTGTCCTTACGTTGTCTAGACATTGCCATAGAAGATGAAGAACCGTTTTCTGCTCTTCCTCATCATTACAACTTCTGAAATAGTAGTTGTATTTTAGACCCATGCTTCTGTCATGGGTCGTGATATTCCACTGTCCTGTGAACACTGTAACTAATAATTTTGTTCGACATTTACCGAGCCTGAGCAGATCACGTGTCCTGCGTAGGTCATAGTGGGGCCACGTGGATGTAGCTACACGGCAGGTGTCTTCGTGCTCCCACCTATGTTATGCCAGCCTATATGATTCGAACTGTATCTGAAGCTTACAGTGAGATACAGGAATGCCAATGAAGTGGCAGATAATTGAGTTGCTCAACGTCACACGCTGTTTAGCAATTCTGTCCGCAATATTGTTTCCGGGACAATCCGAGTGTCCCGGAACGCAACCCAGTGTTACTGTCGAATGTCTAGCTATCTCATTTAGAGATACTCGGCATTCGACAACCGCCAAAGATGTAGTATATATACCATTTATAGCGGCGATATCCGCTTTGCTGTCGCTAAATATATAGATATCTTCTGATATCGTATAATACCCAAGCCATCTTGACGCCCTGGTGATATAGGAGATTTCTGCTTGCAAGACGCTGCAGCCAAGATGACTTGGTCTAACATCATTTAATCTATTTAGAAAATGTTCAATTTAATGTTATTATGTAACATTTACATTTGTTTGGTAATGAAATTAAAAAAAAAAAAGTTTCGGGTAAACGGTATAGACTTAAAATGATTTCAATTGATATATACTAAACTTCGCTCTGGTGTAAATGTAGTATCATATAAATACTGCGTTATGCGATTTAAAAATTCTGAAAAAACACAAATTTTAAAAATTTCGCCTTTTGTGGTAAATATTCGAATTTTTCGTAAAAATAAAAAATATATTTCGCTAATTTATTTTATTTTTCAATAAATATTTCATTAGCGTGAGGTTTTGTGATCGTAGGCCTAAAATATAATACTTGCAAAAAAACCGACTACAAAATAGGCGTGGCACCGCCCCTTATTTTATCATCATGTACTTTTACAAGAACTAATTGTGTATGCGAAGTATCATAAGAATAGGATAAGTAGAAGTAGTTAAAATTAATATCTACTTTTCATGGGCGTGGCACTGCCCTCTTTTCTAACCACAATGTTGTATTGTAACGATAAATAAATGTGTATGCACAGTCTCATAAGCATCGGCTAAGTAGAAGTAGCTAAAATGCTTATTTACCTTTCATGGGCGTGCGCTGCCCACTTTTCTAAACATACTGTTGTATTGTAACGATAACTAAAGGTGTATGCAAAGTATCATAAAAATCGGTTTAGTAGAAGTTGTTGAAAAAGAATATTTACTTTTCATGGGCGTGCACTGCCCACTTTTCTAAACATAATGTTGTATTGTAACGATAACTAAAGGTGTATGCAAAGTATCATAAAAATCGGTTTAGTAGAAGTTGTTGAAAACGAATATTTACTTTGCATGGGCGTGGCACATCCCACTTTTTGATCCTGATGTAGTATTTAAACCGAAGCTTCATGTGTGTGTACAGTTTCATAAGAATCGGTTGAGTAGAAGTAGTTGACAACTAATGTGTAATTACGTTGTATGGGCGTGACCCCGCCCACTTTTCAACGGGATCAATCTGGAAAAAAATCCGAAATCGTTTCATAAATTGCGGAGTTTTGGGGGAACATACATAAAAAATACATGACGAATTGATAACCTTTTTCTTTTTTTTAAGTCGGTCAAAAAAGGGTCGTTCATAAATAGCTGTTCCGCATGATCATTAAAGTGGTCCTTAGAAATTAAAAGAAAAAAAACCTCCCTTTTGATGAAAAAAGAATATAAGTTGATTTTTTGTTTTTTTGAACAAAAAGAACTCGTGGCGCATGCTGATCTAAGTTTATTTTTTTCACGAGGAAAAAATAGCTTTTATAGCCTTAAATTATTGACTATATAGTATATTATTGAAAATATCTCCATAAATATGAACTTTAGGAAAAAGTCAGACCTTTTGTATAGAATGTAATTGACTACAAAATTGTTTTTATCACTTTTTCCCAAATTAATCTAATCTATCCGATATTTTGAGAAAACTGCGGTCTTATCAAAAATTATCTTAGATCGGCTTGGGCCACGTGGTCTTTTTGGTAAAAAAATTAACTTAAATTCGTTTTTCATCAAAAGGAAGGGTTTTTGGGGAGTCCGGGAAAATTTAATTTTTAAGGACAACTCTAATGATTATGACTGAGAAGTTGCTCACGATTCCATCACAAGTTTTAATTAACAATAGACTGGTTGCGTAAAACTTAATATTTAAATACAAACAATATTTAAATACGAACAATATTTAAATATAAACAATATTTAAATTTTGAAGTTTCGTGCACAAGCCTTTTGCTTTTTTTCTATTATTTTTTTGACATTTACGTACGAATATTTTAAGACTTAAGGGCATATGTGTCTGTCTGTATCAAAAACTATTTTGCTGTTGATTTTTGTAGTTCAGTTTGATATCAAATGTTAGGAAGGTAACAACAACAACAACTTTGAATTGTTAAGAGTTTTATCAATTGATTGGTGACATTAGCATATGATTTTGCTTTTATAAAGATAGATATTGTTATCTGTTTAGTTTTATATGTCAGAGGTTTTAATTAGGGTGTAACCATTGGAGTGGAAAGATCAATTTTTAAATTTTTGAAAAAGTCTCATTAAATTCTTATATTTTCTATAAACTCCAGTATTTTCGAGAATATATTTAGGCTCCAGCAAGTCGTTTCCGAGTTCATTGGACAGCTTATATTGCATAATCTAATGAAAGGGAAATTAAATAAATCTGTAGATTTTTTAAAATTTGCTCTTTAAATTACCAACTAGAAGCTATTGTTTGCAAATGACATGGTCCATGACTGCATTACATACGACCATGTTGTAACTACTTCATTTCAACTTGAATTTACCACGTGGTCAAATATTATTTGTAGGGTACATACACACACATACACAGAAAAAGTTATCACCAAAAAATTTTCAAACAAAAGTTTGTCTAAAAATTAATTTTATTTTCAGTAAATGTTCTGTACATAATCTATGAATTGTTTGTTCGACTCTTATTTAGGACGCAAACACCAAAAAAAAAAAAACAACAAGAAAAACTGTGTCGTAAAAAAACAACCCTGATGACGACATACACACAAATAACACAAACAACAATGATAGCAAAAGTATTGCGATTGTACGAAAATTGTTTACTGAAGATTTTTGAGTGAATCAATTCGT
Source organism: Panzeria rudis (assembly GCA_956483635.1). Taxonomy (NCBI): domain Eukaryota; kingdom Metazoa; phylum Arthropoda; class Insecta; order Diptera; family Tachinidae; genus Panzeria; species Panzeria rudis. The sequence continues at coordinate 175,902,119 of OY101448.1, forward strand.
TAATGTCGTTGCGTTAATTCGCATTAATTTTTTTTATTCTTTAGATAAACATTCTGACTTGAACATATTTAACAAGGTGAAATTTCATAAATGCTTAATGGATGATGATGATACAAAACATGCAGTAAATATTTTTGTTTGATTAAGTAAACTATTTTGTTTAATATATCTAAGTATTTTTAGACTAATTGTTTTATAAATTCAGACAAAAATATTGTTTGATATTTTTCAGAAAATCCAGTAAATCATTTTGTTTGATTTTCGTAAATTGTTTTGTTTACAATTTGTAAATATTTTTAGACAAATTGTTTTATAGATTGAAACAATTTGTTCACTGAAAAAAAACACAATTTTTTTCCAATGAAATTCCTAAGATATTTTTGTCTATATTTACAAATTTGTTTGTAGGTCCGTTTTTAGACAAAATATTTACTATTTCATTGAGTTCCTTTATAGAAAATGAAATTTAGTTTTTTCTGTGTACACACACACTCACACACATACACAAAAACACACATAAATACATCCATACGGACATCACAGTAAAAATAGTCAGACTAGATTCGCATGACTTTAAAACGTTCAAATCTGACGAAAACTAAATTTGCGGAAATAGCGGGAAACTAAAAATAATACCCAAAAATTGATATGATCAGATCCTCATTTTTTGCAGTCGGCTAAAAATATAAACATGAAATTTAAATTTAGTCCGTTAATCACCAGCAATGAACCAATTTAATCGTTAATCGATAATAATCAATTTCAAATTAATCAAACGGTTAAGTGGGATGGCTACTCGTAATTCGATTCGTAAAGAAAAATAAAAGAATTTGTATTTTATTTACATTGCAATGCGAAATCGCATTCTTTCGATTCGAATTAGAAAGTAACCCCCCCGCGCAATGTAGTTTCACCACTTTTTCAAGGTTTGCCCTAATGTGTATATACACATGTATACATACATCAATGCATACATTATGTATACGTGTATATATTGTATTAACATACTATTAACATTACCGAAAAGAGTAATTTATTTGATCGTTAAATTTAAAATTATAATTCATCAAAACTTATAAGAATTCTATTTTTTAGTACTTACGATCAAGGGTTAATCCTCAATAACAATTTCCAAATATTCAGGCGGCACAAATTTCTGTTATGAATTTAATTTGATAACTCATATAGATATACATAACACTTTTTGAAATTCTTTTTTTTCTTCAAGTTTTGTTTATAGTTAGATATTTTTTTGTTCTTTCATTTATTAATAGAAAAAAATTATGTTTCTCTCTGTATGAAAAAAGTCGTTAGATCAAAAAATATTTGCAAATTTTATCGATTTATAAAAATAGAAATAAACTTCGCGCTTTTTTCTATTAATTCTATTTTGTAGTACATTGACAACAACAGCAAAAGCAAACATTATAGAGAAGTACGGATCAAAGTTTTAAAACGCAAAAGAACAAAAACATGAAAATAAATGGCAAATAATATACAACAAATAAAAATATATGTATATATATAAAAAATACCACGAGTTAAAATAAACGCGTACAGCAATTGCGAGAGAGTAATAATAATATAAAAAAAGTAAGAAATTAAAAAAGGGGGACAATATTTTACTTCAGAGATGAAAAACTCAGCACATTTATAGTTTTTTTTCAGTATTTTCTTCTTTTTATTAAATTGCACAGTATCTCCACGATATAAAATGCAATTTTTAATACGAAGCGTTAAAAGCAGATGTGTTCAAAACTATAGCAAAATACAAACAATTTATTAACGTTTCTGCTACTGGTTTAAAATTATGTGTATGAAGTTATCCCTGGATTTCTTTGTGGAATAAAAGTTTGAAATGTTTGGAACGCATGTGGAAAAACACTTGTTAAACAATTTATAAATAAATTATGATCTACTTAAATTGTCATAACCATCTACATTAGCCACAGAACATTGGCGTAGATGGGACCTTCTTGGGGGCTAAGGCCCACAGAATCGCTTTAGCGGCCCAAAGAAATTCAAAAGATTAGAGTAATTTTGATAATAAAAGGGAACAATGTTGACTTTAGTCCCAAATTTTTTTTTTGCAATTTTTAGCTGCGCCAATGCCATAGAACCGTCTTATATAGAATATTTTACGGACATATATTCCAGGGGCGAATAACTCTCCTCTAAAAGTCATCCATCGATTTTCTTTCAGCACTTTTTAATAAAAATACTTTAAAAAAATTTCCTAACATCATTTCAGATATCTGATATACGTCAGAGAAAGCTGTAAATTAAGATATAGTGGGTTATCCAGAGCCGATGATATGACCATCATCCATAGATTTTTACAGAATTTTTTTAAGAAAACTACTTTTACAAAATTTCCTCCGATCACTTGATTTGATATACATATATATCAGAGAAAGCTACGACATCCATAAAATACCTTACTATAGGTCATATGCTGGGCATATTCTCCATGGACGAATAACTGCCCTTAGATTTTATTAAGAAAATTACTTTTAATAAAAAATTTCTCCCGATCATTTCAGATATCTGATACATGTATGTCAGAGAAAGCTACAACATCCATAAAATACACTTCTCTAGTTCATATGCTGCGCATATAATCTCCCTCAAAAGTCATTCATAGTTTGTTTAAAGAAGTTTTTAAGATAATTTCTTTTAAAAAATTTCCTCCGATCATTTCAGATATCAGATATATGCTCTAGAAAGCTACAATCCCCTTAAAATACCTTACTATAGGTCATATTTCGATTTCAGAACTTTTAAGCGCCGAAATTTTTGAATAGGAACTTGGCCTTAGTTTCACATTTATGTTTTTATCCGGATATTTTGTTACAAAAAAAAAATCTGTCTTTATAGGTACACTAAATAATATGTAATCGTAATATGGACAAGCACTTTTCAATTTAAAGTTTCCATGGTTGTTCTCAAATGTGTAGTAGAAGGAAAGAAAATTATTAAAATACATAGGTACATATACATATTAGAAGAAATAACAATTAGAAGAAAAAAGAAAAACTACATACATACATATACATACATACATATATGTATAAAAATAAAATAAAAAGCCATGAAGTTTAAATTAGAGTGTAAAAAGTAAAAAAGGGGCAAATTCTAAATCAAGCAATTAAAAGGGGGTGCGGAAGAGGTGGAGAGAAAATTGTATTAATATTGTGAATTCAGTTAGAAAAGGGAATGAGAGAGAGAGAGAGAGAGAGAGAAATAGAGAGTCTTAAGACAAGTTTACTTAATATATATTTTTTTAATTATTTATACACATGCATGTATGTATTTGTTATTGTTATTATTGCAATTTCCTTTATATTTGAGCAGCTTTAGTCAGCCATTAAATATTTTAAAGCTAATTTTTCTTTTCAAATGTACAAAATGCTAAAATGAAGTAAACAGCTGCTACAATATTTTGATAAAATTAAATCACTTTTTGTTTCTTGAAATCTGTCAAAAGTTAAATTGTTTAATTAAAAAACCTGATATTTTTTCACTTTTTGCTCAAGATGTTGTTGTCGTTGTTGTTATTGCTGTCGTTGAATTTAGTGTTTTTGTTTTAGTTATTATTCATTTTAATTTTTTTATTGTTTTTTTTTTGTGTCGTGATTGTTGTTTTTGTGGATTTATTTTCTTCATTTCTACTTTTTATTTTTCGTTAAAGCAGTGTTGACAATAAATTGTACATAGCAAAAACCCGTTAGAATGCATGTGCGCAACAATATATTAAAAAATATGTTAAAAAGGAAAAAAAAACACAAAAATATATTCAAAAGTCTTTTCAGATTCTAAACTGCTAATAAAAATTAGAGTACATTTTTTGTCATCAAAAAGTTTAGACATATCTATTTTAAACACTCTTTCCGTGAGTGTAAAAATGTTCGGAACATCATGGACCAGTCCTTATCGTTTTTCGTGCGCAAGAACCTAACTTACGATATTGATTAAATAAATTTTCTGCACTAACGACTTTATAGCTGGATTATTTAAACAGACAAGCCTATATACGTTGTTATTATCTGCTCACATTTTGATTCTTTTTTTTTTAATTTGTTCATCTTTTTTACTTAGCAAATGTCACTTATGTCGGCATAAATGGTTATATGAATATTTGATAGGATTTCATTCTTACTTACGTAAGTGTTAGAAGAAAATGTCGAAAACTTTAATACCACGACCATAATTTCAACGAAATTTTGATTTTGCTCTACTGAAAAAATTTTATTTAAGACATACATACACTCTAAGACATTACTTCAAATTTACGATCATATATTGTCTAAATTTGTGTTGAAAATTTCTCCTTGTCTAAAATTACATCGATTTTGTCGTTATTTTATAAAAGAAAAAACCTTTCAAATTAAACATATTTAGTCCAAGTGGAAAAAAATGTAAGATAAAGTATAACACGGCTATGGCTGAATGGTAGATATGTCAGACTATCAGTCAGGAGGTCGCGGTTCTAACCTACATGCACCCAATCGCTTTTTTTTAGTAAAAAATTTTGTTCAAAAATAATGCGTGTGTAATTTTAGGTCGATGATAATCTGTAAAGTGTTGCAGACTATTATCGACCTAATTTTCAACAAAAGTATTTTAGAGTATACGTCTTTCTTCAAGAAAACCAGAGATATATGACTTTTGCCAAATATGTACGTATTGCTTCGGATATATCCGATACCGATATAAATATCGCCCATACTCCGGATTTGCCGATACATCGTTATCGGCAAAGGGAAAAAGTTAGCTGTGGCTACCACCATCTTGTTACTGCAACAAATGGAGGATGAGTATCTATTCTATCAATTTACCTAAAAAAAATTCCATCGACTTCCACCCGGTCACGGAAATCGCACTTTAGGTTTGCAATAAACTGTGCTGCATACTTTTAGGCTAAACACTTTTAATGATATATCTATTTAAATATAATAAAACTGTAAAAGGGGCGTGTCTGTACATGAAATATTTTTTTTTAAATTTTCATGGTGGCGTAAGCAGTAATCGATGTAGAGAATAAAACACCAAATTTTGGAATTTTTATCTGTTTGTCTGTCCGAAGACGATTCACGCCAAAGCCACTGAATGGATTTTAATGAAATTTAGTATGGAAGTACTTTAGAGTCCTGATTCAAACTTAGGGTACCTTTTACCTCGATAAAATATCTCATTTCTAAGTTAAAAAAAAAAGCTAAAATATACCCTATTTTACTAATATAAATGTTGTTGGAAATAAGAAAGATTTTTTTGTTGTTTTTTTCAACGTTGTTAGCACTGTTTATTTTGCATAACAGGAACTTTAAACAATATGTAAAGAACGTTATATTATTATATTTTACAGACACCTTATAGTCATAAGGCGCACTTTAGGCACATCTCGCATATCATAATAATCGATCCTTACTTTGTTTCTTGGGTCGTAAAACGAAAAAATTTGCCAAACTTGAAAAAATATCCATAACGAAAAAAGCCGCCAAGCACACAAAAAAAGCTTGCCAAAGCAAAGAAATATATCGCAAAAACCAAAAATCAATCAATCATCGTTTGTATTAAAAAAAAAATGTATTGAGTGTTATCCATATTTTTTTTAATATACATAATTGAAATTTTTTAGTGAAACGTGAGGAGTTCATGTTAAACTACATCGAAGATTATACAGCTCAAATGCATTGCATTCAAAATAAAGTGTGTGTTATGAAAAAAGTATTAAATTGGTATAAACATGTATTGAACGTTACGTAAAAAATGTTTTTAAATATAATGTATTTATAAATTTTAGGACGTTAAAAAAGGTAACAACAGCTGAAGGGTAGAAGCGATATAAAGAACATTATCTGTTTACAAATCTCCTGTTTCCCTTCAAAAAATTTCGTTTCTACCACAGTGTGGGTGGTTACATTTTCGAAGAATGTATTAGTTAACTCATACATATTTTGCTACAAAGAAAATTATTTAAAATTGACATAACTGTTGACATTGTTGGTCCATTGTACTAAAATAAGTCTTATTTCTAAGAACATTTGGCCTATATTTTGCTCATTTATAAATGTTTCTAAAGAGTTATTATAAAATATTATAATTTTTTTATTTTTCCATGTGGGCCTAAGTCAAAATTGAAAATGTGGTCATAGCTTTTAATTTCGTCCTGAAATTATTATAATTTTTTGTTTTTATAGAGTAGCGGCCGTATGCATAACGAAAACTTGCCATAGGGTTGGCATAAACGACGAAATTGCAGTAGAGTTTAACGAGTTTTGATATAAAATTTTAATTTAAAAATTACTGTAGATTATAGCCGAGACTCCTGGCTATATTCTGCAACGATTTCTAATTTCAAAATATATGGAAAACCTTAGCAAGATCCAGTTGAATTTCGTCACTCATGCTAACTTCATGCCAAGTTTTCGTTATGCATATGGCCCAATACTCAATTTTTGTTGAGTTTATTTTTCGCAAAAATCTTTCGAAGAATAACACCGAAAGCAAATCTAACGCTCAAGACACAAAAAAGGTAAAAAATCGACAAAAATTATTTTATTTCAGGATAGTATCTTCTCATATACATACATGTATATATTAGTTACATTTGTAAAAAAACACGCACACAAAATGTACGTTCATAATAAGAATCAGCCATGTACATACATATATGGAATATGCAGTACGAAATACTTAGCATTCCTATGAAACCGTTCGTATCATGATATCACGACTAGTGCTGGCAATTTCTACTACTTTATATTACTAAATACTTCTGATTTACATACATAGATATTTATTGGCTTAAAAATTTCAATTACGTTCATTTATGCCTTAATTTTATTTATCATACGCCTTTTGTAGAGAATCTCTATCCGCTTTAGTTTTCATTTCCTTAATAAAGAAAATTAATTTATACTAGAAATTTTAAGCTACTTTCTTTACATTGACAACACTGCTTTATCATCAATTTTGTTTTTATATTCTTTTTATAAAACGACAACCCCATGTAACCGATTGTTGAAAGTATCTGCACACATACTTTTCTTGTGCCAGCGCAGCACAAAATACAGTCAGTGCTCCTTTGACCTCCTTTTTTATTTTGCTGTTGTTGCTTGTTTTGCTACTTTTCCGATATTTATTCTGTGAATTGTCAGTCGGTCAACAATTAAATATGTACATAATTTGTAAAAATAATGTATTTGCAAATATCCAGCACACGTTCTTTTAGTTTATATTCTTAAAAATAAAATAAAGCCATAAAAGTTTAATACGTATATTTTTTTCCGCTGTACATATAATATTTTGAAGTTCTTTTATCTGTTCTGATTGTTTGCTGTGTGTAAACTTTTATTCCCAATTTATATTCTTATTTTCTGTACTTAATTTTTTCGTTTTGGTTTTTTTGTTGTTGTTTCATTTGAAATTCATTTTATTGTTGTTGGTATTGCTGCTGCGCCGTAAGTGCTTCTTCTTTTCTTTTAATTGCATTTCTCTGGGCTTGTGTATTTATTATTATGCACACACAACATTCCTTAACTTGCACATTTGAATGTTCGTACACACAGTTACACATATACCTACACATATATTGTAGCCTTATATCAACACTTACAAACTCACACTCACTGGCTCATAATCTGCCTGTTGTAGAACAAAAAATTTCTATAAATTTTTTCTGTACAAAAAATATTTAATATTTTTACTATTTAATTTCAGTAATTGTATGTGAATTTTTATTAAAATATAACTGGAATTTCCCTTAATTTGGGAAAAATTCAGTTTTAATTTTTATATTTCACTTTTATTTTCTTTACTCTTATCGACGTTTCGCTTTCTTTTTTAATTTATTTTTTTTTGTCTATTTGGCCCCAAAAAATCTGTTATGCCTGTTCTTTTTTGCTGGTTGGGTTTTCCTCAATTATTTTTTTTTTGGGGATTTATTCTACAAACTACACAAATTCGTTTTATTCTTTTAAAAATTCATTGTAAATCTTATATTATTCCACTTGCTTTACACCTTATTTGTTATTTTTATATTTTTTAGGATTTCATTTGCTTAAAAAGTTAACTTTTTTTGCGGAATATTATATTTTCTTGATTCATTTCTCCAGAAAAATATTGTTCTGCAAAACACGAACTGTCACTCGGATGTCAAACTGACGACTGAACAAATGTCAAATATTTCTCAAATGGCTATGTTTGCTGTTAGGTTGTGTTCAGTGTGCTTAGCCATACTTAGCCGAGACACCTTGTTAATGTTTAGTACGTAGTAGGAACACTAGAGTTCGCCGTAGTAGACGTTATATTTTCTGGCTTAACTAAACACAGTATGTGGCAATAAAATATATTACGTTAATTTAAAAATTAATAAAGTGCTGCAGAAAATCTCGAGTTTAACATGAACATTAACTTTTGAAGTTTAAGGCATCTCTCAAGATAACAATTTGGAAAGTAAGAAGCGATAAATCTAATAATAAAATATATTTACGGTCCTTTTCGCAATGTATGTTTAAAAGTTAACGTGGACTTAACGATCAGTTTTGTAGCCGTTAAAGTCCACGTTAACTTTTAATTGTACATTGTGGAAAGGGCCCTTAATAAGTAATGAAAAATTGAGGAAAGTGCGACTTTGACTTGCACACGAAGTATTCTGTACGAATAACATATACATATATGTAGGTGGGAGATAAACTACACCAAGTCACATTTTGAAAAATTTTCAGCAAAAACATCTTTAAAACCTCAAATGGTTCTATCTCTGTAGCATTAAGAGTTTGACTAACCCCAACTATTTTAGATAACTCTAATATAAATTGCGTCATATAATATTACCGTTACTTTTTAAAATTGACTTGGTGTTCTTTGTCTGCCAGATCGCTTTGAACAGTACTAATGTCCTTGAAACATTGAAGCATATGAGTTACTTGATTTCAGCTATCGATAGCGAAAAATATCGGTTTCAACAGTATAAGAAACGTGGCTTGGCGTAGTTAACCTCCTAACTACAGATATTTGTGTATAGGTGTGTTCTAAATGATTTCGGACAAGTTCGGACTAATGACAATAAACTCAACATTTACTCTCTCAAATTATAAACTTTGCCCAAAGCATCTGGAACGCGAAAAGCCAAAATTTTAAGTCCAAACATTTCAATAGTGCTAACTTATTAACTTTAAAGCTAAGTTAGCGATTTTAGTCATTTAAATCTCGTAATATAATTCATTGTTATGGCAAAGCAAATATGTTCACCACTGGCGAAATATGTATATAAAATCAAATGCTTTTCTATATTTAAAATAAGAAATAGCGACCCAGCTAATTATATATGCAAATAAGCTAGATATATTTTCCATAATTTAAAAATAATTGTTTCACTATGGACAGCTTATTTTACTGTTTTAGGAATTTGATAAATTTCAATTGTTATTTATGTAAACACAAAACAGCTGATCATTTTATTATTGTCCGAACTTACCCAAAGAAAAAGTTCGTGCAACTTTGGACAGGAAATTAAATAAAATTTCTCTCTCATGAGCTCTCTCTCTCTCACTTGCCCAATTTTTGTCATCTGGAACGCTTTTCGGGCAAGTTTGTGTAACTTTGGGTAAGTTCGGACGACTTCGTTATTCATCTGGAACACAATTTATATCATTTTTTTCGTTTTGTCGATTTTTGTTTGTTTTTGGGTACATTTTAATTTTACCTTGTTCTTTCGTTTAAGGCGTTTTGTGCTTTAACGATTTTTCCGCATTTTTTGTTTTAACTTTTGGTGACTTTTTGATTTTAGTGCTTTTTTCGTCGTAGCGCTTATTTCGGTTCAGCGAATTTTTTTTCGTTTTTTTTATTTTGAATTTTTTAGTTTAAGGGTTTTTTATTTTGGCGATTTTTTTAATTTTTGGCGATTTTATTTGATTTTTTTTTTTGGAAATTTTTTTTTATTTTTTATTTTGGCGTTTTAAATCATTTTTGCGTTTTTTTTCGTTTTGGCAATTTTTTTAGTTTTAGCGTTTTTTGCTATTTTTTCGTCTTGTGTTTTTTCGTTTTAGCGCTTTTTTCATTTTAGCGGGTTTTTTCGTTTTGGCATTTTTTTTAGATTTTGGTTTGTGTTAGTTTTGATGCCTTCAATTGTAAACAAGTTACGAGTTTTTTTAGTTTTGGTGATTTTTTCGTTTTGGCGTATTTTTTTTTGACGTTTTTTCTAGGGATGTAACGATACGCCGTTTTGCCGATCCGATACCGATACCGATATTTAAAAATAAGTATCGCCGATACCGATTCCGATACCGATACGAATATTGAAATTGAGTTTAAGTTTAGATTAACAAAACTCAAGCGCAATTTTTTTATTATACAAAATTACATTATAAGAGAGAATATTTAAAATTGATAAAACATTGAAAGTAATTTTTAAGGAGCTACATTTTCTTTGCTTCCAAAAAATCTATATTAAAAATATGCAGATAATTAGTAGAAAAGCAAGAAAAAATTTTTAATTCCTTTATAATTTTAAAAAATACTATCCATGCTTTTTAAAAAATCGATTTTTTTAAAGGACTTTTATCAACTAATATTTTTCTAAATAACTTAATAGCTAAATTGCTAAAAGACTTCTAAGTTTATGTTTATTCACTTATATTTACATGAAAACACAGTTCTGAGTTTAAATTCGCAGAAAAAAATTGTGAAAATGGGCAATTGTGTATCCTTTTTCCTTGAGGAAAAATAATTATAGAATACCGAAAAAGAAATTTGTCCTAGCATCGCTTCCATCAAATTGGTAATCGAAAAACAGAACTTCTTGCAATGGCAAGGATATGTAAAACTTATTAGAAATTATCCAAATTTGCAATACTTCCAGATCGCGAATTCTACATTTTCATGACTTCTTTGGAGTATCTTTTTTTTTTGCTGGAATAAGATTTATAAAACGACTTGAACTTGAACTCATGGTAAAATTAACAAAAAATAAATAATTTTTTTACAAAATAACAGCATAATATATTATTAATTTTTAAAATTGATATTAATAAGATTTAAAAAATAACCAAGTGAATTTAATTCATGGTAAAATCGAACAAAAATAAATTATTTGTCAAAAAAACTCTGAAAAAAATTTTAAAAGTATCGTCGTATCGACAGTAAAATATCGCCGATACCGATGTATCGGAAAATCTGAAGTATCGCCGATATATCGGTATCGGTATTCGTTACATCCTTAGTTTTTTCGCTTTTTGACGATATATTTAGCTTTAGCGATTTATTCTAGCTTTGGCACTACTTGTCAGTTTCGGCGCTTTTTTGGTAATTTTTTTAGTCTTAGCTTTTTTTTTTGTTGGTTTTGACACTTTTTTGTTTTGGCGATTTTTTCGGTTTTAGGCGATTTTCTTAGTTTTGGCGTTTTTTTCTCTTAGCGCTTTTTTCGTTTAGGTGATTTTTCCATCTTTGGCAATTTTTTTTAGTTTTTTGGCGATATTTTTAGTTTTAGCGATTTTTTGGGGTTTTAGAGCTATTTTTCGTTTTGACGGCTTTTTTGGTTCTTTTTAGTTTTTTTTAGCGATCTTTTTAGCTTTGGTGATTTTTTGCGTTTTATCGATTTTTTTGGTGCCCTTTTTCTTTAAGCGCTTTTTTCATTTTGGCGATTTTTCGTTTTCACATTTTTTTAATTTTGGAATTTTTAGTTTTAGCGTTTTTTAAAATTTGAAGATTTTACCTCTTACGGTTTCCAAGATACAGCAAATTGTATAAACTACATAGCCAAAGTTACATAAACTGATAGAACACCCTTTAATTTTTATTGTTTTAAATATCGGTGTTAATTGGTGTAGTCTATTCTATTCTGTATATTACATTAGTATTTCAACATTTTTCGTTGCTCGCTTTAGAGTAATTTTTAGCTGCATATATTTGTTGATTTAAAAATTTCAGGTACCTAGCTCTTACGGTTCCCGAGAAAACAGCATGTGATAGACAGACAGACAGACGTACAGCAAAAACAATAGGGGTCCTTTACACTTTTTTTGTACGGAACCCAAAAAGCCAGCAAAGTGCTGTAGATTGCAGCGCGGCAAAATTGTTTTTTTCAATTCTAGAAACGTTATTGTTATACCTTTCATTCTAAGGGGTGAATGGTGCAATTTTATTTTGTTCTATATATTGATCGACGTGGCTTAAACGCAATATATATGTGAAAATAAAAAAGGGGCTTAATAATATTGGGGCGTAGAATGAAAGTGGGTAACTAAAAACTATATATACTAAGTTTTAGAAGGGCTTTCTTGACACTCGTATATGCATACGTATGCATACGACACTCTTATATGCATACGTATACACGTATACACTCTTATATGCATACGTATATGCATATAAGAGGGGAAGGATCCGAGATTGTATAAGTGGCTCCCAGAATTTAATGTCGGATTAAAAAGTCACCATAGGCAAAAATGAACTAACAGTCAAACCATGAATAAAGATATGCAATATGTTATGAGCGGACCATAAATGGAAACGCAGGGTACAAAAAACTAAAAGGGCGGTATCCAGGGCTGTGGCAAAAAATTAAAACAAAATATTTCTGGAATTTTTTTCAACTAATCTTTGATTCTAGGGGGTGGTGACTAGCTCAACTTTTTTATTTTGTATGGAGGCCGAACCACTTTAATATACAGTCATGAAAAAATATATAAACAATCTTTAATTATGCCTTGCTGGGTATCAAATGAAAGGGCTTAATTGGCGCATTTCAAAAATGTATATGTTATTGTATTTTGCTGGCTATTTTGCTTGCACGCACCCTATACTTGGGAATAATTTCTAAAATTATGCCTCATATGTGTGCTAATATAATTTAAGTAGTCGGGCTTTAGTTTTTTAAACTTATTTTTTGCCTTATAATGCATTCGTATATGCATCCAAGACAATCACACATCATAATGGATTCATTTATTGAAAACTTAAGTTATAAATAAATAAATAAATAGTTTTGATGAGAAACAATCGTCAATTATGATTTTTGTTGTCTTACACAATTATTACCCAATTCTTTCTGCTTTTCTTTTCTTTTTTTTATCAAAAATATTAAATTCCATTATTAGCGGTCTTTTAACTGTTTTATCAATTAGAAAACACTCGAATCGTTCGTTCTGTCTATTAAAAAAAAATTTTTTTTTTGGCTAAACATTTATATGTGTATTGACTTTTCTGAAGTGCTACTTGTGTACCCGCATTCAGTTTGGTTCACATAGTGGTTAACATCGCGTGTAAATTTGTTATAAAATATTTAAAAAAATAAAAATATTAAAAGTAAAAAGAGCTCAAATATATATTTTTTAAAAGTTCTGAGTATATAAAAACGATCTAAGGAGAAAAATCAAGAAAATATTATATAATTAAAAGTCCTTTTTTTGAAAAGGATTTTCATAAGTTTGTTAAGGCGTTAGTGATTTCTACGATATTCACTTGCCACCCCACAAAACTCAATAGAACATCTTGCTTTATAATTTGATTGCATAACTAACTGAAAATTATTTAATAACACTGTACAACACGAAACAATAACATGGTTCTAAAGACTGATTCTGAGAGAGGGCACCAAAAAATATATGTACATTATTAGGTTGTCCGTTATTTGTATGGCAATTTTTTTATGAAAATATTCAAGTCTCACGCTCAAAAGTGGAGGCCTGATGCAAAAATGAATACTCTAACAAAATTTCTCGGCCCTGCGACCACGCCTTCGAAGTCGAATAATATGATCACATCATGAAAATTTTTTTCCTAAAAAGTTGTTGTCTGTGAAGTTTTCAACAGCTTTTGCCTTACCGACTTTTATCTAATTCGCATATTTAATAAAATTAAGAGCAAAATATCGACAACTATTAAAATAACAAAAATAAGTATTAAAATAACAAAAAATAAATTAAGTAAAGTGCGACTTTGGCTCGCGCACGAAGGGTTCCGTACGAATACACATATTTCGTTTTTGCCCCTTTTTTCATTTTCGCAGGTTTTTCGTTATGCTTTTTTGTTTAATTTTATTTTTTTTATTTTTCAAGAACTCTTCGTTGTTTTTGGCGATTTTTTTGGCTTTAGCGGTTTTTTAATTTTGGTGATTTTTTCTTTCTTTTCTAGCGATTCTTAGTTTTTTGCAATTAATTGTTTTTTGCTGATTTTTTTAGTTAAGGCGATTTTTTGGTTTTGGCATTTTTACGTTTTTACGTTTTGACGATATTTTTAGTTTTAGCGATTTTTGCAGTTTTAGCGCCTCTTTCGGTTTTGGGGATTTTTTTTAGTTTTTTGTTTTTTTTTTGTTTTACCGATTTTTTTGGTTATGACACTTTTTTCGTTCTCGCGATTTTTTTTTTCGTTTTATGGCGATTTTTGGTTTTGGCGATTTTTTGGTTTAGGCGTTTTTTAAACGTTTATTTTTCACTTTTTGACGAAATTTTTAGTTTTAGCGATTTATTTTAGTTGTGGCGATTTTTTCAGTTTGGCGCTTTGTTCGGTTTTGGAGATTTTTTCTCGGTTTTTGGTAATTTTTTTAGTTTTAGCGATTTTTTTGGTTATGACACTTTTTTTCGTTCTGGCGACTTTTTTGTGACGTGGTCATATTGTAATTTAACCACATTTAACAAAATTTCAACTTTAGGTGAAATTAAAGTTCCCCCCTTTTGCTCATAGTTCCAATGACTCGTTATAGGAAATCTTCTAAGCCTTTCGTTTAAGGTATAAGACGTGCTCAGCACTTTTATGCAAAATATCACGAAACAAATTTTTGTGGAATATTTTAACCCTCTAACTCTTCGTTGTATGGGTCTGTTTGTCTATTTTTTTTAAAAAGTAGCAAAAAACCCCCTTCAACTGCGGTGTAGTGGAGTAAAATGTTTTACAATAATATTAGCTATACAATTTTATTATATGTCCGAACTAAATTTGAGCGACAGAAAAATTTTAAAACTTAAATCGTGTTTGGTACTTATCCACAATTAGTAATCGGCATAGGATATCTTGCAAGCCTTATGTTTCCGTAAAATATGTGTTTAATTATTTAATGTAAAAGGCCACGGGAAACATTTTTGTAGAATACTTTAGCCCGCTATATCGCCACTGAATGGGGATTTTGTTCCCCTTCTTTAAAAAAGGGTCAAAAAGACCTACATTGAAATGCTAGAGGGTTAAAATGTTCCACCAAAATCTACATTAAAGTGTTTCTTATACCCAAAACATAAGGTTTACAAGCTTTCCTATGCCGAGTCGCTATAACTATGTGCAAAAGGGCGGGAAATTTAACTGCCCCCTAAAAATTGATCCCATTTGTAAACTTTCAAAACGCCAATATACATATGTGTATATATTATTGGTAGCCTCTACCAGAATCAGTGGCAAGAACTTTGTTATTTTGAAAGAAAAAATTTGATTTTCTTGCACAGTGTAATTACTATGAACTAAATTCGATTATGTTATTTCGTGGAAAGGAGTACTTTTGTCCTTAAATTTTTTCCTTTATATATTTCTAATTGCTTCATTATTTATATGCTTTTAATTAACGAGAGAAGCTATTAGTGTGTTGTTACTTATGAACTCCTTATAATTAAAAATTCTAATAATCTTGTCTAGCTGAAACTAGAAAATATTCAATTTCCCTTAAATAAATAATTAAATATAAAGTTTTCTTTCAATTTCTTTTAGCAAACCTTTTAAGCAAATTATCAATAATGTTTAAATTAAAAACTACAGTACATCGAGGCACTACATCTTCTAGTTGTACAATGAATTTGCAAAATGTTTTTTGTTGTCTTAATCGTTTCGCTTTATTTATACTTTCATTATTTTGCATTAAAATTGTATTAACTCAACAAGCTGTTGCTTTAAGCATACCAACTCTAGCAGCAGCTTTCTCTACCCCGTCCACTTCCGCAGCCAGATCATTAGTAACGATTTTGCCAGAAGTTAATGCGAGCAGTAGTAACAACAAGATGGCTGCGATAGTGGAACAGGAAACTAGTTTCAAACAGGCAGTGAATGTTTTAACACCTGGCCAACAGGTTATTAATGCAATACCTGAGAAAGGTAAGTTTCTAATTAATTTTAGTTGGATTTTTTTTATCATTGCAAATTATTTACTCGTTACCCTATAATTCTAGTACGTATGAGTATTATTATTATACTTTGGAGTTTATACTAATGAAATATAAACATTTTCATAATGATGCTAAAGTAAATGATTTTCTCTCTCCTCCTAGTGGATTTCTAGTTTGGCAAAAGTTTTAATCATTTTATAATGCTGATAACAGAGTTGTAATTTTTTATTTTCAACAACTACTTAATAAATTGTTTTGTATATACGAATAACTTTGTACTTGTTTTGATATTTAATTACAAAGTTAAAGAATGGGGTTTCTTATTTTAAAATAGTTTTACTCAATAGTTGAAAGGAAAGTTAAGATAAAGCCGCAGACAAGCGGCCAAATGCATTTTGAGACACTGTGACGTATAAGTGTTTTTAATTAATTTTCTTATCAATTAATAGCACTTATAAGCCAAAGTGTTGCATTGATTTATCAATATTTTTATTATGGTGTGTATTATTATCATTAAGAAATTGATATTTTAAATACGAATATAAGAATTTAATTACAACAAATTTCGTAGCAGAAGCATTATACAGTATACAGAAGGTTTTATTTAACTAGAATAATCTTATATTTCACACTTACATTAAACAATGAATACAGGGAGTTCTTTAATTGCACAGGCGATATATGTATGTGTGTACTTATGTATCTGATTCTTATTCTAAACGTACATTTTGTGTTTATTTTTTGTTTACCAATATAACTAAATGAAATATGAGAAGGTAGGACTCATCTTATAGTTTTCGTCTCATTTAATGGATTCTGAAATTAAACTATATTTTTTGATTTTTTAACAAATTGTGTATAGAGCGTTACATTTGCTTTCGCGGTTGTAATGGCAATGAGTTTTGCGAAAAACATACACCAACAAAAATGAGTATAGGGTTTGAAAGCACTATATATATACTCTCTAAAAACAGAAAAGTATAATAATCGCAGAACGAAATTAAAAGTTATGACCACTTTTTCAGTTTTGACTTGTTATCACATGGAAAAATAAAAAAAATTTATCTTTTAAAATAATTCTTTACAAACATGTATACATAAGCCAAAAGAAGGCTAACTCTTCTTTCAAATAAGATTAATTCTAATAAAATCGATCAAAAATCTCAAAAGTGATGTCAATTTAAATTAATTTCTTTTGTAGCAAAATACGACCCACCTAATGCATTCGTCGAATATACGAGTATAACAACCCACAGTGCAAAAGAAGCGAAATTTTTTTTCAAGAAAACCAGAAACTTTTAAACAGATAATGTTTTTTATATCGTTTCTACTCTTCAGCTGTTGACAACTTTTTTTTAACGTCCAAAAACTTATAGATAAATTATATTTAAACATGTTTTTTACGTAACGTCCAATACATTTTTATACCAATTCAATATTTTTGTCAGAACACACACTTTATTTTGAATGCAATACAATTCAGATGTATGATCTTGAATTACATAAAAAAATATGGATGAATGATGAAACAGAACTGGGGCTAGACGAGTTTTTCCATACAAATTGTCATTAATCATACGCCGTAAAAAGCAGTCATGGTATAGAATCTATTTTATTTTGAGAACGTTTTTTCTCTTGCTCTTAGTTTTAGCCACTCATTCTCTCAACAATGTTGCCGTGTTTTAATAAACAATAATATGAGAGCATTGTTAAGCTACTGCCGTCGATTTAGTTTTGGGCCTGATTATTTGGCAGCGTTGTTGCCTGAAGTTGCAGACTTAGTTCTGTTTCATCATTTAGTCTGCAACTTCAGGCAAAAACGCTGACAAATAAACAGGCCCAAAACTAAATCGACGGCAGTAGCTTCAAAATGCTCTCATATTATTGTTTATTTTCTTTTGTTCTTATATTTCGTATGAAAAATTTATGAAATTTTATTAAAACACGGAAACAATGTTGAGAGAATTAGTGGTTAAAACTGAGAGCATGAGAAAAAACGTTCTCAAAATAAAATAGATTCTATCCCATGACTGCTTTTTACGGCGTATGATTAATGACAATTTGTATGGAAAAACTCGTCTAGCGCCAGTTCTGTTCCTCATCATTTAGTTCTGTTTTATCATTTATCCATATTTTTTTTATATAATTGAAGATTATACATCTGAATTGTATTGCATTCAAAATAAAAACTCGTTTAGCCCCAGTTCTGTTTCATCATTAAGACTCAATACATATTTTTGGATATAAACGATGATTGATTGATGAAACGTTTTGCAATATAATACTATTTAACAAAGTTTACAAAACTTTTAAATATTTAGAAGTACAAACCTACACTCTAAAACACTTTTGTTGAAAATTAGGTCGATAATGGTCGGCAACACTTTACAGATTATTATCGACCTAAAATCACACACGCATTATTTTTCATCAAAATGTTTTTACTAAAAAAAGCGATTGGCTACGTGCAGGTTTATACTGCGTCCTTCTGACTGATAGTCTGAAGTATCTACCATTCAGCCATAGCCGTATTACACTTTATGTTACATTTTTTCCACTTGGACTAAACATGTTTAATTTGAAAGGTTTTTTCTTTAATAAAATAACTGCAAAATCGATGTAATTTTAGACAAGGAGAAATTTCCAACAAAAATTTTGACAGTATATGATCGTAAATTTGAAGTAATGCTTTAGAGTGTACGCTATTATTTTAGTGTATGTTGTTAAACCAATTTTAATACTTAAATTGAGTAAAAAATGCAAATATGTATGTATTCTAAGGCCGTTACAAATTTAAATCAAATATTTAGGTAAATAGAATATGAGAATTATATTATTTCTTAACATATGTCTAAAGCTTCAATGTATGTCTGCACAAAAAGTCATTTCCATTTCATGAACGAAAAATTATTATCTTCCAATTATTTTAATAAATACATCATGACTAATTGCCAGCTTAACCATTTCCATTAACAAGCTTGTTGCTTATTTTTACAAATATTTTAATTAACTTTTGTTTTAATTTGTTATAAATATTTAGTTCGTCCTTAATACTCTGTTTGAACATTCATACAGCTACATGCGTTTCTATAAGCAGCACTTTATGCTTTTTATAATCTAAACATTTTATTTAATGAATTCATAAAAGACATTTTCTAGTTTTTTTTGGTCTTATATTTTTATAGCTTTTTCTGACTGTTGTTGCCATAGAAAAAAATCTTATTGAATGTGGTTGTAACGCT
This sequence comes from Panzeria rudis, assembly GCA_956483635.1. Classification (NCBI taxonomy): domain Eukaryota; kingdom Metazoa; phylum Arthropoda; class Insecta; order Diptera; family Tachinidae; genus Panzeria; species Panzeria rudis. The sequence goes on from OY101448.1 coordinate 175,921,446, forward strand.
ATTTAACAAGGATTTGTATGCAGCTGATTTTTATAAGCATCTTATAAATTGTTTTATTTTGTACAAAATAGTTTGCGTTTGCAAGAGTATTGTATTGTATTCCCTGGGGCCAATTTAAATATTCATAAATACCCACATTCATGTACATATAAAACATACATGTTAGATTCTCATTTCAAATGTTGTTTTCGTATTCGTTGAAAGTATAGTAAAATATTTCATAAAATAAACGCATAAATTTAAAAATGAAAACTGCTTTAGCATGATTGAATATATTATAAATAAATGTATATAAGTTTTTTTTAAAGATGAAGAACGAAAATACTGTTTTTGCTCTCTTCATACAAAATGTCGTGTCCATAAATCATGCTCTTAATAAATTGCATTAACAATATACACCAAAATAACAGCGTAGGTTTGTACTTCAAAATATTTAAAAGTTTTGTGAACTTTGTTAAAAAGTAGTATACCTAGAGGGAAAAGCACCAGTCACAAGATAGGTCACGTGACTGGTTCCCAAGCACCAGCAACCGGTTCAAGTTCCGAAACTTTATACGAAAGGGACCGGTAACTTTTACATGAAGGGGGTCAATTGACATAATTAAGATATTCAGTGATATGTTTGTTCTAACTAACTAAGGCTACTTGTGTTGTGAACGGGTTCTTTAATACTATCTGAACTACTGTACTTTAAACAAATATTTTTAATTTGGAAAAAATCTGCTTGTGCAATGAGGGTTTTTTCCTAACATTTTTGTTCTAGTTTTGTGATATGTTGTGATATGATTCATTTCACCGGTCACCACTCAGGAACATTTCGTACCATTCCCATTTTCACCAGTCATAGGACAAGTACGTTCAAGACAATTGGTACAATATTTCCCACAGGGATATTACAAAACGTTTCATCAATCAATCATGGTTTATACCCAAAAAAAAATGTATTGAGAGTTATCCATATTTTTTAATTTAGTTAAAAATTTTTAGTGAATGGGTAAGGAGTTTATGTTTTATGAAAAAACAAAAATTTCATTTTCTATAAATGAATTCAATGAAATAGTAAATATTTTGTCTACGAACGGACCTACAAACAAATTTGTAAATATAGACAAATTTGTAAATATAGACAATTTCATTGGAAAAACGTGTTTTTAGCAGTGTACAAATTTTTTGAATCTATAAAACAATTTGTCTAAAAATATTTTCAAATTGTAAATAAAAGAATTTGCTAAATCAAACAAAAAGATTTACTGGATTTTGTGAAAAAAAATTAAACAATCTTTTTGTTAACATATATTAAACAAAATAGTTTACTTAATCAAACAAATATATTTACTGGAAAAAATATTTGCAAAATTTTTGTCTGGGTCATATCGTCATCATCCATTAAGCATTTATGAAATTGCACTTTGTTAAATGTGTTTAAGTCTGAATGTTTATCTAAAGACTCTAAAAAAATGAATGAGAATTAACGCAACGACATTAACAAATTGATTCACTCAATAATCGTCAGTAAACAAACAATCGCATTTCTTTTGCAGTCATTGTTGTTGTTGTTATTTGTGTGTATGTCGTTATCGGGGTTGTTTTCTTACAACACAGTTTTTCTTATTGTTTTTGGTGTTTGCGTTCTAAATAAAAGTCAAACAAACAATTCATAGATTATGGACAGAACATTTATTGGAAATTAAATTTATTTTTAGACAAACTTTTCTTTGAAAATTTTTTGGTGATCATTTTTCTTGTTTGAAGATTATATATCTGAATTGCTTTAAATCAAAAATATTATGTGTGCTCTGAAAAAAATCTAGTTCGTAAGAAAATGTATTGAGCGTTACGTTAAAAAAAGTTTTATTTATTTATTACTTATTTATTTGGTATTAAACTTATAGCTAAATATAAGATCAATATAAGGAAGTGAAAGCACTAGCTACCAGGGCCATCGGCTAAAATTAAAAAAAAAGTTTTAAATATAATTTATCTACTAATATCAGGACGGTAAAAAAAGTTAACAGCTGCGGAAGCGCAGAAACGATATTGAGAGCATTATCCGCTTAGAAATTTCTCATTTGCTTTGAAAAAATTTTGCTTCTACCGCATTATGTGTTGCTATATATTCGAAGAATCTATTAGGTACGTCGTGTTTTGGTATGAATAATTATTTGAAATTGACATAACTTTTAACATTGTCAGTCGATTTTATTAAAAGTTGTCTTATTTCAAAGAAGAGTTTATCTGCTTTTTTCCCATATATTAATGTTTGTTAAGATTTTTTTTAAGAGATAAAAATTTTTTATTTTTCCATGTAAACCCAAGTCAAAATCAAAAAAGTGATCACAACTTTTAATTTCGTCCTGCGATTATTATAATTTTTTGTTTTTAGAGAGTAGATGTTGTATAGTGCTTTGAAACCCTATACTAATATTTTCTGGTGTATTTATTTCGCAAAAATGATTCGCAGAACAACCGTGAAAGCAAATGTAACGCTCAATACACAAAAATGCAAAAATTTCAATATATAATTTTGGTTTAGGATCCCTTCAACGAGGCGAAAACTATAATATAAATACTGCCATCTCAAATTTTTATTATTTACATTGGTAAAAAAAAAAATAAAACCACCACAAAATATACACTTAAAATAAGAATCACTCACATATAATTAAGGAGTGATATTATACTGCCAAAGAACCAATAACTATTTCTTTCCTTAAGGTACGTCCACACTTGGCCAAAGTTTGCCCAAAAAAGCGTAAGCACTACTTTTGTTCAGGGTTAGTGAGATTTAACTTGGTTCTTATATCATAAAATAAACTTAATTATGCCGCAAAAAAGTATTTTTATGTTATTTTTAATAAATGCGAACCCATATTTAAAAAAAATATTGGAATTAAAGAAAATACAATTTTAGCTTGTCTGTTGGTCACGTTTTTTTCGGCAAATATTTGTCAAGTGTGACCTGCCCGTACCTTTAGAATGTAATCACATAAGAAAATATATGTATATGTAAATGTCTTAAGCGAAATTATTGTACAATTTACACTGTTCTCATTCCTTTCTTGTGCGTATTCATGTATGTATGTATGTATGACTATTGATTTTTAGCTTTTTATCCTTTAAGAATCGTTAAATGTATGAGTAAGTACTTGCATATCTTTTTATACGATTGTACAAAAGAGTATGCGAGATAAAATTTTAACATCTAATGGAAACAATAAAACCACATCAATGGTATCATGTCTATTAAAACAAATGACTTGACATGCTTACAAGTACAAGTTACACGTTGAAATGGAACCCCAAACCACCATTTATTCCCTTACGTGCATCATCCCACAGTCACACATCATAATCTTACATATCTACTCTTACAAACTGAATTGAATTTTGTCCTATTCTTTGTTTTCTTGGATTGATTTTTTTTGAGTGTAGGATACGCTGGGTACAACACGTTCTCAATAAAACTGTCTATCATTGAAATTCGCAACAGTTTTATTTGGCTATTCAATTGTAAAAAAAAAAAGAATTATCGATCAACAAACTTTTTTTATACATTCGTGTACAGTGTGGTTTGTGTAATCCTTTGCGTTTAAGATGGCATAGGAGCTATGCATTTTATTAAATATGGTAAAAGAGTGGAGGAGATTTTCATGTTAACCAGGCTGGCTCCATCACCATTCTATTGCTGAAATTTTCCATTAGCAACTACATACATACATGCATGTTATGTTTTTCTTCCGATTTTCCATCATCCCACGTGGGATAGCGGAAAATCGTTCCTCATACATGCATACTTAGTATATCTACCCTGCAGACAACGCAGCTGGTCAATAAATGCATGTATAGTATGCTCCATGAAGGAATAAAACTAGTCTAAAAGTAACCCAAATGTATGGAGAAAACATGGCCGAATTAATATTAAAATGTCGTAGAGCTGGACCAGCTTTTTATTACATCGGAGAAGTCTCAAAGCTACACTATGTAACTACTTGATGGAGCACTCAAATGTTCGTATTTTAACGATTACATTCGTAAAAAAAACCAGCACTTGCCGCTTAACTACAAACCCTTGTTTGCAAATGACATAGTTCATGTCTGAATTACATCGGAGTAGTCTGAAAGCAACAAAGATTCCAGTTGTTAAAACGCGAACACTTGTAGGTTAACATGCATTAAATAGCACGATGTTGTGTTAGATTAATGTTTTTATTAATACGTTTATTTCGAGGATGAAAATATGTTTTCAATATTATGAACAATGAACAAAAGTATTTTCTGATTAAAATAAAAATAAAAATGTATGTATAAAGTACGTATTTAAATTGATCTGGAAAGTGTATTCTAACATGTTGTAACCAGTCCATTTCAGCTAAAATGGACCACGTAGTCCAATAATATCTGCAGGGTAGTGAAAGTTCCTGATTCGATAGCACTTTATGTGATGCTGACATAATGCAGCCAAAAGTCGACAAAATATATACAATTTGTTTAATTTATTTAAATGATGAGCATTAGGTCTTTTTTTTTATAAAAAAAAGTTTATAAACTTTAATATCAATGTTTCGCTACGCCTTTGTGTAGCTTCTTCAGAATTACAAATTAAATTATATCCGAAGAAATTTTAATTATTTTGGCTTGAGTTCGGTCTTAATTTAATTTTTCAATTAAATTATATTTTTATTTAGAGATAAATGTGAAGCATTTAGTTCGACTAAACTCATAGCTTAAATTAAATTATATTAACAATAATAATCAACAATAATACTGTTTAATTAACAGCAAAAATTGTTTTAAATTTTTATATAGAAAATATTTCAAATTAATTTTTTTTAATTTGTTTAAAGTTGGGAATGCTAGAATAATACACACGCAAATGCTCAAAATATTCCGTATGTAAAATTAGCTGAAATTGAAAATAAACACACAGCAAAAATTGTTTTAAATTTTATACAGGGTGTCCCATTAATCAACGTCAAGCCGAAAGCGGATGATAGGGCAAGTAGTGACTGCTCCAAAAAAAGTTAGAAAAAAATCTATGTCACTTATTTTAAAAGGTATTACCAGTAATGATCTTTCTATTGCTGTGACTACAAATCTTTACTTTTCTTATTTTTTTTTCTCCTATATCATTGTCAGATATCCTTCTGTAAATGGCAGTTAAAAATTCATACTGCAGTGGGCTGATTTTCAAAGAAAATCTTACATTTTGCCAAACGACGTACTTAAATTTATTACTACTCCCAACTTTAACCGGTTGTGTTGAAAAAAAATGTACTAGGTACTTTTGGTTAGTGACATCAAAAGTTGGCGCGTTTAGCACGAATTCCAAAATGGTATAATACTTGGTCGATTTGATTTTCAAACTGCGAAAAAAAATTTTTTCCAAAAAAAAATCTTTTTTTTAAGTAAAAACTAATTTTAGCCGTTGTTCGAACGGGGTTTCAATTTAAATAAAAAAACGTTCGAATAACGACTAAAAAAATAGATATTTTTGTTGGAAAAAAAATTTTTTTTCGCAGTTTGAAAAACAAATCGACCAAGTATTATACTATTTTGGATTTCGTGCTAAACGCTCCAACTTTTGATGTCATTTGCCAAAAGTACCTAGTACATTTTTTTTCAATACGGCCGGTTAAAGTTGAGAGTAGTAATAATTTTTAGTACGTCGTTTGGCAAAATGTAAGATTTCCTTTGACAATCAGGCTACTGCAGTATGAATTTTTAACTGCCATTTACAGAAGGATATCTGCCAATGATATAGGAGAAAAAATAAATAATAAAAGTGAAGATTTGTAGTCACAGCAATAGAAAGATCATTACAGGGTGATTTTTTTTAAACTGGCAACAACGTTTAAAATAAGTGACATAGATTTTTTTTCAAATTTTTTTTGGAGCAGTCACTACTTGCCCAATCATCCGCTTTCGGCATGACGTTGATTAATGGGACACCCTGTACAGAAAATATTTCAAATTAATTTTTCTTTTAATTTGTTTAAGTTTGGAAATGCTAGAGTTTACTTATATCATGCTAAAGCCATAGAAATTAATAAGTAGATATATCTACACGTGCATGCACAGGCCTGACTTTATATTTTATGGTTATCTTTTATACGAGGTCAATGGAATGTAAAGAAGTATTAGCAATGACCGTGAAGACTCACCCACAAGACATATTTACAAACAAAACTTTCTAAGCTAACGAAATCAAAACTTTGGGATAATATTCTTCACACTCGCAATATTATAAAAGTAATGGAATGTACTTTATTCAAGAAGTATTCCGTGCAATCGTTTTTAAAAGAGTAAACATTTAAAATTCTAAGCGATCTTATTTTTAACTGATTCTAATATTCAATAAAAAGAAAACTAAGTACATATTAATAAGGATTTTCGCTTGCTTTTAATATTGTCCGTTGTTTATGGTATAAGTGCCCAGCGGTAAACGGCAACAGGCCTGCAAATTGTCGGCCTTCTTGAAGGACTGCAAGATGAATACACATGCAAACTGCCCTCTAGTAGAACGGAAAGTGGAAATAGTACTTTATTTTTTTGATTTTCGTTCGATAGACATTCCACATTCCCTTCTGTAAGCAGGGAAGATGCAAAGAGTATTGTATTTTTAAATTGAAAAGTAAAAAAGTGCTTTGGATATAACAAACATTCTCGTATTATTTTTTCGATTGTATTTTGCACATGAGACTAAAATTTACATACAAGAGACATCATACATCATGCTGCTATTATGTCGGAGCTGATTAACTTATCATTATTCCGCTGGAACTACATATCAAATTCAATGTATAAAAAAATACTTGGGATGAAAAGAAATAGTTCGAAATAAAAAAAAAACACATTAATCAAATCGAAAGAAGTCGCTATAAAAATACCGAAATAGGAAACAATGTGCACCTCCATTTGCTTTTTTAACAGACCTTAGATAGCCTTCAAAATGGCATGCCAGAGGAGGCCTGTAAGAGTCCCTACATTGGGAAGCGGCTGGGAAGGCCTGCGCCGCAATGATAGCATGGTTAAAAATGGAATGAATTTGGCCTGCTAAACAGGCCTTCAGTCCTCCAATTTACCGCCGGGTACCAAAATAGTACATGCATTGAAATAACACAAACACAAATGCTCAAAATATTGAAAATATATAAATACTCTTTTAAAATCGGTGGTGTAGTGGTTAGTACGTTATACTATTAAACGAGAGGTCATGTTGTTCAATTTCAGCCAAGACCATGCGTGTATATTTTTTAATTTGTACTGGTAAATGCACAAAATTGAGCAAGTTTATGTTGTCTTCATGCAGCTAATTTATATACTATGCTTTGCTTGAGTGGCTGCTACGTTGGATTTAAAGCCTGAACGAGCTTTGTTCGATTCCCAGTAGGACTTAACATAGCAAACAGTGAGCAAAAATATAAATTTAATAAAATAATAATTGAAAATACATTGAAAAATAAAACAGAAAATAATTTTTACGGGAATTGGGGTTGATTACACTGCGTGACAGATTTTAATTTTTTCTATTTATCCATTAATCTAGAGACAAAATATTGTCAAACTGCATACTTGGTTTTTCATCTCCTCATCTTTTGTCTTTTTTAAAGGACTTAACATTTTTCATTTTAAATAATTTTTTTTAATATTAGTATGTAATATTTTTTAGCAAACTAGGTACCAAATAAAAGGGAAGACTCTGTAGAATTTTATAAAAATATTTACTTCAGCTCCACCGAACAAACATATAAAAACAATGTCCTTCTAAAACTATATCCTTCCATATCCCGAAAAATGTTCACTAAAAAAAGTTTTTAAAAATTTTATGTTGTAGCCATAAGCTAACTCTACAAGACTTCGAAATTTTGTGACTTTATCTCTTTTAGTAAAAAAGCTGTAATTGTTTTTTTCCCGGCACAAAATTAATTTTTATAAAAATTGTATGTAGAAAATCAATTTATATGAAACAACAATTATTTTTGAGTCGAGAGCGATAAAAACATAAAATGTGTTTATTTAATGTTAATATATATTTTTATATCTATTGCAAAAATATCAATTAAATATTTGGAAGAAAATATCAAAAAAAAAAATTGTTTCCCAGGACATCTTTTAAATTTTTGTTCAGTTGATCTACAACTTTTCTTCCATATCCTTGGCATAAAAGCCACTATATATCAATTAATCTAGAGACTAAACATAGGTAAACTGCGTCATTTGGGTTTTTGTTTCCTCATCTTTTGTCCCTTTTTAAGGACCTTACATTTTTTGAGAATGCTTATTTTAATACTTTTTTCATATTAATATGTACATTTTTTTTTACAAAACCTAGAGGTAAAATAATCTGTTAGAATGTAGAGTAAACTCGTACCCTGCTGCTCTACTCTTCGTAACGATTTCTTAAAAATTTTCAGTATAAATTACCTAGTTCGTAACAGATATTGAAACCCCCTTGGAGCGTTGCGTCATATGTGAATAGCTCCTAACGCGACGGTCAACGCTCTGCTTAAGTAGACCCCTAAGAGAGACAAAGTCACAAAATTTTTAGGTCTCATAGAGTTAACTTAAGGCTACAAAATATTATTTTTAAAAGGCGTTTTGTTGAAAAATTTCAAGGATATAGAAGGGTTTATTGAAGAAATTGTTTTTTTGTTCAAGGAAATATTTTTATAAAATTCTACACAGCCTTCCCTTTTATTTGGTACTACTATTGCTAAAAAAAATTTTACATATCACAATTTCATTAACATAATGACACAACTTCATTAAAATAATGAAAGAATTTCATCAAAATTACGATATAATGACGTCTAATTGATAAAATATTTTCATTAGTGTAGCGAAATTATTACATTGTATTAATGAAATTATTTAATGTATTTGGTGAAATTTTCTTAAAAATAATTTTAAGGAAACTTGTTTCATTAATACAACGAAGCGCTATGTCGGTAGAGTTTTAATAAAGTTTTTGATTGGATTAATGTCAAAATTCACAGAATTTTAAAGAACATTATTATACCAGAGAAATATATTTTGCATATTAATAATGAAAGCATGAACTTTTCAAATCAAGACTTACGAAATATCTCAAGTGAAGTTAATAAAGATGCGCAGCGAGCGAGCAGTCTACCATACACCACTCATGCCTGCTATTTACAACAGTTTTTCCCCATGTAATCAAACTCATGTGTAGTTTAGTAAGAAATTCATATCCGTTGGCCATTAAATGAAACAATAAAAAATCATAGTCCATGATAAAAATGATGTTCATCAAGTAGCTGATTTAAAAACGTGCTGAATATATTTGTATAAAAAATAAAAGTAAAAATAAAAAGCACAAGATATGAAACAATAAAAATCCCTTAGAAAAAAGCATAGAAAAAGTAAAGATAAATTACCCAAAATTAAAGCTGCAAATAAAAAAATAAACTTAAAATCTTGCTACGATTGTGGCTGCTAAAAATGAAAAATACACTTATTACTTCATTTCACACGAATCCTAAGAAAACTTAAAGATGGAATTAAGATAGAATATTGAGGAAATGCACACTTAAGTACTTGTACTTCTGTCCTTTTTTTTCTGTGTTGACTGCACTATATGCTTATATGAAAAAGGGAAAGCTAAGGACTAATCGACTTTTACAAACATGAGGAGAGCTCAAAACGGAAAAACTAAACTCTGTACACTTTAATGAATGTGTTTTGAGAAAGTGAAAAAAATCCAAACAAAATAAAAAAGTCCCAAAAAATATTATTATATAAAGAGGTCTTCATCGCTAATATGGTAGTAGTATACTCATCTTAACAAAATAATCGTTTAAGGTCTTGGCCATAAGAAAAGAAATTCATGGGTTCTATTTAGTTGTATGGTTTTTCTATTTTTTTTTTTAGCAACTTTTTATCTTTTTGTTAAGATTTAAGTTTGTTTTTTTTTAATCTTTCTTTAATCTTATTTTATGTAATACTTTTAAAACGGAAATTTAATGTGTTAACATTGTGAAGGATATACAAAAATATTAAATGGGATTTTCAATTGTTTTTATTAGGATCCTAAGTGATAAGTGCAGAAAAAATCTCTAAATTAGATTTTTCTTTAAAAGCTCAAATGAATAAGTATACCGTTTTATATTGAGTATAAGATAAGACTTTTTACAACATTTGTTTAAGTAACATACATAAATTCATATTTCTGTAAAGCAGTAAAAAATATTTTAGTATCCTTAGAGAAATTTAATATAATAAATGAGACTTAACAAGTGTTTCAAGATTCAAGAGATTCAAATTTTGCATATCATAAGGCGCCACTTGAATATTTTTCAACAAGCCTGCTTTTGGACAAATATTTACTTAAGGCTCCTAAAAGTATGCACATTTAATCCTTTAAGTGTGAACTATACTAATAGATTAAAGAGCACTACTGTAAATATGTTTAAACCTTAATGTAGGTTACAACTAATGCGAATAATTATTTGTAATTAATTTGCTTTTTATTGAAAATTATATTGCAAATAAAAATAACATGAAAAAAAGTATATATATACCGGGTGGCCCAGAATTAACGAAGGGGTTTGAATAGTCTATAAATCCATAATCTTAACATGTTTTTCATTTATTTTTTCAGAATTTTGTAAAGAAGATATGGGAAATTGAAACTGGAAAGATTTACTATTGAACAACGATCATAGAGAAAGAGACACACAATGACGTTCTTACGGAGCGTTTTCAGCGAACGCATTATTTCAAGAAGCAGTGATTTTATTAGCCGTAGTAAACCGCTCTCGAAACGTTTTCTTTGGGTTATTTTAAAGATCGTGCATACGTAATAAGCCACAGACCATGACCCAACCAAAAATAATAATAGTCGAGGAAAAATTCGAACGATGGCTTCGAAAATCGTGAAAAGGCATGGAAACCCACGAAAATGTCCGGTAACAGCGCCATTGTTTCCCTCGATGTATGTTCGTTTGTCAGTAGTAAGCCTTCCCAGTTCTAATTTCCCAAATCTTCTTTACAACAATCTGAAAAAATAAATCAAAGAAATGTAAATATAATGGAGATATAGACTATTCAAACCCCTTCGTTAATTTTGGGCCACCCTGTATATAAAAAGTGATTTTAGTTCCTTTAATTCCATCGTGCACAGAAAAAAATAAGTTTCGTTTTTGATAACAAAAATCCCGGTATTCAATAATTTTTTTTTTTCAAATTTCCTGTGATAAAGAATTCCCCTATATTGATAACAAAATTATTTCAAAATAAAAATATATATATAAATTAAAAAAATGTTGACATGGCTGGAATACGAACCCGGGCTTTCCGTACGTAAAGCATACTCTCTATAGCTGAGCCATATCTCATTTATTTTTTTATGGGATACAACTTGTTTTAAGTACTTATGTATAAAAAGAAAAGAAATAACCGGCATGGAAAAGAAATACTTACAACGAAATATTTTATTATGTTAAAGATAAATGTTATTGAAATTCATATTTTTTTTAATAACATGGTTTTATTGAATATAATTCTTGTCTATTTTTTTCTGTGTGGAGAAAACGAAAAGCAACAAATTGTTAAAGACAACGTATTTAGTATTTCAAGTGCAATTTTTTATGAATAGTCTTAAATATGTGGCAATAAATAAAAGTAATACAAGTGCCATTTACTGGTAAATTGCTCGTAGCTCTACTTCAATGAAACTTTGACATTCATAAGAATTTCCTTTTACATTACATGCAAGTTGACATTAAAATCACTTGTTGTTTTATTTTAAGAAAAAAAAATAAAAATATTTATTATACCAACATAGGTTTCTTTCAAGGATGTCGCCATGTGGTTTACTTGTGTCATAAGACAAAAGTCTTAAGAAACAGACAAAAACACAGCTATTGAAATACTATTTAACCCAGTAACCTAAAAAGAGAATAAAAATTACAGAAAAATAATATATAATGAAAAACAATTTAGAGGGCATTAAAGAATCTATTATACTCTTCCTTTACATATGATATCTAAAATATTGCTACGCTGTTGTTAAATTGTAAATACAAATTTGAGCTTAAAGAGAGCAATGGAGAATATATGTATGCACATTAAGTAGCATCAAAATCTCGGCTTTGCCAGCATCTAATTTATGTAAACAACAGCTATTAAAATTTTAAATAACGGCTGCAGAACTTTCAAGAATCTTTCACAAACAGTATAGACATCTTACCAGACTGTTCATGTAGAAATAGTACTGCTGATATAGTGGCTGATAAGGAAATCTTGTGTTGAACGTAGTCGTGTTAACGTTGCTGTAGAAGAGCAGTATCAATGGAAAGCTTTCTGTGCTTATTTTTAGCGAAGACAATTTAATAAAACTGTTGTGTATTATTATTGGTATTTGAGTTGTAACACTGTACAACACAAAAAATGGATAAATTTCTAAGGGACTGTTCACATATTACATAACGCTCTTCGGGTGGTTGACGGATTAGAGAATTCGTATTTGAGTTTTGCTAAAAATCGTTACGAAGGGGGAAGGGGGGAGTGAGGTAGGCTAAAAACAGCAAAAATAGCGATGCGTAATATATGAACAGCCCCTAATGACTGATTCTGGTAGAGTGCACCAACAAAAAAATATATTTAAGTTCATCAAAAATCAAATATTTGAGTCAGCGGTTTTTGTCATGGATATGTTGTTTAAGACAAATTCGGCATTGATGCCACTATTTTGAGTTCGCCGCGAACTAAGAAACTCCACACATAAGACTGAAAGTCCATAACACGCGTTACACACGGTAACGCGTTATAAGCGCCTGTCAAAAAAGTAGAATCAGTGTATATGTACGTAACAAGTTACATGCCACAAAGCGTAAAACTCTTGACGCGAAAAGAAGGTTTACTTTCTACTTTTGTATGTATCGCATGCGCCATGAAAAAATGACAGCTGTTTTTGATAGCCAGGGATGACAAATTATATTATATTTTCAATGTTATCGATAAATATGTTTGTATGGATGATTTAAAAAAATTTTTTTTTACAAAAAAGAAGTCTTTAATAAAAAAAACCCTATCGCAATATAGTTTACAAATGTTTTCAAGAATAAAATACATTACAATTAATTTTTTAACACAATTCTTTCATCAACAAAGTTTCCATTTTATTTATCGATTAAGTTTATGTAATCAGTTTCATCTCTGTTATGTTTATTAATTTAATCAATTTATCTTTATACTTTATTCAATATTGTACTGACACAATTAAATTTACATTAAAGTCAAGAACAGCCAACAATCTGTTGGAATAGCTCTCCCTGAGTTCAAAAAACCACTCACTTCCCGTTCCAAATACAAGGAACGTACCCAAAACCGTCTCGTTTTATTTTGGAGCTTTGAGTATGCCCTTGTTGCACAAAATATTATATTTATAAACTCAATAAATTCCACAACATCTTTTAACATTTCAATTTCAATTAACATTTTTGCAAAAATTATTTTTATTTGATAAAAATATTTACACTAAATATATAAAAATATTTACACTACTGCTGATCAAAACATAAACATTGGCGCACAAAAAGCGTTGCATGTAACTTAAATTTAGGAAGGCGTCTAAAGTATGAAACACACAAAACGCGCAACGCACGAAACGCGTGCTATGGACTTTCAGCTTAAGAAAGAGAGATTCACCTTGAATTCGCCTCCTATCGCTCACTTAGCTAAAAATGCTCAATATAGTGAGCGCTTCACTTCGCTCAATTGAATGAATGATTTAATTGAACTAGTTCATTCAGATACCTAATAAATTTTGTAAATTTAGTCTATCTAATGAAAAACTTCAATAAACGTCACCCTCCGCTGATTTAAGGAATCAAGTTCCGTTAAAATTATTTTAATAAAAGTTTCACTAAGTATATGAAATAATTTAATAGATCCTATGTAATAATTTCCCTAAACTAATAAAAGTATTTCATTATTTTAAAGAAATCATTTCATAATTTTAATGAAATTATTTCGATGTTTTAATGAAATTATTCTATTATTAAGTAGCTCATTAACTTAAACTGTTTTGTAGACTTTTTTAGTTTGTTGACAATTCCGTGGTTTAATGCATATCTGAAAAATATAAGGTAATGTCGATGATCGCCTTCAGTTTGAAACTCAGTATCCTGATTTTCAACATTTGCTTTATAGGCAACGTGTTAACTACTTTACCGAACACCACTCTCAAAGCAATGTGCTCTATAACTGTATATTAATAAGACAGAGTACAACAATAAAAATCATAAAAAATTATTTTGATTGTACACTTTTGGTTGGCAGCTGCTGAAATAAATGTGGGTGTGATTTTTATGCAAGAAAATATAGACATAGTAAGTATGTGATATACTTCACTGGTATTTCATAAATGCAATGAAATTTTTCATCAAAACTATGAAATACGTTTCATTGACATTATAGCATTTAAAGACTTTAATTTTTTTTAATTTTTAAAATTATTTATATATTTCAAGCTTTTTAAGTGTCCACTAAAAAATTTTGTTAAAATTTAATGGGGTTTCTATGAAAGTAAAAAATGTTGTTGTCATAAATCCAATAAAGTTTTCTAACAAAACTATGAAAGCTAATAAAGCAATTCCAACAAAATGCCTTCACAATATGTATTCGTGAAATTTTACTTACATAAATTCATAAATTCTGTGAATTTCGACATTAATACACACAATGAAAATCTTTATTAAACCTCAAGGAACGTCACGCTTTGTTGGATTAATGAAACAAGTTTTGTTCAAGCTATTTTGATGAAAGTTTCATCAAATGTATGAAATAGTTTCACTGATCCATTGTAATAGTTTTGTTAAACTAATGAACATATTTCATTATTTTGGTGAAATTATTTCATTGTTTTAATGAAATTGTTTCATTATTTTAATGAAACTATTTCATAACTTTAATAATATTCTCTCACTATTTGAATGATATTCTCTTATTATTGTAATAAAATTATTTCATTGCTTTAATGAATGAATGAATGTCAGCAATTGCCAAATTCCATATTGAAAATTAAATTCCTTTTTTTTTGTATTTTTTATATGAAGTTTGGCAATTGCTGCAATAAATATTGCTACATGGAGACGTAGGGTAAACCTTTAAAGTATTCTATATTTCTATTTCAGAAATACACACTTATTGATACATACTTTGGAAGCACTACGTCTATTTTGGAGTTGTTTCCATTTTGCGTTTCTTATACATAGAAATTACAAACGTAATGTAAAGCTTATTATAACCTTTCCACTTGTGGTGCAGGGTATAGCAGAGAAATAAAAATGTCTGCATATGCCATAATGATATGACAACAAAAGGAAAAAATAAAAAAAAAATCTAAGAACAAAACAGTAACTAATAATAAAAACACCACAGGAAGGTTAATTAGTGTGCACACATTTGTGCAATCTACACCGAATAAACTGCTGTTTTTATGATAAAATTTTGAAAATTTTTTCTTTAAAACAAAATTAACATCTTAAATTTATTAAAATCGATTTTGTTAGCAAGATTTCATATAATGGCTCTTTCATGATCATGACGGAAAATCATTCCGTATTGTACTCCGAACTAAATCTGAGACTTGTTGATCTTAATTTCTTTTCGTTATGAAAATATAAAGATTTTAATCGGTTACTTAAAATTGGATTTCGTTATCACTAGTTTTGCGTATATTGTCTTCTTTATAAATAGTATTATGTGCAGTCACGCTAGTCTACACAATGTCATCTTACTCATGTTTAATGATGCCTAAAGAAAACTAAACATTAATGCAAACAAATCTCTCTCTCTCTCTCTCTCTTATTACAAGTATTGTTTAGATTTGAAGTGTTTTACTTACAAAAATACAAAAAAACCAGTATGAAATTTTACATAGTAAATACAACAAAAAACATATTTACATGAACTATGATGACACGCTATATGCCTCTACAGTTCTGAAAAATATTTTCTAAATACATGTTTTGCTGTCTACTAAGCTCCAGCTATGTAGTGCGGTATTATTGTAGGGCACTAGAAAAAGCAATGAGTCGCTATAGAATAACCCTCATATGTGTGCTTCCATAGAATTTATTTATTTATAATTTATGAAAATGGGGTTCAAAATATTAGAATAGTAGCCGTTCTAAAAAACTGAAATGGTTGCTTTACCAATTCACAGGTAAAGTAAGTTCTATTCTTCTTGTAATACAAATAAGAAATAAATATAAAACTGTTGTAATTACCAAATATGCTGATATTATACAATACTCATCGTAAGTAAATTGATATTTTCAAAATTACTGGGCTTAGGCACACATTTTCCCACACTCTGTTACATTCTGGCAAGTCGAATGGTGAACGTTGCACTGTGTTTTAAATAATTTTCATCTTTGAAATAGTATGACATTATAAAGTTGTTATAATTATCTCTCAAACTGAAATATGAAGACAGATTCAAATTTATCGACATAAACTGAAAGCTCTAATGACAATCTGTATTTGGTTACACTAAATACAACAGTGCCTATGAAGTGTCAAATTAAAACATTAGCAGCACTTGCCAACAGCGGATAGCATTCAAAATAACCGAAACGGAACTTTCCGGAAATTTCGAGAAACAGTGACGAGAGCTTTCAAAGGATTCGAGAATTCTGAAAGACAATGTAGATAGTGAAAAAATAAACTTAACAACAACAGCTGTAAAGAAATATAAACTCGTTAGCGGCATAATTTCTTCTTGTAAACTTTAGTATAAGTAAGTATTATAAACCAGGGCATATTGAACAGGTACGGGCAGTACTAAAACAATAGGAAATTTGTTGTAAAACTACCTTAACAGATGTAAAAAAACGGGTGGTACCACCAGCGCAAATTTCTCTTCAAATAAATATCAAACACCACACAGAAGGAAGTCTGTATTTGGTGTTTGATAGTTTGAAGGTGGTGGTGATATCATGACCATTTTATAAGCAGTACTAACTTTGACGTTTAATCAGGCGAGTCAGCTGACCTAGTGATTCCACCTGTTAGATACACCTTGATACAAACTCAACTTAATAATATTGCATACGCATACACCCACACACACATACAAAGCTTTAGCTCTCAAGATAAACAAAAAAGAAATACCGCCATTCCAGATGGTCCGCGAAGTTGCCAGAATGTTTTGTTGTTTGCTATATAAAGGCGCTGCCGCACATCAGCGGAGTCAGTGTATTTTAGAACTTAGACGAGTAGATATCGCCAAGAATAGTGAGTGAGTGGTAGCATCGCGTTTAATTTTACGTGTATTTGTTGGAATTAAAGCTGTTTTTAAACTCTTCCACAAGCTGTTTCCATAAACTCTTCTGATCAGCGATGCGTTTTCAACAGAAGTCGAACAGCATGTGAGATAGTGTAAAACAGCTTTTATTGTAATTCAACGAACCTGTAGAAAATAATAAAAGCATTTTACGAAAATGTATAAAAAGGTAACAGTATTTTCAAGCACTATTTAAAATAAACGTACAATAAACATGAACACTGAAAGAATTTTCTTCATAAATTCTGTGAATTTCGTCATTAATCCAGTGAAAGCTTCATTAAAACTCAATTAACGTCGCACTTAATTGTGTCAATGAAAAACAAGTTTCATTAAAGTTATTTTAATGAAAATTTCTCTAAATATATGAAATAATTTCAGTGATCAAATGTAATAATTTCGCTAAACTAATAAAAATGTTTCATAATTTGTACGATATTATTTTATAATTTGAATGAAATTATTTCATTAGTTTAATTAAATTATTTAATTAATTTACTAAATTTATTTAATTGTTTTAATGGAACTATGTGATTATATTAATGAAACTATCCCATTGTTTGATGAAATTATCATCTCTCTTTCCATCTAGGAAGTCATGTACTTGAAAATTCATTTGATAAATAGTTTTTAGCCACTGTGCGCTCGCTGCTGATGACAATGACATCAAAACTGCTTAGAGACAAAAAGAAGAGCAGCAGTGTTGGAAAAAGCAAACAAATAAAAAGAAAATATAAAACACTGCAAGACACTTTCATTTCGGTAGCAAATTTCACTAGTACAGGAAAAAATATTTTTCCTTAACATCACTTGACTGAATGTAGAGAAATATATTTCCAGAACTACTTGAAATCTTGGTAGGAAGTATATATAAGACAGCGCAAAAAAGCACATAAATTGTCAAGTGTTGAAAAATTGTGCTTAAGAGGTTGCAGTAAGTTGGATTTTTTTTTGTAACTTTAGGGTATTATGTATTCATGAAATGGGTGGATTTAAATTTAGTTTTTATATTTTTACTACGTGATACTATTAGGAAAGTTGTTCTTACAATTAGTTTGTGGCTAAAAAAGTAAAAAACTAGTACATAACTGTCTACAACTACTAAGACTAAAAATTTTTAAATAGACAATTAGACCTGCCCGTTAGACAAGTGCATAAGGAAATGTCTATACTGAAAGCAAGAAAATAAAATTTTGCATGAATTGAAAAAAATAATTAAAGAAAATTTTGTAACTGTTTTAGTAGTTAGGGGACTATAACAGATCAACAAAATATAACGTTAATCAAACGTCATGACAAAAGTTTAATTTTGTTGCATAGTGTATCTGCTCAGAACTGTTATATAAAACACCACCAGGTACATTTTTGTGGAAAATTTTAATCTTTTAACGAGTCTCAGTATGGGTCATTTTATTCCTTTCTTAAAAAAGAGGCAAAAACTCTCTTTCAACAGCAATGCAGCGGTCTGAAGTGCTCTACAAAAATATTTGTCATAAAATTCGCAGACACCAAAGCAACGAACGCACGTCGAATGCCAGAAATCATTTACAACTTTAAAGTGTTCAAGGGTTAATTTCGTACTTATTTAACCAGTACCATTTGTATTAAAAATGTGTTTACATAAAATGTCACTCTATGTCACAAAGTTATTAAAATAAAAACTTTATTTCTAATCGAATAAAACTATTTGAGTAGAAATTTTTTGAAATAAATTGAGTAAAAATTATCTGAGCTAAAACTATTCGACCAATATAATTCGAATACATAAATTTTAAAAATTTCCTCGAATAAATTAATGTCTTTATTAAGTGTAAGACATAAGCTCTTTTTACAGAGTTTTTAGCTCGGCAGATTATGCTTTGACAATTCGTCTGTATTACACATACTAGACTCTCAGCTTTTAAAAGCATTACTTTCGTCGCAGAACTATTTAGTATAAGGTCCAAATTCACAGTCTTTAGTTAACTAATCACAACAGTTTAAGCAATGATATATCATATAAACATCATTGGTTAAACCATAAACATAAGTTAACTAAAGGCTGTTAATCCAAATTGATTATTAGCCTAAGGTTCGAAACGTTATATTCAGAAAGAATTGGGCAGGATTATTATTCCAAGGAACAAGGGAAAAATTAACATCAACTTAATTTTTCAACGTACACAGCAGAACCGAGTAGCGCCACTTTCTGAAGCCGCTACACTTCCATCGTCAGTACTCACGTGCATTTGCTTATCACCACTTGTCAGGTGGCTCTGTTGAATGTGATTTTAGTTCTTATATATAGAACTTTTTCGTGAAAATTGAATACGAGAATTAAATCACTCTCAAGCTGATATTAAAGTGCAATTTCCCAGCGTTGCCATCGGTTTATTTTACTTCATTCCCATTTTTCTGATTTTTTTAATTTAAGCCTATGTAATCGTAACTCAACTTCCAAGCCGTAGCGAAAATCTACTTTAGAAAGTTGCCTGCTTTTCTGCGGAAACACACAGGATCTTGGCCTCCCGGTGAATAGTCTAGCTCACTATCCTCTAAACTACGGGGGTATCCATTATTTTCATATCTCCTACTCTGTCACCAAGTTTGTAATATATTTACCTTTGTTTCCCCACCTTAACTAAACTAATATTCATACATATTGTGTAGAGAGTAGAGAATTTTTTAGTCGCCTGTTATTTACCTAAGCACTTTGTGAATACGTTTCTATTTATGGCTTTTTTACATCACATTTATTATAAAGTTATAATTTTGTATCTTTTACAGGTTTTCAACTATTTCTGCAACAAAGAAAATAGAGATTATAAAAGTTTTTTATGGTAATTCAAATGGATGAACTTCTCCAGAAGTCACAAATAACACCGGTCGACAAACAAAAAAAAAAAAAAAATTTCTTGTGTTTCTATTTTCATACATCGATCCTGATGCTAGACATTGAAAAACACCTAAATATCGATTCTTAGCTTTTAAATATTGTTTTTGTCTGTTTTACATCGATAACAAAATTTGGGATTTAATACGAGAAAAAATATTCATTTTTGACTTGATTTTTTTTATAAATTTGTATTTCTAAGCTATCATTAATAATAATTCTTTAAGTGCCCTTTTCACAATGTATGATTAAGAGTTAACATGGACTTTAACGGCAAGTTCGGCATATGGAACTTGCCGTTAAAGTCCACGTAAACTTTTAATCGTACATTGTGAAAAGCACTGTAAATGGAAAGACTCCGATGCTGAAGAATAAAATTTTTCTTTGTAAGGTACAATAAATTTTTTAGGAAAATAGTAGAAGTTTCTTAAACATTTTTAGAGTTGTTCTTACTCCAAAAAAAAAAACAAACTTTGAAAAAAAAAGTATCTTTCCTTTTATAAGTAACAAAAAAGAAATTGAAATTTGACATGCAGAAGTCAGACTCAAAAATCGTGTCGAACGGTGTAACTCGAATGCAAATTACTTGAGCCAAAATGGTTTAAAATAATTTTATTGTTAAAAGATAAATTTCGTTTTGCTAATGGGGCCGATATCATTTTCCTTGCACTTTGAAAGATTTTAACTAAACGTGTTTAAATTAGAAATAAATAAATATTTTAATTGGAAATTTTTTTTAAATATTGTTACAGAACGTGCTGATTTTATTATCTACCAACTGGCCATTGCACTAAAAAAGACTTATAATGATGGAGGTCAACGGATGCGGCTTAATAACTTGGCAGATGTTGAAGAGTTTTATGGAAACGGGTTGACGACCACTTTAGAGGTAAGACAATATTGGAAAAGTTGATTTTTAATATAATACTAGTAATTTCAACGGCCAATGCAATCATTCGTACTCTAGATGTAAATAATTTTGTTAAGGAATGCAAATTTATTATTATTAGTATGATTTTACGTTATGTTTCCCTAGTCCAAGGGACTACGGAAAAATTAACATCAATTTAATTTTCAGCATACAGAGCAGAATATAGCAACGCTATTTTTGGAATCCGCCACATTTCCATCATCAGTGCTCATGTGCATTTTTGCTTATCAGCAGATAATCCAAATAAAAATTATTCGAGTAGAATAAGTTCAATAAAAGTTATTCGAAAAAAATTATTCGATTAAAAATTATTCGATTAAAATTATTCGACTAAAATTTTTAGAATAATATTTATAACAATTAAGTTATGAATAATATGTTTATTTATTTAAATTTGTTGCACTCTATAGCCAAAGGATGCCAGTGAGAATGTAGTTTTGAAAATGTAAAGCGTTTAGAAATATCCCATAGATAAGCGTAATGCGAAATTTTCACCATTATATTAGATAATAAAGGGGTTCGTTCTCTTCTATAAATAAGCGGGTCTGTCAGCATAGGCTGGTGAATAGACAGACACCATGCAAAAAATCTCTGTTCCCATGTGTAATCTTTTCATTATAAAATTTTTCTTTAAAAAAAAAGGTTTCCTCAAATTAATTAATTTATTTTCTAGTCGCACATTTGAAATGAGTTCATTAAGTTCATTTAAGTCCTGTTAACTAAAATTTGCATAAAATTGTAAATATTTTATTATCAGTTTATGTTTACCTTGTTTAAATGTTGTTGCTGTTCATTATTTCATTTATTTCTATGGCTTCTTTGTAACTGACCATTTATTTACATTATTTTCGTCTCATAATTCAAAATTTATGTACCATCAGTTTATTCGTTTTATTTTTGTTCAGAATTTTTTTTATTTCACATTGTTCTAATTAAGGACATAATTTGTAAATGTCTTGTAGTTATTAAAACTCATCAACGTTCAGTTTAAAAGTTGGTATGAAAAAGTGTCTGATTGTTATGACAAGATAATCTAAAGGGAAGAATGATGATGAGAAAAAATAAATATTTATTCTTCTAGTCTTCGTTTTTAGTTTGTCAAGAAAATTGTCTTAATTTTCTTTATTAAATTTCATTATAGAAAAGACAAGTGTTGATTTAAGTAGTCATTAAGATTTTAAACAGAGAAATTCGCTGCGAGTAAGAAAAGAAAATATTACATGATATCATCATTGTGTTATTTTAAGGATATCAAACAAGCGTGATTTGAGTTGGAGGTAGAGGAGAGGGGTGCATGATCAATAAGGAATAAAAGGAAGACAGAAAAAATATACAACTGATTCTAGTAGAGGGCATCGCAAGTCTGGTTTTATGGGATATTCTAGTAATAATTGTGAATAAGTACGCAATTAACACCGTTTTGGAGCATTGGGGTTTTAAATATATATGGTAGAATTTTATGACAAATTTTTCTATAGGCCATTTTAGTCCGCTACATCACTATTTAATGGGAGTTTTTTAGTACTTTTTTAAAAACAGGGCATAAAGACCCATATAGTGAAGCGTTAGAGGTCCAAAAATATTCCACAAAAATTTTCATCGTAGTGTTTTACATACAAAAGCTTAACATACCTTTTGCCTTAAATGTACACAGAAAAAACAAAATTTCATTTTCAGTAAAGAGATTCAATGAATTGGTAAATATTTTGTCTAGAAACAGACCTACAAACAAATTTGTAAATACAGACAAAAATGTCTGAACGATTTCATTGAAAAAAACCGATTTTTTCAGTAGACAAATTCCACCCCTTAGCGTCAAATGATCGTAAGCGACAAAAGTTAAAGTTTTCGGAAGAAGGATTTTTTTATTACATTTAAACATGATTTATATTCATAAACTGTCGCTTACGATCAAATTTTACAGCCTGTATTTCAAAAGTTATCAAAAATTAGTTTTTTACAAAATGTCGCTTACGATCATTTGGCGCTAAGGGATCGAATTGTTCTAATCTATAAAATAATTTGTCAAAAAACATTTACAAATTCCAAACACAATAGTTTACTGAATCAATCAAAAATATTTACTGAATTTTTCGTAATATATCAAACAATATTTTTGTCTGAATTTATAAAACAATTTGTCTAAGAATATTTACAAATTTTAAACAAAATAAAAACTTTTTTTGAACATATTTTCAAGAATGGTGACACTATCAACCATTAAGCATTTATGAAATTTCACGTTGTTAAATGTGTTCAAATCTGACCCCCATATTCTTAAAATTTAATATAAATTTGAAATGTGTTTTATTAAAAATTTTTCATACAAAATTTCTTTAAAATAGATTTCAAATACATTTAATTTTCTTATGAGTATGGGGGTGAATGTGTATATAAAGGCTGTAATGAATGAGGATTAACGCAACAACATTACCGAAATGATTCACTCAAAAATCTTCAGTAAACAATATTGGTACAATCGCATTCCTTTTGCTATCACTGTTGTTGTTATTTATGCGTGTGTCGTCATCGGGGTTGTTTTTTTACGGGTTTTTGTTGTTGTTTTTGGTGTTTGCTTTCTAAATGAAAGTCAAACAAAATATTTACTGATTCAGTGAAGACCATTTACTGAAAATGGAATTTTATTTTAGACAAACTTTTCTTTGAACATTTTTTTGAGATAATTTTTTCAGTGCAAGGACTAAAGGATTTTCTATACCTATTCACTATATAAATGTGCAAAGATGGAGAAATTTAATTCCCCCTAAAGTTAATCGCAGATGTAAACAGTGAAAATGCCAACACACGTATAAATTATTTTTTTTGGTGGCCATTACCAGAATCAGTCTTCGGAATCTTGTAAATTATTTTGGTGTTGTGCAGTGTAATTAGTCTCTAAGAACATCACTAATAAGCACTGTACAACACAAATAAATTATATGGTTCTAACGACTGGCTCTGGTAGAGGCCTAAAAAATATATACTTATATCAGGGTTTTGAAAGTTTACATATGGAATTTATTTTAGGGGGAGTTAAATTCCCCTTTTTGCACCCAAGTATAGTGGCTCGGCATAGAAAATCTTGTAAGCCTTATGTTTAAGGTATAAGATGTCATCAGTATTTTTATGTAAAACATTTTTGGTGAATATTTTAATCCGCTAGCTCTTTGAAATTAACCTTTTTAACAATATTTAAAGTTTGGAATCAGATAGGCGTTCCAGTTGATTCTGAAGCTTAGGTGGCTTTGAAGACTTACAGTAGAATTTTGTGGCTAATATTTTTGTGGCGCATTTCATGCCGATATATTGTCCCTGAATGGGAGACTTTTAAGTATGGAATAAAAAGATCCATCGAGCGAAACGTTAGAGATTTAAAATGCTTCACAAAAATATTTCTCGTGGTGTTTAACATAAAAGCTTTAAACACATCTTATACCATGAACGTAAGGACTTCCATGCCGATACATTATAACATTGTGCAAAAGAATCGTAAAGAATGAAAGCTCTCTACCAGAAGCAGTTTTTGGAATATCGCAAATAAATTTTCAAATTAAAATATTTCACATTACGTTACTTTTTAACCAAAATGTTCTTATTTTTCGCTTTTGTAAACTCTTCTTAAAGTTTATGTAAGCAAAATTTAATCGTGATTAAAATTAATAAATTTTTAATGCTTCCAACACATTTGTTCGAACCATGTTTTACTAGTTTATCCTTTGACATCCTGTTAAAACATTTAATCATCTAAGTACTTTATCGTCTTTATAAAAAACAAAACATTTATACAACTTCAAACCAACCTAACAAATAAACAAACAATTTCTAAATTTTCCACTCTAAAAACATGTTAAACATCCTTAAAGAATAAAATAAACTACATAAATTAAGGATGTGTTTCTTTGAATGTGTAAAATATAATATGCGAGTGTTAGAGTTTGAGCATATACGTGTGTTTATGTATTTAACATGTTAAACAACATCATTTATTTTATTATAATAGAGTTGGAAATTTATTAATACAAATTTTGTCATTTTGTTATTTAAAGTGCTTGTTCTTGTTGTTGTTGTTATAATGCTTATACTTGCTGTTTGCAGCCGTGTCTTAGACAACAGCAACATTTTCAAGTGACATGTTTATGTTAATGTTGTTAAACTAGTAAATTATTTTTTTTTCAGGGGTTTTCAACAAAATCAGCCTGCATTTTAGGCTAAAGGTTTCTTTTATATAACATGTCCTTAGAGCATGATCATAAATATTCATGTATATAAATATGATATGTGTACGCTGCTGGTCACATAAATAAGGAGTTTAAAACGACAAAATTTTAATAAATACTTACGTATATGTGCATATATCTTTTAAATTTAGGTTGGTTTGGGTTGACAGCCAGCCCACTTGTGAGGAAAATTTGGCTTTGATAAGAGGGAAAGTCAAAAGAGACACTTAGAATCATAAAAGATGGGTTAGTGCGTTTTACTCAGCACCAGCTTAACAGATCGCAGAGTGAGTGAGCTTTTTATTGGAGTTTTTATGTTATTGTTATGGTACATCTATTTGAAATAGATATTTGAAATAAACGTGGGCTACGATCGAACTTTTTCGCCGTAAATGCTCATGTTTGTTTAAATCGGCTAGAGGTTTTCGCCTTATGTATCTGAGAATGCTGATACAAAGGATGAAACACAGGTGAATACTGAAGGGGGATGCTGCCACTTCAAAAAAGCCGTTGTTATGTTCTGCCGTGCAGGTTCGGGAATTAATCAATCCTAAGAAATTAATATATTTTAGCTTTAGTTCCGTTTTGAAGTTCATTTTTCAATTACTTTATACTTTTATTTAGAGAAAACTGTGAAGCATGTAGACATAGAAAAATTTTATTGCGTGGAAGATTGAGCTTACATGTTTCGAGACCACATGATCTACTTCTCATCAGAGCTCTTTACCGGTTAGATCACACGACCACGTCGGTATGTTGCAGTCAAGCAGCTGGATATCATTTACTTAATTAATTAATTCATGCTGAGTCATTCTTATACTCAAAATAAAATTTTAGGTAAATCTAATAAATTTAAATTATTAACTTACTTTTAATGTTAATTCTTGTTGCAGTTTTTATGAAATAACAACTTTTATTGGTTAAAATAACGTTTTAAAGTTGTAAGTGATTTCTTGTCTGCGCTGTCGTTATTTAACAAGATGACTTAGCTGAGATGGTAAAGTCATCTGGTTCATAAATATGACAACCCAAGTTCAAGCCCTAAATATTACATTTTACTGAATTGTGAAATATAAATTTGGAAAAACGACGTTTGAAAATAAAAATTATTTTTGATGGTTAAAACTATTAATTTAATTTTTAAAAATTTTTGTGGTTAAAATGATAAATTTTTATGGTTACAATTACCAATTTAAAATAATAATGAAAATAGTTATTTTACAAAAATTACTGTATTTGAGTCAAGCAAGTCACCGCATGCACATATATGTATACTTTGTGCTATCGTAATTTAACAACATGACTTAGCTGAGATAGTAAAGGCGTCCGGTTTATAAATATGCGAAAAATTTTAAAAATCTAAGTTCAAAACCAAAGAAAAAATTGCACTGTACTGAGTTGTAAAATTTTTGATGATTAAAATTGCTAATTTATTTTATTTTTACCAATTTTTGTGGTTATGCTCATAACTACCAATTTTTATGGTTACAATTACCAGTTTAAAATAATAACAACGAAAATAGTTATTTTACAAAAATTACTGTATTTAAGTCAAGCAAGTGATCACATGTTCATGTTTGCTTTATGCTATCGGTATTTAACAAGATGACTTGGCTAAATTGGTAAAGGCGTCCGGTTTATAAACATGCGAAAAATAGTGAGAGCCTAAGTTCAAAACCAAAAAGTTACAAAGAAAAAAAAACAATGAACAATGTGAATTCTCAGCTTTGTGCCTTTACAGTATGCAACGATTTAGTTGTGAATTTTAGTCGAATTAAGTGGTCTAAGCGGTAAAGAACTCTGATGCGATGATCACGTGGTCTCAAAACATGTAAGTTCAACCTTGCGTGCAGTCAAATTTTTCTTTGTCTATAAGCTTCACAAATTTTTTAAAATAAAATGTAATAGAAAAGGTAAAAGCGCAAGTAGTGTTTGGCTAAGACAAGAACCACATATGGAGAAATTTCTAAGCTACGAAAAAAAGAACTTAAGTTAGCTTTACGTTTAAGGTTAAGATATGATCAGCACTTTTATGTAAAACATCACGTGGAACATTTATGTGAAACCTTTCAGCCCGCTATATCGCCGTGAAGGGAAGTTTTTGGCCTCTTATTTAAGAAACGGCAACAAGGACCCATAAAACAAGAGGGTTAAAATGTTCCACAAAAATTGTCCGTGTGGTATTTAACATAAAAATGCTGAACTCATTTTTATCTTAAACGTAAAGCTTACAAGATTTCTTATGCCGTGTACTATAGTAATAAATATGTACGAAATTAACCATTAAACTCATTTTAATTTTTGAACGATTTTTTGGAGATTAAGTGGAGTTTGGACCTTGGATGACTTTAAAGACTTAGAGTAGAATTTGATAACAACACTTCAGCTCGCTATATTGCCGCTAAAGTGGAGTTTTTGCCCCATTTTTAAGAAAGGGACAAAAAGACCTATACAACGAAGAGCTAGAGGGTTAAAATGTTTAACAAAAATGTTCCTGGTCGTGTTTTACATAAAAGTGCTAAACATATCTTATGCCTTAAACGAAAGGTTTACAAGACTTCCTATGTGCAAAAGGAAGAAATTTAACTGCCCCCAAATGAATCCCAAATGCAAACTTTCAAAAAGCCAATACATTTATATATTTTTTCTCTCGCTGAAATCTTGTTATTTTGAAGAAAAATTGATTTTGTTGTACAGTGTAATAAGCACTTTGGATAAAAAGAGTTATTTTTACAAATTTTGCAAACACTTATTGACTTCACCTCGTACGTCCTTAACTAGATTACCATCTATAGGGGTACCATGAATACATTGGCCTAAAAGGGTTTGAATTTATTTTCATATCTCTTATCATAAAGTGTATGCAGTTTTGTATGTTTATATGTGTGCGTATGTGTGTATTTTTTGGAGAAGGGTTGACAGCCACCACTTTTTTTATCTTAACTTTACAATCTTTATAATTATATTTTATGAAAATCTAAATTTAAATATTTCATGTATAAAGTTTGCGAAAAGGTTTCGAACCCCAAATAGATTCTATGCGCATTTCTTTACTTATTTTCCAAGTACAAAGTGTGTACTAAAATAATAAGGCCACTAAATTTTTCTACTTTTGCAAAAAAAGAAGCAATAGCTAATGAATGACCTTATTCTTTTGAGATGATGTACTCTTGTTACACATTTTTCACTTAACCAATACAAATACAAAACCAATTTTCTATTATTTATACATTTTACAGAACGTGCCTATTTACGAAAACTTCTCGACAAATTTATTGCAATGGCTTGAGCAGAAATTTAATTTAACCCATCAGATTGTTTATACTCAACTAAGAAGCCGATCTCTATTATGGTGCACACCGCAGGGAGTTTGTTACAGCTACAATGATATCGGCTGCTATTGTTGTCCATTTTAAAGGAATGGTCAAAGGAAACAACAATGAAATTATCTATGAAAAATATTTAAAATTTCATTTTAATATTAAACATAAATAATCAAGAAATAGAAAATAGTTAATTACATTTATTTATCAGCAATGAATCTAAATAAGTAGCAGGTAAACATTTCTCTTGATTTTATATTTATACAAGAGAAATTACTCATGAGGAAATTTTTCAAAGAACCTACACAAATTGTCCTAAAAGAAAAATTTACATAAAATTATTGTTAAAATATGTACAGACAGGTAATTTATGTTTAGCAGTATTCAAAAGTGAAATATGTATATGCATATTTGTATTTGGAGAAAATAGAATTTGCATGAAGATTTTTGAGAAATTGTTAAGGAGTTTTAAGTAGTTTCCGTAGTATGCTCATGTTTCTTACAATAACAATTCTTCATAAAATTATTTTCAAAGAATGAATTTTATTCGAATAATGTTTATTCGAATAAATTTTGTTCGAATAATTCGAATAGTTTTTATTCGAATGCACATTATTCGAAAAACTTTATTCGCATATGCTCATGTTTCTTAATTTCATGTGCAAGTTAATTCTATAAATAATTCTAAGTCTCAATTAATAATTCTAATTACATATTACGTAACGCTATTTTGGTTGGTTTGATACCCCCTCCCATTTCGTAACGCTTTTTACGAAATTTTCAGTATAAATTATTTAATTCGTAGCAATTCTTCATAAAATTATTTACATAGAATGAATTTTATTCGAATAATTTTTATTCGAATAAATTTTGTTCGAATAATTCGAATAATTTTTATTCGAATACACATTATTCGAAAAACTTTATTCGCATATGCTCATGTTTCTTAATTTCATGTGCAAGTTAATTCTATAAATAGTTCTAAGTCTCAATTAATAATTCTAATTACATATTACGTAACGCTATTTTGGTTGGTTTGATACCCCCTCCCATTTCGTAACGCTTTTTACGAAATATTCAGTATAAATTATCTAATTCGTAGCAATTCTTCATAAAATTATTTTCATTGAATGAATTTTATTCGAATAATTTTTATTCGAATAAATTTTGTTCGAATAATTCGAATAATTTTTATTCGAATACACATTATTCGAAAAACTTTATTCGCATATGCTCATGTTTCTTAATTTCATGTGCAAGTTAATTCTATAAATAATTCTAAGTCTCAATTAATAATTCTAATTACATATTACGTAACGCTATTTTGGTTGGTTTGATACCCCCTCCCATTTCGTAACGCTTTTTACGAAATCTTCAGTATAAATTATCTAATTCGTAGCAATGCTTCATAAAATTATTTTCATAGAATGAATTTTATTCGAATAATTTTTATTCGAATAAATTTTGTTCGAATAATTCGAATAATTTTTATTCGAATACACATTATTCGAAACGCTTTATTCGCATATGCTAATGTTTCTTAATTTCGTGTGCAAGTTAACTCTAAAAATAAGTCTAAGTCTCAAAAGGGGCTATTTAGATATTACGTAACGCTATTTTGGTTGGTTTGATACCCCCTCCCATTTCGTAACACTTTTTACGAAATATTCAGTATAAATTATATATTCGTAGCAGTTTTTCATAAAATTATTTTCATAGAATGAATTTTATTCGAATAAATGTTCTTCGAATAATTCGAATAATTTTTATTCCAATACACATTATTCGAAACACTTTATTCGCATAAAAATTGGTCGAACTATTTTGACATTTGAACAATTTCATTGAAATATATTCGAATAATTCACATATGATTAATTTTTAATCACATACTTTTCATTCGGAAAAATTTATTGAGAAAAGTTTTATTCGAATAACTTTGTTCCAATAGTTGTTTGTTCGTATACTTCTTATTTATACACATAACAATTTTATTTTAACTTTCTTTTTGCAAGAATTATTTTGAACAATTTGGATTCGAATGATTTGATTGGAATGTTATTTTATCATAAAACCTTATTCGAATAATCTTCATGTGAATTATATTTTTTCAAAACATTTTCATCCGAAAAAATTTTATCAAAAAACTTTCCTTTGAATAATTTTCATTCGAAAATTTTTCATTCGAAATTTTTTATTCGGAAATTTTTCTTTCGAACAATTTTGTTCCAATACGAGTAGTTGTGGTTAGCACAATTCTTATTGCAAATATTATAATTCGAGCAATTTCCTTCGACTATTTCATTCGAATTGTTTTTTTTTTTCAAACAATTATAATCCAATAATTATTCGAATAATTTTTTAAACAATTTTTATTCGAAAAATTTTATTTATACAATTTTCTCTACAAAAAACTTCATCGAACAATATATGCATTAATAATTTTATTCAACAAAATTCTCAACATAATTTGTATTCACATAACTGTCATTCTAATAATCTTATGCGAATAAATTGTATTCCAATAGTTTTTGTTTGAATAAATCTTATTGGGATATTTTTAATGCGAATAAGTTATTCGAATTATTTCATTCGCATAATTTTTGTTCAAATAATTTCTACTCGAATAATTCAATCAAATAACTGTCATTCTAATAATGTTGTTTGAATAAATTTTATTCGAATACATTTTATCCAAATAGTCTTTGTTTGAGTAAATATTATTGAAATATTTTTAAAGCGAATATGGTGTTCGAGTTAATTCATTCTCATAATTTTTATACAAATAATTTCTATTCGAATAATTTTTTTTAAACTACTTTTTCGAACAAATTTTATCCGAATAATTGTGAAAAGAGATGCCAATTAAATATCTTTATGCCAATAGTTTTCTTTCAAATAATTATATTCGAATAATTTTATTCTAATAATTAGTATTCGAATAAAATTTTACACGAATAAAATCTCCCTTGTCTTGCTCTCATTCGCCAACGGTTGAAAATACCAAAAGAGTTTCTTTCAAAACACATAATTACATTTGCGCTTCAATAATTTATATTTTTACTATATTAAATATAATGTTCTATTTTCACTTGCCAAAACCTTTATTATTGCAAAAAAGACTTTCTTTCACTTTCACAATTTGCATAGCAAAAAGTATAGCTACTCCTTAGGGAATTAAGCTCATTTTCTTAAAGGATATTTATGCCCATTTTAGATTTTGCGTTATTTCTTTTTCCTTCAGTGATCTAAACGCTTTAAGGATTAGACATACAAAAAGGAAATGCTTTTAAAAGGCAAAGCATAGTAGCTTAATGCGTGAAATGATAAAGTGAAACTAAGAAGTCTTTAATAAAATGCAATAGATTTATTTAAAACTTAAGTGCTATATATGAAGTATGTTTAGTACATTTATATGGATTTTTATGGTTATATTATGAATGCGCAGCAAAGAAAATGTGTCAAACATGTATTTTAAAGGAGTTTTTATTATAAAAATATCCATAAAAACTTTCTAATGCTTTAACCAGTCTCGTTAAAAAAAAGTTATTGAGAAATCGTTTCCTTTTTTTTAAAGAAGTTATTGAGAATCATATTGAGATTTTTTGTTTAAACTTTTTTTCTGGTATTTATTGTCCTTGATTAATCACCTCAAACCGCAACTATGTCCTTTTTTCCATTTGTCCTTGTTGCTATTTCTGTTTTATTATGTCTAAACTTTTTATTAGCTTTTGCTTTTCGTATTTATCCTCCTAAAGACAAATGACCTGATTTTTTATTTTGTTGTGCTGTTGCCTTTTATTTGTTTTACAACTCATTTAACAAGATGTTGTGACCAAAATGAGAAGGTTATATTAATTAGCACTTTATAGATTCATAATAATCGATTTTTTATGGGAAAATTAAGTTTCCTTTTGAATGATTGACAAAAACCATTTTTTATGTATAAAAGTGACTATGATGTTAGTAAAAATTTAGAGCTTCCATTTAATTAAGAGAGCAACATATTTTCAGTTTATTAACGACTCACAGTGGTACAAAGACCCCAAAGAAATGGTCATGAACTTCTAAATTACTGATCAGCTTTGTTAGAAATTTGTAATATTAATAGAAGATCAGTTAGGCTTTCAGAATAGTTCCATTGACATAAAATATACGCACTTGCCGAATGAAAGCAATAAAAATAGTCTCTTATATAATATATGTTCCTAGTCGTTGTTACGTAAATCTTGTCCTAACCAAACACAATTTTGGAGATGATAAAATGAAAAACAGATAAAATAACTCTCGTTTTCTATTTTCTTCGATAGTTCAGAAAACCAATCATAGAGTACCAACATTCTTGTGATGAGATAGGGAAGGAACCCGAAAAGAATAAAATGATTTTTAAAGAATGAGTTTTATTCGAATAATTTTTATTCGAACAATTTTTATTCGAAAAATTTTTATTCGAACAAATTTTATTTGAAAAAAATTTATTCGAATAATTTTCATACGAAAAATTTGGTTTGAACTATATCTTTTCATGAAAGTTCATCCGAATAATTGGCCATGTTCTGCAAACCAAATACGAGTAAATTTCGCGTTTTCCAAAAATAAATAAAGTCCACATTGATGTACTTTAAATTATATAGTAAATTAATCTCAAATATGATATTTGAAGCTCTAAAGAATACAAAACTACAAAAAAGTCTGAAAAAATTTCGCTATTAGTGGGTGGACTTACTGCCTGTTTTTGTAAATAAAATAAAAATTTTCGTTAGGGAATTTATATTGAAGCAACAATAAAAAAACTTAAATATGTTTTTGTTTTCAATTCAAAGTCCCTAACGAAAACTTTTATTTTATTTACAAAAACTGGCAGTTCATTTTTCTAAGTCTAGCGTTTTAAAATCGACTCGGTTTACAGAACATGCCTGAATATTTGGTTGAATAATTCTTATTGGAGTACTTTTAATTTAAACAATATTACTCGAACCATTTCAGTCGAATAATTTATGTTCACATAATTTTTATTGAAATGCATAATTTTATTCGAATAATAATTTTCAAATATTTTTTTTGTAAATTTTGATCCGACTATATTCATTCGAATAAATTTATTCGAATAATGATTATCCGAATAATCATATTTATCTGTTCTCATGACGAGATAGTGTCCCAGGAGCGAGTCTCATGAGCAGTTGATATTTTTTCCACGTATAAATCACCGGGTCATGATGGCATCAGAGTGCGGGTATAGAGTGCGAAAAGTTCTGTCATTATACCTGACTTTCTATATTCAATAAACTATGCCCCTTTCTCAGCTACGTTCCTTGCAAGGCTAAAGTAATTTTCATCCCGAAAATTAGTAAGAGAAGATATCATCTTTCCTGGGGGCAGATTCCGCAACGATGAATTTTGGAGTGTTCACCAATTGCAGTGTTCACTTTTGATTTGTGCACCCGCAACGGTGAGAATGTATTATTTTGATAGTTATAGTGAACACTAGGGCCTAAATTTGTTCACTGGAACAAGTGCGGTGCATTTTTTGTTTTTAAGTGTTCACTGGTAAAAAATTCGTCGTTGCGGAATCCAGCCCCTGAGGTAAGTTTTTTAAAAATTTAAAATCCGAGAACTTGGCTTCGGACATGCATTCGATGTTACCTAATCAAAGTAACCAGACAACGTTCTCGCTTTATAAAATTTATTAAAGAATTGCTTAAATCACGATATTTATTTTAAGGCGATTTCAACGCAATTATTTCCCCAAACTTGTGTCATTTAATATTTAAGCTTAAATCATCTTCATATATATGTAAGTACTAATGCTATTTCTTTTTATTATAAACGTTTAATTTATTTACACAAAACGCAGCAAGATTTAGATTACAAATGAACAAAAAAAAAAAAACAAATAAAAGATCCTGTAAAATAAAGCACACTCATGCAGAATATGAAAAAAATTAAGCTTAATAAAACACATTCTTTACAAAGTAAAAGTGAAGACAAAACAAAAAAACGAAATCAGCTTTTCTCTAAGAATGAAAAAAGTCAAAATGAAATAACAAGAATAAAAATATTCGTCAAAATGAAATAAATCCAAGAGTCTTGTAACAATAGCATTTTTCTTCTTGAATTGGTTGGTTGTTCCTGGCTGGCAGTTGTCAAAATTGGTTGAGTGTTTTGTTTTTTTTTTTTTGAATTCAGTCTTGAAGATATTTTTCAAATTCATTCACATTTTTTAAACAAGATTTTATTCTTGTTTCTGGTTGATTCAATTTATTGTTAAACACCACAAACTAGAAATACGCCATTTCTTAAAGAGTTCCATATAAGAAACAATACTTAGCCGTTTGAAGAGGACTAGGTGTTATTATAATTTTTTTCAAACATACTTGGGTGTTTGAATGACACCAAGTCTTAT
Source organism: Panzeria rudis (assembly GCA_956483635.1). NCBI lineage: Eukaryota > Metazoa > Arthropoda > Insecta > Diptera > Tachinidae > Panzeria > Panzeria rudis. Next base: position 175,956,509 of record OY101448.1, read on the forward strand.
TTCACTAAAACCACTTTGTGTCATGTATTTTTGCTCTAAATGCGTTAGATTAGTCATGTTTTTTGCTTTCAAATTTCTTTCACATTGTTTGCTTTTTTTTCCTTAAAATTTTCTTATTCTTGAGCAGAAGTTTCCGGTTTTATTGTTGTTTCTTGTAACTTTGCCGCCATCAGCGGATATATTCATTTCATTTATTTTATTTTTTGCTGTTTTTTTCTGCATTAATGAAATTTGACTGAAAATAAAATTGAGTGTGAAGTTTTAGGAGCTTTATGTTTAACTTACGTCTTGGAGCAATTGGCCAACACTTGTTTGTTAACAACAGGAATTATGGCCTTAGAAAGAATGACAGACGGATTTGAGAATGGAATGGTGGTGAACGACAAGGACTTGCTTTACTAATTTTATGGAAATATAGAAAAAAAGGAGAAATGGCAAAACCTTACTAATATGTATATTAGGGTGCCAGTTATTTTCCAAGTTAGTTAGAAAAATCAGTTTCCGCGACAGGTCTGGTTTTAATTCGTCATGAAAACCGAGTGTTTACTGTACTTTGCATTGCCAATGTTATTTCCAACTTCAAACATGCAAATGTTACCATGAAGAAGAGCTAAGAAACAAGCATTTAGAAATAAGAAACGGTTCGTTTGGAGGTACTCCCTTAAAGTAGACACATATTAGGGACATAAATTTTTTTGACTAAAAATTTCCCTGGCACTACGCTATGAGAATTATTGTACTAAAAATAAAAACCGATATATTAGGTCAGTTTGAAATAAAAACCTTCTACCGATCTCATCATATCGCATATCGTTGTTCATGGCTTCAATATAGCTTAATGTTTCCCCTTGGTAACTTTTGAATCCGATATCAAATTCCGGGCGCCACTTATGCCATTTCGGATCCTTCCCTTCTAATATATATTTCATCACAACTCACGAGCGGTTCGACCGATTTGAACAAATAGACTCTCAGAATAGACTCGGAATGAAATTGTCGTTGATTCATTAACGGCCCTTTTCACAATGTACAATTAAAAGTTAACGTGAACTTTAACGATATGTTCGGCATAGGAACCCCGTAGTAAAAATACCCATTACGTAATCGCTGATATAAGCAATACTTAGCAGCTGCTAGCGGTGACGCTTTGTCTTATTTCCCACTTAGATTTAACATAAGCGTGTGAGCTCTCGCTTAAAATGTAAGCTACGATGTCAGTACCTGTCGCTACTGTGTGTTTACAGCATAAGTGGAACTGTAAGCGAGTTTGTTTTTGAAATATAACCCAAAAGTAGGCCACAATTCTTTACTTTGTACATATAAGGGATAAATTCCATGAAATACAACGAAATTCTCACATACACAATGCAAAATAATAGAAGCTATTATTAATAAATGACATGTTAGATTACACGTACATAACAATATAAGTACTTAGATTGCTCGCTTAGAACGTCATCCTGACATCATCGATTATTATCTAGGTACTTCGTATCATTTACCAATGGGCAGCTTGTCGTTAAAGTCCATGTTAACAACTTTTAATCGTATATTGTGAAAATGCCCGTAAAATGCATTTTTTTATATTTCCAACTCTTTCGCAACTATTCATAAATTAGAGGGGAAAATTAGTTTTTTCATGCAATTTTAAACCTTTTTTCATTTTCAAAAGCTCATAAAAAATTAAGAGGGCAAAAAGTTTAAATTTTTATCATTTAATAGAAAGCCATTAATATTAAGAACAAAATAAGCTGCTCTGTTCTGCTGTGTAGGTTGTAAAATTAAGTTAATGTTAATTTTTCCTTTGTTCCTTGGAAAATTAATCATGCCCACTTCTTTTTAAATATAACGTTACGAACCTTAGCCTTATAACCAATTTGTCATGCAATAATTTGAGTGGACTCCGTCTTTATTGAACTAAAAGAAACTATGAAAGTACCAGGCAACGGATCACCCTTTGTATACATAATTTTTTTAAAAAGTTTAAATTTTTCTTTGTACCGCTCTTTAGGTGAATCAAATTAGAAATGAGTTACGAAATAACGAATTCACAAGTACTTTAAAAACAAATCAATGTAATAATAATTTAATACGTAGTCGCTAACAATAGTTTGACAACACTAAAGTATTTCAATAAATTTCAAAAATAAAAATATATGTTAAAGCTTCAATTCACAAAAAAATTTTTGATTAATAAGAGACTTATTAAACAAATTTTTGTATGAAAATTTGTTTTATTAGTCTGTTATAAGTCAGAAACATTTTTTGTGAATTAAGGCATAAGAATATAGCTACAACATAAAAACGGGCTTTTACGGCAAACTTTAGTGGGTTTTCTACAATCCAAACGATTTATGTAGAACATTTGTATGAAAAATGGCCAAACAACTGACTGCTGTGCAATAAATTGTTCGCTCAAGTCGACCATCTGGATTGTGGAAACCGCTCTTAAGTTAGGAATTTTTAAAAAGATCTAGTACTAAAAGTAACTTTAAAAAAATGAGTTTTAGAGGTTTTTTTTTTAAAAAAGTGCGCTTTAAAAAAATTCCTTTTAAGAAAGTACCTTTTAAAAAAGTTCCTTTTAAAATAGTACCTTTTAAAAAAGTACCTTTTAATAAAGTACCTTTTTTAAAAAGTACCTTTTAAAAAAGTATCTTTTAAAAAAGTATCTTTTAAAAAAGTATCTTTTAAAAAATACCTTTTTTAAAAAGTACCTTTTAAAAAAGTATCTTTTAAAAAATACCTTTTAAAAAAGTACCTTTTAAAAAAGTACCTTTTAAAAAAGTACCTTTTAAAAAAGTACCTTTTAAAGAAGTACCTTTTAAAAAAGTACCTTTTAAAAAGTACCTGTTAAAAAAGTACCTTTTAAAAAAGTACCTTTTAAAAAAGTACCTTTTAAAAAAGTACCTTTTAAATAAGTACCTTTTCAAAAAGTACATTTTAAAAAGTACCTTTTAAAAAAGTACCTTTTGAAAAAAGTACCTTTTAAAAAAGTACATTTTAAAAAAGTACCTGTTAAAAAAGCACCTTTTAAAAAAGTACATTTTAAAAAAGTACCTTTTAAAAAAGTACCTTTTAAAAAAGTACCTTTTTAGAAAGTACCTTTTAAAAAAGTACATTTTAAAAAAGTACCTTATAAAAAAGTACCTTATAAAAAAGTACCTATTAAAAAAGTACCTTTTAAAAAAGTACCTTTTAAAAAAGTACCTTTTAAAAAAGTATCTTTTAAAAAATTACCTTTTAAAAAAGTACCTTTTAAAAAAGTACCTTTTAGAAAAGTACCTTTTAAAAAAGTACCTTTTAAAAGGGTACCTTTTAAAAAAGTACCTTTTAAAAAAGTACCTTTTAAAAAAGTACCTTTTAAAAAAGTACCTTTTAAAAAAGTACCTTTTAAAAAAGTACTTTTTAAAAAAGTACCTATTAAAAAAGTACCATTTAAAATAGTACCTGTTAAAAAAGTACCTTTTAAAAAAGTACCTTTGAAAAAAGTACCTTTTAATAAAGTACCTTTTAAAAAAGTACCTTATAAAAAAGTACCTTTTAAAAAAGTACTTTTTAAAAAAGTACCTGTTAAAAAAGTACCTTTTAAAAAAGTACCTTTTAAAAAAGTACCTTTTAAAAAAGTGCCTTTTAAAAAAGTACCTTTTAAAAAAGTACATTTTAAAAAGTAACTTTTAAAAAAGTACCTTTTACAAAGGACCTTTTAAAAAAGTACCTTTTAAAAAAGTACGTTTTTAGAAAGTACCTTTTAAGAAATTACCTTTTAAAAAAGTACGAGTACTTTTGAAAAAAGTACGAGTACTTTTGAAAAAAGTACTCTTTAAAAAGTATATTTTCTAGAAGAACTTTTTAAAAAAGTAAAAAAGAAAGAAATTTTTTGTTTTCGGTTCATAGCTCTCAAATCGTTGGTGTATTACTTTTATTTCTGACTGTAATAATTTTATTTTTTCTCACTGAGCAGCCAAATCAAATACAAGTGTCAAAAGTACATAAAACAAAACTAACAAAAGAAAAGACTTGGAACTTTTTCTTTTCTTGACCAGACAATACTTGACATCTTCGTTATTTGTCTTGCATTTTGTTATTTTTGTTTGTTGTTGCAAAATTTTATAAAACCAAATAGTCGTTTTGACAGTTTTAATAAACTAATTTAAAGCAAAATGGGAAACAATGGCCAAAGACACTTGCTGCCTTTCAAATATACTTTTACTTATGTTAAGAATATAATAAGTGTAATTGCTCTTTGTCATAATGAAATGATTCGAAAAATTAAATTGGCCATTATTTAGAGATGCTGGAAAAAATTTATAAATAAATTGTTATATTATTTATTGCGATACTCTATGAAGTGGTAATTTTAGTTACGAATTTACTAAAATATGTATTAAAGTGATTTGTAAATACTCATGATGAATTGCAGACAAATCGTTATTAATGATTTTTATTATTTTGAAGCTGTTTTTTTCAGTTTGAAATTGATGGATACTTTCAAGATGTTGAATCTTAAAACTGAGTTGGTTTAGTGGCAAGAACATAATAAATAAAGCTGTAGAGTTCCAGAAAATGAGTTAATATGCTTTTTTAATGAATTGCACAAACAAACGAGTTGAGAAACCAGCTCAAACCTACTTTAATTAATAATTTAATAAAATATTTAAATACTTCCTAGAAACCTGAAACTGACATTTTAAATTCACGACAAATATTGTCAGTTGACTGACAGCTGTTAATTGCATGACATCAAATATCTTTTTATTTCGAGCAACTACCATTAACATTTATTAGCATCCTGCCAAATTGTAGTTGAAAAAAATTATTTATTTTCTTTCAATGTTTAAAAATTAAAATTATTTGCTTGACAATATTTCGCTAAAAGTCAATTGAAGTACACAGAAAAATCTTAACTTAAGTGGGGTAAAAGTACTTTTTGACATTTATAGAAAGTAAATACTTTATTTCAAGGAATTCTTATCGTTGTTATTGTTCTTTCAATTTGAATTATTACGAGCTTACAATAGATGAATGGAATACGTTAATGGAGTTGTGAATGGAAACATCAAATACAGGGATATGCGTATAAATTGTTTTTAGTTTGGGCATTTAGCACATCAAACAAGTATTTTACAAATAGAATTGACTTAAAGGTTTTTTGTTCTTAATTTAACTTTTATTATGGTGGGGAAAATAAAGTTGTGTTAAAAACTTTGATGTCAAATATGCAGACAGTTTAAAATATTCTTCCATGGTTATTATGGCTGTTTTCGTTAAATGAAAATGTGATTGTCTTTTAATTTTCTAAGAATTTATTATTTATGGACTAAAATTTAAAAGTATATTTGTGTGTATGAGATATTAATATTATTTTAACATTTAAAACTGGTTGTATATTTTTCATAAACTTTCCGTTTAGTTGTAAAAGAGTATTTAATATTAGCCATGGAAAAGATAAAATTGAAAAAGGAAACTTGACAGGTATAATTTATGGCGTAACTAAACTATCAAAGAATATTAACATCTTTTAAAACTTATATAGATTGTATCAAGGTCTTTTTAAATATTAATGTAGTTCCTTGTGCCAGCTATTATACTAGCACAAAAATTAAAATTTCTTTTGTTCTGATCAAAATTTATCGAGCTACATGTCGTTTTAATTTGACAACGAATTTTTCGACGATTATTCAAAATTCGTCCATTAAGATGGAAGAACCTGCAAGTAAAAGATAATTTTGTGTCGAACAACTGAAGCTAACATATGTTAAGATCTGATAAAATATAAGAAATATGTTTGCCATTGAATGATAAAAGCTGAATTTATATTAACACAAAACAGATTAAATTCAGTTTGTAGTTAAAAAATATATGTATGTGATCGAAAGCGATTTTGTATGTAGATTCATCAGATATTTATATTAATCAGATAAAGCAATCTTGATATTTTTGGCAACGCCCACTACTTTAGGAGTCTTGGTAATGTGTACTAGTTTTTTTAATGTGAGAAGGAGTGCCGTGCTCCTCAACAAATAAATAAGAATGTTGCGGTCTAGTGAGTACACATCGTACGAGCTTGAGCCTAAAAATTAAAATTTTCTTTTTTAAATTTATAATCGCACTATTTCTCAAAATTAATATTTTACTTATTCAGCATAGGTACTAGCTAATACCCCTTAGTAATCAATGTCAATGTGTTTTTATAAACAATTAATATTCTACTGAATAAGTAAAATATTAATTTTTGGAAAAAGTGCGATTATAAATTTAAAAAACAAATTTTAGCAATTCCCAAAAAATCACGAAATTAAAATTTTCATAAAAAATTTTAAAAGGTCTCCCAGTAAAATGTGAACAAAATCAAAATTTGTGCACTAATTTCAACAAAAAAAGCTAATTTTCTTATTAAGGTACACGACACTAGACAAAAAAAGGGATCTCTGGTGAAGTTTTATTTTTATTTGCATTTTTAAAAACTATTATTAAAAAGATAAAAGATAAAAAAGATAAAATTTAAACGTAAGGCTAACAGAAAACTAGACAGGTATAAGTTATGCCATAATTAAACAATCAAATATGTATTATTAAAATCTTTTGAAAACTATATAGATTTCGTCAACATGTCCTTAAATATTAATATAGTTCTTTGTGGCAGCTATTACACTAGTATACAAATCTAAAATTTTTTTGATATGATCAAAATCTATCGAGCTACAGGTTTCTAAAATTTGATATTGCACTCTTAGACGATTATTCAAAAATTCAATCATTAAGATGAAATAATCTCCTAGTAAAATGTGATATTGTGTTGAACAACTGACGCATACAATCGTTAAGATCTGACAAAATATATGAAACATGTTAGCCACTGAATGATAAAAACTGAATTTATATTTACACAATACTGATTAAATTCACTAAAATGTATTTAACTTCAAAAATTGTGCAGCAATTTCAACAAAAAAGGCATATAATAAGCGACATGATACTTGAAAAGTCGTTGGAGAAGTTTTATTTTTTTATGCATTTTTAAAAACAAACATTTTAAAATTTCTTCTGAAATTTTTATTTTTAGGCTAAAACTTTTCCGATGTCTCTGAGGTAAGAACAATAAAAAATAATATACAAATTGCTAGTTACTCATTACTTGAAGACATTAAAAATTAAAATATTTGCTTTAATAATGGACAAACTTACCTGTTAGATATTTTAAAATCACAAAAACTATAATAAAATATCATTCTGCCAACGCTGGTAAACACTGATTTGATTTTTTTTATTTACTTCCACTTTTGCTGTTATATACAAACATATAAAAACTACGGCCAAGCAAACACTTTTTATAAAGAACGACGTTCACTTTTTATAATGAACGACGTTGATTTCTTAAATAAATTTAAGAATTTTTTTATTTCCTTCCTCTTCTTTTGCTTATATAAAACACACACAAGAACACTATTAATAAGACGCTGGCACATATAAAAAGCAAGCAACACAAGCTGCGCCGTCGTCTTTGCGACTTTGACTTTTAAAAAGAAATTAAATTTTTTTTAGCTTCCTTCCTCTCCGTCTATCATTAAGTATTAAGTATACAGGTGGTCGCATAAAGTCAACAAATACAACTTTACAACAAAAATTAGATATTGCTTGTAATAAAAGAGCAAAAAATAATCAGCTGACATTATGCTGTCACCTCTATACTTATTACACCATGAACTATAGATATTTACGCGTCCACATGTAATGTACGAACGACACGAGCAAAAGCAATGAGAACCAGATTTTGAGCCATCAACTTGACTTCTTTGAGTTTATTAACAAAATTAAGTATTTTTCATCTTAAAAGCACAACACTTTAATACACTTATTCTTATTCTACATTAATTTAACATTTCAATCAAAATTTAACACTTTTAACAATTTTTATTTAAAATTTAACTGAGACAATATATAAAAACGGGCCGTTACCGATAAATTGCAAATAAACTGATAAAGAATTGAGATGTGAAAAAGAGTTGAAGAAAACGAAGTTGTTTTTGTTTCAATCAAGAGACAAAACAGTGTTGCCACGACCCAAAAGTTATTGTAAGCAAAAGTGACCACATGAGAACAAAAAAAACCCACAAATATATATTTATTAATATGTAGTTAAAAGAAAGTAAAATTCTAATGCTAAGACATGTAATTAACATTAATTAATACTGAAAAAGTAATTTATTAAATATGCAAAATTTTTTGTCGAAATTTCTTAATATTTCGCATAACTATATTTATGATATGAACATGTATGCCAAATACATACCTATTTTATTTATTTTTTGTATAATAGGTAATTGCCGAGTTCTGGTGCGTCCTGGTTGCCGGTTTCGTTTACGTTTATATGAGTATAACCAACACTAACTTCCAATTAAAAAATAGAAAAGTTTCTAAAAAGTTAGAAAAACTGGAATTCAGCTTAAATTAGAAAAATGGCATGTAAAGATATTCTCCATAACTTTTGAACTTATGGACATCCCAAAGTCAAAATTAGCAACATTTTCATTTTAATTTGACATATATGGCTTTTCAAATGAAAAAAAGTTTTTTAACTAACTTTTTTTTGTTGAAAATATCAGTCAATTTCATATAAAAATCACTTATCTTAATTTTTGTTTTGTTTAACGTTTTCTTGTTCGAAACAATAACACTTCTTGACAAGCAAAAGGTACAAAGTTCCTAGTGCATATTTTAGGCTAATTACGATGTGCTAAGCGCGAGAGAAATAAAAAGATTAATATCGTGCATTGTTCAGATAACCGTACATTTGTGTTTTTCGATGTATGCTTCCCTTTAAAGCGCCATCCGAAGCCAAAGGCTGGTTTAATTAAGGTGATTTTTATATAAGGCTATAAAATGACGAGGTAAATAGTGGATAATAGGCTTTGAGCAGATAAAAAATTATTGGGGCTGTAATTTAATATATTGTAAAATTTTTAACGTTTCCATAAATTGTTCTCTATATAAAAGTTTTTTTTTGTATCACAAATCATAATAAAATTCATAGGTAATTTTTTTTGAATAGTCTTTTCGATTTCAAAATTTTTAAGTCACAAAGGACAAAACTCGGACAAAAACTAAAAATTTTATATTGAAAAATGGGGGAAAAAATAGTATTTAAATATGCCAGCAAGCGAATACCTTATTTAATATTTTATATTTCTTTTAACTATGTAGTACATTTTTTAGTAAATTTAAATGCTAGTGTTTTCGTTTTTTCATTACAGCATTTTTAGCTTTCATCCGATTTCAATCCATTATTGCTTGACATTATTGAAATCGCATTGATTACTCAATAATTTTTTTTAGCAATGGATTTTGTTATAATTTGTGGTATAAGAGAACTTCCGAATAGACAGCACTTTGTGAAATACACTAACAAAAACTTTGTAAGAGCGAGAGTTGCAAAATAAACCCATACAAGCAAAATGTGTTAATATGCGTTTGCCGATTCATGCTTTAAAGGTAGGCTTTTTTAGCTTGAGATAGACAGAGAAGAGGTGAGAGGCTATCAGCATAAGATAAAAAGGCACAAATTAAAATTTGGGGGGTTTTTTGATATTTCTCTTTGTCATTTTCGTACTCCCAGAGTTGAGCATGTGTATAATCGTCAAAAAAACGCATGAAGAAAAAGTCTGTAATGTAAATATACGTAACTTTTCGTAGGGGTTTTAAAAGAAAATTGTCAAAAATAGGCAGGTTAAAAAGGCATAGAGTGAAAAGGCACTTTGCGTATGTTTGATTCGGATTTGCGTCGCTAAATACAAGTGGATTTTTTCGCTGATGTAATAACCACATGTAAACGATTTTGAAATTTGCGGAAAAAGGAGAATTGCTATTTTGTTCTAATAGGCAAGCTATTTATTCAGATTTATGAGATGAAGATTAGTCAAGCAAGTCTCACATGTTTTTTGTCTATTGCATATATGCATACATATGTACATTATGGCACACACAAAAAAAAAAGGAATGTAAAATCAACATGACGCAATTGTGTTTTAAAATCATATTAAATTTACAAGAAATAATTTGTTGTTTAAATGTTCTTACATGTGTCAACTATGTAGGTAAAAAAAAACGAATTTCCAGCGATAATTTACTGCTGCTGATTAAAAATTACCATTGTTTCAGATTATATTTAAATTAAAAATTATTAATCTAACCTTAAATCTCTTTGATTTAAACATTTTTAATGTTAACAAAACTTAATGTTAAAAAAACAAATAAATTGTATGTTAAATAAACATTTAAATCATGTTGAATTAAAATTAAATTTATTTTTTATACGATGGGTATTTATTAAGTGTATAGCTAAAGTAAAGTTTGAAGCTATTGTGGCTGCAGTGGTTAGAGCGTGGAATATCATACAAGTGGCCCGAGCTCAAATCTTGGCTGTTGCCATCGCATAAGTAAAATAATTAATAAAATGACTTCATTAAAGTCATGTTGTTTCAGCTTGATATAACTAGAATTCAACATGATTCTTAGTGTTTTTTCAATATCAAATTCACGTTGTTTCAACCTGAAATAGTTCTGATTCAACATGATTCTTTGTATTGTTCCAATATAAATTCACGTTGTTTTATCTCGAAATAACTTTGATTCAACACGAGTTTTCGTATTATTTCAGTATCAACTTCATTTTGATTTAACTGTACTGCAATATTGAATCAACATGATATATAGTTCATTCAAAAGGATAAATCTTCCTTCGAGATTATTGAAAATAATATTGAATTAACATTAGACGCCTATGAAGCAAAATCGCTGCCGAAAAATGTTAAATTAACCTCGTTTTCGACGATTTTACATAATAGTTTTTCTGTGTGGGGAATATAAATGTTTTAACTTAATTTGATATGCTACACGGGAGTTTTTAAAACGCGCGTTTCTGCTTTTTTATTTTAAATTTGAAAGTTTCCAATTTTTAAACTTTAAAGTTTAATACAAAAAAGCAGAAACACGCATTTTAAAACGCCCATATGGCCTGACCTTAAAAAGGAAGGAAACGTTTCTATGCAACTTTTGTAATAAGAAGTATATATATTTTTTTTTTACAAAAATATTCAATATGGGATCCAATAAAGAAAAACCAGCGTATTTATATAAAAAAAAGTGATTCGATTTGCGTCGTTTTGGATTGCATTGCATTTCCCCGGTCCCTATTGACGACGCAAATCATATTTTCTAGAAGTAGAGTTATGCTAAATATCACCAATAAAAATTTTGGTTGTCATTTTACTTGCTTTTTAATATTTTATAAATTAGTTTTTCAGTATTAATTAAAATCAATTGTGTTAGCATTAAAATGTAATTTTCTTTAAGCTACATACTAATAAATAACTATTTGGGCAATTTTCTTCTCATTTGTTTACTTTTTCTTAGAATAACTTTGGGTCGTGGCAACACTGTTTTTTCTTTTGATTGAAACAAAAACAACTTCGTTCTCTTCAACTCTTTTTTACATCACAATTCTTTAATCAGTTTCTTTGCAATTTTTCGGCAACGGCGCGTTTTTATATATTGTCTCAGTTAAAGTTTAAATAAAAATTGTTAAAAGAGTTAAATTTTTATAGAAATATTAAATTAATGTAAAGTAAGAATTAGTATACTAAAGTGTTAAGCGTTTAAGATGAAAAATACTTAATTTTATTAATAAAGTCAAAGCAGCCAAGTCGATGGCGCATAAGCTTGATTAATTGGATTTCTTTTCTTTTTAAAACTCAAAGCCGCAAAGACGACGGCGCAGATTGTGTTGGTTGTTTTTTATTTGTGTCTGTCTAATATTAAAAGTAAAAGAAAGAGGAAGGAAATAAAAAACACTTAATTTTGTTTAAGAAATCGGCGTCACAGATTCTGTTGCTTGTTATTGTTACTTGTGTCGTTTTTTTTTATAAAAAGTGTTTGCTTGGCCATAGTTTTTAAATGTTTGTAAAAAGAAAAAGTGTATGGAAATAAAATAATGAAAATAGTTGAGATATCATATCAAATTAGTTTTTTTACCAGCGATTGCGGTATTCTATTTTATTGTAGTTTGACGACTTAAAAATATCTACATGCATATGTATAAGGTAAGTGGGTCTACTCTTAATGCAAATATTTATATTTTTAAACGTCTTCAAAAACAGGAGAAGTGTAGCTATTTGTGTATTATTTTCTGTGGTTCTTTACAGTTTTTGGTTCGTGAAAACAGCGACTTGAAAATGAAAAATTTCAAGAACTGTACTAAACCGACTTTACAATGTTATGTACATATTGTCACATAAAATCATTTTTAAAAATTTATCAGGAGAGATAAAAAACTTAACAAGAAGCAAACTATTGTGATTACAAAAGTTGTTATTTCAGCATAGCATCATTAATTCAGACTTTATTAATGATACACCCTTAAAAATCGTTTTTATAATCACAATAGTTTATTTTTATTTGTCCTGAAAATTTTTTAAAAATTATGATATTCTACATTTGCCATTTTTAAGCCCATTTGTTGTCCTTTAATACAACACCTCAATGGAACATCTAGGGTAAGTAGCTTTAAATGTATATGATGTATGTATCCATTTAGCCGGCTGTGACCATTTTACACACATTTTTGTTATAAATCAAGAATATACAATTTTATACTTAAAAAAAACGTTGCGGCTTGAAGAACAGTAAGCTTAAGTCCTTGAATAACGGGTAGACACTGAGAACACGATTTCTGCTCAGAATGGTCGTCAAAAAGATTCGACGGGTGTGACCTTACAAATCTTAGTTTTAAAGAGTTATGACTTTCAGTATAAATTCTGTAAAATTTTGACTATAAGGTACACAATAATTTTGGTATAGATATCTGTTCAAAGTGCTTTTAATTGTATTATGTATTTACTGTTTGACAAAAAATTATTTTTCTTATAAAAAAAAACCATTTTTAAAATGAGACGGGTGTGACCGACGGGTGTGACCTAGTACGTAAATTTAAAAATTCGAAGAAATAAAACTTTTTATTGATTTAATTAATATAAATAATATAAAGATAAACTCATAAGAAAATAATAAGATATTCAACTATTTGCTATCCATTCTATTATAGACAGCAGAATACTCTAGCTGAATATTTTTGTTAAATTTAACAAAAAGCAAAAAAGGTATATTATTTTCACAGATAACGGTTTTTATAAATAATGAGAAAGGGAATAAAAGAAAATCTAAAATAAACATTAACCATACAGAGAGGGAGAGCCAAATTTTTCTTGCATGATCATTTAAAAGTGCCTCAAATTGATTAAAAAATACTAAATAGTGTATTTTTTATTTTTTCTATGATTGTCATTCTCTAAAAAACATCAATTGAGAGATTTTTATTAAAAATAAGAAAATGATTTTTTCCTTGCATAGGGCCGTTTTACGCGGAATCACTCATATATAATTATGTAAAGTCGGCGTTGAATTGACCCATTTCCGAGTAACTATATTTTGCGAACCACAATGTTTATCGATCCAAGATTTTGCACTAATATTAGTTATATCACAAACTGGTAAAAAGGCCAATCTAGCGGCGAAAAATCATATCTTCCAAACTAATATAGCTGATCCAAAAAAATTTATGGATGAATTATAGGGAAGGATGTAAGCTACAAGGTGTGTACAAAGCTATACAGCTATTTTTAACACAGTGGGCGCTATATTTTGTTATATAAGACCAATTTTACCGATAAAATACTTTAGTCGTCGGACAGCTTATATATTCCAAATTGATAGTCTGATCCACAAAAAATGTATGATTATATTATAGGAAAGGATGAATTCTTTAAAGTCGGTAAAATATTAGGCAGCCATTTTTAACACAGTAGGCGTTATACATATGTCGTTGTATAAGACCAATTTTACCAATAAAATTCTTAAGTCTTCGGAAAACCCATATCTTCCAAACTAATAGTCTGATCTAGAAAAATCTATAGATGAGATATAGGCAAGGATGTAGGCTTTGTAAATTCTCTAAAAATTAGACAGCTATTATTAACACTGTGGGCGCTATATTTTGTAATATAAGACCAATTTTACCGATGAAATTCTTTAGTTGTCAGAAATATATACAAGGGGAACTGGTTTGTTGGTCTTATGTGTTTTAACTAGGCTTGCCAGGCGGGCTTGAATGAGAGTATTGTGTTTTTCTTCCGACGGGGTTTTTTTGAATTTAGAACGATTTTCCGTCATCCCACGTCAAATTTGGTTTGTAAACAGACCGGTTTCGGCTATGTGCCATCTTCAGTGTTCTATTGAATACTAAATCATTTTTCTGTTGTCCGTTGTTTCTTTTTGCGCTTCATTGTCAAGATATTTTAAGTGCTGTCAAGTTACAAGCTCAAATATAATTTGTCAAGCTGAAATGATATTTTTGATTTAATAATGTTTATAAAGGGTCCGCCAGATAAATTTGTTTTTTGAAAATCCTATTAAAAAGAAACTACTGAATATTTTCTCAAATTTCTTTTTTTATTTGAAAGTACAATCCTTCCAGTTAATAATGAAAAATAATTTCATTCAAATGGCTGCCTCGGCTGGCCATGCAGTAGCCTACACGATCGGTCCAATTTTTAAGCACATTATCGATTGTGTCCAGCTGTATTTCACCAATGGCTTCACGAATATTGTCCTTTAAAGCGTCAATTGTCTCTGGCTTGTCGGTGTAACACTTATCTTTGACGGCACCCTACAAATAATAGTCCAACGGTGTCAAATCGCAGTTGCGAGGTGGCCAAACGACATCAGCTCTGCGGCTGATAATGCGATCTTCAAAAACAGGGCGCAAAACATCGAGTGTAGCTTCGGCTGTGTGGCACGTAGCTATAGCTAAAATTTTATGAACAAATATCTCAGTGTAAAAGTATCAAAACTGTTTACAACTTAAAACAATGTTCCTTAAATTAATATTTTGTGTGCAGTCTCTTGTTTTTCATAACCATTTGGAGTCTCTTGGGAATAGTTGCGACTAATTTTTGATAGTAATTATCGCGTATTTTTTCCATTCTTCTAATATGATCTTTTTTGGTTCAGATTTGCAGAAAACCATGTGCTCCTGGTCTTTTTCTATTGAGATAATACCATAAATTGTTAATAGTATTTCCATGGCATGGGACATAATATTATGTAGCAGCCATGAATGATCTTACTTTGGTGGGCCCTGTATTGATGATCATTATCCGTTATTCAGATTGTTGTTGAGCTTGCTTTTTTATTAAAGCCACTTTCAGCTATAGAAGCAAGTTTTGGAGCACTTACGAAGGTTTAACTTAACATTTCTGCTACACGATTTTTCGAAAAATAAATCGACCCGCCCTAATGTATATGCAACTTATACATATCATGTAAGGCATAATTAGATTTGAGTTGTTTCATTTATAGAAGACTTAAATATAATTACACTACTCCACAATTTTTGAACTTATTACACAACATATTTCAATTCAAAAACTTTGCAATAGCTTCAATATATTTTTGTGTGGATTAAACCATTTAGAATTTTCGAAAAAATTAAGCGAAAATCACCAACAATTGGGTAAAAAACAACTGCAGTTGAAAAACTTTTTATCACCACATTTTTGCCTGGCGGATAGTGTTGATGATATTGTAATCAAGCAAAGAAGTGTAACACAAAAACAGTTGGTGTCTAAATCATTTCTTGGAACCTGTAGTGAATTTATGAGTCCCAGAGGGAATACAACAGTAGGCATTTGTTTTCCTTTGTTTCACTTTCTATATATGTTTTAAATCTCCATGGTAGTTTTATTAAAGTTTTATCATAATCTTATGAATAACAGCACACGTACTTAAAGCGCAAACTAATTAATGTTAAAATATATATATATATATGTGACAATAGGACATTATTGATAATATCTACATAATGATGATAAAGAAGCTCACAACAAAGATGATCAGCAAAATGGGATATTAAAGAAAAATTCTTTGGCAACTTATTAATGACAATAGGATTATTCTTATGAAAACAATTATACATATTTCATTAATAATAATCAGGGCTCGGACTTTCATGCAAATGCATGTTTTTGTTTGGTGATAGATAAAAAAGTATTGACTGATTATCTATCCGAATCAAAAATTTTTAAGTAGTTTGGCATTGATTTATAGCATATTTTTGAAGTTATACAAATTTTTATAATGCATATTTCTCAATTTAAAAAAAATAAATATTAATGCACCGATTATGAAAGGCAATCAAACCTCAGTTTAGTTGTAATAATAAATAATAATAAATTTCTTCGCAGGTAAATACATATTTTTTCGCATATTTTTAATTTTTAGGTGCACTTGTTAAGGGCTTAAAGTCAATTTTTAGTCACATGAAAGTGCGAGCCCGGATAAAAATATTTAATAAGAATAATTCTGTGGATTGGTGCTAAAAGAGCCAAAATCAAAATATTCACTTTCGAGAAAAAAATAATTTAAGTTTAAGTTTTATATATGAGTTCATAGTGACATTGGCTAGCAAAACCGTTATGAAGCTGTTCTGGCTTACATTAGACACTGGCTGTTTCAGCAAAATAAAAGAGAGTTAGAACAGAAACCTAACTCAAAACAGCAAAATATTGACTTTGGCCCTTTTAGCACCAAGCCACAGAATTCATTATGAATTAAAATCATATCATAAAAGATACTAGTGTTGTCAAAAGCGGCTACTTTTGACTACTCAATACTACTCGATACAATTTCGACTGGGTACTCGATACTGGTCGGTACTTTCAACGCCAGTTTTATTTCAAAATAAAAATGTTTAATGGGTTCATATTCCCATTTATTGACTAACTAGAGCCTTTGGGTCTTTAAAACTATTTAAATATTCAATTATTTAAATTATTTAGTTAATTTCTCTGTAAATGACAAGCTTTAGAATTATTTAAAAACAGAGTTGTATTATTTTAATATATTTCAAGGCAAACGTTTCGTTTTTACACTAGAAAGTATTACTCTGAAAGTATTCAGTAGCTATTTTGGGTATCGAGTACCGAAAAGTATGTTCAGCATTGAGTACCCGGTACTCAAATACTCTATACTTTCACAACACTAAAAGAGACCACGTGGCACATGTTTCGCTCATTGTTTCTGTTGTAATATTACATTAAAAAAAGCCCTCATAAGGTGCGAATTTTATAGCTCTTTGTCGACAACGGAGACACTTTCATCTTTTGAAAACTTTTCGATACTGACTTACTTCTTTTTTTTTACCATATTTTTAGCTATTTAATATGCTTAAGAATATTTAGAAAATTAATTTTTTTGGTTCCCTTCTTTATTCTGATTAATGCATGCAAATGCTATTACATTTTACTTCCAAAAAAAGTCAATAGCTAAAGGAATTAATTTGTTAATAATAAGAGCAACTAAGCAGCAAAATTACTCAAATTAATTATGAAGAAATTTAATTAGGAAAACAAAAGCAGCAACATTAACAAGATTAATATTAGCTTAAAGGAAATGAGAACAATAGTGAACGATAAGTTTTGGAAAGTCTTATGGGCGTTGCTTTTCTATTATTTGAGGATTTCAAAGAAGTGGTAGCCCACACTTTCAAGAAACACTGGCCCAATTAAAAAAAACTATATAAATCAAAAGTTAAATATTAAAACTTATATGTCGAATCATAGTTAAAACAGGCACCTAAATATATGCTATAGATGTCATAGATATCTTACACCTATAAACACACTTTAGTTTAAACTGTATCTTTCTCTGTTTTATTTATTTTTTTGTTTGATCACAGAGAAAATAAATAGCTTCCACAGAAAAACCAGAATCAACAAAAATTTTGTCAACTCAAGTTAATTACTTGGAAATTAATAAATTATGCAAAAGTTCAAACATGTAGAAATTGTAATTTATTTCAGTGCAAGTAAACGAGACAAAGAGAGAAAAAGAATTTTATTGCTGTTACCTTAGGGAATATATTTCAAGTTAATTTATTATACTGTTGTAATGATTTTTCATACATATGTATTTTATTTCGTAAACAATTCTATATAGAAATTCATACAGAAAGCAGAGCAAGGTATTTTAAGATTAATTATATAAATCAGTTGAAAGAGAAAAGGCTCATCAGCAACAAAAAATACATATAAATTTAAAGAATATTCGGAGACAATGAAAAACATGTTGTTGCGTTAACTATGGTAATAAATACCTGTTAATTAAATTTTTTTAAAGCCATCAAATGTTTAAGGTTTC
Source organism: Panzeria rudis (assembly GCA_956483635.1). Lineage (NCBI taxonomy): Eukaryota > Metazoa > Arthropoda > Insecta > Diptera > Tachinidae > Panzeria > Panzeria rudis. Next base: position 175,974,755 of record OY101448.1, read on the forward strand.
GTTCTATTAAAGAACAAAATTTGCGTTTTTAAAAATTTTTGTGCTTCGTTGTGTGCATTTCATAGAGTGTTTAATCATAAATAAAAATAACATTACAGAGAAAAAACTAAATTTCATATTCAGTAAAGAAATTCAATGAATTAGTAAATATATTGTTTAGAAGCGGACCTGCCATCAAATTTGTAAATACAGACAAAAATGTCTCATTAAATTCATTGAAAAAATTCGATTTTTTTTCAATAAAAAACTTTTTTTAAATCTATAAAACAATTTGTCTAAAATATTTACAAATTCTAAATAAAATAGTTTACTGAATCAAACAAACTGTTCACTGGAAATTATGTAATATATCAAGCAATATTTTTTTCTGAACTTACAAAACAATTTGTTTAAAAATACTTACAATCTAAACCAAATAGTTTACTGAATCATACAAAAATATTTACTGAATATTGACAATATTTTTATGCGAATTTATAAAACAATTTGTCTACAAATACTTGCAATTCTAAGGCAAATAGTCTACAGAATCAAACAAAAATATTTATTGGATTTTTTTTAATATATCAAACAAACTTTTTGTCTAAGTCTGAAAATTCTTTTTTAGATATTTTTAAGTTTTAAAAAATAATAGCTCGATGCAATTTACGTTTGATACTAATTGTATGAATTCCGACATCGCATTCCTTTTGCTATCATTGTTGTTGTTGCTATCTATGTGTATTTTGTCATGGGTATTGTTTTTTTATGACACAGAAAACTGAGGTTTGTTGTTGATTTTGGTGTTTGCGTCCTACATAAAAGTCAAACAAAAATTTTACTGATACAGCTAAGAACACTTGCTGAAAATGAAATTTTATTTTAGACAAACTTTTGTTTGAAAATTGCTTGGTTATAATATTATCTGGTAGGCCAATTTAACTCAGTACTTTCTATAAAATTTTTGAATCTTACCCATATAATTTTGATAACAAATATTTCCAAAACGCTTTAAAAGCTTTGTAATACTTTTTCTTTATACTTTAACACTATTGATGTTCCTTTAGTTTATTAAATTATTATCAAAGAATTTATATGGATCACATATGTATTCATGTATTTAAAATAAAAATGTTTATAGTTTTAAAAAATTTAACAACAAACAATCCTTCTTTCAAATAAAATGGTAATTTCTTCTTGAAAAAGAAAGACATCGCCTAGAAATTTAATAAAATTTTATGACATGAAACGAAATTCCAAAACATTTAAAAGCTAAAAAAGAAGATAATAGTCTTACTTACACCAATCAGTTTCAATTTTCCACACACTTTGCAAAACAGCAGAGCTTAGAAGAAAATAATAAAAGCAAATTTCTTAAATTCATATTTTCCACTTCATTGAGTTTGTTGCTCCATGCGCTTCAACTACTAAAACAATAAGGATATATAAGCCATGAAAATAGCAAATAGGAAGACTGTATGCGGAGTAGATACAACCATGGCGAATCGCATATACCCTTCGGTCAAATTAAGAGTTTTTTTTAAATATTCCTCGGATTTTTCTAACTTGATTTTCAACGAATTCTTTGTTTATTTTTCTGCGATTTGTTTTTTCAACTTCGTCTTTTTTAAAAATTAAAAATATTTGTGGACGGTGTTTTTTTTTGTAGCAGGTTACCTTTAAAATACCTGGCTAATGAGAAAAAAAATATTTTCCATTTTCGACGACACTTTATCCGGAAGCTGACGACGTCAAATTAACGATAAGGCTATGGACTATTGCTAGTCTGCTATTTGCTTTGTTCATTATTATTTAAATAATAATATTCAAATAAAATTATTCGATTAAAAGTTATTCGAACAAAAATTTTTCGAATAAAATTATTCGAATAATGTTATGCGAATACGATCATACGAATTATATTTTTAGAAAAAAATCTCTTGAATACAAATTATTCGAATTTTATTGTATTTTCGTATATTCGAGGATGTGTCGAGCTACCGAAACATCGTGGACATCCCTTGATTACGCTATGCAACAAGAAAAATGCCAGGGCGTATAGCTATATATTTTTTTGATGTGCTATGTTACCCTAACTACAAAAATAGTCGAAATTTAAAATTCTATGGAAAATTTTTTTTCTAATATTTGGAATTTTTGAAAAGGGTGTTTCACCAATTTTAACATAACTAATTATCTAATTATCTTTAAGCCGTGATATTTTTTATATACTCAATTGTTTCGGAGTAATTCTTTGCCAGTTCTTCCTTGAAAGCTAAAACTGGATCGACTCCAAAGAAATTTTTCGTTTCTTGAGAAGCAATTTAAGAAATGACCACCACTTACGATCGTAATGAAACTTTGTGACAGATCTATATATATTCAAAATTAAATGAAATTAAGATTTTTCTAGATTTTTGGTCTTTGGGCTTATAGTTTTCAAAAATATCTGTTATCATTTTAATACATACATAATTTAGTTTCTCTTTGCAGTTGATTTAATCGACTAAAAATTAATTCACAAAATAATATAACGAAATTTTTGTTAAGCTTAGATCTCTACATTTCGGAATGTAAAAAGTTGAGATTTTTGAGAAAATATAAATTTTCAGTTTCCAGAAAAATATCACATCCTTTTACTTGGGTCTCTCTTTTGGTGGCCAGGCTGGCAGAACCGGTGGAAGTTCAAACATTTCTTTACGAGCCAAATATCGACTTGCTACACACTGATTTTCAAAATGGGAGCAACGGCATTCAACTGGTGGCCTTTGCTTAATAGAGGGATGTTCGCATTCCGAAAAGCTGGGATGTGGACAACACTCTTTTAAACAATCAGACTGTTGGCGATCACGATGACACTTGACATGTTTAGTCACTTTAACACAACAAGGCATAACAATTTTGCGGCATTTAATTATACGTTTCGTATTCGGATTTTCTGTTAGGCATTTCTTTAAAATGTTGAAGTCTTTTTTCAACTTTTCACTATCCTGTTCTTTGGCTGTCTGAGGACATTCTTGTTTCTGACGCTTTTCCAAGGGTGGCATCATGCACAATTCATGTGGGAAACATACTTTACGTCTTATTATTTTTGGCTCACAGCTTTTCCAGGTTTGAGTATAAATGCGTTTTAGTTTATCTGATGACTTGTAGTGAGTCTCATCTAACGCTTTGTAAGCATCGGGACATTGATTTTGTAGGCCATCTGTTTCCCACATTGATTTGAATGGTGGTTTTTCTTCTTTAGCAGAAACTTTTCTGGGTGCTTGTTTACATGCATTTTCGGTAAGACGATGATCGGAGCAACAAGACAATTGTAATGATGGTTTAACATCCGGTTCATAACATTTGGGCCATTCTATTTGTGGGCATCCAACAGATTTGGCCGGACATTTATCTTCTTTGGGATGACATTTTCTTTCGGTTTTTAGCATCTTTTGTTCGCCGCATGAAGGAGGCTCGTTCCAAGTGCTTTTGACTTCGCTACCAAAATGACGCTGGCTTATCAGCGGGCGGCACTTTGACCATGCAGAGGACAAGGAAGACAAAATTTTCGGCATTTTATTTTGGGAATTAATAAAAAAAATTTTACTTTTACAATAAATTTGAATATTTAATTTAAATGTTTTTTTAATTTTTTTGTTTTTATTGAAAAATGAGTTGTGTTGTCAAAAATAAACTAAGAATGAAGAAATGAACATATCTGTAGGTAAGAGGTGAACTACACCAAGTAAAATTTTTTACAAAATACGTTTGTTACACTGTTGGAAATAGATATACATGAAATAGATATACATATATACAATTTCCTTTCTCTTTTTTTCTCCCAGCTGACTTAGCAGCCACACGATCAAGTTTTGCCTTTCAAGTTTTTCACACACACTGCTTGCCAAAATTCATTTTGGCATCAAAATGCTTGATGTCAGATTCGTGTACGTGTGCTTGACGAAAAATCAAAACCAAGTATATTTTCCATCAAGCGTCATCGGTGTCACTAATATTAACGAAATTTCACACATACTATTATCACGCTTGTTAAGCATTTTCATGGTGTATTTTGCCCTTTATATTTCAAGAGACGGGGTACAGATCAAAACCACAATGAGCGGTAAATAACACCAAGTCCATTTTAAAATGTAATGGTAATATTAGATGACGGAGTTTTTAGGGTTCCGTACACCAAAGGTACAAAGGAGCCCTATTGTTTTCACTACGTTGTCCGTCTGTCTGTCTGTCACAGGCTTTCATCTTGAAAACCGTAAGAGCTACAGACCTCAAATTTTCACAGAATATGTGTTACTTTGGCCGCTACTACTAAAAATGTATCAAAGTTAAAATTAAAGGGTGTTCTGAAGCGAGCAATGAAACATGGTAAACTCCTAATGCAAAATGCACACTTGACATTTTCACAGTTAGTATATTATTATACAGACTGCAGCAATAAATACTGAAATTCGAACAAAATAAAAATTGAAGGGTATTCTTTCAGTTAATGTAATTTTGACCATGTAATTTTGACAATTAGCTGTATCTTTCAAACCGTGAGAGGTAAACTGTTGAAACTTTCACAGCTAACGCAGCATTTTAAAGGCAACAGCAACAAATGCTAAAAAAAAACAAACTAAAAATTTAAGGGTATTCATCAGGTAATATAATTTGAAATCAAGCTGTATCTTATGAACCGTAATAATTAGACACGCGAAACAAACAAAATTAATATTTAAAGGGAAAATCAATAGTTAAAGGGCCTCCTTTCAAGTAATGCATCGAACAAGCCGAAAATTAAATTGCCAAAGCAGACAAAAAAATTAAAAAAAAAATTTTTTCAAAATAAAAAAATGCCAACAAACGCTAAAATAAAATAAAAACGCTGAAACGAAAAAAACGGAAAAAATTTACAAAAAACGAAAAAAAAAATCTCAAAACGAAAAGAATACAAGAAAAACGCTGAACTAAAATACTAAGAATAAAATATTTACTACAACGAAAAAAATCGCTAAAATTAAAAAAGCGCTAATATAAAAATCACCAGATAAAGAAAAACGCAAAAGCAAAAAAAAAAAAAATGCAAAAGCTAAAGAATGTCAAAATTAAAAAAATTAAAAAAATCACAAAAACGAAAAAAAATCAGCAGACTGAAAAATTAAGCGGCACAACGAAAATCGCCAAATGAAAAAAACGCTAAAACTAAAAAAACTTAAAAATTAAAAAATAGCCAAAGCGAAAAAATCATCAAAATGAAAAAATGAGCACAAACGAAAACAAAAACCCCCAAAAATCGAAAAAAATTCTTTAAACCAAAAAAAAAAAAAAAAAAAACATTAAAACGGAAAACACGCTAAATAAAAAAGTCCCCTAAAACAACAAAAAAAAAATCGTCAAAACGGAAAAAAGGATATACACAGCGAGGCGATTTCTGAAGTTTTTGACGATATGACAAAAAACGATATGACACACTGTGTTATGTTTTTACGATATGACAACACTGCGATATGACAACACCGTGTATGGCTATCTTAGTGTTGTCATATCGTAAAAGAACTTACGATCCGACATTACATTATTATATCGTTTTTGTCATATCGGAAAAACTGCATATTTACGATATGACAACACTGCGATATGACAACACCGTGTATGGTTATCTTAGTGTTGTCATATCGTAAAAGAACTTATGATACGACATTACAGTATCATTTCGTTTTTGTCATATCGTAAAAACTGCATAAATGGCATCGCTGGATATACATATGTAAATGGTTTCGTACGGAACTCTTCGTGTGCGAATCAAAGTCGCACTTGGCCGACTTTATATTAAGGATATCTTCGACATAAAAAAGTTATATTATACGAGTAGTTATATAAAATATTCAGTGTAAGTCAAATTGTTAATACTACAGAGATAGAATCATTTGTGCTTTTCAAAATATTTTTGTGGTTCCCTGTAAAATATCCAAAATGTGACTTGGTGCAGCTTACCTCCCTCCTACAGAAATGAGTACCTTTTAGTTAGAAAAGATGGAGTGCTTGGATCTAAATTGCTGCATATTTATTACCAAGGCTTGGACTTTCATGCAACTAAAATTTTGATTTTAAGAGCTTAACAAATACACTCCAGAAATATTAATTTATTGCCAAAATATGCACTTACCACCGAGTCCTGTTTATTACTAATAGAATAGATTTTAATAATATATAAGCTGGTACGAAATTCTTTAAAAAATTCTATATTGTTTTTCGAAATCGGCTTCATATTGCGAGTATAAAAGGGTTACTAAAAATTCGTCTTGCTTCAAATAAGCCTACACTTTTTTATTTAATTTTTATATTTATTGTTTTCTTATCTTGGGTTATTGCTATTTATCCTCATTTTAAAAATGCAAAAACAAATTGGACAAACACATGTACGGGTTTTTTCGGGAGCTTAGTGCGGCACATTCATATATGTTATGTATGCATGTAGTGTTAGTAATTTAAGCGCTCATATCTCCAAAAATACTGAACTGTCTTTAATAAAATATGCATTAAGCTCATCTGAACATAAATACCTTTCAAATGTGATATTGTTTATCTAAATCGGCTACATAATACGAGTATAAAAGAAATACCAAATAATTATCATGTTAAGCAATTATGTAGACTTAAAACTAAATACATTTATTAAATACTTAAAATTGCTACAGCACTTCGAGCTTTCTTTTATTGCTTACAACACTTTATATATATTTTAAATTAATGCTAAAACTTGCTACTATTAATCCATCGATTTCAAAAGCAATTAATTAAAATCAAACTTTCATGTGCACATGTTGTTAAAGTGCAATTTATTGAATTTTTAAGTTTTAAATTCTAAAAATATGTCAAACGTTATTTACAAAAATGTAATAAAAATTATTTAAGAGAAATTAACACCCGCACAACCACAAAACTACTAATAGTGAGTGTGTGAATAAATCCACACGCATACAGGGACTCACACACTAAAACCATGCAAGGATATAAAACTTAAATGAACAAACATATTTGCAGTTGGAAAACTTAGTACAAGATGATGACAACATTAATTAAAATTGTGAGTGGTAGAGAAAAATGAAGACTTAGTTTAGCTGAAGGGTAAAGAATAAAGAGAAAAACTAAAGAAATTACACAAGAAAATCGCTAAAAACTTTTTATATTTATACATATATAAACTCTCATACATACACACATACATACATCCATGCATATGTTCGAATACATGTGTAGCTAAATATTAATTAACAACAGCATTGTAATTACAGTGAAACACCACTGAAACATTTGTAACTTAACGATAAATTTATTAATCATGAAATGGCATTTTCAAAACAAAATTCTTATATGAAAATTTTTGCCAGGACAATTAATTTTATTTACAAATTAGTTCATTTTCCTGTATCCACTGTAATGTCACTTATTAAAGATGAAGCAGTTAAAACGTTTTACCTTGAAACCAAGTTTATTACCACAAGGCATAATTTTACACATTCAACTGCGCACACGTGTACACAATAGAGGCGCTCAAATAAATTAATTTTCTGAAAACTTACTAAATATTTTTCTTTTAGAACAAAATTCTCTTAATTGCTTGTAGCAATTTTTATTGGCAAATTCAATATTGAAAATGAAATTATTTGTTTGGGCTGTATTTCTTATATGAAGCTTGAAAATTGCCGCAATAAAAATTGCTATATGGAGACGTAGGGTAAGGAAAAACGATTATTATTATATTTCGGAGCATAATGCAGATTCTAATTGTATCTACATACTTAGTAGGCGGGACCATTTTTTGTGCTGCAGATTATGTACTTATTAGCAAAATTTATACCATTTACAGTATATATTGTGTTAATATCGGTTCATTATTTTGGGAGCGTTTAAAGTTACTTCTAATACATGCGGACATAGTCCACAAGCATGTATGTATAAGCGTAAAGTTGAAAAATAAACAAAACATGCACGTGTGTTTGAAGATTGTGCTTTTGCAAAGATAATAACAATACAACATTTTTTCTCTTCTTTGAATTGGTGCTATTGTAGGAAAGGCATAATACTAAAATGAAAGAGAGTTCAGACCACTATATTGCTGTTTGAGGGCAGTCTTTTGTCCCTTATTCAAAAAAGGTATAAAAAGACCCATACACACAGAGTTAAGAGGTTAAAATATTCCACAAAAATGTTTCTTGTTTGTTTTACATACAATTACCGAGCACACCTGACTGATACCTAAAATATAAGGCTTGCAAGATTTCCAATGCCGATCTACTATAACAATCCTCAAAAGGTGGGAAAGGGAACTTTCACTCTCCCTTATATGAATACCACGTATAAACTTTCACAACGTCGATACATAAATTTTTGGTTCCCTCTGCCAGAATCAGTAGTTAGAACTTTTCTATTTCTATTTCGTTATGTTGTACAGTGTAATTAGACACTTGAAATGTACTATTGTGGGAAGTTTAACCAGGTAAAAACCTATTAAGGCACCTGTATTGCTATTCTCTATTCAATTTTAACAATAGTTGTCGTTGCTAAAACATTTAACCAGCAAATGAACGATTTTGCCATTCTATAAAATTTTCAACAATATTTGCTGTCGGTTAAATAGCAACAATAATTTTTCTGTTGTTACCGAATAGACAGAGTCAGCTGTACAGCCGTCTCACGTACTTGATGCTATTGAGGTTATTAATTTTAATTTTGTAACGTGCTTTTTCCCATATGAATATTTTACATTTTAAGTAAAATATTAAAGTTTTATAAAGATACCTTGAAATTGATTATGGAGGGGTATTAGCTAGATCCTATGCGCATTTTATTGGGGCTAATGCAAATCATCAGGGAACCTTTACCCAAAAATCTTATAGAAAAACTGAAGATATTCCCCCACATTCATAATAGTTTATTAAAGTTAATGTTGGCTTAATGTACGAATTTTGTATGGTAAAACCGGTTTTAATCCATATATTAACTTTACTAATCATTTATGAATATGGGGGATTATGTTAAACTTCTAATCAAACGAATAAGAAGTTTCTAGTATTAAAGTTAAAACATGAGCTCCATAATCAATCATGTTTTTTTGTATTGAGGTTATTGTTTTACAACAATATTGAAACATATAAAACTTTTACTTATAAATATCAATATTTTTACTGTTTAAAAATTCATGTTAACAGCTATTTTGCAAAAATAAAGCAATTAATGAAAATAATATTTTGTACGCTGTTTCGCAATCACAAAATCATTTGTTTTTGTTACATTCCTATTTGCGCTTTTCGTTTATTTTAACAGAGATGCCACATGATGTCAGATTTAAACAATATTGTTAAGAATCAGTCACAGAATTGTACAATCGTTAGTGAAAACTACTTAATAAGTTGACAATATAACGACTATTGTTATTGTTGAAAGCTATATAATTTCTCTACTGATCATCAGTTGACTTACCCCAATTCTTAAACTGCATATTAAAAGGAGTAAAATTTGTACCAGATCTCCCAAACTGTAGGCGAAAAGAATCCTACACTGAAAACAATCCATTAAACATTTTATGAAAAAAACTTTTGTAATTACTTTTTTCGTAGAATATACGAAACTTTCGTACTTATTACGAAATGAATTTAACATTTTTTTTTGCTTTACGAAAGTAACGAAAACCTTTCGTATATTTAATTGCTAAAAAATATTTTTGAAATAAAAAATATATTTAAATTATTTTCTATAAATTGACTTTTATTTGTTAATTATTTTCGCATATTTATGAATGAGTTTCGTGGTGTAAAATTACGAAATATTTCGTAATATTTACGATTGTCTTCGTGCATATGTTGCATGGAGTTTTTCCGGTGTACAACAATTTTGTATGTATGTGTTATAATACTGAGGTCACCTTGTTAGATGCGCCGTGGAAATTACAACATGAAAACAAATTACACCGGTCGACACGATTTTTGCGTCTGACTTCTAAATGACAAATTTTGGTTTCTTTTATGTTACTTATAAAGGGAAAAATATTTATTTTTACCAAAGTTTGCTTTTTGAACTAAGTGATTCCTACTGCTGAACGTAAAATCTCGAAAATTTTCATATAAACGTTAAACAGCAAAAGTAAACTTTAAAAGCTTGGAATGGGTATTTTGGCGTTTTTCGATATCTAGATTCAGAATTTCAACATTAAAACAGAAAGACAAGAAAAAAATATTTTTTTGTCGACCGGTGTTATTAATTAAAGGGTATCCCTTCGCCAAAACCAAGACAATGCCAAAACGAAAAACCGAAAAAACCGGCAAAACGAATCACTATAACTTAAAGAACTGCCAAAACGAAAAAATCACTAAAACTAAAAGAATGAACAAAACTAAAACATTCGCCAAAACAAAAAAAAAAACATTGCTAACTGGAAAAAACCGCTAGTTGAAAAAAAGTACCAAAACTGAAAAAATCGCCAAAACAAAAAGAAGTCATCAAGAAAAAAAGTTGCTAGAACAACAAAAAAACAATTGCTAGCTAGAATAAAGTCGCCTAAACGCAAAAAATTACCAAAACAGAAAAATCGCCAAGACTAAAAGATTCGCCAAAACGAAAAAAGCCGCCCAAAGGAAATAATTAGAAAAACGAGAAAAACATTACCAAGAAAAAATAGTTAGCTGGAAAAATTCGCTGAAACAAAAAAAAAATTTAAAAATGGTGAAATTCGCTTAAAGTAAAACAAATCGCAAAAAAAATTGGTAAGATTAAAACAGATTGCCAACACGAAAAATTCAATGTATATGAAATATATAGTATTTAATACTTTCTTCACGTATTCATAAAAAATTAGAATGGTCTTGAAATAAATTTCAAGAACAATTTCTAGACATTTTTTTCTTAATACACATTTCAAACCTATTTTTAATCGACTTAAAAAAAAAGAAATGTTTATTAATTCGTCATGCATTTTTTTAAGTGTTTTTTACCAACTCTCCGCCATTTATCAACCGATTTCTGAGTTTTTTTCTTTACTAGAAAAAATATACTTTCAGATTGGTCCCGTTGAAAAATGGGCAGGCTCACGCCCATACAAAGTAAATTTACGTTCGTTTTTAGCTATTTCTAATCAATCGATTCTTATGCAAATTTGAACAATAGATTAAGCTTCCGTTTCAATACTGCATCAAGATTAAAAAAGTGGGTAGTGCCACGCCCACGCATAGTACATATATTTTCACAACAACTACTAAACCGATTCTTATGAAACTTGGTACACACTTTCAGTTGTGATGGTAATGTAATCAATCTGTCACGGAATACCATTCCGGTCGGAAGTGGTTTCAATCCCGTAAGTTGGTTCTTAAGAAAACGAAAAAGCGAAAATTTTCTTCGTAATCAAACCACTTTAAAATGTCAAAGTGGAATTGAAAAACACTTTTCTACTGACTTCATTTGCAGTAAATACTAAAAAAACGTGCATACTTTTAGGAGCGTCATATAAATATTTGGTCATGAGCTTTTCATCTTAATAAAAAACTTAATGTAAGCTTTGCATCTAAAAACAAGAGTAATCAAACGCATTAAGGTATAAAAACTTTATCATTGTAGAATCTAAAGCACCAAAAATGTACTGTTTCGGAATGACAACTACGGAAGCAAAACCAATCCGAACGGAATCTGTGACACGGCTGAATATTTCATTTAGAAAAATGGACAGTGACACGCCCATGAAAAGAAAATATTCATTTTAACTACTTCTACTTAACCGATTCTTATTTTTAAGTATTCGTACGGAAATTACGTATATTTTATTCCTTTTGGGAGAGAAATATACGTGCTCGGCTGCTCTGGAGCCGCGCGTGGTATATAATTTAAGATTTTTCACTTTTGGTTTCAGCTTTTGTAAGAATTTTGTGTCTATGACACATGCGGACTTTTCTAAACGTGCATTTATGTTGTTTCTTTTTTTGAGCCGGTCTTATATTCTTGATTCAATGGCTTTGTTATACTCTGTATAATATTTTATGATTAAATTTCAGTTGCAATATAATTTTCCAAGTGTTTTCGCATGTGTGTAGAAATGTAGCAAGTACTATACACGTGCGTACGGCTATGTTTTAGTGTTAAAAAAAGCTAAAATGTTTTTGCCTTTTAAGTCAACTTATGGTTAAGTAGTGCTGTTAAGTGATTTCAGTAATTCATCTTAATTTGCAGCATGCGAGAGCATAATTGCACAATACGCATACACATACATACACACCCAATCATATGAAGCATAAACATAAAATGTTATTTGCTTCATTAATACTCGTACAAACAACACAATTGGTGTTGACAGTGAAAACATGCAACAACAGCAACAGCAACACATTTATTAAAAAGGAAATGTAACACATACACAAACACACACACACACATACATACAGAAGATTACATGTTTTGCAAAACTAAAAATTTAACTAGAAGGAAATGAAACATTTAAGACTTTGCCAAGGACAAGGAGAAATATTAGAAAATTGAAAGTGGTGAACGTAAAATATTAATGACAATTTCATTAAGAACATGAAGGAAAATGTTTAGCTAAATGCGTTTGTAGTTATTCCGCTATCGGTTTAAAAAATCAGTTTTTTAAATGGATGTCATAGATTAAGTTTTAATTTTAAAACTGAAAGTTTTATTACATTTGAAAAAAAATTTCAAGGCCTGCAAATTGTGCTTTTTATTAAAAAAAGACACACTATTTTCTATTCTTATTTTCGTACTTTTCCTTTTGGTTTTTTTTATCTCTCTTATGTATCTGCTCCCACATAAATTTTTTTAATTTTTTTTTTGTAGATTGCTCTAAACTATAAAACACTTCTACTAAAATCTCAACACTTCCCACTGGCATTCCGTTGGGTGTGAAAGTATTTGTTGTATCTGTTTTTGTGAGTTTAATGGACAATAAACAAGATAAATTGTAGATTTGTGGTAGCCAGGTGATTTTTGCTAGAGTTTTAGTATTTCTAACGTTTTTGTGAAAGAGAAAAACGAGGGGGGAGTTTGGCATAGACAAGCTAAATTGTTTCTTTAATATTGCTACAATCACATTATATGAGACATTAATTTTATTTGAAGATAAATGGAAGCAACAACAAAAAAAATCACCTAACAATTATTTATGTTTGTAACAAGATAAATCTTAAAACATCTTTCATTTTATATTAAAAGAAATATGCAAGAGGACATAATTTCTATGGTCAAAATGACATAGTAGCTCCAACGTTTTTATATTCATTTTGGCACGTGGAGATGGTGTCAGAGATCAAAAGGTATTTATATATGGGAGTGGCACTTTGGAAATTAGTGCCTCGAACTAAAGCTTCAGTATCGTCTTTCTCCTGTTGTTAGCCATTAGGGAGCCAAATAGTTATATTCGGTCCCTTTGTGCTTCTAATCTATATTAATAAAAGGGTAACGTTATTGAGTGACTGACTGACTGACTGACTGATTCATCCTCACCCAGCCTAAACTAAACCTAGAAAGTTGAAATTTCGTATGTGGGCTCCTCTCAGGATGTACAGATCCACTAAGACGCGGTTTTGAGAAATTCAAACGCTAAGGGGGTAAAAACGGGTAAAACGGGTAAATTCGGTAACCTTATATCTCCGGATCTAACTAAGCTAGACATAAAATTCCAAAAACAGCATAATAAGATAAAAAAATAAGCGGACGGGTGTTTGGTACTTTTTTGAAATTTTTACAAAAGGGTAAACATATAATTTTGGTACTTTTTTGTTAACCGTTTATCTCCTAAAGTAATGAAGATAGAAATTAAATTTAAAATGGATTCTTCTATTCTTACAAAGTCCTCAAATATGTTTTGGTACTTTTTTATAATTCGAATATATAAAGGGTAAAATCGGTTGCTCTTTTTGGTACTTTTTTCCATACAACTATTTTTTATGCAAATTGATATACATAGTGAATGAATATGTTTGTATATTTTCACTAAGAAAAGATTTTTGAAAATTTTAATTCTAAGAGGATTAAAAGGCGTAAAAACGGGTAAAATCGGTAACCTCATATCTTCGAATCTAAGTAAGGTAGAAATCAAATTCTAAAAGCATCATGATAAGATAGAAAAATGAGCGGACAGGTGTCTGAAACTTTTTTAAAATCTGTGCATTTAGGAGCCGAAAAAGGGGGAAAATATAATTTTGGTACTTTTTTTTTTGTTAACAGTTTATCTCCTAAAGTATTAAAGTTAGAAATTAAACTTGAAATTCATACTTCTCTCCTTAAAAAACCCTCAAAATAAGTTTTGTATTTTTTCAAATTTGAATATATAATGGGTAAAATTGGTAGCCCTTTTTGGGTACTTTTTTCCATACAACTCGTTTTTATGCACATTGATACACATACTGAGTGCATATGTTTGTATATATTCTCTAAGAACGAATTTTAGAAAACTCAAATTCTAACGGGATTAAAAGGGGTAAAAACGGGTAAAGTCCGTGTTCTTATATCTCCGAATCTGAGTAAGGTAGACATAAAATTCCAAAAGCGTCATAATAAGATAGAAAAATGAGTGGATAGGTTTTTGTACTCTTTTTGAAATTTGTACATTTAAGAGCCAAAAAAAGGGTAAAAATATAATTTTGGTACTTTTTTTGTTAACCGTTTATATTTTAAAGTAAAGGTACTTTTTCGAAAACCTACTTTTTTGAAAATGTAGTTTTAAGAAATGGAACTTTTTGGAAAATGTTTTTTGAAAAGGGTACTTTTCGAAAATGGTACTCTTTTGAAAATGGTTACTTTTTGAAAAGTTACTTTTTGGAAAAGGTTCTTTTTAGGGCTCTGTACACCAAAAGTGTAAATGAATCTTATTGTTTTCGATACACTGTCCGTGAGTCCGTCTCTCTTTCTGTCTGTCACAGGCTGTTTTCTCGAGAGCCGTAAGAACCACGGGCTAAAGATTAAAGGGTGTTCTAAAGCGAATAACGAAACATGTTGAAATACTAATGTAATATACAGACACTTTTATATAGACTCTCGAAATTTTCAATGTTAGTGCTAATTGGTGTAGTCTGTTGAATATTTAACACAACAAAAATTAAAGGGTGTTCTGAAAGTTAATGTAATTTTACATATGTAGTTTAAACAGTTTGCTGTATCTTGGAAACCGTAAGAGGCAAACTCTTGAAATTTAAAAAAAACTGTAAAACTGAAAAATTACAGAATTAATAAAGTCAAAACGTCAAAATGAAAAAATCGCTAAAACGCAAAAATTCGCCAAAAACTAAGAAGATCTCCAAAAAACTAACCAATTTTATGATTATTTTTAAATGAGTTAAAAACTTTTTCTATATCTGCACAACAATGGGGTAGCGAAGCACGCCGGGTATAGCTAGTGGCTAATAAATCGGTAGACATTTAAACGCTAGCATCACAATAAATATCAAAAAAATACTATATTGAAAAAAAAAATTCAAAACAGATATGACAGTTGATATCCCTATTTATGTATACAAAGCAGTCAATGTTCACCTTTTTAACCGACTTCAAAAAGAAAAAAAGGAGAAAGGTTATCAATTCGTTATGTATCTTTTTTTAAGGATATTCTCTCAAAATTCCACCATTTATAAACCTATAACTTAATAAAATAATTTGAATTTACATTAATTCAAATATTAAACTAAAAACCCGAAATTATAAATTTCAGACTTATACCTATTCAGTTCAAACTAAAATTACGTAAAAATAATACTAAAATGTTGTATCAATTAAACAACAATCTGTCTGTGGTCAGCGTCATCGATAATCTGATTTAAAAAAACAGAACATAAAAATGGCATTAGCGTTAAAAAATACAAGGACTAAATAGCATTTATATGTCATTAAAGTACACTTATAGACAAGTGAATGCAAAAGCAGGTAAAAAAAAACAGTAGTTCTTTAATAGAATAAAAGAAGCTAAAACAAAGAAATATATTGCTACAAATGACAACAAATTGTTTGGATACTCTGCAAAAATTTATCAAAACTTTAACATTAGTTAAATTTCAATATTTATTGACAGAATTATTTACTTTCATTCAATAATAAAAATTTTTACTACATGAAGACATTAACAGTAAGTTTTACTTACAAAAATAGCTAAAGGCTTTTAATTTGGCTCACATGAGCTAAATATGTTAAGAACTCATATGAAAATAGCCATTAATACTTGTATATCTAGGTAAATATGTATTTGACTCGCCTTAAATATTTTATTTTAAAGCTTAATGGATCGATTATAAATGGCAACCGAACCTCAGTTGGGTTGCCAGTTGATATATAATTTTATATTAAAAATCAATGCTAATTGTAGTTCTAAATCATTATTTTATTCCACATAAATTTTTAATGCCAAATTATATGCAACAATTCGTTAAGATCCAGTTAAATTTCGTCACTTATGCTAACTTCATGCCAAATTTTCGTTATGGTGCTAAATTTCTATATATTTTACTATTTATTCAATATTCTTCTCAAAATTACTGCAGGAATGCAAATTTTACTTTAAACTTTTTACAGGACCTTTTTCGTCACTTCGTTAGTTAATAATATTATGCAACAAGAAATATGCCAAGGAGTACCACTGTCTGTACTCCATTAATACGTATTTTTCTCATTACCGGAAAATAGTTATAATATCTTGTTATGTATTAATAAAATAAGTAGACAAGCACTTTTTAAGTCAGCATGTGTTTGTATATGAAAAAAAATTTTTGTCGCTTATACTTATAAGTCAACAATAGCTGAGTGGGTAAAGTACTTGATTTCATATCTGAACGAGCACAGGTTCGTATCCCAGATGGGTCAAAGAGAAAAAAAAATTTGAATAAAATATGATGTGTATAAATTGTTTTTTAAATTTTAATTTGCTTATTTGACTAATTAAGTAAGCCAAACAATAACAAGTTAATTGCAGTGACAATGTAAATAATACCCCTTATTTTTTAGACTTTTCAAACAATCATAAGTAGTTAGGACTTAAAAGGGAAGTAGTTACGACTTAAATTCTCATATACTTTTTGGCCTACCAATAAGCAAAGTTTTTGCTGGGGTGTAATAAAATAAATTCAGTAAAGTGCGACTTTGGCTCGCACACGAAGGATTCCGTACAAACACACATATCTCCCATTTCGTTTTTGCTCTTTTTTCTCATCTTGAAATTTTTTTCGTTTTTGCTTTTTCGTTTAATTTTAGTTTTATTATTTTTTTAAAGTTTTTCTTTTTGTTGATTTAGGGATTTTTTTTTGGCGTTTTTTTAAATTTTTTTTAAAATCATTTTTTATTTTTTTTTGCGATTTTTTAGTTTTGTCGATTTTTTGGTTTTGTCGTTTTTCCGTTTTAGCTCTCTTTCGCTTTTTGATGATATTTTTAGTTTTAGCGATTTATTTTAGTTTTGACGTATTTTTCAGTTTTGCTGCTTTTTTCGGTTTTTGAGATTTTTTTCGGTTTTTTGTGAGTTTTTTAGTCTTAGCGATTTTTTTCAGTTTTGACACTTTTTTTGTTTTTGCGACTTTTTCGGTTTTTGGCGATTTTGTTTTTTGTTTTGGCTCTTTTTTTCGCTTATATTTTGTTATGGTGTTTTTTTTCATTTTTGGCGATTTTTTTAGTTTTTTGACGATATTTTTAGTTTTAGCGATTTTTTTTTGGTGTTAGTGCTTTTTTTTCGTTTTGATGCTTTTTTCGTTTTTGTGCGTTTTTTTAGTTTTTTGTCGATTTTTTTAGTTTTGGTGATTTTTTGCATTTTAGCGTTTTTTTAAATTTCGGTGCTTTTTGCCTTTAAGCGCTTTTTTCATTTTTTAGTTTTAGCGATTTTTAAAATTTCAAGAGTTGCCTCTTATGGTTCCAAGATACAGCAAATTGTCTTAATTACATAGTCCCAATTTCAGTAACTAATAGAGCACCCTTTAATTTTTATTGTTTTAAATATCAATGTTAACTCCTATAGTATATTCTACAGACTACACCAATAAACATTAACTTTGAAAATTTTAAGTGTCCATATATACATAAGTGTTTGTATATTACATTAGTATTTCAGCATTTTTCGTTGCTCGATTTAGAACAGCCTTTAATTTTTAGCTGTAATATATTTGTTGTAGTAAGTTTTACATGTTCTGTGTAAATTTCAGGTCCGTAATTCTTGTGGTTCTCGAGAAAACAGCGTGTGACAGACGGACAGACAGACAGACAGACAGACAGACAAACGGACAGCGTAGCGAAAACAGTAGGGTTTCTTTACACCTTGGTGTATGGAACCCTAAAAACTACCCTCAAGAACTTTTTTTATTACATAAATTCTGCATTGATTAACAAATAAGCCCAGAGCTTTAAAATCTCATCTTCCCCCCATTTATTTAATACACATTTAAATACATTTCATCAAACATTTTCTTCAAGTATAATTTTTCATTAAATTAACCGCCAACCAGCAGCTAATGCACATCAACATCCATTTGAAGTCATCATCAGTCGATTTATTTCCATCTCAATTTGTCTGTTTGCCTTTGTGTTGCTAAAACATTCCACTTTTTTTTCTTTTCCACCTCATGAGTAGATGTTTGCCACAGATAAATTTTAATTGCTCTTTATATTTGTTGATCACATTTGACATGCATATTTCTGGTTCATGTGTATCACTGTTAACCATATTTTTTTGTTGTTGTACAATTTATGCTGCTTGTTTGAAAAATAAAATAAAAACAAGATGAAAGAAAAAAAAAAAGAAGATGAAAAATTGTAGCGTTAATAATATTTTATCATTTTGATCATTTGAAGTCAGTAATGTGATGCTCATTTAAATGTCGTTAACGTTGACATTTTTCAATTCACTTGTGCTACTGTGTGGTAAAGGTTGCTTTATATCATTTTATTATGTTCTTAACTTATTTATTTATTTTTTTATAAAGAAATGGTTTTTTAAACAACATTATTTTACAGAAATAAACATGGCAATATGTGCACATGAGAATGACATACTCGTAACAGGGATCGACAAACGGTCTAATTTAAAGGGAATTGCTTTCGTACCTTTTAATATAATATGTTAACCGGGTAAGAATGAAGTTCCTTATTTACCTAAAATAATAAAAAATAAAATTGTATATTATGTTACAGTATATTCACATAACATAACATGACAGGATATGACATGACATGACATGATATGTGATGACATGAAAATATTATGACATGACATGATATGACATGACATGACATTCATGACATGTTATGACATGACATGACATGACATGACATTCATGACATGATATGACTGACTTGAAATGTCATCATATGACATGGAATGGCATGACATGAAATAGCATGCCATGACATGGTATGGCATGACATAACAATAAAATTCAGGACATGCCAATAGTTAAAAGAGACACCTTCCATTAGCACAGCTACAAACTAATTAGCCAACTCGCAAATCACTTGGCAAGGACACAAACTAGGTTAGGATATTCCCAAAGCAGGACCAAAACCCTCGGAGCTCCTGGCATTCCTCTTCTCTTCGCCGAAAAACTACGGCGGCACTAAAAAGCCCGAAAAATCGACAGCGGCAGAGCTGAGGAAAAGTTTCTTACGACTTTATAACTAATCCAGATGAATCCCTTACAATTCACAGTTTAAGATTCTCTGCCTTACAATTCTAGAGATAAGGATGTACACAACATTTATAGAGATGTTATTGAAATATTTATGTTTAAACTCACACCCACAAATATGTTCGTACGTTGGTAAATTCACATGTAGTTGATGCTGTTGCTGGTACAAAAAATCTCATGTGTCAGCATTAAGAGCTGTTTATTTTTATTTAACTTTACACAAGTGAATACCACAAATTAATGTAGATCATAGAGTAGACAGACACAAAGACGATAGCAGTAATAGAATATATTAATAATAAGGTGTTTCAAAAAATCACGCAAGATATCAAGCGTTTATACCAAAAGCTCTTAAAATATTTTTATGTACATTTTGGGATAGCTAATATAATTATGTAAAATAGTAGACAACAGTCAGAGTTGTTTCTCAAATATCAAAAAAACATTTTAAATAAAGAATTATTCCGTAATTTGCTTAAAGCTAAATCTCGATTGCTAAAATGCTGAAATGACATAAAACACTAAAATTTCGGCGGATTCAATTTTTAAGACATTGCCTAATTTAGCAATATACGCGTTGCAAAATTGTATTTGTAGCCAAAAATTTATAAATCGACTTTATAGATTTTTAGCAATAGAGATTTATCTTTAGCGAGTAACAGAATAAGGTGGCAGATCTGGTTGTCTAAAAGCCTTTTTCAGTCTATGCAAAGTATAAACTTAAACATTAAAGAAGTTTTTCCATATTTAACGTGTCTGAACTGCCATTTTTATTTTTATTTAATTTTTGTTGTTATTTTTTTTCTCATCTTGTAAATTTTTATGGTTTCGTTGAGAGCTCCTTATTATCGCTTAAAAAGCAGCAAATAAAGAAACATATGAAAAGACACCTCTATAGGTATTAAATAAATTTTATATCATTACATTCAACATCTGTTTATTGCAGCCGCGGATCCTGCTTGAGCTCTTGGGGGGGGGCTTCCAAGTAAAACATAATATTTTTCCAAACTTCTTTCAGAAACTCTATAGAAATTTACTCGTTTGGGGGGAAATATCCCCTTCCCCCCTTGTAACCGCGCCTGGTATGTTGTAGCTGTGTAGCAATTTTTATCATTTATTTGGCAGTATTGTTTAAAAATAACAATAAATGAAAATGAAATAATAAAACCGTATAAAAATGTTGTAATTACAATTTTATGTTGTATTTGATTACTTTTGCCAGTGTTGTAGTGAAAGTAATTAAATTTTATATATGCAGACATACATTTATGCTTATGAAAATATTACTACGAATGCGGATTTAATTAAGTATGTAAAGATAGTAAGTTTTTAAGAAAAAAAAAATCAACGTGTTTACAGAGGCGGTGAATTTATTAGGGAAAAAAATATTTTATAATCCCAGGTAGTTTTTTTTATATAAAACTAATGCCGCTATTATGATTCACAACTAAATTGATAGCCGGAGTCGTAGTTGTCAAATTCTTATTATGGATTACAGCTTTTATTAACATGAGATAACTGCTTTTTATCAGTCGGGTTTTGGTGTTAGTTTCGGCTATTGTGTTACTTTCACTTCATTATTCCAAACGTCATCCTATCCCATTTGTCAACCAATATTGTTGCCATACTCATTAAACATAACATCTCAAGAAAAAAATAGTAAGGCCAAAACTAAAAATATTTTATGATGGCTACTATGGTTTCAAAAATGCTTTTTTTGGACATTATTTCGGAGAAAACTAAAATTGCTTGTAAATCATAGTACAAAAAAATCATGGAGTTGGGTTGCAACATTGACAACGCAACTTAGTTGAGTGGTGAATCATAATAGAAAACACATAATAACAACAAAACATAATAACATAATACAAGGCAAAACATTAAAAAAAATAACTGCGAAGTATTTTTCATTTGTCTGCAGAAACACTCAGGATCGAAGCAGCAATTGAAATTGTGACTACCAGACTAACAGTCTAGATGATATCTAATAGACCACTAATAGGACAGACTAGGCTTTAACACAACTTTTTTCATGGAATTTGTTGCATGTCAATAAAAGGTGTTGAGAAATAAAAAAATTCATTACATATAGTGTAATTTTTTAGCCCGATTACTCTTACTCTGCTTCTATTGGCAAATAAATAAAGTCTGTCCTTTGGTGTCGTTAAGAGCTAGTGGGTACCGAGCAGAAATCAGCAATGCATCGTTTTTTCGCTACTCATACTCACTCATGAAATTTTAAATGCAAGCGAGTAGACATCATTCAAAGTTAACTACTCTGATGTACTCATACTCACAATAACGTCGATTTATAAGTATAAGTACTCTTCGTACTCGAACCATCTGGGTGATTCATAAATCACCTCAGTTTGATTTATAAAATACTTATAATACTCATAATACTTACATCTGATTCAACTCACTCAACTCATCATAGCAAACATACAACGCACAAACACGTAAAGAGCATACACACAGGATCATAATGATTATTTTAATGTTCGTATGCGAATCATACTTATTTTTCATCGTCTGTACACATTGAGTTAAGGTGAGTCGAAATCAACAACGTCATAAATCTTGTTAAGTTTGAGTATTATTGAGTACAACATCGCAATAAGTATGAATGCGTATAAGTATAAGAAATTATGAGTCATGATTCAACTCTACTCACTTTTTCATTACTCATTGCTGACGACTGGTACCGAGTATTGACTATTTGCTCTTATTTTAGGGTACTCAATATTAAAAAGTTGTTATTCGATACTTTTCATATTGTATTTTTGGATAAACTGGCGGAAAACTGATAGGGGAAAATACAACGATGCTTTAAAGTATGCCTTTTTATAATCGTTAAAAGTTTCGAAAAAGTATTGACCACCCAAATGAATAGTACCGCTAAGAGTGGTTTCAATTCCGTAAATAAGAGTATATAAAGAGTGATAAAGAAAACCTATTGTTTTCACTTTGGTGCCCGTCTGCGGCGATCTGTAATTGGCAGAGATCTGAAACTTTTGCAGGATATATGTACATCAGTCGCCCAATCGATTTTGAATACACCAGAATGTTACATGTTGCTAGATTTTAAAAATTTATATCGACATATCTTTTAGCCCTCTACCTCAGTTAAATAATTTTATGAATTTTATTTTAAGTAGCTTCATTTATTTGGAAAACACGTAAAAGAGAGTTTTGTACCCAATCAGAGAAGAAAAAAAACGTGAATATCCACCAAAAAATATATGGGCCATTATATTTGAAGTATACAGACAGTCCAAAAAAATTCTTTTGCTGAAATTCCTTGATATTTATCACAACTATGGCTTTAGTAGGTATAAATGTGTGTGGAAAATTTTATTTGTCTGATGTTTTTTTGAGTTATGGGGTGCGAAAGTGTTGCGATTTTTGAAAAACAATTTTTTTAAGCAATTAGATACTGGCTTGAGCTTTTCACATGTTTACATGTTCATATATAATTAAGTATAAAACCAAGCCAAAAACGTTTGTCGTGAGTAGAACATAAATCAGAAAAATGGGAATGAAGAAAAATAAAGCGATGGCAACGCTGGGAAAATGAAGTTAATATCAGCTTGAGAGTGATTTAATTCTCGTATTCAATTTTCACGAAAAAAGTTGTATATATAAGAATTAAAATTACATTCAACAGAGCCACCTTACAACTGGTGATAAGCAAAATATACGTGTGAGCATTGACGATGGAAATGTAGCGGCTTCCGAATGTGGCGCTATTCTGTTCTGCTGTGTATGTTAAACTATTAAGTTGATGTTAATTTTTCCCTTGTTCCTGGGAATATTAATCATGCCAAATTCTTTCTGAATATAACGTTACGAACCTTATCCTAATATTCAATTTGGATCCACAGTTTTCTTTTAATTATTGTTTGGAGCTAGAAAAAAGTAAAATAAAAAAATTAAAATAAGTGATTCTTATAGTAAATCGGCTAATCTCTTCAAAAAAAATATGTATAAAAAAAATTTTTTTCGCGATCAAACCAGAAATGACCAATTGATAGTAAAAATTTTCTAACTTGGACCCTTTTTATTTTTAAAATTTTTTTTTACCCAAACTAGTCTAAGCTGTCTTCGTTATACTGTAAAAGTTTTATAATGGAAGTTATGCAAATTTCTTTACATGAGCCCCATCTTTTAGTCATTGTTATAGATAATCGGTGTAAGATATCGTGTAAACCTTACGTTTAATGTATTAGGCGTGCTTAGCACTTTTATGTAAAACCCCAAGAGAAATAATTTTATGGAATATCTTAACCCTCTAGCGCTTCAGTGTATGGGCCTTTTTTTGAATCTTTCTCAAAAAGGGGCAAAAGACCCCCTTTAACGGCGAGATAGTGAGCTAAAATATCCTACAAAAAAATTCTCATAAATTCTATTATAAGTCTTAGAAGACAATCAATTTCTTAAGGTAACCGGAACGCCAGAGATCAGTAAAAACTTAAAATTTGCTTGAGGGTTAACTTCGTGTTTGTTCACAATTAGTTTTAATGCTTTCTGTCGTTCCAGTTGGGCTTAGACTTATAATAAAATTTTATGAGAAACTTTTTTTGTAGTTGATTTTTTAGCCCGCTACCTCGCCGTTGAAGGCTAGTTTTTTTGCCACTTTTTAAGAAATTATCAAAAAGACCCATACTGCCAAGTGCTGGAGGGTTAAAATGTTCCATGAAATTATTTGTCTTGAAGTCTTACATACAATTACCGAACACACGTAATATATTACACGTAAGGTTTAGACGATATCTTATACCGATTCTCTATAACAATGACCGAAAGGTGGGGTTCATGTAAAGACATTTGCATTACTTTTAAACTTATGCAGATACCATTATTGAACTTTTACAGTATAATGAGGGCACTCTAGGCTAGTTTTAGTAAAAAAAAAAAAAAAAATAAATAAAAAGGATTCAAGTTAGAAAAATTATACTTTCAATTTACTTTTTTTTGTCTGATTATTTTTTCTAACTTGAAAAAATAATTAAAATATTTGAAAACGGCAACACTTTCACATCCCATAACTCGACAAATAAACATATAACAAAAAAAAATGTTTTATACATATTTAAAACTACATATTTAGAGAAAACTTAGGGGAATTTTAACTATGGAATGCTACACTATTGGACAACGAATTTTAATTATTAAAAATTTACTATCAAAATGGTGTACATTTTACTGTATCACTTCGTCAAATCCGAGCAGCTGTTCCTCGTAATCAGACTCCTTTAGATTTCTTGGATGAGTTGAACTTTATAAGCTGCAAGATGAAGATATTTATGCAAAATGTGGCCCAAAGTGCCTCTGGTGATATGCAATTGTTGTGAACTTGTTGCGAACATCGACGATTTGATCTTTCGAAATGATACAGTAAAATTTTCAACAGTTTGATAGTCAATTTGCACAATTACAATTTGTTGTTAGGAGAGTGTAGTTTGCCATGGTTACAATTTCCCAAGTCCTGACTAAATAAATGCCAAAAGATGCCAGATCAATTCTTGACATTTCTTCATTTGACAGCCTATTTATTTCCTAACCTCAAATTTGTCCACAAATTAAAGTAGATATACTCGTACACAAATTAAAGTAGATATACTCGTGTAGTGCATTTTGATGTGGAGTTATATTTGGTTGACATTTTTACAGTTAGTGTATTCTTATTGCCAATATAACTACAAATACAAAAAAAGTAAAAAATTAAAGGCTATCCTAATATGTAGTGTAATTTTAACGATGATTTGTATCTTGCTAAACTTTTCACAGGGAGTATATTACTATTGCCGCCGCAACAACAAATACTAAAAATTAGAAAGAAATTACGCAATAAAGGGTGTGCGAATATTTTATGTTATTTTGACATTGACTTCAATCTTGTGAATCGTAATAGATACACCCTTGATTTTTTCACAGAGTGTGTATGACTACGACCGCATACTATAAATGTAATTAAGAGTAATCAAATTTTGTGTACCGTAATAGAAAGTCGCTTAACGTTTTCACAGGGCTGATATAAGCAAGTAATAAAAATTTAATAAAATTAAAAATTAAAAGTTGCTAGAAAACCTTTGTTTAACCCTTCCTGTATGAACCGGACTCGCACGTTGTGCAATTTTAAAATGCAAAAATCACTTTAAGCTTAGACATAGTTTTAATTTGAAAATATATTTCATTCTCTAAAGAAATAATTTTTAAAATTAAGATCACTTTCGAACGGAATGACGTTATGTCATATGGCTCATTAAGTTTAAATCAAACAAATGTGATTATAAGGTAATTATGAAATACTAAAAAAAGATTTTACAAGTCAAGAAATTAAAACAATCAACATAAAATACCTTAATTCGCACCTATTGTACTCTGTTCTTATTTGTGTGCCCTCAACTGTGCTATATATGTCTGAATACAATCATTTAAGCAAGTAAAGATTCTTTACATAAAATTTGCGTACAAATTTACAAAGGAATAAGACCACATGTATGTAGTTATGTATATGTGTGCTGAAAATACCTTTTGCTGTATTTGTTTGCTTTCTCGCAAAAGAACCAACATAAAAATATAAATAAATACAATTAAAAGAATATTTCATTGAAGTTTATTAAAGCATTAAGAAGAAAAAGGATAAAATATAAACTTCATTTAAAAGTATTTATATCAATAATAGTAATACCGCAAATACGTGTAAAAATACCATGTAGAGTGCAAATGAACATTTTATTGCATTTTATATGTAACAACTCTGTTTGGTTGTTGTGTGTAGTTCAGAGGATCTACCAAGGAATAATAGATTGAATTGAATATTGTTTAAAATAGGGATTTGCGATTTAAAAAAAACACACTTACTGCTTAAGCCTTTTTCGGCTTTTCTGCAGAAACACCGAGGGTCTTGGCAGGAATCGAACCTGTGACCCACGGCTAATAGTATAACACACTATCCACTACACTACGGTGGTACCCATTAATCGATTAAACACATTTTTTGATTAATCAAAATGGTGATTAATCAATTAATTGGTTAATCGAGAATTCTGATTAATCAAAATGCTGATTAATCAAATAATTTCAAATTTGAATATTCAAAATGAGGATTATATGATTAAACATGCATGATTTTGAATAATTTATATTTTGAACAATTGACTAATTTGTATTTTTAACCGCCGACTAAAAAAAGGGGTGTGTGTTATAAGTTTGTAGTGTGTGTCTGTGTATCTGTATAGATGTACGAACCCTCGTACAGACCAAACGGCTAGCTCGATTTTAATTTAGTAAATTTTTTTTGAAAGGTGACTTGATACAAAATCTTCCAACCTATGTTTATAGAAAATTGGTCCAGCCGCTTTGAAGTTATCATCTATTTTCTTCAGGGGTTTTTAGAATTTGTAATTTAATGTTATTAATTTTTGTCTTGTGTTTTATTTTATTTTATTTTATGCTTTTGTTTTTTTATTTTTTTGTATTTCTTTCGTTTTATATTTGTATGTGTTAAATTCATTTTGTTTGAAATATTGTTGTTTTATTATTTGGAATAAAATTGTTAAAATTTTAATAATCAAAATTAAAATTATTTGATTAAGCAGCATTTTGATTAATCAGTATTTTTGGTTAATTAATTAATTGTTTAATCAGACTTTTGATTAATCAAAAAATTTGATTAATCGAACATTTCTATACTGAAAGACTTTTTAATTAAAAGAAAATTTTATTAAAACTCAACCAACGTCACGCTTTGTGGTATTGATGAAACAATTTTCGTTAAGCTTATTTTAATGAAAATTTCATTATTTATATATATATAATAATTTCATTGCTCCAATGTAATAATTTCACTAAGCTAATAAACATATTTCATCATATTGGTCAAATTATTTCATCGTTTTAATGAAAGTGTTTCATCATTTTAATGAAATTTATTTTATTATTTTATTGAAATTCTTTCATTATTTTAATGAAATTCTGTCATTATTTTAATGAAATTATTTCATCGTTTTAATGAAATTATTACATTACTTAGCAGCATCTCTAACTTATCTTTTTTTTTACTATTTTAAATTATTGACAATTCCATGTTTGAGATACATACAATAGACGCCAATGTACATCAGAAAAATTTGTAATGTTGATGACTGCTCACAGTATAGAAGCCAGACTCTTGATTCTTATCATTTGTTTTATAGTCAACGTCTTAACTACTTTAGCCAACAGCACTGTCAAAACATTGTGTCTATGAGTGTATAACAATAAAGCGAATGCCAGACAGGTCAATATTCTACTTCAATATATGTGTTTTGTGTGCGTTTGTTTACAAAAAACAGTCACACATATACGGAGGGGAAATATTGAAGAATATCAAAATGTTCTTGATTTTCATAACAAACGCACACAAACACATATATTGAAGCCTAAATATTGATCTGTCTAGCATCCACTTAAGAAAAAGTATAACAATAAAAAACATATAAGACTATTTTTGTTGTTCGCTTTTGGCTGCCAACTGTTGAAATAAATAGAGGTATATTTTTTAAAAAGAGAATATATGAATTATTTATTTCATAAATTCAATTAAACTTTTCATCAAACCAATGAAATACATTTCATTAAAATTATGACATTTAAGGACATAAAATTGTTATTAACTCTTTAAATTTTTTATAGTATGTATATATTTCAAGAATTTTGAGTATCAATGAAAATATATTGTCCAAACTTAAAGCGGTTTCCATAATATGACAAAATATTATAAGTCCAATAAGTCCAATGAAATTTTCTAACGAAACTATGTGCAGCAATTCCAATGAAATTTTTTTACAATATTCGTCAAATTTCATTAGAATTGTGAAATAGTTCCTTAGATTAGTGTAAAAAATCTGACGAAATTGTTTTATTGGATTTATGAAGTGAAATTCTTTTAGTGTAGTCTATATTAAAAATATGTGCTAGTTATGCTAGGAAATAAAATCTGAGTCAACTTCAATAAGAAATGGGATGCCTTTACTGGAATATATTTCGCATCCCCAATATATGTAGATGTTGGAAAGTATCTTTTTGAAAGTATCACGAACTAACGGGCTAATTTTTCTCTCTTAAATTACATAATACTAAGTGATTGTTGCGGTAAGGTGTGACGTATGAGTGTTATAATTAAATTAATTGCCATTTCGTAAATAACATGCAATTAATTGTTTCATGAAAATGAATTTGTACAATTGCAAAAATTTATTTATGCCATTTTAATGTTAAATAACATACCTTCAGCTCAGATTTGCTGCATCCTGGTTTGTTCTTGTACTAACAAATTTCAAAATGTGAATGTGAAGTCACAAAAGTGTGAAATTGTAAAAGTTATATCATGTAATTATTAAGTGCATTCTCAATAATTGTATATCGTCATATAAAATCCAAAAGGGCCTATCATCATTTCTAGAATTTTTTAGGAAAAGCTTGATAACAGGCAAGCTATTGTGATTATTATTAACAAAGTCCTAATTAATGATAATATGCTGAAAAAACTATTTTTATAATCACAATAGTTTGTATTTTATTAAGTTTTTATCTCACCTAAAAATTTTTTCAGAATGATGAGAGGGCCTTTTGCATTGTTTTAAAAAGTACTTTTTTTAAAGGTACTTTTTTATAAAAAGTGTTTCTTTAAAAAGATACACAGAAAGAAAAATGCCGGAGTAAATTGAAGTATTTTCTACTTACTTTGAGTATTCTTAAATTGTGTACAAAAATTCTTATTTTATGTACTACTATTAGTATTTATAAACTTTTGACACAGTCGTAGGTAGTGTGTTGGTATTTGTTTGCTTGTTAATAGCTTCAGTCGCATGTTGTGCTTATGTGGTTGGCTTGTTGTTGGTTATTCTGTTTGTTCGTTCATTGCCGACTAACAGCCTACAAATGTCGTATTACATGCTGCTGGTTTATACTGGATTTTAGCTGTCGTTCTTTCTATACTGATGTAGCTGAGTGGTCTAAGGAGTTGGTTTACAAACATGATGAGCTAAAGTTCAATACTAGGAATGAAGAAAAATAAATTTTAAATTAAAACAAGTAAGTAAAAATATTAAATTTATATAAGTAGTAAAAATATAAATTCTCAAACTTTGTTCTGCTCTAGGATTAAATAAGTAAAAGTTGGCCGGATTCGGGCTTGATTCAAGTACGCGGCGGGATTAATTATAAAGTACACAGTTAGGGTTGTCAAGTACGTGGCGGATTGATTCAAGTACACAGCGGGCTTGCATCTACACGTAATACGACGTTTGTCAGCTACTTGTCGGCTATGCCCGAGCAATGAAAATAAACAACAACAAGAGCACAACATTGTTTTGTGGCTATCATCAAGCAAACAAACACCAACACAGTACGAGTACGACTGTGCCAAAAGTTTATAAACATATTCGTACTTAAAATAAGAATTTTCTTTTACATGAATAAACGCTAATTAGGGTAAAATTAAGTATTTTGCCCTTGAATATTCCGACTTCAATCAGAAAAACCGGGACTACCGTACTTTTGACACTGCTTGGGATTAATTTAAGTACGGATGGATTGATTTTTCTTTTCAGTGTACGTTTTTTACGTACGCGTAAAAGATACTTTTTAAGCAGGTTATATATTTTAAATATAATTTTTTTTCAAAGGCACTTTATTAAAAGTTACTTTTTCCAAAAGGTACCATTTACAAGTTATTGCTATATAAAGGTACTTTTTAGCGTTCCGTATACCAAAAGTGAAAAGGAACCCTATTATTCTCAGTACGCTGTCCATTCGTCTGACTGTCTGTCTGTATGTCACAGGCTTCTATATCGAGCATAGAATATGGCCGCTATAACAATAAATATTAATGAAAGCTAAAAATTAAAGAGTGTTCTATAGCGTGCAACAAAACATGTTGTAATCATAGTATGTAGTATATAAAGGCACTTGGTATTTTCAGAGTTAGTGTATTATTGCATTGACTGCACCAATGAATACTAAAATTTTAAAACTAAAGGATATTATATCAGGTAATGTAATATCTTGCACACCACAAGAGGCAAACACTTGAAATATTCACAACACTGACGAATGCTAAATAACAAACAAACTAAAAATTAAAGGGTATTCTATCAGTTAATGTTATTTTGAAATTAAAATGTATCTTATGAACCGTAATATTTACTTGGACACTTGAAACAAACTTAATTAATATTACAAGTTCGAACTTTTTCTTTGCGTTTAGAGCAAAAATAAAATTTTTATAATCAGTGTGATGCGTCAAAATTAAAAAACAAAAAATATTGCCTCACCCACCAAAAGTTGAGGCTTTATACAAAAATCACCCACAAAAAATTTCACGCCCCTGGAACCACGCCCCTGGGACCACGCCTTACCGTGCCGACTTGTGGTTGAAATTTGATTAACCTTCCTATACCCGCGCTAATTTTTATAGCACATATACCCGCGCACGGTCTCACAGACCGAAAGTTTGAACTAGATGAAATACTAGTTTTTTGAAACAAAACTAAAAACAAAAGATTTTTTTTAATCTCAATGACATAATAAAAAAATTAAATTTGTATTCACTTATTTTATTGAAGTTTAGTCCTTAACAAATAACCCATTAAAATCGATAGTTTTTTTTAGATATTACAAAAACAAAACAAAAACATGATGACCCACAAGTCGAAAAATATGACCACATCATGAAAAATGTTTTCTAAGAATTTTATCTAGATCGTATATTTAACAAAATAAACAGCAAAATATCAAAAAAGCCCATAACTAGTAAAATAACAAAAAAGTTTATAAATTTTAGTTTTCGAGATATACCGTATATATATTAGCATTTCATATAAAATTTGAAAATTTTTGTGTTTAAAAATTCATAACGGTTGGTCCCATTTTTTTGTCCAGTATCAAGTAATATGTTCCAAAGAAAATGAGTCATTTTCGTTGAAATTTGTGCAAAAAATTTTGATTTTCTTCACAATTTAGTGAGAGAACTTTTAACATTTTTATGGAATTTTTAATTTTTAGACTTAAACTTTTACGATATCTCTGCAACTACTGGGCGGATTCCGAAACAATATATGCTAGTCTTAAAAATAATTTTGTTGTCGAATTTTCGTTTTTCTTTTTTTACTGAATAGGAGTTAAGATTCGCGTTCTGGGCTACTGAACTTCAATTTTTTGTTATTTTAATAGATATGGGCATTTTCGATGTGTTAAATATACGAATTAGATAAAACTCGGTACAAATAGAAAAAAAGAATGTAAAATCAACACGACGCAATTTTGATTGAAAATCATATTAAATTTACAAGAAATAATTTGTCGTTTAAGTTTGTTAGTGTTTATTTGCTTTATTCATTGCTACAATTTACTGTTGTGCTTAGTTGTGTGACTTGTTGTTGTTTAGTCTTACATGTGTCGGCTATGTAGACGATAAAAACCGAATTGCTAGCGAAAATTTACTGCTGCTGGCTTAAAATAAACATTGTTTCATATTAACTTTAAACAGAAAATTATTAATCTTACATTAAGTGTCTTTGATTTAAAAATTTTCACTGTTACAACAATTTTGGTATAAACGTTACATTTCACCTTAAATCAACATGACTATAACTTCAATTTCAAATAAGTTTTATGTTAAGTAATCATTTAAATCATGTTGAATTAAAATGAAATTCATTTTACATACGATGGTATTTGTTTAGTGTATAGAAAAAGTAAAGTTTGAAGATGTTGTGGCTGCAGTGGCCAGCGCGTGGACTATCATGCAAGTGGCACGACCTTAAATCTTGGCTAAGGCACTCAACTTCAACACAAAGTTTTCTGATATCTATGCTAGTACACATGAGGCAAGTAAAATATTTAATAAAATAGCTATATTAAAGTCATGTTGTTTCAACTTGATATTACTTTAATTCAACATGATTCTTCGTGTTGTTTCAATATAAAATTTACTTTCTTTCAACTTGAAATAACTTTGATTTAGCATGATTCTTCGTGTTGTTCCGATAAAAAGTTCACGTTGTTTCAACTTGAAATAATTTTGATTCACCATGATTTTTTGTGTTATTTCTTTAAAAAATAACGGATATGTATGTGGTATTCGTACGGAACCCTTCGTGTATTTTTTAAGATAATTTTTTGGTAAAAATACTTATTTTAAAGTTAATTCTTAATACAGTTCGTATATATTTTTCATGTCCAAACTAGTGCTGGCAAAGTACTGAGTAGTTGGTACCGATTATCGAGTATTTGCTCTTATTTTAGGGTACTCAATACCAAAAAATAGTTACTCGATACTTTCCCTATTGCGTTTTTTTAATCAAACCGAATGTAAAATTTTATTGTGTAAAAATATAACATTTTCTAAGAGTTAAAAGTATCGATGAGCATTGAGTACCCAAAGGAAAAGTATTGAGTAATTTAACGTAGCAGAAATTGCCAGCACTAGTCCAAACTTGAAATTAATTTTGCCTTGTGAATCCAAAATACACTTTATTACATAATTATATTATAAAACTAAAGGATATTACACCTGGCAATGCAGCACCAAACATTGTTATGTATTTACTTTTATCTAAGTACTTATTACTTCATCATTGGCATGTATCAAATGCAAAGTCATTTATTTCCAATGCATTCATTCATTTTACTACTAATTCTGTTACGTACCATTATTCTCTTATTTTCTTCTTTGCTTTGACATCATATTTGTGAGCAATTTATCTAATGAATGACCAAATTTAACTTTTTAATAAATTGTGCAACTTCATTACATAAATAGTTGCACAACACATGTGTCTTTGCCTCCTTTTTCTATGCTCGCTTTATATACAATACAAAATGTCAATATTTCATTTCTTTTTATCTTTACTACGACAATAATTTCAGATCTAAAAGCCTTTCAGTTTAGAGCAGATAAAAAGTAGAAATAAAAAAGAAAGAAGAAAAATGTGATGGGTTTTGTTCGAAAAGCAAGTCAAAAATTATTGCAAAAAGGTAATGAACTACCGAATGTTTTTCTGTCTATGAATGGGTTGGTCACATAGAACATGTTTTTAATTTTATGAAATTTTTGCATGTCTGCAGGAAGGACATGTAATGGAAATCAAAAATAAGTTAATATTACTTAACAAATTTGTGATACTTATTAAAAAATTGGCCTTATGTTAATGTAATTGTATTGCAAATGTTACACAAAGTATAGGATGGGAATTAAATGAAATAATGAAATTGCCATACATACATAAAAAATACATATATAATTGGAATATAAACTACTAACCCAAAATATATATGGACTTATTTAAAGCAAATTTCCTTACATTATAAACTTTGAAGAAGTATTATAAATAAGGCAGATAAAATATAACATAAATTTATTTAAATAAAACAAATTTATTTTCTTTTATATATATATATGATTTCACAATAAATCAACAAATAAAATAAGATTACATTTAAAGTGTTGAAATTTCATAAATTAAAATAAATAGTAATAAGTTTTATTATAAATTTCATTGAATCATATTTTCAACAAAATTTTAAAATTAAATTCTAACAAATATTTTTGCAAATACTCGTAAAGTAATCGGTTTTGCTGAAACAATAAGATAAGAACTAATGCAAACAAACGCACATTGCATTCACTTACATACAAGTACATTCACATATCCATACAAATAAGTACATGCACATCCTTGAACTCTTCTAAAACCACAAAATACACTTCCAAACACACCATGTAAAATATTGTGGCATCAAAATAAGAGAATAAGTTGCAACACCTTTAGTATCACATGTCAGACATGCATAATTTATATTCGAAAATATAAAATAAAAAATAAAAAAAATAAAATCTAAAAATAAAAAGACTAAATTTGCATAAAATTCTATAATAAAACTAGTAAAAAAATATTAGGAAGAGAATGGGGGAAAACTGTATAGTAAAAATATAACAGAAATAAAACTCTCGTATAGTGCATAGAGATTCCAACACATGTTCTAATATGCAAATATATTTCTGCAAACTTGTAGAATATAATCAACAATAGTAGAAATAATATCAGCTTTTCTTGTATTAGAACGGACACGAACAAATAGAATGAGTATCAGGATAAATAGTACATATTTGTATATTTAATGCACAAAATACTAGAATAGAGATACATAAAATCAATGAAATAAGACTTAAATAAATAAAAACTAAAATCTTCTGGTTAAGTGTTAAAGTTAGCTTTAGCACATTATTATTTTTAACCAAAGCTTTCCAAAAGTCTCGGATAAGCAGGACTTAAGAAGGCGTACAATTTCATTGCATATCAGCAATAATTTTTGTAGAACCTAAAACAGCCATAAGTTCTGCAAATATATTGCATATAAAGGAATTTCTAACCTTTCAAAATTTGAAATTTTAGTTTAATTGACGGTGCAAGGGCAAGTCTACCATTCAGCCAATGTGCAGACTATTTTGGTCGGATCCACTAATTCCATATTTATGGTATGTATTAAACTTTTGACCACCACTGTCATGATGAAAACTACTTCAGACAGAAACATGCAAAAAAAAAACAAGTGTTATGACTCTGAAACGTAGATTTGGACTTACATATAAATTTGAAAAGTTTATACATACTTATTTTTATTTATTTATTTTTTTGCCAGAAAAGTACAAACCAAAAATCATAACAATATTCGAATCTTAAACAGACTACAACTACAAATTTTTGGTTCAAGCTTAAAATCACATTATGATAGCGCAACAAAATATGAATGCAAAAAATATGTTTATCAAAACGAATAGAAGAAGTATCTGACTGCCTTCCGCATTAGGTATCTCTTTCTGTCTTCTGTTTTAGTTCCCTGCCAAATAAATTCCAAATAAATTTTATAAGTTAAAAGTTTCGCCCAAGGGAGACCCTCCTAAGGTTTTGTAGTAAGTAAATCCATTTGTAATATTTGTTGTTTTTTATATATCAGTATCTACGCGTTACTTTTACTCTGAAGCATCATCGACTTCATTGTTTAGAATAAAGTGAATACTAACAAAATGCTTAACAGCTGCAGCTTTTGAGTGGCGGTTGTTGCCTGATTTTTTTATTTCATTTTTTGATGCAGCATTATTTTTTGGAAACAAAAATGGAATCCGCATGATTCTTTGCATTCTTATTATTTCAGTGACATAGAAATATATAAATTTAATGTTATTTATTTCAGTTTTAAGTTATTTCAGTTTTTTAAGAATTTTACATTTTTGTGAATTTTTGGTGCAAATATGTATTCATTTATGTGTAAAAATGTTGCCCACTAAAAGAAATTTAGTTTTCGGTGTTTTTAATAACATCAAAATTAGCAAATGCATGTCGTGAAAAAAAAACGCAAAAAGTCCCAATTAACAAAAAATTTTAACTGGCATTTTAATAAATTCGAATATATATTTCACCCACATACATAAATAATATAAAAATCGGACTTTCCCAAAAAAAGTAGCGATATAATTAAGAAAATCTAAAAGTAAACACAGAAAAATCCCAGTAAAAAATGTTCATGTATTTTGTAGCACTAAAGAAATAATGCGCTTCATAATTCACTTTAAAATATGATCTTGTTCAGAAGCTGATTCATAGCGTCAGCGTCACAACAATGCAGGTTTTGAAGCGAGAAAAGTATTTGCTTTTTACTTATACAAAAGCTTCGTACACGAGCTATACAAAAAAGCGATTTTATAGTACTGATCCAAAGCAGGTTTTTAAGCGAGAAGGAAGAGTAAGTTTATTTGAGTTTTTTGGTGCCGTTTTGCAACAGTGTTTTTGGTCGGGTGATTGGTACGTTGGACTTCAAACCTGAAGGTTCTTAGTTCGATACTGGGTGAAGTTAAAATAACAAACATTGAGTAAAAATATGAAATTAATAAAAATAAATAAAGAAAAGATATAAGAAAAATTCAAAATGGCGTTAAAGACGCCAATCCACATCGAAATTTTTTTTTTATATATTTTCAGCTTTAGTGCTGAAAATGTTGATGATTTGCAGCGCTTCAAAAGCGCTTTTGTGAGCAAAAATGTAGTACTCCAATGCGGGAACTCGCCGTACAAAAATCAGCAGCGATATCAGCAGGTTTGTCAGCGCTACTTTTATTCAATAATAGTAGAAACCTGCTTTATTGGAAGCAACTTTTTTACCGGGATGTCAATGTAAAATCGTCGACAACCAGGTTAATTTAACATTTGCCGGTAGTAGTTTTGCTTTATGAGCGTTTCATGTCAATTCAGAATGATTTGCAATAATCCTGAAGAAAAATTTATCCATTTGAAATAACTATATTATATGTAGCTTTAATATTGCAGTACAGTTAAATCAAAATTAAGTTGATAATGAAATAATACGAAAAATCATATTAAATTAAATTAATTTCGAGTTTAAACAACGGCAATTTGAATATTGGAACAACATGAATAATCATGTTGAATCAAAGTTATTTCAAGTTGAAGCAACGTGAATTTGATATTGAAACAACACAAAGAATCATGTTGAATTATAGTTATATCATGCTGAAATAACTTAACTTTAATGTAGCTATTTTATTAATTATTTTACTTACGTGATGTTTGTTAGCATAGATATCAGAAAACATTATGTTGTAGTAGGCTGCCGCAGCCAAGATTTGAGCTCGTGCCACTTGCATGCTAGTCCACGCGCTAGCCACCGCAACCACAACAGCTTCAAACTTTATTTTAGCTATTCACTAAATAAATATCCGTCGTATGTAAAATGAATTTCATTTTAATTCAACATGATTTAAATTATTGTTCAGCATTAAAATTCAGGTTACAGTCATATTGATTTAAAATGATATGTAACGTTTATAATAAAGTTGTTTTAACAGTGAAAAATTTTAAATCAAAGAGATTTAAGATTAGATAATTAATTTTCCATTTAAAATTAATATGAAGCAATAGTAATTTGAAACCATCAGTAGTAAATTTTGGCTGATAATTCGTCTTTTGTCGTCTACATGGCCGACATATGTAAGAATAAACAACAACAAGTCGCATAACTAAACACAACAGTGAACTGTAGCCATAAAAAAATAATAGCACACTTAAACGACAAATTATTTCTTGTAAATTTAATATGATTTACAATCAAAATTGCGTCATGTTGATTTTACATTCCCCTTTTTTCTGTGTGTAAAAATACCTGGCTAATTACAAAAAATTAAATTCACTAATGGCAACATTTTTTTAGATTTTTTTTGTATTTGTTCTATTCTTTAGACCTTAAAGTATTATATCTGAAATTAATTTACTAAATATGATTTTAAATACATAAATGGGGCCATTATATATTTTTGGAAAACAAGAAATTTACTCGGATTTAGTTTACACAACAGTTCCCATAAATTGTATTATTTTAAAATGCTAAAAAAATGTAATCAATGATCAATTGCCTGCGTACAGAAAAGTTTTAACGTAAAATCGTCGAAAACCAGGTTAATTTAACATTTTTCGGCAGTAATTTTGCTTCATAGGTGTTGCATGTTAATTCAGCATGATTTACAATCATCTTACAAGAACACTTTTACTTTTGAAATAACTATATTTCATGTTGATTTAATATTCGAGTACAGCTAAATCAAAATGAAGTTGATACTGAAATAATACGAATATTCATGTCCAATCAAAATTATTTCAAGTTGAAACAATGTGATTTTGATATTAAAACAACACTAAGAATCATGTTGAATTATAGTTATATCAAGCTGAAACAAGATGACTTTAATGTAGCTATTTTATTTACCTGATGTGTATTAGCATAGGCATCAGAAAATTTTGTGTTGTAGTTGGCTGTCCCAGCCAAGATTTGAACTCGTGCTACTTGCATGATAGTCCACGCACTGCAGCTAAAACATTTTCAAACTTTACTTTAGATATACACTAAATAAATACCATCGTATGTAAAATTAATTTAATTTTAATTCAACATGATTTAAATGATTATTTAACATAAAACTTATTTGAAATTAAAGTTATAGTCATGTTGATTTAAAATGAAATATAACGTTTTTAACAAAGTTGTTTTAGCAAAGATATAAAACAATGGTAATTTTAAACTAGCAGCAGTAATTTTTCGACCGTCATTCGATTTTCGTCGGCTACTACTCGGCTATATAAGAATAAACAACAACAAAACAAAAACAAGCCACACAGCTGTGCACAACAGTGAATTGTAGCAATGAACAAGGCAAATAAACACTAACACACTTAAACGATAAATTATTTCTTGTAAATTTAATATGATTTCCAATCAAAATTGCGTCATGTTGATTTTACATTTCTTTTTTTTTCTGCAAATGTAGAATGTTGAAACATAATAGTCTGCTAAAAAACATGTATTTTATGTTTTTTTGTTTTACCATAACATTTTTGTCATTCGTTACCTCACTTTAGGAGGATATTTCACCTTGTTTTAATTGCTTTTAGACTCCTTTAAACGAAAGTCAAAGAAATAAAAAATAAAAGATGTTTATGTAAGACTAACACGGGACTCAGAAAGAAGGTGATAAAAATCATTTCAATTTTGTGGTGGTCGAACGGGGTAGAGAAGAAAGAGGGTTAGAAAAAGATCACAATTTCTGTTTTTTATGTTTTTCATATTCTTCTTTAGTTCGATTTGAATTTTCCCTCATTTTCTCTTTCTCTCTCTCTCTCTCTCTCTCTCTCTTATGTGGTTGTGTTATGCCTTTTGTTGTTATGAACGAGTAACCAAAGCAAATTTTGAGAGTAATTTATAAAAAAACTTTAAAATAAAAATCATCATTTTGTAAATGCAAGAGATTTTTATAAGATATTTTCAAGGATAAAAGAAAAAAATTCATATTTTTTTAATCACTGTGTGAATTTCCTTTACTTTTCCCTTACTTTTTGCTTATATTCTGTCTGCATACCGATGTTCGTCTAGTTTTACTTTTTTGGATCTATGCTTTGATTAATTTAGTTTTCTTCTCCTTTAAAGCCAAAAGAAATGACAAAAATTACGAAATCAGATATTAGAAACTACAACAATAAAATCTATATAAATACACAAGTCACGAATTACAAATTTTTAGCATGTTTCAATTTTTTCACCAACCAATTTTAAGCAAATGGTCTAATATAATTAAATTATTTACGATCCAAATTATTACGATTGAAACACAATTTTTTCGTTTCGGGAACCAATTTGCTTTTATTCAACACTCCACTGAATTTTTGGAATAAATATTTAAGGAACGAATGGCGGATTCTTAGCAGATTGATGAAGCTTATGCTACAAAATTTTCAATAAACTCCTTAGTTTCGCATTCTTTTAATAATATTTTCTTTTGCATTGCAATTGTTACTCATTTTTTTTTATTTATATGATAATAATGTTTAGTATTAAAAAAAGTCACGAATGACAAGCAACTTGTAGACATACTTCTAAATTAAAAAAAATAAACCCTTTTATTTGAATATCCAAATTAAATGTTGTCTCTTTTGAAATTTAAGAAAATATTTATATATCAAAAAAAAAAAGACTAAATTTCTAAAGATATCAAAATATGTCAGCTTCTACTAAAAATATAATAAGACACAAATGTCTTTATTTAAATCAGATCTATCAAAAATTTTAACTGTAATTAATAAATTAACATACATAATTTATCATTGAGTCATAAACAGGACCACAAAAAGAACCCAGAAAAAATACATTCAAAACTTGTAAGAAAGTAAAGCCAAAGGCTTTTCGAATGTTAAAAAATAAAAACAAGAAATAGAGATAAATTACTCCTGCTTATAAATGAGCAAAAAAAAAACATAAAAATGTTCATGACATAGAAAAGTGAAACCACTGTTGTGGTGTTAAGCCAAAATTCCTTCTTATTTATAATTGTTCAAAGGCAGAAACAGAAATACTCGTAAATATGTTCGTTATAAGGAAACGCTAACATACATATAAATTATTCGTACCAAATAAAAATAACACAAATTCTTGGCAGTGATAAATGTACTCAATAGTATGAGAATAAAAAAAGATGGAAAGTTAAATTCTGACACTTTAACAGATGATATGAAACTCTGAGCAATTTCAACGATGAGTTTTTCTATACAAAGGGGAAATTATTTACAACTTCACGCCCGCAAAACTGTGGCTTATTACGGGACAGGACATGTCACACCTAAACCGTAAGATATAATAATTTAGAAAATATTTTTTATTTAAAAAAAGGCTTTGTTTATTACTATTTTGTCTTGTGGAACAAATAAATAAGTTAAAAAAACATATAATTTATTATATATTTCTTAGTTTAATTCCTTAAACAGAAGGACTTTGAAATAATGAAAAAGAAAAACTAAAAGAAAAACCAGCAAATAGCTTTAAGGTTATCACATTTTTTAATTGAATCGGTACTCAGGGGATGACTACCGTTATTGCGATGCATTATTGTACTGGAAGAAAAATGAAAATTTGAAGAATAGTGCTTGTTTCGATTTGAGCTTTCTTATATTAAAAGTAAGAGAAAAAGAAAATCTGCAGTAAGTTTATTTTATTACTCATAAAAACTGTGCGGCTATAGCTCTGTCCAGACTAGAAAAATATTTGGCGAAATAAGCGTAAGAACTCTTTTGGGAAAATATTTGCTCAATTTTTTGTGATATATATAAATAACAAGTTATATTATACTAGTATACAGAAAAAATAAACTTCAAAACTTATGAAGTTTTGTAAATATTCTTCTTTCAAAAGGTGAGTATACGTGATATTTGTATGACATTTTTACACAACAGACATGGTATAGTCTAAGAGTTCTTTGTCATTCGTGACTTTTTTTTATTATTAAATATTATTTTATCAAATAAATCACTAAAATTATGAGTCGTATAAATTAATTAAAATTCTATGAGCAATATTTGTATTATAAAAAAAAATTAGTAAAACATGTGAAATTGAAGTGTTTATTAAACAATTTTATAGTATGATCTTTATAAATTTTTTAAAGAATTTTTCGAAAAGAACAAATTAACCGTAAAAAAAAACTTTAAATTTGATCGTTAAAAAATAAAAATATGTAAAAAATTGTAATTCGTGACTTGTCTATTTATATGGATTTAGTTGTGCTACTTTATAACTATCGGATTTCGTTGTTTTTGTCCTTACTTTGGACTTTAAAGGAGAAGAAAACTAAATTAGACAGAGCAAAGATGCAAAAACATTAGAGTAAAAAAGAGGGAAAATTCTTTAACTTTGACGAAAAACGTTATGCAGAATATAAATAAAATAGCAAGTAAAAGGTAAAGAAAATTTGTCTTGAAACAACTTACATATTTTATTTATTAGTTCTTTGACTTTAATTTAAAGGACTTGCAAGAAATTAAAACGAGGTGAAATAATATAGAAACCATACCGTGCTAAATTACGGTAACGAACGACAAACATGTTTATCAAAAGGGAATCTTATTGAATCTACTTGATTGTTTGCGTGCATTAGGTAGCCAAGTATACCAAAATACATGTTTGTTTAGGAGACTGTTATGTTTATACAATCTAAAGACAATTGCCCACTCATTACATATTTTAACATTTTAAAATAATAACGATCATGTTTATAATTTTTTCTTTTTGCACGATCTTAAAGGTATTTTACCCATATAAGACTGAGCTGATAGAAAACCCGTCATAACGCTGATGTAATTTGACATCAATGCTATGTCAAGTGTCTTCGTTTTTGACCCAATGACAATTTACATCATTGTGATGTCAATCAAATGATTGAAACAATTATAGATACATTTTTCTATTTTCTTACTTTCACTTGTTTCTATTTTAGTTTTACTTTTTGTTATTTTATTTTTTCTTCTTACGTTGGTCTTGATCCCAGGATGCCAACATCCAAAAAAACGGCAGCACAAAGTCGACATAACGTCATATGATTTAAAAAAAGCCACAAGTTACAAAAAATTCTAAACCGACTTTTTGATTAATTACGATGCACCGTATCAAATTAAATGTTATTTCCACTTTCTTCATGTAAAATTAGTATGTTTGGTATTCATGACCTGTTCATGGGTTAATTTTTCATATTAAAGAGTTTTTTGTTCTTCTCCTGTAAAATTATTTCAATGTAACTTAGGGCTTTTATGAATTCATATGACGATATGACTAAGTGTCATATGACTAAGTGTCATCAATATGATGAAGAGATGCTATACCATCCCTGCAGGAAATGTCGATATAAAAATTGTACTGGTTCACTATTGACTTTGTCACCAGTACTACTGACTAATTGTACCCAGGCAATGTTCGGTACTATAGACATTTAACATGTGCTTGCCATTGAGATTCCACTACTAACCTCGGAACTGTTCGCTTACTATAGACTAGGTGGTTCTTATGGGACCATATGGAGACACTGGTACTAGAGATTCACTACTGCATGTTAATGATTCTAGTCAACACATATGAAACTTTTTGCCAGCTAAGACAAATAAATTTGATTTTTTATGAAAATTTTTAGTTTTCCGTTCAGCCGCATATATTTTGAACACATCAAAATGAGACCATAAAAAATCGTTTTCTAGCTGTTAAAAACTTCTCTTCTTATTAAAACTAAAATAAAAAGTGTAGACGATTCGTTGACGTTACCATAAAGTCACCAAACTTGTCGACAAAAGTGGTGACTTGAAGACACTTGACCCCTGGCTTTCTTCAGGGATTGTTTTCTTCAATGTTTTGTCTGTGCATGCACGGTGTACTGGCTTAGTTTTTAAAGACTTGTAGATTTTATTATTACTTTTGTCATACTAATGTCATGTTTTTTAACTTTTTAAAAATACGTTTAAAAACAAAAACAAATAATAAAACAATAACATTTCTATTAAAATACAAATTATAAGCATTTTAACATTGTTTACTTATTTCTTTTATACATACTTTACACCTTAAGAATATATAATAAGTGACATCGTATTGATGTTATTCCAGTCATTGATGACACTTAAGCTATGACAAAATTCTATGATAACGTTTGTCATCAGATTAATTTCTGTTTTGGTTTTATTGATGACATTTTTGATTGCAAGACTTTTAGTAAACTTGGACTTTTTATTAAAGGTCTGTAGTTCAGCAATTGCTATATAGCTTTCACTACGCTGTCACTGATTAAAT
Source organism: Panzeria rudis (assembly GCA_956483635.1). Lineage (NCBI taxonomy): Eukaryota > Metazoa > Arthropoda > Insecta > Diptera > Tachinidae > Panzeria > Panzeria rudis. The sequence goes on from OY101448.1 coordinate 176,018,584, forward strand.
GCCTGTCAGATAAGATGACCAAAAAGGCTGTTGGTATGTTTACAGTCAAAATATTCTATGCGTAAAATTAACTGAAATTGTAATATAAAATAAATGAAACTTCAATTAAAAGGCGGTCTACTTATTTTTCATTTAAATTTAAGAAAAAGTTCATTAAATTTTAAATGTTAAAAAATTAGCTGACGTGAAACCGTAAAAAATTAATGATTCTTTCTTTGTTTGGGTCAGTTTAGCTGTCACCAGAACTAATCGCAACTTGCGTAAAAATATAAGATGTTTTCCTTGTTTCTGCTATTTTTACTTTTAGGGAATCAACTCCAAGTTCTGTAAAAATAAATGATTTTTGCTTTATTTTTAAATGTTAAATGCTTATTATTTCGTATCTTTAACCCTCTGTGACTTACGTGACTTCATTATCACAATTCCACTGACTTGGTAGTATACTAGACACTATTTCGACTGCTTATATTTTCCAACTTCCGTTTGTAGGCCCCCTGGAACTATTTTTGACTTTAGTTTAATGTAGTAGTTTGCTATTTATTGTAATTTTTTGTTATTAAAAGGAAAATTATTGGTATGTCATAAATTAAACTTAAAAAACTTACATCAATACAAAACAACAAAAAAACGTCATATATTATTTTTTTGGTAAAAAGTTTAACATTAATTTTATCTTATACGTAAGTTAATTAATCTAAAAAAAGAGATAATATAAATTTTTTAATAAAAAGTTACAACGTATTTTGTCAGGTCTACCTGAATACTGACGCGGTAGACTTGTTGACACTTGTATGTTCGCATCAACGCGTGCGCTCGTTTCAATTGTTTTCTTCACGTACGTAATAAGAAGGAACTGAAAACACCAGAATCGATATTTGTATAGTTATGGCGTATAACAATGTTTTCTGTTTACTGGTGTCTGCTAGACCAATACGTCAGTCGCAGAGGATTAAGTAGTTTTTTTTATTAATTTTATATTTTTACTTACTGTTTGTTATCTCATTCAGGTTTTAAGTCAAACGCACTAGCCACTCGGCAAAAGCATAGCATGCAGCACGAGCTTAACACAAACCTGCTTATTTTTAAGCACTTAATATTAATAATTAAAAAAAACACGCGTGGTCTTGGCTGAAATTTAACATGTGACCTCCCTGTTAATAATCTAGTACACTATCCACTACACTACTGGTTTGTAATTAATATTCATATACTTTAAATTACAATTTCAGCTAATTTTACGTACAGAATATTTTAAGTGTTTGTGTGTGTATGTGTGAGTGTTATTTTTATGCATAAATTATAACATAAACAACGGACAATATTGAGAGCAACCGAAAATCCGTATTAATATGTACGTAGTTTTTTAATAAATGTTATAATCCGTTAAAATAAGATTGCTTGGAATTTTAAATGTCTATTCATTTAAAAATTACTGCACGGAGTATTTCTTGAATAAAGTACATTCCGTTACTGTCATAATATAGTGAGTGAATTGTTCGCAATATTGATAATTATCTTATAATAGCGAATTTTATACCAAACAATACAATATGTAGAGGTAAGTACAGTCTCAACTATATTTTAGCAAAGATAAGAATCTTATCGCGTAATTTTTTATAAATAATCTTAGCTATTTATGTTTAAAAACAAGCAGTTACATTCATAACATCCAAATTTCTTACAAATGAAAAACCCTTTAAGCAACAAATATTTAGTAAAATATAATTTCTTTTTTATTTAGCAGGAACTTCTGTTTGCTATTTTTTTAAAAGAAATTTACATAAATAAACATTGCCTGAAGAATAGCACAAAGAGTTCTTTCTATGTTTCGTTACTATTGCAATTTTTACTATCTCATCTTAATGTGACTCGAGATAATTGTAAGCAATAAACATATTCTTATTTCCATTTCCTGCCTGTTTAACATATTTGGGGTTACAAATTTACATACACATTTAAGGAGTTTAATATAAATTTATCAGTTATATGGTAAATAAATATGGTAGTTATATTTATGCTTTAAGAAAGAAATAAAATTATAATTTTAAATTTCTCAAAGGTATACCACCAACATGTAGTTTAAATAAAAATAATTGTGTATCGCCTATCTACATACTCGTATATAAAAGTGAATTTAAACACGAAATGCTATCATCGGAGTAAGATTTGTTTGGTCTTGAAAGACATTATTTTCATAAAATGAAACTTAAAACTTAGTATTGCGAAATTTGTTTAGGGAGAAGGAACACTGTTGCTCGCAAGGCATTTTCTTTTTTGGTGGTAGATGTATCATTTTTGAGTAAAAGACAAAAACATCAAGTTTAAAAAATTAAAGTCTCTTCCTTCGAAATTGTTTCACATCATTTAAAGTAGGATGTTCTTATTTAACCAGCTCTAGGAATTACATAAAATGCAAATGAGGGCGTATGATTAATATTAAAACACGTTACATTAGTCATACGTTTTATATACATGCCTTCTGTACATATTACGAGATAATTTCTGTATGTGCATTTGCATATCAATTTCATTTAAATTTAAATCTTGTTATATTCATTCTATTCTTACATTGAAAAGTTTACAATCCAATAAAATGTTTTTAGAAAGATTCTTTGTATAATTTTAATTTAAATCAGCAACAATTCAACAAATCAAAAATACAAAACATGCTCTTTGTCCTATTTCGATTTCATGCCAGTTGACTGACAATCATTTAATCCAATCAATTATACATTTAAGTCTTAATTTATTTCAGAAATGTTGTCAGCAACTTTGCTCGTTATACTATGATATTCTGTTTTCAAAGACATTTATTGTTGTCGTACTTACATATAATAAGATATTTACCGTTTAAATGTACGGACGGATGTGAGTACATTTCGTTGTTAAGAAGATGTAATACGCTTATTAAGCGTTTATTACCTTAATCATGAATTGCTATTTCCAGTAGTTGTTATTTCTAATGCTGCTGTGATATTACAGTCAGTCAGTGAGAATATTTAAACATATAATTATATGCCACATTTTGATTGCTACAAGTGTAACATTTTTTACTTTTTTTTTTTGATTGTACTAAAGCTTGGAAGGAAATGACAACAAAGTTATGTATGAAAGTTAATAAATATACGAGTACGTACACGTACATAGAAGAAAACTAGTTTTACACTCAAGTCAATATGTATTTAGTATATAAACCCACTTGGAAACTTCATATAGGCAGTCCGTAATTTCTATTTTCAAATATAAATATTATATTACTAGCTATACCCGGCGTTCTTCGCTACCCCATTGTTGTGCAGATATAGAAAAATTAATTAACTCATTTAAAAATAAACATAAAATTGGTTAGTTTTTTGAGATCTTTTTAGTTTTGGCGAATTTTTGCGTTTTAGCGATTTTTTCATATAGGCGATTTTTCGTTTTAACTTTTTTAATTCTGGAATTTTTTAGTTTTACAGTTTTTTAAAATTTCAAAATTTTGCCTCTTACAGTTTCCAAAATGCAGCAAACTGTTTAAACTACATAGTAAAAATGACATTAACTTTCAGAACACCCTTTAATTTTTGTTCTGTTAAATATTCTACAGACTACACCAATTAATACTAACTGAAAATTTCGATAGTCTATATAAAAGTGTCTGTATATTACATTAGTATTTCAACATGTTTCGTTGCTCGCTTTAGAACACCCTTTAATCTTTAGCTCGTAGTACTTATGGCTCTCGAGAAAACAGCCTGTGGCAGACAGAAAGACAGACGGACTGACGGACAGCGTATCGAAAACAATTTACACTTTTGGTATACAGAGCCCTAAAAAGAACCTTTTTCAAAAAGTAACCATTTTCAAAAGAGTACCATTTTCAAAAAGTACCTTTTCCCAAAAACATTTTTCAAAAAATACCATTTCTTAAAACTATATTTTCAAAAAAGTAGGTTTTCGAAAAAGTATCATTACTTTGAAATATAAACGGTTAACAAAAAAAGTACCAACATTATATTTTTACCCTTTTTCGGCCCCTAAATGTACAAATTTCAAAAAAAGTACAAAACACCTATCCACTCATTTTTCTATCATATTATGACGCTTTTGGAATTTTATGTTTAGCTTACTTAGATTCGGAGATATAAGAACACCGAGTTTACCCGTTTTTGCCCCTTTTAATCCCGTTAGAATTTAAGTTTTCAAAAATTCGTTCTTAGAGTATATATACAAATATATGCATTCAGTACGTGTATCAATGTGCATAAAAAATTGTTGTATGGAAAAAAGTTCCAAAAAGGGCTACCAATTTTACCCGTTATATATTAAAATTTGAAAGAATACAAAACTGTTTCTGAGGGCTTTTTAAGGAGAGAAGAATGAATTTCAATTTTAGTTTTTAACTTTATTACTTTAGGAGATAAACTGTTAATCAAAAAAGTACCAAAATTATACTTTCACCCTTTTTCGGCCCCTAAATGTACAGATTTTAAAAAAGTTTCAGACACCTGTCCGCTCATTTTTCTATCTTACTATGATGCTTTTAGAATTTTATGTATACCTTACAAAGATTCTAAGATATAAGGTTACTGATTTTACCCGTTTTTACCCCTTTTAATCCCCTAAGAAAATATACAAGCATATTCATTCGCTATGTATATCAATTTGCATAAAAAATAGTTGTATGGAAAAAAGTACCTAAAAGAGCAACCAATTTTACCCTTTATATATTCGAGTTACAAAAAAGTACCAAAATATGTTTGAGGGCTTCGTAAGGATAGAAGAATCCATTTTAAATTTAATTTCTATCTTCAGTACTTTAGGTGATAAACGGTTAACAAAAAAGTACCAAAATTATATTATTACCCTTTTTCGTGCCCTAAATGTAAAAATTTAAAAAAAGTACCAAACCGCTTATTTTTTGGAATTTTTTCGTGAATCTATATCGGTTCTCAGATACAAGAGTAAAGTTTAATGAGATCTCTTAATGTTTAATTTTCTATTTTTTGTTTAACGTCAACTCAAGCCAGAATGATATGGTGGGTATACGCACCGGCAGTGTTTTCCAAGCTGAGATCCTAACGATCCTCAGGGCCATGGAGATAGTGGTCATAGATATTAGGGCCAGCATAGATGAGGATTTGTGTGACAGATCGGTTAAACTACCGATCGGTCATTACTATAGGGAGCTCAGTGACTGGATGTCGAGCAGGGCCAACCGTTCATGGGGGAGTAGGGAGGATTGTCTCGAGGGCCATGTGGCCAAAACTTGACTTAGATAGATCCGAAGTACTACTGGGTATCAATAGGAAAGTGATAGGGGTCTTAATAGGCGCATTGACTGGTCATTGCTCAGTTAGGGCGAGGACCAGCATTTGGGAGTTTGGCACTCCAGATTTTTGTAGGATGTGCGAGGATGAGGTGGAACCAGAAACCATTGAGCATGCTGTCCGCTCGGCAGACGTTTTCATGAGAGCTTTAGCAACTCAAGAACATTTTGTACGATTTCCATGTTTAACAATCATAGGACAAGTACGTTCAAAAGGATTGATGCAATACTAGCCGGTTCCTATGCGCATTTCGCTGGGGCTAATGCAGCACATTAAAGAACTTCTAGCCAAAAATCCCATAGAAATTTAAAACAATATGGACGTCAAAGCATGAGATTCATAATCAATCACGTTTTTTATTTTCTTATTTTACCATTTACAGGCTTGAGCTTTTGGCGGGGAACTTTTAACTGACACACTATTTTGCTAACTTTCTTTCAGGAACACAATAGAAATGCGGAATATATTTTCGTTTTGGGTTGGAAACGTCCCATTTTCTTGCCACATGTATCCGCACTTAACCATTTGCTACATTGGCTGGCCTTTTCCCGCTCTAAGTCTAGTTGTAAGAGGTCATTGAAAATAGATGTAGAAATAACAAGATCCACGTATTGTTTTCGCAAACAATAATTAGTACTATCAATAAAATTACATTTGAACAATTTATGAGCGATGACCCAGAAGAATTCAGCAAAAGCTTGGTAATGAGTTGTCATTACAGAACAACATACTTTTCAACCACAAACAACATACCATCTGAATTATTTTACAGTAGTTCCACAATTACTTACTAGTAATTAAACAAGCCATTTACTCTCTTATTGGTAGTGTACTGGGTTATCTGCTTATCATACATACGATAAACAGTGCAGCCCCTGGAGAAGTAAAATGGCTTAGTTTTAATTGTGTTCATGTTTGTGAAAACAAGTTTTAAGCCCGTAACAAAATAGTTGTGCAGTAGCATAGTGGGTAGAACACTTGGCATAAAATAACACAATAACTGAAAATGGAATGAGTTCAATGCTTAGCAGAGACATTTCAATTTTATTGTGTTTTGTGTTTTTTGGAATTTATAGCTTGTTCTTTGTAATCAAATATGGTAAGTACTTGCCTCCAATGACATCGCCATGTTAAAGTAATTGGTTAAAATGCCAAAGTAGAAGTAGTGAAAAGTATGCTTATTAGCATTTCAACTACTTACTTTGTCATGAAAATTTTTCCTGGCAACATTGTTTTAAGTATGAAATTTTTTAAGTTGTAAACAGTTTTGGTAATTAATTGTATAATTTACTAAAAATTCATGAAATATTTTTCCATAAAACTCTTGAAATTATTTATTCTTATCTGTCAATAATATCATTTCAGCTTGACAAATTTCAGTTGAGCTTGTAACTGTAATTTTAGATGATGTCAAACCTAAAATATCTTTACAATCAAGCTCATTCAAGCCCGTCTGGCAAGCCTAGCGCCAATGGTTCCCTAATTATGAAGCCTTTATTATAGAAAAATTACAAAAAGTACTTGAAAAACTAGGATGGCGTATGAGTGTCATTATTTAATATGTGGATAAAATATTAAGTATACGCCAATAAAGATAAATAGTGGATAGTGAGCTGCACTATTAACCAGGAGTCGCAGTTTCGATTACTGCCAGGACACTGAGTTTTTCTGTAGAAAAGCCAAAAACAATTTAAGCACTATCTGTTAAATTCGCCTAAAATTCTTCGTAGAATGATTTTAAGTCAAAAAAATCAATTAACACTAATGTATATGCATATGTGTCTCTATACTGCCGTAACTGTAGATTTTCAAAATAGTAACTAGTGGTAGCAACAACAGCTTAGAAGGAATAAAAGTTCAACAAAACTGTGAAGAACTTTTTTGTGCATGTAAGCATGTATGTAGGTATCGACGTAATGTGTTTATGTTCATTTTAGCGCCTCTTATGTGTATCTGTCAGGATGTTGTAATTTTGTTTATTGTTATCTGAGTAGCATTTGAAATGTTTGAACGACGTAAATACTTAAGCTGGAAATGATTGTAGGAAGGCATTTACTTTAATACTAATCTTAGTATTTGTCGTACAAATATTTGCACACTAGAAATTTTAAATTTTCAATGGCAGGCGAGGAGTAAATATATAGTGGTATCGGTTTTTTTTATAGATTAAAAATTGCCAAGCATAAATATACAGAGTTATGTGATAATATTTGCGGATGTTTAATAATAACACAAAAATTTCTGCACTTTAACTTATAAGATTTAATCTTGTTGTGTATGAAATTTCGTAATAATAAATAAATAAATAAATAAATTTTGTACATGGCTGATTCTCATTTTAAATACTTTTTTCGTGTCCGTTGCATGTATAGTAAAATATTTCATAAATAAACGCATACATTTATAAATGAAAATTGCTTTAGCATGATTTGATAGATTATAAATAAGTTTACATAAGTTCTTTTGTATAAGACTGTCCATTATATGCTAAAAACGAAGACCGAAAATACTGTTTATACTCTCTTTATACAAAATGGCGTGTCCGTAATGCAGGCTGTTGATTTTCCACATTAAGAAACTATGAACTTTTCCAAAAAGGAAATTAAATTTATAATGGTCTTAGAATATTTGCATTTGCTTCTCTTATTTTCACATTCAATTTTTGAAAAATATTAGAAATTATAATTTTTTAAATTGTTGTTGTCCGCAATCTGTTGTATTGAGCGTTACGTTTTTTTAATACGCTTCATTACTCAGTTTAATTATTAAAATTACATTAAGTATTCTAAATATGTATTTAAAAATTTTGTGAGCTTTGCTAAATAGCATTATACTGCAAAGCGTTTCATCCAAAAAAATGTATTGAGTGTTATCCATATTTGTTTAATATTAATATATTTTAATTGAAATTTTTTAGTGAATAACTTAGGATCTTATGTTAAATCACATCGAAGATTATACACCTGAATTTTATTGAATGCAAAATAAAGTGTGTGTTTTGAAAAAATATTGAATTCGTATAAAAATGTATTGAGCGTTACGTATTTTTTAATATGTATAATTTATCTATAAGTTTTAAGACGTTAAAAAGGGTATAAATGATATAAAGAACATTATCTATTTACAAATGATTGGTTTTCTTTAAAAAAAATTCTGTTTTTTCGCACTGTGGGTTGTTACGAGAATATTTTCGAAGAATGGTTTATGTAGGTCGTATATTGCAACAAAAATATTATTAGAAATTGACATAACTTGAGACACTGTTCGTCGATTTTATTGAAATAAGTCTTATTTAAAAGAAGAGTTAGCCTAATTTTTGTGCATGTATAAAAGTTTATAAAGAATTATTTTAAAGCAAAATTTTTTTTATTTTTCCATGTGAACCAAGTGAAAATTTAAAAAGTGTTCATAACTTTTGATTTCGTCCTACGATTATTATAATTTTTTGCTTTTTGAGAGTATATGTATAGTGCGTTGAAACCTTATAATAATGTTTTGTGGTGTATTTTTTTTTCGCAAAAATCGTTCTTGAAACAGCCGCGAAAGCAAATGTAACGCTTAAGACACAAAAATGTTAAGAAATCAAAAAATTAAATTTTATATCAGGAGCCATTGAATGAGGCGAAAACTATAATATTAATCCTATCTTCTGTTATACTATATTACTTACATTGATAAACAAAAAAAAAATAAATAAAAAATAAAAAAATAAACACAAAATGTACGTTTGGAATGAGAATCAACCACATAATTATTTTTTCTTTGAGAAACGGTGTGATTTTTTGCTTTATAAATCAGTACGTGCAGGTGAAGGAAAAGCTGTTGGAAGCTTCACAGAGTTAAAATTTTCTATATCATATTTATTAAGTTATGTACTATATATATTAAGTATTTCTTATACAAAACTAAAAAAGAGCATTTGCTCAAACTTTGGTGAGCGTGGGAGGTTATTTTTTTAAATACACATCGATTTTGGTTATGCGACATGAAAAAATCCAAATTAAAATATTTCAATGTAAAATCGTCAAAACCCAGGTCAATTAAAAAATTTTCTGTAGTGATTTTGCTTCATAGGTGTTTCATGTTAATTCAACATGATTTAAAATAATCTTGAAAGAACATTTATCCTTTTGAATTAACTATATTTCATACTGATTTAATATTCCAGTACAGTTGAATCAAAATGAAGTTGATACTGAAATAATACGGACAGTCATGTCGGATCAAGGTTATTGCGAGTTCAAAAACGTGATTTTGATGTTGGAACAACACGAAGAATCATGTTGAATCAAAGTTATTTCATGTTGAAATAATGTGAATTTGATATTGAAATAATACGAAGAATAATATTTAATTAAAGTTATATCAACATGACTTCAATGTACACTGAAAAAATTTCACTTCATAATTCCAATGAAACAATTTCGTTGGATTTTTTCACAAATCTAATTTCGTTAGTTTCGTTAGAAAATTTCATTAGATTTATGACAGCAACATTTTGCAGTTTTATGAAAAACCCTTTAAGTTAGGACAAAATATTTTAATTTATACTTAAAAGTCTTTAATATATACCACAAAAAAAAAAACAAATTAAAAATTGCATGTTCCAGAATGTCATAATTTCAATGATATGTATTTTATTGATTTTATGAAAAGTTTCATTGGATTTATGAAATAATTAAATCAGATACATATTTTTTTTAAAAATACCTTTATTTATTTCAACAGTTGGCAGCCAAAAGCGAACAAGAATTTTTTTATATGTTTCATTGTTGTACTCTTTCTTATTATTATACACTCATAGACACATTGTTTTGACAGTGCTGTTGGCTGAACTAGCTAAGACGTTGCCTATAAAGCAAATGACGAGAATTAAGAGTATGTGTTCGATACTGTGAGCGGTCATAAACAATAACAATTTTTCTGATGCGCATTGGCGTCTCTGTACGTATTTCAATCATGGAATTGTCAATAAATTAAAATGGACAATAAGTAAGATAAGTTAATGAGGCTACTAAGTAATATAATAATTTCATTAAAACTGTGAAATAATTTCAATAAAATAATGACATAATATTATTAAAATAATGTTAATTTCATTAAAAAAATGAAATAATTTCATTAAAATGATGAAACAGTTTCATTAAAACAATGAAATAATTTCACCGATATAATGAAATATGTTCATTAGATTAGTGAAATTATTACATTGGAGCAATAAAATTATTTCATATATATAATGAAATTTTCATTGAAATAATTTTAACGGAACTTGTTTCATTAATCTAACGAAGCGTGACGTTGGTTGAGTTTTAATAAAATTTTTCATTGGATTAATGTCAAAATTCATAGAATTTATGAAAAAAATTCTTTCAGTGTAGCTATTTTATTAATTATTTTACTTACGTGATGCGTATTAGCATAGGCATCAGACACACTTGTTTTGCAGTTGGGTGCCACAGCCAAGATTTGAACTCATGCCACTTGCATGATAGTCCACGCACTAACCACTGCAGGCACAACAGCTTCAAACTTTATTTTTAAATAAATACCATCGCATGTAAAATGAATTTAATTATAATTCAACATGATTTAAATGATTATTTAACATAAAACTTATTTTAATTTATGATGATTTAACGTTTATAACAAAGTTGTTTTAACAGTGAAAAATTTTAAATCAAGAAGACTTAAGGTTAGAGTAATAATTTTCCGTTTAAAATTAATATGAAACAATGGTAATTTTAAGCCAGCAGTAGTAAATATTCGCTGAAAATTCGTTTTTTATCGTCTACATAGCCGACACATGTAATAATAAACAACAACAAGTCACACAACTAAGCATACACTGTGAATTGTAGCAATGAATAAAGCAAATAAACACTAACACACTTAAACGACAAATTATTTTTTGTTAATTTAATATGATTTTCAATCAAAATTGCGTCATGTTGGTTTTACATTCCTTTTTTTTTGTGTGTACATACTAATGGGATCTGTTAAAAGCCATTTAAATACATTCATATATTTTCAACTACACAATGGATTTCATTCAATGTTGAAAACTCAAATGAATGCATACACATATGCCGATATGTATGCATGTGTGCTTTTATAGGAAATTAACAACATAACAAAAACACATTCCTTCTCATTGAGTATTTAATATTTGACTGAATGTTGTTTTCTTTGTGTGTAGCCAAACAAATGAATGTACTCTTGCTAGGCTTTAGTACATACATAGAGTGCTATTATATTCTTTACTGCAGAGAATAGACACAGAAAGTGTGTTCTGCTTTAATAAAATATTATCAACTGTTTGTTTTTAATCGAAAACATTTTCATTAATATCGTTATTTTTTCAATGTCTCTTTTTTTATTTTATTTTTTATATTATTGTGCCACTAAAATACATCGGTTAACACAATAAAGACACTTAAAAGTTTGTTTTTATGTCCTTTTTTCTTTCTTTGTTTGGCCAGTTTTATATTTTGCACATTTATTTCTTTTAATTCTCACTTGTTTTCTTATGTGTGTAGAAAAAAAACCGTGTGGAAATTCTGATGAAAATATAAAAAAAAACTTATTGTGACCATACAACACAACACGTCTGGTGAAGTGGTCAACCAATGCGGACAACATTCAACCAACAAATGCAATTACAATAGAAATGCTGGTATAACAACAATGTTGTTACCTATGCAGACATGAATGTTAGTAAATGTATCATGTATACCCAGTTGGCCACGTCTTTAAGACATAATCAATGACGGGTGCACGATAATGTTAAGTCCTCGACGACAAATGCCGTACAGCCGGAACAAATCATCAAAGAAGTTTTCGAACAAGTGTCGCGAAATTCGTGTTCAATTCAATGGGCGACAATGTCTCTCAGACTGTCGTTCACATAATAGTAGTGTGAATACGTGGGCGACATTGCCACCTATTTTGTTGTCATTGATTATGTAAGTGAAAATGTCGTCTACCTTGTCGTCTATCAGTATATTATGTCATCAATGGCCATGTAGACTACAATTACATAGCGACAATTACAGAGCCTATTTCTTCATAGAACAGACTTTAATGAACATCTTCAACACACAAATCTAACTTTTTGCGTACCTGTTTGTTTCCGTTTCATTTAAACTTTTGACTGACTGACTTACCTGGGATTCGAACTGAGGCTGCATGTTTATAAGTTTTTGCGCTTAGCATCCTGCTGCTGCACCACCTAAAACATCGACAACAAGAGGCCAATATATTGATTTCCTTGAATAACCACAAAATGTAAGACATTATCGCTAATATTGTCCTGAAAAAAGTTGGATTGAGGACAACAATTAAGACATTGTTGCTCATCTTGTCCTCCATATTGTTACTGAAGAGAAAGTGTAAGTAATTGTCGCTCATATTGTCCGCAACAAAGTTGGATTGCGGACAAAAAGAAAGACACTATCGCTCATATTGTCGTCAAAAGTGTTTAGTAGAGGACAACATGCAAGAATTTGTCGCTCATATTGTCGTGAACGATGATTCACTTAAATTGTCGATTAGAAAAGATAATTGACAATTCGTACAAGAATCGTAGATGACAATGTCGTGCACGGCAGTCTGGCCAACTGGGTATGGGCGCAAATATGTATGTATGTAATTAAAGGAATGTATGTATGTGAGTGTAAAAGTGTATTTGCGTCTACATCAGGAGCAACAAAAAAGGATATCAAGCTGTGCTTGCGGTCGAATATGAAATAGTTTTGTTATTTTTGTCATCTTTTTTATAGTTGTTATTTTTTCTTGACCAACTTGGGTCAACCAACTTAATATTGAATCTTTGTTTGTTTATGTATTTGTTTTTCTGTGCATTATTAATTTTATTCCACAGAAAACTCGTTTACGTTTTGTACAATTGAAAATATAAATAAAAGGGAATAAAGTTTAAAATAATTATAAGTACATATATGTATCCTTTTTAGCTTTAAAATTGCACAAAATTAAAGATATGATCGCAGTTATAAGAAGTGATATTTTAGACTGCAAACGAACTGGAAAACATTTTTAAATCATTTTATTTAATTTGCAGTATTAGTTTGTTTGTTAATGGCAAATCTTGCCACAGCTTTTTATACTAGTTGCACCAAATTTCTTCTCAATGTTTAAAAGGCCATATTTTCTGAACGATGTAACATAGTGATAAATAATTTTTATTTTTAAATACACTGATTTGTCCGCTTTAATCCTGCGCTTACAATTTTTTTTTAAATTTAATAAATTTTTTATATTTTCCGCCGCTAGATTGGCTTCCTGCTCTCTGTGTTGCAGTCTAAATAATTCCGAAAACATTGCCATTAATCCCTCTAGCTAAAAGCATAATACATAATTGAAAATTAAAAGAAACTAGAACACACACGATTTCAAACTCCCAGATAAAATCTAGTCAAAATCAATTAAGACTTTCTGCTTTAGTTTCTATTTGACTAGTTCTGGTTAAAGAAATTTTATTCTGCGAAACTTGTGTATATTTCCTGTTCTCATAAACAAAGTTTTCATTTTTATTCTCAAAAAGGGGTGCTATAAAATCTTTTTGTTATTACAAATGCCGCAAGTATTATCCGTTATAATTTTTCCTAGTATAAGAAAATCAACTTAAAAGGAACAGTTTTCTTTTCCTAATAAATGAAAAAATTTTTGTTTGTATGCTTGTTTATGGTAAATTATTTGTATAGCATGTACAAATTAAAATAAAATATAAAGCAATCAATACACAGAAAGAAAAACCTTTACAACTAGATACGATTTGGGACAGTCATATACTAGTTGTAATGATACTAGTAAAAAAACGACAGTCATATTACTAGTTGTATTGAGACTAGTAACGATATTAGTAAAAATGGACAATTATGTTACTAGTTGTATCGAGACTAGTAACGATACTAGTCAAAAAAGGACACAATTTTCAGGTATATAAGTAGAAAGTGGCTCAGTGGGTAGAGTACTTGCCTTGAAATATGAGGAATGTGTGTTCGTACCACGGTTGAGCCAAAGTTTTTTTTTTAGATATACAAAACCATAAATAAAAAAAACTAGTAAGAGCACTACTTTACAACAACTGGTATTCCAACTGGTATATAACTGTATAAAAATGAACTAGTTGTGCTCCTATGACAACCTAATGTTGAAATCGATACTTCAATATCTGAAAAAAGGACAGATAGGCGGCTAGTCTGAGTTAAAAAGCAATTAGTATATTTCTAAACACATACTAGTCATTTTGTCTGCACACAAAAAAAATATTGCTGTTTGATAAAAGTACTGCCAACACAATTGAAAATCAAAGATTAAAATTTTTACATATTACGGCCTGTTTCACAATGTATGATTAAGAGTTAACGTGGACTTTAACCGAAAGTTTTGTATGCCGAACTTGCCATTAAAGTCTACGTTAACTTTTAATCGTACATTGTGAAAATGGCCGTTAAATGCATGTAAAAATATAAGATTTTATTTTAAATGAAATTTATTTGCTAATGTTTAAGCATTGTCTATATGCAGCATTTCATTGGTGCTTTACCAAATCGTCAGTAGACTTCAAGCACAATTTGGTACATAAGATAAAGGGCTTGTAACTGTTCAAAATTGTGTTTGAAGTCTTCTGACGATTTGTTAAAGCTCCAATGAAATGCTGCATATAGACAATGCTTAAACACCAGCAAATAAATTTCATTTAAAATAAAATTATGACAATATGTCCAATAAATTTCATAAACTTATAAGATTTTATGTTATGTCAAGAAACCTAAAGTTTTTTTTAGAGTACGCAGCACTTGTATGAGAAAAATTATTTAAAAGAAGAGAACTTTCTGCTTTTATTCTCTTGCTAAATAAATACAACTACATACATACGTACATAGTTAACAACAAGCTTTCGATCAAGGCACAACCATACCAAGTAGGCTCGCTAGTACTACTTCTACAAATAACACAAGCATTTTGTTTTGGAATATTATTGCACGATGTCAAAGCAAAGCGAATCACAAACCAAGTAAAGAAATTTTGACATCCGGCTATGAAAAATATAAAAAAAGAATGTCAACTTCATCTGTTATGGATGCCCTTGCTTTCGATTGTTAACAATCATTCAATGATATAAATTTTATGTATATGTAAGAGTAGATTTATGTGAACTTTTGGCCGCCGTTTTCCAACAGTGTTTTTGGCAAAGTGGTTGGTGCGTTGGATTTCAAACCTGAAGCAGCTTAGTTCGATACTAGTTGAAGTTAAACTACAAACACTGAGTAAAAATACAAAATAAAACAAATTCAAAAGTGTATAATCGATAATAAATTCAAGCATAAAATAAATTAGCTAAAAATTTCCTAAAAAAAATTTTATAATTCTAGTTCATAATTTTGTTAGATTTTTTTTTTTTGGAAATTTTCAAGTAAGTTTTTTGTTTTACTTGGATATACGAATTTTTTCATAGGTTGTAATCTAAATTTTTTTTTTACTAAATTCTTCGGATTTTTTAATCAAAGCGCATACTCATTTTTTTTCTGTGCAGGGTAATTGAAGTATATCTTACTTACTTTGAGTATTCTTAAATTGTGTACAAAAATTCTTATTTTATTTACTACTATTCGTATAAACTTTTTACACAGTCGTAGTGTGTTGGTATTTGTTTGCTTGTTGATAGCTTTAGTCGCATGTTGTGCTTATGTTGTTGTCTTGTTGTTGGTTATTTTGTTTGTTCGTTTAGTGGCGACTAATAGCCTACAGACGTAGTATTACATGCTGCTGGTTTATACTGGATTTTAGCTGTCGTTCTTTCTATACTGAGTTATACTGGTATACTGGTCTAAGGCGTTGGTTTACAAACATGATGAGCTAAGTTCAATACTAGGAATGTACAAAAATTAATTTTAAATTAAAACAAGTAAGTTAGTCTGTTCTGTTCCAGGATTAAATAAGTAAAAGTTAGCTTGAGTCGGGCTTGATTCAAGTACGCGGCGGGATTGGTTATAAAGTACACAGTTAGAATTGTCAAGTACGCGCGGATCGATTCAAGTATACAGCGGGCTTGAATCTACATGTAATACGACGTTTGTCAGCTACTTGTCGGCTATGCCCGAGCAATGAAAATAAACAACAACAAGAGCACAACCGTGATTTGTGGCTATCATCAAGAAAACAAACACCAACGCAGTACGAGTACGATTGTGTATAAAGTTTCTAAGCATATTCGTACTTAAAATAAGAATTTTCTTTTACATGAATAAACGCTAATCAGCCTAAAATTAAGTATTTTGCCGCTCTTGAATAGTCCGACTTGAATCAATCTTTCTATACTTGATTTCAGAAAAAACTGGGATTATCGTACTTTTGACACCGCTTGGGACTAATTTAATTACGGATGGATTGATTTTTCTTTTCAGTGTACAAAAAACAAAAAAAACTATTAATTTATCCCCCGATTTTTACTATTTTTTATATAAACTTTGTAGATTTCATTGTATGGAGCTGTTTGAAATAGAGGCGGTATAAAAACCTCTAAACACTTGGGATATTGCTGTTAATAGAAGTATCATCATAGTCTCCTCTAGATGAAAGCAGGAAGAAAGTTTGCTGTTTACAAGAGCACAAGAGCGGAAAATGTTGTACCAATTGTCTTGAAAGTACTTGTCCCATGACTGGTGAAAATGCGAATGGTACGAAATGTTCCTGAGTGGGGACCGGTGAAAAGAATCATATCACAACATTTCACAAAACTAGAACAAAAATGTTAGGAAAAACCCCTCATTGTACAAGCAGATTTTTCGAAATTAAAAACATTTGTTTAAAGTTCAGTAATTCAGCTAGTATTAAAGAGCCCATCACAAGACAAGTAGCCTTAGTTTGGGTCTAGAACCTATCACTGACTATATTAGTTATGTCATTTGACCCCCTCCAATGACAACATCACGTAAAAGTTACCGGTCCATTTCATATAAAGTTCCGGAACTCGAACCGGTTGTTAGTCCTTGGGAACCAGTCACGTGACCTGTCTTATGACTGGTTCTTTTCCCTCTAGGGCATGTACACTTGTGTATTTATTTTAAAAATTTTTGGGGTTCGATGTCATTGTACATAGTCTCGTTGTAAAGGGAAAATAGGGTAAATAAAGAACAACAAAAAAAAAAAACTAACTCGAATAGTGTTTGAAAATGTTTGCTGGGAATGGATGTAAATATGTTTATATGTATTGTTTATCTGGTTTATATTTATAGGAGTAAAAGAGGTCTATATGTTTAATTCGTTCAAACTTTTTTTAGTTGTTTCTATTTATGTTTTTGTTTCTTTTGTGAAAATGTTTTTATTTCTAGTGCTGGCTATTGGAATAATACGACAGCTGTTCCATAAATATGCCACAAGATTTGTGCTCGGTCCTATTAACAAACTTCTTGAAGACTAACTTGCTTGGTCTAAAGCTTGCAAGCTCAAAGAGAAATGCAAGAATTCATAGTGGGATAGAATCAATATAAATATTTTGGATATAAATCAGCCATTTCTAAACGAACAATCCGATCAGTGTAAAAATGCACAACAGTATAGCACAAACTTGTTTTTATTTAACCTAAGAATACGAGATTTCCGCGTTGCTCAGGAGCGTTGCTGTGAAGTCTTCAAATAGAGCACTACGGGCTTGTAACAATTTTCTACGTTTGACATTTTTTTCTCGCCCGATCATTAAAAACTAATTGTGATTAAATCTATATAAATAAAAGAGTAACGTTATTGAGTGACTGACTGACTGACTGACTGACTGATTCATCATCGCCCAGCCCAAAAGCTAGAAAGTTGAAGTTTCGTATGTAGGCTCCTCTCAGGATTTATAGATCCACTAAGACGGGGTTTTGGGAAATTCAAACGTTAAGGGGGTAAAAACGGGTAAAAACGGGTAAATTCGGTAACCTTATATCTCCGGATCTAACTAATTTAGACATAAAATTCAAAAAACATCATAATAGGATCAAAAAATAAGCAGGTAGATGTTTGGTACTCTTTTGAAATTTGTACGTTTAGGGCCCGAAAAAGGGTAAATATATAATTTTGGTACCTTTTTGTTAACCCGTTATCTCCTAAAATACTAAAGATAGAAATTAAATTTAAAATGCATTCTTCTATCCCTACGAAGCCCTCAAAATTATTTTGGTACTTTTTTGTAATTCGGTTGCTCTTTTTGGTACTTTTTTCCATACAACTATTTTTATGCAAATTGATATATTGGGTGTTTTTTATTGAGGTATAGAACTTTAAGTTGGCATCACTTGTTTAACTGGCGGCCATTTTGTCAGCTGTCAAGTGATTAATATTTAGTTTGGTTTGCCATTTCATCATGAACAGGTTGACAAAAGAACAACGCTTGCAAATCGTGCAAATTTATTTCGAAAATAATGGTTCAGTTCGCGAAGCTTACCGCAAGCTCCGTCCATTTTATGGTCGACATAATCGTCCATCAGAGCAATTAATTCGGTTAACCATGGATCGTTTTCGCACTACGTTTACTCTATGAGGCTCATTTTTGGTTGAATGGCTACGTCAACAAGCAAAATTGCCGCATTTGGAGTGAAGAGAATCCACATGAGACCCTTGAGACGCCATTACATCCACAAAAACTGACTGTTTGGTGTGCTCTATGGGCTGGTGGAGTCATTGGGCCATACTTCTTCCGAAATAATGCTGGAGAGTCAGTTACCGTTAATGGAGACCGGTATAGAGCCATGATAACCGACTATTTTGTTCCCGAATTGGATGGCATGAATGTGGATGAGTTGTGGTTCCAACAAGACGGCGCTACATGCCACACAGCGCACGTCACAATCGATTTATTGAAGGAAACATTCGATGAGCGCATAATTTCGCGGAATGGACCTGTCAATTGGCCACCAAGATCGTGTGATTTGACACCATTGGATTATTTTCTTTGGGGATATGTGAAGTCGCTCGTCTACGCCAACAAACCAGAAACGTTAGGGGACTTGGAAGCCAACATTCGTGGCGTTATTGCCAACATACGGCCCCATATGCTCGAAAAAGTGGTTGAAAATTGGACCTGTAGAATTGGCTTTATTCGAGCCAGCCGCGGCGGCCACATGCCCGAAATCATATTTAAACATTAATGGCATAAAATTATCCTTCCAATAAAGCCAAATTGATGGACATTAAAACGATTTTCTTGTGTTTTATTTCAATTCGAAGTTCTATACCTCTAAAAAAACACCCTGTACATAGTGAATCAATATGTTTATATATTTTCACTAAGAAAGGATTTTTGAAAATTTTAATTCTAAGGGAATTAATTCTAAGGGAATTAAAACGGGTAAAATCGGTAACTTTATATCTGCGAATCTAAGTAAGGTAGACATAAAATTCTAAAAGCATCATAATAAGATAGAAAAATGAGCGGACAGGTGTCTGAAACTTTTTTAGAATCTGTACATTTAGGGGCCGAAAAAGGGTGAAAATATAGTTTTGGTACTTTTTTTTGTTAACAGTTTATCTCCTAAAGTAATAAAGTTAGAAACTAAACTTGAAATTCATTATTCTCTCCTTAAAAAGCCCTCAATAATTGTATTGTATTTTTTAAAATTTGAATATGTAATGGGTAAAATTGGTAGCCCTTTTTGGTACTTTTTTCCATACAACTATTTTTTATGCACATTGATACACATACTGAATGCATATGTTTGTATATATTCTCTAAGAACGAATTTTCGAAAACTTAAATTCTAACGGGATTAAAAGGCGTAAAAACGGGTAAAATCGGTAACCTTATATCTTCGAATCTAAGTAAGGTAGACATAAAATTCTAAAAGCATCATAATAAGATAGAAAAATGAGTGGATAGGTGTTTTTTACTTTTTTGAAATTTGTACATTTAGGGGCCGAAAAAGGGTAAAAATATAATTTTGGTACTTTTTTTGTTAACCATTTATATTTTAAACTAAAGGTACTTTTTCGAAAACATACTTTTTTGAAAATGTTGTCTTAAGAAATGGTACTTTTTGAAAAATGTTTTTTGGAAAGGGTACTTTTTTGAAAATGGTACTCTTTTGAAAATGATTACTTTTTGAGAAGTTACTTTTTCGAAAAGGTTCTTTTTAGTGCTCTGTACACCAAATGTGTAAATCTATCTTATTGTTTTCGATACGCTGTTCGTCAGTCCCTCTGTCTTTCTGTCTGTCACAGGCAGTTTTCTCGAGAGCCGTAAGAACTAAGGGCTAAAGATTAAAGGGTGTTCTAAAGCGAGCAACGAAACATGTTGAAATACTGATGTAATATACAAACACTTTTATATAGACTCTCGAAATTTTCAAAGTTAGTGTTAATTGGTGTAGTCTGTAGAATATTTAACACAACAAAAATTAAAGGGAGTTCTGAAAGTTAATGTAATTTTGCTATGTAGTGTAAACAGTTTGCTGTATCTTGGAAACCTTAAGAGACAAACTCTTGAAATTTTAAAAAGCTCTAAAGCTAAAAAATTCCAGAATTAAAAAAGTCAAAACGAAAAATCGCCAAAATGAAAAAAAATCGCTAAAACGCAAAAATTCACCAAAACTAAAAAGAGCGCCAAGAAAACTAACCAATTTTATGGTTATTTTTAAATGAGTTAACTAATTTTTCTATATCTGCACAACAATGGGGTAGCAAAGCACGCCGGGTATAGCTAGTAGGAAATAAACCCTCCAGCAAGGTGTTCCAGTTGAGTTTAAAAATTTATTGTCCTTAAAGACAGAATAAAATTTTATGAGAAATTTTTTTGTAGAATATTAAAAAATTAAAATTAAAAATATCAAAAGGTTCCAAGTTAGAAAAATTTTACTTTCAATAGATCATTTTCGGTTTTGATCATGAATTTGATCATGATTTTTTTTATACACATTGGAGTCAAGCTCCTTCAAAACCATCAAAAGATGCAAACTTTTTACATGTTATTAGAATTAAAAACCTTTGAGCATAAAATTGAAAATCAAAATCTTTTCAGAACTCCGTTTCTCTGTAAATCTTGCACTTAAATCAACAGAAAAAAAAATTATGAAAAAATGTGAAATACAGTATACTTATTTCATAGTCTTAAAAGTATACATGTCTCATAGTCTTGAAAGAACGTCCAACAACATCGGAGAGCTAAAAGTTATAGCGGCACATCGACAGAGATGGAGACAACTTATAGACATCCTATGCCAAGTATCGAGGCAGCTAGTTACAGGTAAATCTCCTAGCTATAATATTTAACAAGGAAACTTAATTATCTTGTACTGCGAAAGAGATAATGTCCACTTGTAAAATTTAGCTATAGACATGCAAATAGGAAAATCCCCTAAATATATAAATTTATGCCCCTAAATTTCCCTCTAAGAATTTTTACCCTCTAAAAAGTTTTCTAGAATCTAAAAAAAATGTATTAAAGCCATTTAACATGGTTTGAAAAAAATAAGAAGTTTTTATTCAAAGTTTTTGTATTAATGTAAGTTCCACCTTCGTAGTCTGGATGTTGTTTTGTTGTTTTTGCATGGCCAAAGTTGTTGTTTATTTATGGATTACAATGGCGTAAATACTCCATTAACATGCACGTGCTTACTCATGTATTACAATTTGAGAGTTAGCCAGTGTAAGTGTAAATACACTATTAGTATGTATGTGTGTGACTATGTGTTTTAACAATCTATTGTAAAAGTGTTTATTTTGTAAAAAAAAATCAAATTCAATTATAGTTTTTTGCTATTTGCATGTTTTTTTTTAGCATATAAAAAAAGTCTGTTTAATCAATTAATTTATTTTATAACATATAGTTTAACTATCATTTAATCTATTTTTAGATTATGAATTAAACGAATTTAATTAATGAAAGTTATTCCTTCTTTAAGTAAACATAAGGAAAACCTGTTTAATTTGAATAAACTTTATCAATCGTTCTAAATTTTATATAAAATAAATTAAAAAATGAAGTAAAAAGTCAGAAAAAATGGGCATGAAGAAAAATCAAACAGCGGTAACACTGGGAATTGATGTGGTGAAACGGTAACTTAACATCAACTTACGTGATTTAATTCTCGTATACAATTTTCACGAAAAGTTTATATATATGTATATAAGAATTAAAATCACATTCAACAGTCACCTCACAAGTGGTGATAAGCTAAATACACATAAGCAAGTTTAGCAAATTTAGCTTCCAAAATCAGCGTTGCTATGTTCTGCTGTGTAAGTTGAAAAATTAAGTTGAAAAATTTATGTTAATTTTTGTCTTCTTCCTTGGCATATAAATCATGCCTGATTTTTTCTGAACATAACGCTACGAACCTTAGCCTAATAATCAATTGGGATGCTAAAGTAAAACATTTTAATCATAAAATATAAATCATTGAACTTTTCTTACATCAAAGAATTCAAAGCTATATATACTTAACAAAACACATCAGGCTATTTATTTCTATTATTTATCAAAGATAGCCATAACCAATTAATCGCATTATTGCAAATAAATGATATAATTTATTTATTTATTTATCCTTTTCTTGGATCTCCTCTTCTTATTCTAAACATTTCTGCAGCGCGATAAAAATACACATGAAATGTTTGTAAAATCAAAAAAGCTGTTGGTCACGAACCACTTCAAAAAAACAAATAAAGACCTTTTACACATAAATACATTAACGAGTGAGAAGCAACAAAGAAAGAATGGATAAAACTGTCTGACCGACCATCCTTGTTAACATTAATTGACAATTGATTACAATCAATTGAGTTGACAAGTCAAATAACACTATCAGCCAAATGGCAGTGAAAAAACTTGGAGAAAAATGGGAAGAATACTCAACCTATATGTACATGGGTGGGTTATATACGTGTATACACTAGTACGTGTCGAAGTGACACTGAGCCAGATCACTGCCCAGCAAAAAGAGAGCATATAAATCAATAATGAACTGAACTCAGAGTAGTTCTATTTCTGGGGATCATAAGACGGAAGTGACCCGAAGACTTGAACGGTGTGCGAATAAAACATCGTCTGAATAAATGTTGCTGACAAATACTAGCTGTAGAATATTAAATTCAGTATTTGTGTTACAACAACTTCGAACATTTTTTGCTGGGTACTTTATGGTTACTTTTCTGCCCGCAAAACAGTACAATTGAACTAACTGCGGAATGCAATCGCTTCTTCCATTTGAGAGCACAGAGTCTAACAGAAAGTGTAGTGTTTCCTTTTAATTTAACGGACATCAATGGACTAACCAGAAAACATCCCGGCTAAAAGTTTTTATGCAAACCCATTTGGGATCAAACTGGAATGTAACACAAAAACGTATTTGGGACTCAATTGGTTTCCTGTGGGAAAATATTGAAAACTCGCAAAAACTTGCTCAAATTGGAAAAATAGCAAACTCATATATGGATTAAAATTTGATAAAGCTGTTCAAGGGACAAAAGTATGTAAGAATCACCTGTATCGAAAATGAGCAAAAAATACGATTAAAAATTCATGTTGGATTCTACCAACAAGTTTTCAATAGTTTCCCAGTTGGAAAGAACTTAAGTTAATTTACTAATTTGTAGATGGGCTATCCCAACAAGTTCCCGACCGGATGCCGATTGGGAAATTTTTGGCAACATTCATGTGTATATTTCCTGGATATCCTTGCAATCAAATGTCGATTTTCTCCTCCGCAAACCTTTTCGTCCCTTTAGCACTTAACGACTTCTTTCTACTATTCTTATAACAAATACTTTCTTTTACTGCTGTGTGCTGTTGGAAAACTTACTAAGCGTATCCCAAAAGATGCAGAGAGTTTAACTAAAAACTCTTTTCCTGTCGTGGTTCGGAACGGAACTTTCTGAGCTAAAATTGTAAGCTTGCCTTCCTCGTCTTTCTGAGCTAAAATTGCAAGCTTGCCTTCCTCGTCTGGGGTCATTTTTTTGCAAATCAATCTATCGATATAATTTTTCATCTTTCCAACTTATACAAGTTTCTTCTAGTTTTAAGCCATTTAGTTTCTTACGCGATCCGCCTTTGATCAGAGTCGTGATTGTAAGATTAATTTTTTACTGAAGATAACTGCGACATTAGCATCTACTCCCTTGGCGACGCACCGTTAATCCTTCCTTTGTATTCTTCCCAATCTTCCAACTTCATGCTTTGGTTCACGATCAATAGCGGTTATCCATTAGGCTGCACAGGACCAAAAAATGGCTGTCCACTGTTCACATTCGGAATGACTTAGAGTTTTATGAGCTGCCGGTTTTTAACGGGCACTTCGCGATGATTTGCCGATTCTTCTTTCATTGTAGTTCTTTACGTTTCCGCGTGAGCCATATCATCGTAGGACACAACTTTAGCCGGAGCTAGCAATAAGATTAGCCACACCGCATCATTGCAAGGTACGTTGATCATCATTTGCTATGCCATTCAATCTATCACAATTCTTACCTATTTGCTTCTTTGTCAGATCTACTCACGTTTTCGTGAGATCCACATCATATCCGAGTTGTTGTCGAAAGATTCATTTTTAGCTGGTTTCTTAGCCAATTTTTTCACTTTGAGGATCGCGCCTTTGCCTGTAAGTCTAACAAGCTAATTTGATGTTATATAGACACCCTTGCGATCTCTATGCCGGTTCTGATGAACTTGTGAGACCTCATAGTCCATCACATTATTTCATCGTCTCTGAAGTTTGCGTCATGAAAGTCACAGCGTTCCCTTTCCACATTTGGACTAATTAAGAGATTCCTGAGTTGTCACCATCAAAATTATTTACAAATCGTTCTATCTGCAGGGTCGTTTCAAGAATTTAAGTATCAATTAAAGTGTTTGGCCACACTTAAAGGGGTTTCCATATGTTCTTGAATGTCAAAATTTCAATTAAATTTGTTTCATTGATTTAATGAA
Source organism: Panzeria rudis (assembly GCA_956483635.1). Taxonomy (NCBI): domain Eukaryota; kingdom Metazoa; phylum Arthropoda; class Insecta; order Diptera; family Tachinidae; genus Panzeria; species Panzeria rudis. Next base: position 176,043,817 of record OY101448.1, read on the forward strand.
AAGTTTCATTGGACTAAGGAAATAAATAAATCACATACATATTTTTTTGAACATACCCTTAAGTATTTAGTTGGCAACCAAAAGTGAACTACAAAAATTTTTTATATGTTTTTTGTTGTTGTACTCTTTCTTATACACTCATAGACACATTGTTTAGATAGTGCTATTGGCTGAAGTAGTTAAGACGTTGCTTATAGAGCAAATGACGAGAATCAAGAGCCTGAGTTCGATACTGTGAGCGGTCATCAAAATTAAAATTTTCTGATTTGCATTGGCGTCTTCATTCGTATTTCAAACATGGAATTGTCAATAAATTAAAATAGTCAATAAAAAGACAAGTAAATGAGTCTACTAAGTAAGTGTAATTATTTCATTAAAAGAATAAAATAATTTCATTAGAATAATGACAGATTATCATTAAAGTAATGACATACTTTCAATAAAATAATGAAAGAATTCATTAAAACGGTAAAATAATTTCACAGATATAATGGAATATGTTCATTAGCTTAGTGAAATTATTACATTGGAGCAATGAAATTATTTCATATATTTAATGAAATTTTCATTAAAATAATTTTAACGAAATTTATTTCATTAATCCAATGAAGCGTTACATTGGTTGAGTTTTAATGAAATTTTTCATTGGATTAATGTCAAAATTCACAGAATTTATGAACAAAATTCTTTCAGTGCATACATTTTACAGATCAGACACCGATAAAATTTATAAAATCAACAACAAAAAAAGGCGATAAAAGCCTTGTTTTGCTAGTAAGTGTCAACGTATGTAATTTTAGGTGCTTGTATTTGTATGTGTGACTTTGTATGAGTGCTTTTTTGTGCCAAACAAAACAAATCAGTTAAAGGTTCTAATGATGTCTGGTTAAACATAAATTTTAAGGGTCCTTAGAAAAAAAAAACAACAAATAACAAACAATATCAACAGGATGTTAAGAGAAATAAAATGCTTAAAAGAGCATTTAACGTTTTTCGGAATTGTTGTAGGCTAAAAAGCTTTTCATTCATGGTTTCAATATTTTCGGAACAAAAGTTGGTCATGCGCCTGGTGACTTCAAAACTTGATTTGTTTTAACTTCAAATATAATTCAATGTTCGAGGATTCTTTAGTTCAGTTTAATTTTGGATGGTTTTAAAAACGGTTGTTACTTAAATCATACTCAAATTAATACGAAAGTGTTAAATAAATATTTAAAAAAAAAAGTAAAAGAAATATATTTATAAAAATTTCAAAGCAAAGAAGCAAAACTAGGCAAGAAAACATATAAAATAAGCCGGTTAGTAAGAGCTTTAGCTAAACGCGTTTAAAGGCAAATCGTTGTTGTTTTTCTAAACGGAAAAGTTCTTCTTGTTTTTAATTCTCAGCACAATGCAAAGAGAAATTAAAAGATAATTGGATTAAACGTTGTTGATTTAATTGAATGAATTTAATTTAAATAACAAATATTTGATAAGAATACAAAATATTTTCAAGTTGCTGGTAACAAAAAATTATTAAAGGTATTAAACATATTTTTCGCAATAACTTATCAAAATAAACTAAAAATATGCAATTGAATGATGTGGAAAAACTATTTATACTTTTCAGAATAATTTAAGAATTTCGGCAACGATTTAAAATGGTGTGCATAGTTTAACCTTTGCAATATATATTGCATTGTTTAGTCTCATGTGCTTGTATAGTATATGGTTTATACGAGTAGTATATTATATTTTGCAGCATATTTGGTTCTTTTAAAAGCAATATTTGATATGTTAAAATATTAATATGCATGTCTTTGGAAAACAGAAAAAATGTTTTCTAATTAAAATTCTTATATGCCAATTAATTTTTCCTAAAATGTTTATTTGTTGCGGCTTAAACCAGAGTGAATGAAATAATTAGACTTTTAAATTTTAAATAGATTTTTCTGGAATATGTTTTGTTTATTTGGTGTTTGTATACGTTTTTTATCATATTATGTTTGTGCCTAATAACTCTCATTTGCACTTGGCAGACTTGGAAGTAATGATTACATTTTGTAACTAATGCAACTAAACATTAAATGTAATTTGTAGTTGGTGCACTACACTTACAATTAGTTGTAAGGTGTAATTAACTGAAGAGCAATTACAATTACATGTAATTATGAACAATTACAATTGCGTCTAATGGGCAGTTGATATACTAGCAATTACAAATTATTTTAATTGTAATTGAATATTATCAGCTACAATTACATGTATATGAGCAAAAGTAATTGTAATTGCCCCTAATGAGGTAGTAATTACTGTAAAAGTAAAAATTACTATAAATGTGTTTTATTACAAAAAAAATCTATTATGTATTAAATTCAACAATCATTCCAGAAAGAGTAACATTTTTCATATTCAACTTATCTCTAAAATTAAGTGGAAATCGCTAGAGCCCTCGAAGACTTACATCGCGAAAATGAAAAAAGTTTGCAAAAAATTTTAAACAAGCCCTTAAATTTATTAAACATCGCGACAAAAAACTTTTGTCGCGGAAATCGCAGAAATTCGCAAAAAGTTGCAAACAAGCCTTAAAATTTCGTAAAAAGAGCTAAAATTATAAGGAATGCAAAAAGACCTCGGAAAAACTCATGTAAATAACGAACATTCGCAAGAACTTGCTAAAATTTAAAAATTAACAAAGTTTGATTGATGTGGATTAAAAATCGGTAAAACTGTAAAAAAATTTAAGAACTTGTGAAAAATCACTTTTATCGCGAAAACAGCGAAAATTCGCGAAAAACTAAAAAATTGCAAACAAGGCCCAAATTGCTTAAAAATAGCTTAAATTGTATAGAATGCAAAAAACTATGAAAAATTCGGGAAAATGACGAAAATTCGCGAAAACTTGTTAACATAGAAAAGTCTGATGATTTTTAATCACAATCGATAAAACTGTAATAAAACCAAGGACTGCCTAACCAATCACTTTTATCGCGAAAATATCGAAAATTGATGGAATATTGTAATATTGCAAACAATCCCTGAAATTGCCCAAAAATAACTAAAATTGTATGGAATGCAAAAAAAAACTATGAAAAATCGCGAAAATTGGCATTAACTTGCTTACATTAAAAATATAGAAAATTGTGATAGTGACTAAAAATCGGTAAAACTGTGATAAATCAAAGAACTGACTAATAAATCACTTTCATCGCGAAAATAGTGAAAATGTGCGAAAAATTTTAAAGCTACAAACAAGCCTTAAAATTGCTTAAAAATAGCTAAAACTGTAAGGAATGCAAAAAGTTTGGAAAAAATCCCGAAAATTATACAAATTCGCAAGAATCGCAGTAAGAATGATCTTTTTACAGTTTTTGGCTTTTTTGCAAAAATGCCAATACAAATTACTTGCAATTTTAATTGGCATGTTTGCATTAACAATTACAATTACAAATACTTCAACTTAATTTTTCAATGTACACAGCAGAACAGAGTAGCGCCACTTTCGGAAGTCATTTCGGCTTCCGGAAAGTGCATTTAATATCAGCTTCGGAAAGTGCATTTAAGATCAGCTTGAGAGTGATTTAATTCTCGTGTTCAATTTTCACGAAAACGTTGTATATATAAGAATTAAAATCACGTTCAACAGAGCCACCTGACAAGTGGTGATAAGCCAAATACACGTGAGCACTGACGATGGAAGTGTAGTGCCTTTCGAAAGTGGCGCTACTCTGTTCTTCTGTGTACGTTGAAAAATTAAGTTGATGTTAATTCTTCCCTTGTTCCTTGGAATATTAATCATGCCCAATTCTTTCTGAATATAACGTTACGAACCTTAGCCTATTAATCAATTTGGATACAATTATTTATAATTGTACTAGTTCAATTACAATCGCAATTAATTTCAATTGCACCAAGGCAATTAGAATTTCTTACCACACAAAAAAAAATTTTTTTTTTTGGAAAAATTAATTGGGAGAATATCTCAAATAAGTTTTATTAAAATTTTCTTTACGTTGCGTATATTGCTTCAAATCCGATGAATTGGAATTAACAAAGAAAACTTCTTACAAAGCAATCGTATATGACAGTGAGGTTTCCACAATACAGACAATTGATTTGAGTAGAAAATTTTTATGAAAAGCACTTACTTTTTTGAGAGATTCCTATACAAATGCTTTACTCAAATTAGTTGTTTGTATTGTGGAAACAACACTTAAGGTCATTAGAAATAATATCAAGGCCTGATTTTGTAAATACAAACGTTTTTGAGTTTTGAAATTTGTATAGAAACATTTTTTGAAACATATTTTCATATCTTTTCATACAAATTTTAAACGTTTAGAAACGAAAATTTTTACAAAATCTGCCTATAGGTTGTTTCCTTATTAGTTTATAATGTGGTTTTTTTTTGTATTAATTAAGATTATAACAAAAGTTTTAAATTTCAAAGATAATTTTGGTATTTTAAGCATAAGTTCAGTTAAAATTTTCGAAAATATTGCACAATGGGGTTAGGAATAAAATAAGCAATAAATCAAGAAATTCACAATTCACAATTGGAATTCACAATTAAATGAGGGAACTTAATTGACAAGAATTGTTATTTTCATACGATACACAAAACTTTAAATTAAAATGTTACTGTTTTTTATCAATTGAGTTACTTTAGTTAATTGCAAATAAAATCAACATTTGTTCATGGATTTGCATGATTTATGACTTATTTTATTCTTTATTCAGCTAGCTATCAGATTACTATGAAAATGTAAAAGTTTTTAAGTTTTATTTTTTTATGCATTTTTGGAAACAAAAAACTTTAATTTTGGCAGAAAAAATTGTTTTCGCCGATAAATTCTGAATAACTCCGAAACAGTTGGAAATAGAAAAAAGTTATGTGCATTTGACTTATAAGTAATTTTATTCCTCATCTTTGAATGGTTTACTTATTCAAATCGGACAATCCGTTTTCGAGTTAGTATGAAATATACTGATGTACCCAGTGATAATAATAGCCATACCCATTAAAAAATCTGTTCGTGATAGAAAAAAACTAAAAACGGATTTGAGTTTAGTATGTACATTTTACTTTGTATCTTCCACATGCTTATATTTAAACTTAAAAATTTAAATTTAAAATTGAAAGGTGTGAAACAACGTTTTTTTGCATACTAGCAAAGGAGCATTGCTATTTAATCTGATTTGTGAGGAGGGTCCTGCGTCCATGTAACATTTTCAACGCTTGTCATTTTATGGCCCTTATATAAAAAATACTTATCGTGTATAGTTAGTGAGGTACACTCATTTGAAAACTAAAATTTCTCAATTTTTTAAAACATTAATCCAGTATATTCAAAATATCGTATTCAAATAACAACCGATAGGAAAAATTCCTTCTGAGTTGGAAAATTTTCAGATATTTTTTCCCTAAGAACCACCATTGAAAAATATCATTATATTCTTTATAAAAAAGTTTTCTCCTGGAACATATAATTATTATATGTCTCTCTAAAAGTCATCATCGCAGACATGATATTTGACAAAATTTGACCCTTTGGAAATCTATCTTCTTTGCCCTAGTTTCCTCTTTCAATCATATATCTTTGTTTGCCAAAGCATTTTATGGGTCTGGCGCAAAAAGTGAACTTTATTAGCAAAGCCATAAAAACCCATTTTTAAAATTTCTTGCAACTTACTTAGGAATTCTGCGTTTCTTATAAGCAAATTTAAGTTTGACTAGGATCCCGCCCGCTGGTCGAAATTCGATCACTTGATCCGTAACTGGTTTCTGAGGAAAAATATATATTAGGCATATATGTTTCATCAATATTGGTAGACGGACAATAATATATTTAAAAGTGGATGACGAAATATTGTGTGGCCTATTTATATATGTGGGTGATTCTCATTCTAAACGTACATTTTGTGTGTTTTGCATCAATGTAACTAATAGAAATATGAGAAGGTAGGATTCATATTTTAGCTCTCGTCTCTTTCAATGGATCCTCAAATAAAATTATATTTTTAGATTTTTCAACATTTTTATGTACATTATGAACGCTACATTTGCTTTCGCAGTTGCTCTGGCAATGATTTTTGCGGAAAAAATGCTCCACAAAAAATAAAAAGACTATACATCTACTCCCTAAAAATAAAAAAATTATAATAATCGCACGATAACATTAAAAGTTGTAACCACTTTTTCAATTTTGACTTGGGTTCACATGGAGAAATAAAAACTTTGTATCTTTTAAAATAATTCTTTACAAACATTTATACATAAGCAAAAAGAAGGCTAACTCCTCTTTCAAATAACACTAGTTTTAAGATATTTGTTTGTAGCAAAATATAACCTACCTTATCCATTCTTCGAAAATATAACAAGCCTCAGAGTGACAGAGCCAAAATTTTGTCAAAGCAAATCAGAAATTTCTAAATGGTCCATATCGTTTCTACTCTACTAACGCTGCTTTAAAATGTGTTTGCCGTCCTAAAATTTATAGATAAATTCTATTTATATATTTTTTAAACACACACTAATTTTCAATTAAAAAAATTCAGATATATAATATTTTATGTATTTTAACATAAACTCATTAGTTGTACACTAAAAAATGTCAATTAAAAAAAAATATTTGTATAACACTCAATACATTTTTTTGGATACCAACCATAATTGATTGATGAAACCTTTTGTAGTATAATACTATTTGACAAAGTTCACAAAACTTTTAGACATTTTGACGTACAAATCTACGCTGTTATTTTAGTGTATATTGTTAATGCAATTTTAATGAAGCGTACTAATAAAGCGTAACGTTCAACACGCAAGACTACGGACAAGAACAATTTTTAAAAATACAAATACTTAAAATATAATCTCCTTTTTTGACACGCAATTTTGTAAGAAGAGAGTATAAATAGTATTTTCGTTCTTCGATTTTAACACATAATGGACCGACAGTCTTACAAAAAAAAAAGCTTATGTACCTTATGTATAATCTATTATATAATGCTAAAGGAGTGTTAGTTTTAAAATTTATGCGTTTATTTTATGAAATATTTTACAATACTTTCAACGGCCACGAAAAAAGCATTTGAAATGAGTTTAAAAAAAAAGTTCATGCTATTAAATAGGACAAGCAATAAAAATACTTCAATACCTTATATTTTTTCCTTAAGAAAAAATTTATATATATATACAATATATATAACAATATTAACAACTGCGCTGTTTATGTAGTCTAGTGATTCCCACCCACCTAAGACTTTAGTCTGCTTTACTAGAAAAAGTGAATGTTTTTGTTGGTTTTCTCAATAAAATTAAGTTATAATACTATTTCTAATTGTAATTGTGTCACTTAACAAATAAGTGTATAATAACTTGGACTGTATATTACTTTTTATATAAAAAGAAAAAAAACCTCTTAGTATTTTCTTTTCTACTAATCAGCTTTTATAAATTATAGCTTTATATTTAATACATATTATATTCTCTGCAGTACTCTTAAGTCAACGATATAGAAACTGAAAGTTTTAAGTAATTATTTAATAACTACATAAGTATTATTAATCCAGCACTGTTGCCAGCTTATCCTTTTGTACAGATCTAAATTCGTTTAAAATATTCTGTAATATAATTGATAAATTCACAACCTTTTGTATGTAGGTGTTTTAGATCGTAAAAATATTGTTTTTAACTTTCACATAAACACGTTTCTAAGCAAATGTTTGTGGGTAAAATTCATTTAAAAGAAAACAGAAATTTTAGCACGAACTTTATTATTTTAAAATTTTAAAATATTTAATGAGTGGAAATAAGTATTTTATATATTTATTTATTTTTTGTTTCACCATAATATTTTGTCATTCGTTACCTCACTTTGTGACGATATAATTTGTATATTATTTCACATCGTTTTAATTTCTTAGAATTGCTTTAAAGTAAAGCTAAAGAGTTAACAAATGAAATAAGATGTTTTAAAAGTAATTCCTTGCACCCTTCCCTTGCTTTTTATTTCTTTTCTTCATATCTTTTTCATCTAGTTTTAATTTTTCTCGATAACGTTTTTGGATCTCAGCTCTGTTTAATTTAGTTTTCTTATCCTTTAAAGCTCAAAACAATAACAGAAACAGCGAAATCACGTACTAAAAACTGCCAAAACAAAATCCATACAAATAGGCAAGTAACGAACTACAATATTTCTACATATTTCTTTTGCTTCACAATCAAATTTTAAGCTAATTGTCTAATATAATTGAATTATTTACGACTCAAATCATTACGATTAAAATATATTTGCTTCTTTTCGAAAAATGTATGCTCTTATTTAAAGCTTGCCTGCATTTTTCGAATAAATATGCAAGTAACGAATGACAAATTCTAATTAATTTTAAATGTTTTTTTTGACCTCTGTTGCATTTCAATTATTGCTCATTGATTTTTATTTAATTTATACGACTCAGCATTTTATTAATTTATTTGATAATAACATTTAATAGTAAAAAGAAAAGTCACGAATGACAAACAACTTGTAGACATATTTTTAAAATAAAACAAAAAGACTTTTCTGTTGAATTTGCTCTATTTAGTGGGAATTAGAAACGAAACTGATATGTTTACTTTCATTTGCGGTTATTCATTTTTTCATTTGTTTTCTGTTGTTGTAAGTAATGCAATGCGTAAAACTACATCTTAAGGCGGAGATAAAAAATTTTGTATGAAATGAGAGTGAGATATCTTGTATCTTGATGTATTTCTGTGGCAATAACGAAGAAGTCTTATTTTATAGATTTGCAGGAGAGCACTTTTAAACGTTCACGTGAATATTTTAGAAATTTATTCTTATTGCATTTAATGTTCACTTTTCGTTCTTCGATTTTTTGAAGTTAGAAATATATGATCCTATCTACTATAATAAAGTTATTCAATTTGAAATTTAATGTATTGTAAGTCGAATTAAGCAATTATTCCACATCAGACTATGAGTTGAAGAAATATGAGCAGCAAGTCGTTACACTATATAAAATCGTAAGAAATAAATGGTTATGTTAGCAACAGGGTACGTATTTACAATACAATCTACGAAAAAAATAAATTCAAAATGTACCGTAAATAGTACCCTGTTGCTAACGTGACACTTGCCGCTCTCATTAAGGTGTGGCTGTAAGTTCATTTATTTTGAAACTTTAATTTCTCTCATTTTCAGCTGTTGGCAACACTGTATTTAACCCATCCATATGAAGTTTATTAAAAAAAATAAAAAAATTCAGTCAATCTCAATTAACTAGTCATGCAACTGTTATATTTTTCCCCTGAAACAGAAATGTTCATTTGTATAATTTCACTTTTTTTTAGAGCAAAAATTAATATAATTCAACTTTCCATATGCTATTTCTCATATTAAATAATTTATAATAAAAAGGTATTGAAAACAGAATGACTGGCAGCCGTGTGATGTATAGAAATATTTAACGTTGTGTGAGTTCATATATGTATGAAAAACCATAGTAAATGTGCGTGTGCAGGCAACTATTGAGCCACGCAAATATTCAACTTAATTGTATTATAAAAACAGTCTAGTAACTAAAAACAACCACAATCAAGTCAACTAAAAGTTAAACGACAAACTAATTTGAATAAACAAAACCTACCAGGGGAGTGGTTAAAGGAAAAACCACACGTAAAAGTTGTCATGGCAAAAAAAAATAAAAAATCAATAGAAAAATGTAATAATTACTGTTTTATAATACATATAAAACTAAGTAAAACTACTAGACTAACTACTTAAATATTTATCAAAAAGTCAAAGAAAAATTAAGCAAAGTGCGACTTTGGCTCGCACAAGAAGAGGGGTTCCGAACGAATACACATGTGTATATCCTTTTTCGTTCTTGCCCTTTTTTCATCTTGGCAATTTTTTCGTTTTACTTTTTTGTTTAATTTTAGTTTTTTTAATTTTGTAAACTTTTTTCGCTGTTTTGGCGGTTTTTCCATTTAGGTGATGTTTTCATTTTTTGCGAAGTTTGGTTTTTTGAATTTTTTTTTGATTTTGCCGATTTTTTAAGTTATGGCAATATTTTGGTTGTGGCTTTTTTTGTGTTTTAACGTTTTTTTCACTTTTTGCCGATATTTTTAGTTTTAGCGATTTATTAAAATTTTTTGGGTTTTTTCAGTTTTGGCGCTTTTTTCGGTTTCGAGGATTTTTTCGGTTTTTGGTGATTTTTTAGTTTTTGTGATTTTTTGTTTGTTTTGAAATTTATTTTCGTTTTTGTGAATTTTTCGGCTTATGGCGATTTTTTTAGTTTTAGCGCTTTTTTTGTTGTTTTGGCCTTTTTTCGTTTTTTTGATGATATTTTTAGTTTAAGCATTTTTCTTTTGGTTTTAGTGCTTTTTTTCGTTTTGGCGACTTTTTTCGGGCTTAGGCGTTTTTTTTTTGTGTTTTGGCGATTTTTTTAGTTTTGGTGATTTATTGCGTTTCAGCGATTTTTTTCATTTTGGTGCTTTTTTCGGCGATTTTTGGTTTTCACATTTTTTTGGAATTTTTTAGTTTTAGCGTTTTTACATTTTTGAATTAGATTGTCTAAATTACATAGTAAAATTACATTAGCTCATAGAATACCCTTTAATTTTTATTGTTTTAAATATCAGTGTTAATTGGTGTAGTCTAATCTACAGACTACACCATTTAACACTAACTATGAAAATTTAAATTATCTATATATGTGTCTGTAAATTACATTAGTATTTCAATATTTTTCGTTGCTCGCTTAGTTTTAGCGATTTTTTATGTTTTAGTGTTTTTTTTTCGTTTCGACGACTTTCTTTCGGTTTTTGGCGTTTTTTAGTTATTTTGTCGATCTTTTTAGTTTTGGTGATTTTTTGAGTTTTAACGACTTTTTTATTTTTGGTGCTTTTTTCCTTTAAGCGCTTTTTTCATCTTGGCAATTGTTCGTTTTACAGTTTTTGAATTTTGGAATTTTTTAGTTTTAGCGTTTTTTTTTAATTCAAGAGTTTATCTCTTACGGTTTCCAAGATACAGCAAATTGTCTACATTACATAGTCAAAATTACATTAACTGATAAAACAGCATTTAACTTTTATTGTTTTATATATCACTGTTAATTGGTGTAGTCTATTCTACAGACTACACCAATTAACACTAACTTTGAAAATTTAAAGTGTCTATATTTAAGTGTCTGCATATTACATTAATATTTCAACATGTTTCGTTGCTCGCTTTAGAAAACCCTTTAATCTTTAACTGGCCAAAGTTTTACATATTCTGTGAAAATTTCAGGTCCGTAGCTCTTAAGGTTCCCGAGAAAACAGCCCGTAGCACACGGACAGACAGCCAGACAGACAGATAATAGGGTTCCTTTACACTTTTGGTGTACGGAACCCTATAAATGATAGAATAATATAAAAACGCCTAAAAGTATGCCATACTAAAATCAATTAACAACTCATTCTGAACATAAAGGGGAAATAAAATAGTTTTTTTTTAATCAATAATCATTATCGACATAATCATTTTGTTAATGATTAACATCATTTAAAAAGTTTGTTACAGCCATTCATATTTATTCGCTAAAAGTTAATGAATATTAACAGCCACATTAGCAACAGCAAAAACTACAACAACTGTAATAATAAAATCTTTAACATAATTTGTTAAAAAAAAAAAAAAAAAACAAAACATGAGAAAAATAGAGAAAAACAAAATCTATATACATATTTGTATTTTTTATTTATGTGGTTCTCATAATATTTTCGATTTGTGTGCACAAACACACGTTCAACTAAATATTTAAGCGTGTATATGCCTGCCAGTTTGTCTTCTATCAAAATAAGTTTTCTTTCTAAATGAAATTAAAAATACATTATTTCAAGGTATAAAGTGCTGCTGCTGCTTCTGCTGTTCTTGTTGTTATTAAATTGGAAAAATAAGAAAGTTATAATAAAAAAGAGAAAAAAGTTTTCAAGTATCTTGTATAGAAAAACCAATAAAGGAAATATAAACTGTAGAAAAATATAGAAAAAAAACTTAAAACAACTTACAAAGCAAACGTGTTAAAAATTCGAATTGTGTGTCTGCTTGTGCAAAGAGTACATATCGAAAGAAAAAAAATCATCATTATGTTAATAAATTCAATAAAAACATAATTTATTGTCTGCTTTTGCTGTCGCTTAACGAATTTTGCTAAACATCTTAATGGAAGTGAAGAAGCGCTTTTAAAGTTAATAAACTGTTTTGGTAAGTAATGTTCATAATTTCCTTTTTTGTTCTCTCATCTTTTGTCATTTATGAGTAGCATGGGGCGTATGTGTGTTATTTTTTGGTAATTTGTAATTAAATTATTCATACGTTACGTTATACAAATTCATTGAATTCAATAAGTTTTTAATTATGTAACCAAGGCGGCCCATCCATTCATTATACAATATTATTGCATATGTTATTGTACATATTATTGTCGTTTTGACCTATACCTTGAAATAAATGGCACAATATTTTGGAAGAAAATATTTGCCAATTTTCTGACAGCGAAAAAGTTAACATAACACTGAACAAGGTTGAACTGAACACAAATTTCTTGTTTCTATAATAAAAATCAAAAGTCTTTTGATTTTTGCCAATCTATTGTGCCACCTTCGAATATAATATATACATTGCCGATATTATTGTACAATACGAATAATTGCACAATTATATTGCAAGTGGGTTGGGCCATAAATGTTTTTAGAACACTGTCAGGCTTCCACACTCTGAATAATTATAAATAAAAAGAATAAAGTCCATTTTTAAATTGAGCTACAGCCAAACGTAATTAAGCTCGTTTGCTATCCAAATATATGAAAATGACAGTCACTAAAAAAATCTTATTTCAGATTTCATTTTAATACAATTGTTAATCATTAAAAATTTTTTGCAGCAAAATGACATTTAACCTGCTATTAAATGCTGTTTTTGGAATAAGAGCAATACAATAAAATGCACAAAAAAAAGATGTCAAGTGATAAAGTCATATATATGTCACAATAACTTATAATTACTCACACACACACATTTATAGTGACACTCAAAAAATAAAAGGAAAAAAATTAACTGATGAAATTTAACAGAATTTCTATAAATGCTACTGCTAAGAAATACTCTTATGTATATAAAAATATATGCATGTGGCTAATGTTGAAAGAATGCTGAAAATATGATAATAACAGGAAAGTAGCATTTTGTTGAAAACAGTTAAAGCACTCACTTCATTTAAGGACTCTTACAATTGTTATACATAAATGCTCTACAACATCCTGTATCTAGAGATGCGAGTATGAGTATTTACTGAGTTTTAAGAAAAAACTTACATGCTTAAAATGGACACTTATAAGCATATGCTTCATATAAGCTGCCTATATAATATGAATTATAAAACATATTTCTACACTTATTATGGAAAAATGTTTATATGTATTTATAAAATATACAAACTGTATATGCAACAAGGATGACATTTTCATTGTATTTGCTATTGTTCTTCATCATCTTTTTTTTTTCTTGTAACTTGTATCCTGCCATCGCTGTCATTACAGTCAGAGTTGTCCCGTCAGACAGAGTTGTCCCGCTGCCTTATTTGTTTTTTTTAAATAAAACATAAAAAAATAAAAAACTTTTCTATTTATAATTTGCATGAATTTCGGGAACTCATTCTAGTGTTATGCAGGAAACTTCAAGATTAAAAAAAAACTTGTTTTTTTAGATCTCAAAAATCTCAAAAAATTAAAAAAAAATCACCAAAACGAAAAAAGCGGAAAACAAAAAAAAAAAGCCAAAACTAAAAAAATCGCCAAAAACCAAAAAAAAAAAAACATTGCCAAAACGAAAAAAATGTCAAACAAGAAAAAAATCGCTGAAACTAAAAAAATCACAAAAAAACAAAAAATATCCCCAAAACCGAAAAAAGCGTTAAAACTAGGGATGTAACGATACGCCGTTTTGCCAATCCGATACCGATACCGATATTTAAAAATAAATATCGCCGATACCGATTCCGATACCGATACGAATATTGAAATTGAGTTCAATATTCGATCAACATATTTAGATCAACAAAACTCAAGTGCAATTTTTTTATTATACAAAATTACATTGTTAGAGAGAATATTTAAAATTGATTTTAACCCAGTATAAAAGATTGGAAGTAATTTTTAAGGAGCTACATTTTCTTTGCTTCCAAAAAATCTATATTAAAAATATGCAGATAATTAGTAGAAAAGCAAGAAAAAATTTTTAATTCCCTTATAATTTTAAAAAATACTCGCCATGCTTTTTAAAAAATCTATTTTTTAAATTACATCTATCAACTAATATTCTTCTGAATAACTTAATAGCTTAATTATTAAAAGTCTTCTAATTTTATATTTATTCACCTAAGTTTACATGAAAATAAAGTTTTGTGTTTAAATTCGCTTTAAAAAAAATTGTGAAAATGTGTAATTTTTATCCTTTTTCCTTGAGGAAAAATCATTATAGAACACCGAAAAAGAAATTTGTCCTAGCATCGCTTCCAATTCGGTGATTGGTAATCGAAAAACAGAACTTCTTGCAATGGCAAGGATATGTAAAACTAATTAGAAATGATCCAAATTTGCAATACTTCCGGATCGCGAACTCTACATTTTCATAACTTCTATGGAGTGTCTTTTTTTGCTGGAATAAGATTTAAAAAACAACGACTTGAATTTGAATTCATGGTAAAATTAACAAAAAATAAATAATTTTTTTACAAAATAACAGCATAAAATATTATTAGTTTTTAAAATTGATATTATTAATAAGATTTAAAAAACAACGAAGTGAATTTAATTCATGGTAAAATTGAACAAAAATAAATTATTTGTTAAAAAAAAATTGCAAAAGTATCGTCGTATCGACAGTAAAATATCGTCGATACCGATGTATCGGAAAATCTGAAGTATCGCCGATATATCGGTATCGGTATTCGTTACATCCCTAGTTAAAACTGAAAAAAGCGCCAAAACTGAAAAAGCGCCAAAACTTAAATAAATCGCTAAAACTAAAAATATCGTCAAAAAGCGAAAAAAACGTTAAAACAAAAAAAAACCCCCAAAACAAAAAAAAAAAAGAACGCCAAAACTAAAAAAACTGAAAAAAATGCAAAAAACCAAAAATCGCAAAAAAAAAAAAACGAAAAAAATCGCCAAAACGAAAAAAAAGTGTCATAACAAAAAAAAATCGCACAAAACCGAAAAAGCGCAATAAGTGAAAATAAATCGCCACAACTAAAATGAGTCGCTAAAACTAAAATATCGTCCAAAAGTAAAAAAAACTTGAAAAAACGGCCAAATCAAAAAAATCGCCAGAAAAAACGAAAATTAAAAAAGCGCCAAAACCAAAAAAATAGCCAAAAACAACGAAAATTACTTAAAAAAAATAAAAAAAATAAAATTAAACAAAAAAGCACAACGAAAAAACTGCCAAAATGAAAAAGGGGCAAAAACGAAAAGGGATATGTATATGTGTATTCGATTTAGTGCGAACCAAAGTGGCACTTTAATTTTTTTTCTTCTAAAATTTTGGATTTTTCAAGAAGCAGCTACACAGATTTTGTCATAACTTGAAAAAAATTACAAGGAACACAAACAAATTGTCATAAAATTACCTTTAAGCTGGTTCAACATTATTTTTTTTATATACTCAATGGTTTCCGAATTATTCAGACCGCAATGATGAAATAAATTCGAAATTTTTTTTAATTTATGTATAAATAATCCAAAATAACGGATCAAAAAACCACATATAATAAAAAAATAAATAAGCGTTATTTCATTAAAGTCGATGGATAAATATTGATTTTATTTATAACTAGCCCCACCGGGTGTGTGGTGGAAAATTAATAATTACCTTGTATGGGGGGTACCTCTGATACCCTCAATATTTTATTGGATATTCCACCTTATTCTAAGAGTAGCCCACGTCCTGCTCATATGGAAATATTGGGAATTACTTTTTAGGGGGCTACCCGATTCACCCCTCTGATATCTGCAAACTTTTTTTAGAAATTGCAATTTGTTCAAAGATTAATCCACATCAAATTTTGAGAGCTTCACTATTGTAGATGTGCTGATATAGGAATATTAATAATTACTTTGTATGGGGTATCCGTTTGAGACCTCTTATAACCCTAAGATTTACCCTTAAGATTTCTTTATTTTTTGTATTAAGTCCTTAGTTCTCTCTTTTCTTGCACTCTTGCTGTCGGCATTACGAATATTAGTGCGTGAATGTTTGCTCATTTGAACAGTTTGCATTCTTAGCTATGTGCCTTTAGAGTTTATAACAATTATGTTATGAATTTTAGTCAAATTGTATGGGTTTGATTCAAAGAAATTTTTATTTTTTCAATTAAATTATATTTTTTTAGGCCGAAATTTTTTATAGCATATAGGCAAATAAAAACTGAACTGCAAGGAATAGTAATAACTGTCAATAGCAAAGCTGAAACAAAAAAAAAAACACTAAGAGGGACTCAGCAGCAATTCAATAAAGGTAAATGATATTTATCTAATTGACTGCAACTTACCGTCGTTGGTAGTGTGATCTTAGCGGTAAAGAGCTCTGATGAATAGACCGGGTGGTCTCTTGTGCACTAAAATTTTTCTTTGTCTACATGCTTCCCAATATTCGCTGTATGTTAATAAAAATATTATTTAATTGAAAAATTAAATTAAAAATGAACTTAAGCCAAAAGAATTGAATTTTCTTTGGATTAAACCCAAACTAAATTTCGACTAAATTGAATAACTTAATTCAAAAGTAAAATTTTTATATCGATTTTTTACAACATTTCCCTAGGAAAACCACCAAAGCAGAATTTTTAAAGAAATATCAAACAATCGTAAGCAATTGTAAAGAGTTTCTGACTTCGGAACTGCTGGGCTCTTGCATATGCAGCTACAGATGTATGTACATATGTTAGCGTATGTAAATGTATTTGCTTTTGCTTCTGTCATTTGTTTTATGTGAGTTAAGTGAAGCAGTAAATATTTTATTTAATGTTAAAATGTCAAGGATTTATTTTGTCACTCTCTCTAGATAATGCTCTTTACTTCTCTGGTTAAGCTGAATTCTTGTTTTACCAAACCAAACTTTTAAGCTGGAAAAGTTTATATTGTTGTGTTAAAT
Source organism: Panzeria rudis (assembly GCA_956483635.1). Lineage (NCBI taxonomy): Eukaryota > Metazoa > Arthropoda > Insecta > Diptera > Tachinidae > Panzeria > Panzeria rudis. Next base: position 176,060,997 of record OY101448.1, read on the forward strand.
GCCCTACAAAAGTTTTAATTTATTTAAATTAAACAAGGTCATATCAAATATTAATAGCAAATTATATACAGAATTATATATATTATAATGATGCCATAATTTTAATTAGCCTAAATAGCCTAAAATTTTATAAGCACTTAAGGTAACTCATTACACAAGTGCCAATATCACGGAATATATACTTTTTTGTGCCATTAAATTGTAGTGCTATAATTCCAACAAGAACAAAAAACACATGCTGTCAACTAATTATAACATTATGATAAATTAGTAATTTGCACTTTTTAATAGAAAAAAAAGGAATTAGTTTAACAACAAAATAAATACAAAGGAAAGAGCACAACAATATAGAGATTTGCAAGGACACTTAAGTGCACACTCTGTTATTTGTCAAATAGAAATAAGTTTAACACACAAGGTTAGATTTTAATTTTTAATGTGAATAAAACTAAAAACGTGTTTGTCTTAATTTTGAAAGCTAAAAAATTAAATTGAAATTCATTGGAAATTTATAACCTTTGAAAAGAGAAATTCAAAATTAAAGGCTACGAAAAAAATTCCCTTGACATTTATTGTAGCACTGTCCAATAAATTTAAAATAACAAGAATCTGACGACAGATTCTGGTAAAAAGGAAAAAAATAATATACCTTTACCGGCTTTTTGAAAGTTTACGCCTGGCCTTTATTTTAGAAAGAGTTATATATTCCCCTTTTTTGCACATTCTTATACTTACAGAAAAAAAGCACAATGTAAAATCAACATGTCACCATATTGATTAGAAATCATATTAAATTTCCGCAAACGTACAGACTTTATTTAAAATTACAATTTTTTATATTATTAAATTTAAACGAAAAGTTATTAATCTAACCTTAAATCTTTATGATCTAATATTTTTCACTGTTAAAACAACATCATTCAATATTGAATCCATGAAATACTGTTTTGTAGTATAATCAATTTTTATCATTTTAGTGAATAAATGAAATATCTACAATGAAAGAATTTCACTTGATAAATAAAATGAAAAAATTTCGTTAGATTTTTCATAATTCTAATGAAATAATTCACAACTCTTATCAAATTTCATGAATATTGTGAAAAAAATTTCATTGGAATTGCTTCATTAGCTCTCATAGTTTCGTTAGAAAATTTTATTGGATTTATGACAACAACATTTTGTCATTTTATATGTTTGTTGTTGTTGTACTCTTTCTTATTATATGCACTAAGAGGCACATTGTTTTGACAGTGCTGTTGGCAGAAGTGGTTAGAACATTGCCTATAAAGCGAATGACGAGAATCAATAGTCTGAGTTCGATACTGTGCGTGGTCGTAAACATTACACATTTTTCTACAAATACGTACTATATGAAAATAGTCAATAAAAGAGATAAGCTAATGAGGCTATTAGGTAATGTAATAATTTCATTAAAACAATGAAATAATATCATTATAATAATGACAGAATATCATTAAAATAATGACAGAATTTTATTAAAATCATGAAATAGTTTCATTAAAATAATGAAAAAATTTCATTAAATCGTTGAAATGATTTCATCAAAATAATGAAATATGTTCATTAGCTTAGCGAAATTATTATAATATATCAATGAAACTATTTCATATATTCAATGAAATTATCATTACAATAATTTTAACAAAACTTGTTTCATTAATCTAACGAAGCGTGACGTTGGTTGAGTTTTAATGAAGTTTTTCATTGGATTAATGTAAAAATTCACAGAATTTATGAACAAAATTCTTTCAGTGTAATTTACATTTAATTTTAAGCCAACATTACTGTAACTTTAATTTCGAATAAATTTTATATTAAATCATCAATTCAATCGTATTGAATTAAAATGAAAATTATGTTACTTATGAAAGTAGATATTTAAACGGGAAAAATGCTGTTTGAAGATTATTTTAAAATCAGATGAAATTTACATCAAATATCTATAAATCAAAATAAACAACGAAAATTTTTTAATTAACCTTGTTTTCGACGATTTTGTCATGAATGTTTTCTGAGTGCATGTGTATTGCTGCTCTTCACCGCTTGTTAGGAGGCTCGTTTGAATGTGGTTTATACAAAATTGCTGAGAAATTTTGCATACGAGAATTACTGCACTATCAAATTGATGTTTATCACAAGATATCCCAGAGTTACTGTTAATTTATTTATTTCTGCCCATTTTTCTGAGAATGCTTCAATTATTGTCACATCATTATTACCTGCGTATGGCGCATGAAATACACACTAATTCTAAAAGCAAAAAAACATATTCAAAATTAACAAAAGTATATTCACTTTTAAATTATATTGTTAAAGCTTAAATTTTGTATTCCATTTGCCAACAATAAATCAAATAAAAGTTTCCTTGTTTGCCGCCTTTTTAAAAGCCTTATTATCATAATTTACAGCACAAATAAAAGCGTTTAAAAAATCTACATTTTTTTTTATATATAATTTGGCTTTAAAAATACCCCATACCATGAAATTAAAAGAATAAAAAACAAACCAAACCATAACGAAAAAGCTTGGAACAGACATTTAAAACATTTTGGACAACTTTTGATTTTTTTGGCCTGGGAAGAGGAGAAGATAACAGCGCAAAGACAAAGCAGACTAAAAGCAGTCATTCATTCAGTCAGCAGGCTTGAAAAAAATTAAAAAAGAAAATCTGACAATAAATAGCCGAAAGTCTACGTAGTAGCAACCATTTAGCACTTATCTCTTTTGACTTATCTCTTTTAAAACTGAAAGAAAAGTATCTTTAAAAAAGTACCTTTAAAAAAGTGCATTTAAAAAAGTATTCTTAAAGAATTTGTTTTGAAAAAGTTGTAATTCAAAAAAGTACCTTTTACAAAATACATTTGTAAGAAGTACCGTTGAAAAAAGAAGCTTTTAAAAAATAAAATTTTAAAGAAGTACGTTTTTAAAAATGTATCTTTTAATAAAATACTCAGCAAAAAAATATTATGTTTCTGGCATTACTACGCCAGATGACAATTTTCTGCTCGAGCATTGTTTGTCGAAACTTCTGTCAAAGTCTTGTTAATGTTTATAAAAAGTCCACGTGTTGTGTTCTTTGTTGAATTTGTGACTAGTTTATTTTACTAAAGTTTTTAATAATTTTCATTTTATTATTATAAGAAATAACTTTGACGGTAAACGCGTATTTGTGTGTTTTTTTAATTCAAAATTTTATTTAATTCATCATTTGCAGCGCGTACTTTTGATTTTTGCTTACCATCATTTTTGACATATACGACGACATTACACAAAAATATATTTTGTTGTTGTAATGTTGTATTTGTTCCTCTAGTAAAGCCATGATTTCTGGAAGCAGTAAAAAACTGTGCGATGTTTTCAAGCGCTTCCGAGTATGCTCAAAATGAAGGCAGAAAGAAGTCTCTCAGTTTTCAAATTGTTTATATTACGAGGTTAATCGGCTTTTTAACACTTGAAATCTTATTCAGTAGCATTGTAGATTTTACCAAAATAACTTCTATAAAATTGCCGCGCATTCATTTAAAGTATGGTCTTCTTCTAAATTTTTCACTTATTGCATGTAGGCGAGAGATTTATAATAAAACACGTTTAGTTTTGCCTGTAGTTTAACGATGGTTCAATTGAATGACTCAATTAGACCAAGAGACATGATTTTAGTGAATGGTTGATGCTGCGAAAGAAGCGCAGTTTTATGTAAAAATCGAGAGCTCCCAAGCGGGACATCACGAATAAAAATCATGCTTGTTCGAAGCACTTATCGAAGAAGGAGAAACAACAATCAACCAGCTTCTCTCGCTTACAAACCTGCTTTGGCCGAAGCAGTAGTTTTTGCTTGGTAAATACATTTTGAAATAAGTGACTTTAAAAAAAGTATATTTTAAAAAAGCTCATTTAAAAATGGGCCTTATGAAAACAAATTACTTCTAAAAAAAGCTCATTTTCAAAAAAATTACAATTTAAAAAAGTGTGTTTTAAACAAAGGATGTCCCTTAAAAAGAGTAAAATTTGAGAGGAATATTTTTAAAGGAAATACATTTAGAAGGAAGTTAAAAATCAAAATTTTAAAAGAATACTTTTTTAAACACCCAGAAAAAATCATGTTCGAGTAAAATAAATTTTATCCTGAAATAATACGAAGAATCATATTCAATCAATGTTATTTCTAGTTGAAACAACATGCATTTGAAATAACACGAAGAATCATGTTGAATCAAAGTTATTTCAATTTGAAACAACGTAAATTTGATATTGAAATAACACCATGAATCATGTTGAACCAAAGTTATTTCAGATTGAAACAATATGAATTTAATACAGTCATTTTGTTAAGTATTTTACTAAGAAGGGCGCCGTAATGTGTATTAGCATAGGCATTAGAAACATTTGTGTTGTATTTGAGTGGTCCCAGTAAAGATCTGAACTCGGCCTAATGCTATCATCACATGCTGTGTAGTCAAATATACTTTAAATATACTTCACTATGAATGTCATCATAAGTAACATAAATTTCATTTTAATTCAATATGATTTAACATAAAATTTGTTTGAAAATAAAATTATATTAATGTTGATTTAAAATGTAATACAACGTTTTTTATTCATTGATTCACAAAAGTAGATCCAACTTTAATTTCACGCGATAAAATTGATTTTTTATTATAAAACAGGATTTTATAAGTTCAATATTAAATGTTGTTGTTTTAACAGTGAAAAATATTAAATCAACGAGACCTAAGATTAGATAAATCATCTTTCGATTAAAATCAATATGAAACAATCATAATTTTAAATAAAGTCTGTACTTTTGCAGAAATTTAATATGAATTCAAAGCAACATTGCAACATGTTGATTTCACCATTCGTATTTCTTGCCGAGTGAAATAGGAACATATTAAACAAATTAAATAATCTATATACAATTTCGGTAAAATTTAAAGCCTATTTTAAGATGAAACATGTTGCTGGCTTGCAGCTATACAAAATACAGAATAAAATGATTCTTATTTTGTTAAAGTTAAATTTTATTCTTGTATTTCTTTTGCAAAAAGGCTGTAAAATAAAACCTAACGAATCATACAAAGAAAGAAATGTTCTATAGGCCTTGGAGCGTTACAAATAATGATAAACTTTTATAATATTTTTCTTTCTCTATTTCATCGTCTTTATCTTGTGTTTATTTAATGGATTCCATTTTTCTTTTCTTATATGAAATGGAGAAAATTTTTAATATTAAATTTTTAAAGGACATAAAAAATAATTTGCTTTTTTCTTAAATGCTCATAAGCCATTTAATATTTTGATGGGTTTTTAAATGATCAAATTAAGACTTTTAGTCGAATTAAAGAAGAAAAATAAAGTGAGGCAATATTGGGGTGACGATGGGTGTGAGACTATATAATAACTCTGCTTCATATAATTAAAAGTCTTGCAAGAAGTTTGATTCTTTCAGGAATTTATGATAGACAGTCGCTAAGATCATATTCAGCAATAAAGTGGTGATTTCTAAGCTCTAAACTTTAGGTATTTTTCTCCATGTAACATTTAGCTCATAAGTTATGAGTTATAGTTTAATATAATTATTGCTCCATTTTTTTGGTTTTCTGAAATATAATGAAAAATTTCAAAAACATATATGTAAGCAGTCGGGTTCACATACTAAGCAAAATAAAATCCAATATATTTACCACATGATACAGCAAAATTAATGGGGAAAACTTACCAAAAATATTTAACAAGAATAAACAACCTTAATAAGGTTAATTTACTCATTTACATATTGTAATATAACTAACTAACATTACATGCCAAAAAGAAAACAAACTGCAAATTATTATTATAGAACTCTTTTTATTGAAATGAAGGTCGAAGTTTCTTCTAACCTTTATAATTAAGAAAACAACTTTAATAAACTTAGAACAATAAAAAAATAAAACAGTGACAAAGATTTTTAATATATCATAAGACTGACAAAAAGTTTCTAAAATTTATTGCATACGTTTTGATAGTCCTGGCCCACACATGCAATTTTTGTTGCAGCAATTTCTGAATTTGTGGGAGAGTGTTGAAATAGAAATATGTACCATAAATAATCCTCTCTTGCTCTTTCTTACTGAAAACTTAAGAATTGCTGCAACAAAAATTTCACGTGTGGACCGGGACATAATATATATTTAATTCTTTAGTATAAATATATGGTATACCTAATTTTTATTATTCATGCTTTTGTAAATATAATACACAATACAAACATAGTTTTGTGCAAACAATTTTACACCTCATAAAAATGTTAAGTTAAGCAGCAACAGCGAGATTAAAATCATCATAATAAAAAACAAACAACAAAGAGATAAAATGAAGAGGAAAGGTGAAGAGAAAACATGAAAGACCACTAAAAAGTAATATCTATAAATATTATTAAATTGTCTTATGGAAATTACAAAGTATTGAAGTAAACATATAAATAATTCATAACAGTTGTGTTGCGTATGAGAAAATCTAATGGAATAATAATTTTAATATTAACTACAACTCTCAGGAAAAACACACAGAGAAATTTCATATTAAAATCGTCGAAAACAAGATTAATTTATTATTTTTCGATAGTGATTTTGCTTCATAGCTGTTTCATGTTAATTCAACATGACTTTACATATAGACTCAAAGAAAATTTTTCTTTTTGAAATAATTATATTTCATGTTGATTTAGTATTTTAGTACAGTTAAATCAAAATGAAGTTGTTACTGAAATAATGTTAAGAATCATGTTGAATCAAAGTTATTTCAAATTGAAACAACGTGAATTTGACACTGAAATAAAAAGAAGTATCATGTTGAATCAAATTTATTTCAAGTTGAAACGATATGAATTTCATATAGAAACAAGAAGAAAAATCATGTTGAACCAAAGTTTTTTGAAATTGAAACAACACGAATTTTATATAGACATTTTATTAATTATTTTACTTATGTGATATGTAATAGCAGAGGCCTCTGTAAACCTTATTAATAGTTGGCTGGTCCAGGCCAAGATTTGAACTCGGAGCAGTTGCTACGTAGACAACTCACTAACTACTGCAGCCACAACAGCCTCAAATATAGTTTAGATATACATAAGTACACTAAATAAGTACTATCGTAAGTAAAATGCATTTCATATTAATTTAACATAATTTAATTGAAGATTTAACATGGAGTTTAAAGTTATGATCATGTTGATTTCAAATGAATTGTAACGTTAATAACAATGTTGTCTTAACAATGAAAATTGTAATATCAAAAAAATTTAAGGTTATATTAATAATTTTTCGTTTAAACTTCCCACCAAAAACTTTGCTTACTGGTAGGCAAAAAAGTATATGAGGATTTAAAACGTAACTACTTACAATTTGATTCGATAACTACTTATTTTTGTTTGAGAAGTCCAAAAAATAAGGGGTACCCCTTGCAAATGTATTAATATTGTCACAGCAATTAACTAGTTATTATTTGGCTTACTTGAAGCTAAAAAATAAGTATTCAAATAAGCAAAATAAAATAAAAAATTTACACACATTATATATTATTTATATTTATTAAATTTTTTTGTTTTTTCTTTTTGAGCCATCTGGGGTACGAACCTGTGCTCGTTCAGATTTGAAGACAAGAACTTCACCCACTCAGCTATTATTGACTTATAAGCTTAAGCGACAAAAATTAGTTTTCATATACAAACACATGTTGACTTAAAGTGGCTGTCTACTTGTTTTATTAATACATATCAACAAATTGTAACTACTTTCAGATAATGAGAAAAATAAGTACTAATTTTATTAAAAACTAAGTACTAGCTCAAATTTGAAGCATAGTAATAAGATGAATAAGTGCCACTCATTACTTTGTAACCCATGAATAAAGTACTACCGATTACAAAAATCAAAAAAGTTTTTGCTGGGTTAATATGAAACAAGGGAATTTTCAAATCAGCAGCAGAAAATTTTCGCTTGTAAGTTTGTTGGCTATTTGTAGGCTATTTACATTTACACAATGCGAACATACAAATAAAAAACAACAAGACAACAACAAGTCACACAACTGAGCAGAACAGTTCATTGTAGCTATGATCAAAGCAAGTAAACACCCACACACTTAAACATAAATATAATATGCTATCCAATCAACATTGCGACATATTGATTTTACATTGCTAATTTTTTCTGTGCGAAGCTGCAATATAAAAATGAAAGCGCGTCATATTAATTCAATAATTTTTAATTTAATAGAGTTTTATTTTGAAATACATTAAATCAATAATTTTCAACTTTGAATTAATCAAAAAATATTATTTCAATATATTGTTTCCATTAAATTAAATTTGTAATATTTGTAATATTTTTTAATATTGAAATAAAAATTTTCAAACATAATTGGAACTTCGTTGGTGTTTCTTATTGAATCTATATGGTTTTTATTAATTTTAAATAGTTTTTTCTCTGGGTGTACAAAAGAGATGAATACAACAGCAATAATAATTCACAAGATACCAATCAATTTATTATATCAGCACTCATCATATCATTATAGAGTTTTCAATACCAAATATACCTTTAACTTGCCTCTGACGCAATTACAAAAATGCCTTTTAAGGGGGAAACAAATAAAGGCAAAAGTTTTGTAAAATTTTCTCCTGAAAAGAAACAATTTTCAGGATTTATAGTTAGGCAGTTTTGTATATTGAATTGCATATACACAGAAATATTTCATATTAAAACCGTCGAGAACAATATTATATAAAATTTGTTGGTAACGATTTTGCTTCATAGGTGTCTTATGTTAATTGAACATGATTTTAAAATAACCTTCAGAGAACATTTTTCCTTTTGAAACAAATAGATTTCATATTGATTTAATATTCCAAGGCAGTTAAACCAAAATTAAGTTGATACTAAAATAACACGAATAATAATGTTGAATCAAAGTTCTTTCAAGTTGAAACAACGTAGATTTGATATTGAAATAACAGGAAGAATCATGTTGAATTAAAGTTATTTTAAGTTAAAACAACGTAAATTTGCTATTGCAATAACACGAAGAATTATGTTGAATCAAAGTTATTTCATGTTGACACAACATGAATTTAATGTAGCCATTTTATTAACTATTTTACTTACGTGATGTGTATTATCATGGGCATCAGAAAAGGTCGTATTGTAGCTTGGTTGTCCTAGCCAAGATTTGAACTCGGGCCACTTGCTTGGCAGACAACGCGGTAACCACTGCATTCACGACAGCCTCAAATATACGTTAGACTATTATCATAAGTAAAATGAATTTAATTTTAATTCCACATGATTTAATTGATGATTTAACGAAAAATTTATTTGAAATTAAAGTCATAGTCATGTTGATTTAAAATGAAATGTCACGTTAATTTTTCATTGCTTCAATAAAGTAAATTAGATTTACAATAAAACAGGATTTTATAGATTCAATATTGAACAAATTTGTTTTAAAAGATACGAAGTTTTGAGTTTTCCATGGGAACCCAAATCAAAAATAGAAAAATGGTCATAGCTCTCCTCCTGTGATTACTTTATATATTTTTTTTTTTGAAGAAAGATATATAGTAATTCAATGAAACTACGTATTTCATATATGGGCAAATCCTGCGTGACAAACGCTACTTTCGTATGCATTTTCAAACATTTTTTGGTCTTTTAAAAGAGATACCTTCAACTTATGCGTATTGCTTAGAGGGATTTAATCGTCCTTTCGTGTGACGTAAAGTATTTGTTGCTATTTGTTGCGAAATAATTTATCACAAAGTTTTGTTACGCACGCTACAAAAAGTGGAAGTAACTTTGAAAGTTGAAGTGTGTTTTCGTATTTTTTGAGCGAATTGTGCTTTATAAAGCACACACAATTTAATTCGGAAAAAGAAAGAGGAATATAACTGAATTCTAAAATAACTTATTTGCAGCCAAAACATTTTGTGGGTTTTTTTTTTCAAAATCCGTTAACATTTTGTGACGCACGCTACACTTTTTCTTAAAAGCTATAACTTTTTAATTGTACAATTTACAACAAAAATGTGTTTAGTAGAGTTGTAGATAATATTGTTATCTAAAAGAAAGACTTTAACACATTTTTTATATTCCTTATAGTTTACGAGATAATCTATAAAAATAGTCACTCCCTTGTTTTCAAGATAGGGGGCGTTCCCGATGTGTCACCAAAAATATAAAAAATATATAAATGGGAAGGTTGGCTCTTTTTTTTCGGTGTAGGCATATCCCTGCCATTCATAAAGTGATCACCCAAAGAGTTTTTCCTTTATATATATTTTAAGGTTGAATATATAGCACATTATTCCATCAGCATATATGAACAGTTGTAACAACTCTAAAATTCTGCCCTTGGTGACCCATTTCTGGGATTTGGCCATATTTAGTGATATTTTCATTAAAATAATTTTAACGAAACTTACTTCAATAATTTAAATGAAGCTATTCACTTAGACAAATGCTGAAGTTGACATAATTTTTGAAGAAAATTCTTGGTCATTTTAATAAAAAATAAGATATAATAAAATATATTAGATAATAAAGATTTAGTTAAAACAAAAGGAATCCTTATATTAAAAACAAAAATGTTTAAACATTATTATGTTGAAATTGTTGTTTGATGTAAATGCCCATAGTGCAGTAGAAAGATAGCCCTCTATGATTTTTTTTAAGTAAAAGAACTTTCTATCTAGCTAGCAGTGTTCTTGGATAATAGACATAAAAATGCAAATTTAATTTTATCACAATTTTTCTTACTAAATTATTCAGAAAACAATTTTTTCTTCTTTTATACAAGTTGAAAAATTACCATCGATAATAAATCATAATATTGAACGTGAATTGCGTGCAAACAAGAAAAATAAAAAAATAAAAATAAAAATATTATAACAAGACCAGCCACAGACGTCAATATTTGATGCTGTTAGAAAAAGTATAAAAAAAAGAAACTTCGAAATTGTAGCTGCTGAAAGAAAAGATCTATTTATTTACAAATAAAACTGGTGTATCAAAATAAAATTCCACAATAATCTCAAGTTTTATTCGTAACATAATATGTACTGCAAAACATATAAATGAAATAAAATCTAAAGCAGGAGATTCAACAAGGCCAAAGGGGAGCAAAAAGTAGCAAAAACTGAAAATGCATGAAAGAACATTAAATTGAAAAAAAATTATGTACGTATATACTAATAATGAAATATTTATGTAAGTAGACTAAAGGTCATGGATCCCAAAAATGAATACAGCTAAATAAAATTAATGATTTATTGGTGCTTTTTTTGGTGCTATTTTACCCTTTTCATTTTAAATATTTATAAAAAGATTCTAAAGCATTTTTTTCTTCTGCGGGATTTTGTATTCATTTCCTCTTGCCTTTCCGGTGTTTTAGTGAAATAAGCCTAAAAGTAGACAAACAAAAGTTTGTGCAAAAATTAAAAAAGAATAAATATGAGCATGAGTGTTAAACCAAAGTAAACGATGCTTAAAATTGGCAAAAATACACAAAATAAAAATCAAGAAAAATTTTTTAATTAAACGGCTGAGTGCCTGTTTTTTTTTTCTTGAATGGAGTAAAACATTTGAATATATATTGAATGTCCGACCGACCATATGTACACAAATCAAAATGTCTGCCTAAAAGCTGGCTTTAAAAAAATAAGACAAATTTAGTCGATTTTTTTTATTAGGGTTATAAAAATGGGTGGTTGATGGTGACTGAGTGGTTTTTAGGAGAAAATCTTTCTTAGAATTCAAAATGTAAAAGGAACCGAAAAATTCATTTTGTTTATTTATGCGGTTCATTATTATTGAAGCAGTTCTTGTGAGATTGGTAAAGTTAAAGTTTCTAAAAAAATTAAAGATTTAAGCGCAGTTTTTATTATTAAATTTTATTACTCATATTATAGGAGCAGGGGTCTTGAGTATATAAAACTAAACCCATATAAAATAAAGAAATAAATAAAATTTTATTTTTAATACCCAGTAAAATTTTTTTAGGTTTGGAGCATATGACAAAAGGATGCGCTTATGTAAGACATTTCTTGATTTTTGTGTTTACAACTCTCGCTTATAGGGAAGCATGATGTATTGCAAAGACTTTAGAATCACTAACAAAATATTTATTTTTGTTTTATTTAAAACCTTTCAGTTGCAAAAATCTTAAAAGCATTCATGCATTAAAAATAAATATTTTTTTCCGTTTGAAAATAAATGGTTAAATACATTTTCAGTTCAATGATTCTATAGATATTGTTGCTGGAAATTTTCACATACATATTTATGGAAATTTTATTTAGCCCACAAATCCATAAAAAAAACAGGCCAAATTTCAATAGAATTAAGCATTTTTTTACACACATTTTGCTTAAATTCACAATTATTAAATCATAAAACGGTATTATAACCTTTCTTTTAAATAAAATTCAAAATTGTTTTTAAAATATGTTAATCAAAGAAAAATGATAATCATTTACTGTATATATGTTTTATAACGAGTTCTTTATAATTATTTTAACTACATTCTGATTTAAATTTTTGTCCTATCATTCTGTTTTATATATTACTCTTTAAATATCACTGAACTAGAAAAAAAGTAAGCATTCTGATTATTTTTTTTTTGCAGTAGCAAACAACTATTTTATCACCTTTTTTTATAAAAGGAATAATAAAATAAAACTTTTATACTTTGCAAGGTTTAAGCTATAAAAAAAAACACACCAGTCCATGAAAAAGAACACACGAAAACACACCCACTTACACATACACACAAGGACAAATATTAAGTTAATTATTAAAAATTCTACTATTGTTGTATACTCGTATTCTAAGGACTCGACTGAATAATATAAATTATATTTGTAAAAATAAAAAAAAAATAAAAAAATACAAACTAAACACAACAAGTACGAAAAATAAAATAAAAATAAATTCCCTACAAAGAATTGAATAAAAATGCAGTCAAAACAAAAACTACTTTTCCACACAATGTCCTTTATTGTGGCAAAACAAGTAAGAGACACACACACACACACACAGACACACAGACACATCTACATGCAAGGCGACCCACACCTTAATTTTAAATCTACAACAAAAGTACAACTTATTCATAGTTACTACACACACAGAAAAAAAATCAATGTGAAATCAACATGTCTCAGTGTTGATTGGTAATCATATTAAATTTCTGTAAAAGTACAGACTCTATTTAAAATGACCATTGTCTCATATTAATTTTAAACGAAAAACTATTAATCTAATCTTAAGTCTCGTTGATTTAATATATTTCGCTGTCAAACAGACGGACGGACAAACAGATGGAGGGACAGACAGACGGACAGCATAGCGAAAATAATAGGGTTCCTTTACACATTTGGTGTAAGGAACCCTAAAAAGGGCCAAAAGTACCAATTTTTACCCGCTTTTACCCCCTTAAAAAGTACTCTATATCTTAACCTAGGTCATGTGCTATCCGCCAAATTTTATCCAAATACATTAAGCAGTTATCGAGTGATTGTGGATCAAATACCCAAACATGTAAATATACAAACATCCAAACATGCAAACTTTCTCATTTATAATATTAGTAGATATAAATCATGCTAACGGCCCGGCCCTATTAAGAGATTAAGAGTTAACAAGGACGTTAACGGCAAGTTTGGCATACAAATCTTGCCGTTAAAGTTCACATTAACCTTTAAATTTACATTGTGAAAAGGGCCGTAAATCAGTTTTCATTTCAATACTTGTATTGGATATGAAAAAGGCATTTAAAATGAGAATCACTCACATAAATATATATCTAAACACTCATACATACGTAGATAAAAGTCTTATTTTAATGCATTTTTTATGTGACCCTTGTACACAACACATACAGTTGTAACATCATTAAAAGTTGTTACTTGTGTGGCAGGTAACGCACACAAAAAAAAAAAACATTTCCTTACATAACGTATACTATAGTGTGTGTGCATGTATGTATATGGATATGTATCCTTGGTTGGATTTTTTTCTTTCGCTTTTTCAATACGACTGTCTATATGATATATAAAACGTTTACGTACAAGGTGAAAACATATAAAAAATACTAACATACACAATTATAGAAGTAAAACTAGAGACTAACACGAAAAACGAACATTAAAAACATTCATAAAACAAAACACTGTAACAATAAACACAACTTTATGTTTCGTTTATTCTAACAGAGAAGGCTGAAAAGTTCTTTTGAAATAAAGGACGTTATTTTTTTGTAACGTTTTTTATTAGATGTGAATCTCTTTTATTTTGTGTAAAATTAATTTATTTAATCGCACTGAAAGATTTAATTAAAAATTCGTATATGTTTAGAAATATATGTATGCACAAACATACATAGATGTACATATACATATATCGTTACATAAAGCGCAAAACTCCCTAGCTAACAAAAAATTCGAATCGAGTTTTTAATATATTCCGATGTATATATTTCACCAACATACATCACTACAATAAAAATCAAACTTCCCCAAATTAAAACAGCGGTAATATTAAGAAAATCTATCAGAAACAAGACCTGCAAAATTACATTATGTAGCATGTTTTTCTCTTCTCCTGTAAAATTATGAAAATTATGAAAATGAAAAAATATGAATGCAATCATAAGTAGATACACATAGAAAAAATTCACGATAAAATCGCCGAAAACAAGGCAGTAGTGATTTTGTTTTATACATACAGAAAAAAATTGCAACGTAAGATCAACATGTAGCAATGTTGATTGGAAACCATATTAAATTTCTACAAAGCTACGGCCTAAATTTAAAATTACTATTATTTTATATTAATTTTAAACGAAAATATATTAAAACCTTAAAACTCGTTGACATTTTTTACTGCTAAAACAAAATTGTTAAAACTTGAATCCATAAAATCCTGTTTTATAGTAAAATCAATTTGTATCATGTTAAATTAAAGTTCGATCTACTTTAGTTAATCAGTGAAAAATCAATGCACAGTGGTTCCAAATGAAAAAAAGCGTAATAGTTCTGTATCTTTCAAACTTGCGATCCGATTACAAAACGATGTATATGAAAATCATAGAGTAGGACCTATGCTTTAAGCTTGTTGATATTTGAATCACACGATGAGCTACAGAGTGTCAAATTTGACTAGCCCGGGCATGAAAAAGTTTTTCGGCCTCATAGCTTGTACAAATATTATCCGACTTTAATAAATTTAAATTTGATGTAATGTTTTTAAATAGATAATGAAATTACAGTTTATTTCACTAAGATGTCTTTAATATTTTCAAAGATATTTTGCTTTGAATTTTAAAATTTTGGGTTTTGGTCTCGAGTTTCGCCAATATCTCCGGTGAAAAATTTCGTGATTTTTAGCACAATCCCCTGATAAAATGTAGAAAATTTTTTTTAGTCTTAATTCTTCTCATATCGCTATCGGAGTGAATGGGAAAGTTCAGAGCTATGGCGGATAAAAATCAAGAGGAGATTCTTGACACGATCTTACAAAGGACGAAACTCCACTCAATATATATATTTACTGGGATGGACAGGAGGAGATTTCCTGTGGTAATTGGGTGGAAAAAACGTCAAACACAAAGTTTTTTTCCCATATATGCATTCGTACTGACATTAAGTATGTAAATTTAATAAAAGTTGGGATACTTATAGATATTTACGAGAGAGAGAGAGAGAGAGATAGCCACAAGTGTTTTCTTTCAGATGTAAAATAGCAATGAACAAAAGTAAGAATTTTTAGGCTAACTTTTTTACCGCCATAAAAAGCGGCGAATAAAATTGATAATAACCCAGCAAAAACCTTTTTCATTTTTGTAATCGTTGGTACTTTATTAATGGGTTACAAAACAATGAGTTGTACTTATTTATCTTATTACTATGCTTCAAATTAGAACTACTACTTAGTTTTCAATAAATTTAGTATGTATTTTTCTTATTATCTGAAAGTAGTTACATTCTAAAACACTTTTGTTGAAAATTAGGTCGATAATAGTCGGCAACACTTTACAGATTATTATCGACCTAAAATTACACACGCATTATTTTTGAACAAAATGTTTTTACTAAAAAAAAGCGATTGGCTGCGTGCAGGTTTGAATCGCGATTTCCTGCCTAATAGTTTGACGTATCTACCATTCAGCCATAGCCGTATTATACTTTGTGTTACATTTTTTCCATTTGGACTAAATATGTTTAATTTGATATGTTTATTCTTTAATAAAATAACTACAAAATCGATGTAATTTTAGACAAGGAGAAATTTTCAACACAAATTTTATGTAATGTTTTAGAGTGTACAATGTTGATATGTATTAATAAAATAAGAAGACAACCACTTTTTAAGTCAATATGTGTTTGTAATTTTTGTCGCTTAAACTTATAAGGCCCAAATTCACAGTCATTAATTAACTAATGACATTAGTTTAGCCAATGATATTTTATACACAGTTCTTTGTTTATCATTAGCTAAACCGCCAAATGCCATTGGTTAACAATTAGTTAGATGCTTTGGAACATGTTATAATAAGTACACAGGTGGTAGCGTAACGTCAGCAGATTGTTTTTTGCTCTGGTAGTTTTTTACATAAGCCACATCCAGCACGTGTATATTTTTGACAAGCATTATCTAGTTTTTTGTTGTATTTGTTGAACTTGTATACTTATTACGCCATGCTTTGGAAATTATTATATGCATATAAGCATACTTTTAGGAGGAAAAAAATATATTTGATCCATTAGCTTTGTGTGTTTAAAAATGTTTAAATTGCCGCCTTAAGATGTGAAGTATTCTTTATTGTTTTATTTTTGCTTGTTTATTGATATTTGATAGGGCTACCATTCTTTACCCATATTAAAATTATTAGCTAAACCAAACACTGTGAATATGAAGTTTTAGTTAAACAATAGTTATCATTTTAGTTTACTAATAATTAACAAATGAGTGTGAATTTGGGCCTAAGTCAACAATTGCCGAGTAGGTAAAGTACTTGTCTTCAAATCAAAACGAGCACAGGTTTGAGTCCCAGCTGGGCTATTTATTATTTGGCTTCAAGTAAGCCAAATAGTATGTAGTTAATTGCCATGACAATGTAAATACATTTGTAAGGAGTACCCCTTATTTTTTGGACTACGCAAACAAAAATAAGTAGTTGTCAAGTCAAAGAACCAACCGCTGAAACAAATATTTTTGTCTGGCACTGGCTGGACTTAAAAATTAAAATTTTAGAGTTAAGATTTTATTACTTATTGTTAGTTCAATTTTATTGAAGATGCAATAAATAAATATAACCGAAAAAAGTCAAATTGTAAGTAGTTATAACTTAAATCCTCATATACATTTTTGCCTACCAGTAACCAAAGTTTTTGCTGGGAAGTAAAATGAATAAATAACATTCTTAACGTTAATTCACAATGAATTCAGGTATGTAAAATACTAAACTGAGATAATGCGCTTAGTCAAGCTAGTGTTACCAAAACGACAGCACTCCTTTAACACCGTTTTTCTCAAAAAATTTTTCAAGCAAAAATGTTTTACATTAACTTTAATTTTGTAACGTCCCAGTAAAATATTTTCATGTTTTTTGAAGCACTAAGGCAATAAAGCGCATAATAATACGCTTTAAAAGAAGTGCTTGTTGCTGAGCATTGAATGTATGTGAAAGAAACTATACAAAAAGCAGATTTTTCACTGCTGATACAATGCAGGTTTTTAAGCGAGAAAGTTCCATATATCTATAGTCTTAGTGCTGAAAATGGTGATGATTTTCAGCGCTTAAAAAAGCGCTTTTTATATAAAAAATGTAGTACTTCAAACCGGGAACTCGCCATACAAAATATCAGGAGCGATATTAGCAGATTTGTAAGCACTACTTTTATTGTCTCATAGTAAAAACCTGCCCTATTTGAACCAATTTTTTTACTGGGGTGCTTTTTACTAAATTAATATTTTACGGCTTAAATAAAATATTTAAGTTTTATTAAAATACATTGAAATTGGTTAAGGAGGGGTATTAGCTAGTCCCTATGAGCATTTTATTGGGGCTAATGCAAATCGTCAGGGAACCTTTAACCAAAAATCGTATAGAAAAGCTAATATTTCAAAAGAATAGACTTCAATAAAATAAGTAAAAAAATTAGGTTAAATGGTTTTATTGTAATGAAACATTATAATGATGCAGATATCGCACTAAAAGTTGAAAAATAACTACGTAGTACCCGCTACCACATCACCCTCCTCACCAACATAGGGCTTTGATCAGACTAAAAAAAATCGTGGGGTATTTTAGTCTGATCAGAGTGGTGTGGTAGCTGGCACTACGTAAATATTTTTTAGCTTTTATTGCACTATCTGCATCATTAATATGTTTCATTACAATAAAACCATTTAACTTAACATTTTTCTTTACTAATTTTATTTTGAAGTTTTTTACTTTGTGGTCTGTCTAAACTCTATGATCAGGCATTTTTTTTCGGACTATACCTTGGAGTTCGAACGCTTTTATTTAATACCCATTGATGTGGCCGACAATATATATGTATACAGTCCGCCATTTTGTACTGACCGCCATTTTGGAATTCGAATTTTTTCATTGCGTTTTGTGTTCGACTAATTCGCCATTTTGTGGCGTAGCTTCCGCCGCGTAGGGCATCTTCGATTTGCAATGATACTGAATACACAAAATCGTATCGTCATAAGATCAATCGGTCATAAAAACTTAAGGTCCTTACCAAATTTCAGATCAATCGGTCAATAGGAAGAAGGTATAACTAGATATAACTTTTCATGGGCGGGGCGCAGCCTACTTTTTGAAACACAAAATTGTATTGTCATGAAAGGTA
The DNA here is from genome assembly GCA_956483635.1 of Panzeria rudis. NCBI lineage: Eukaryota > Metazoa > Arthropoda > Insecta > Diptera > Tachinidae > Panzeria > Panzeria rudis. The sequence continues at coordinate 176,079,925 of OY101448.1, forward strand.
AAAGTGTTTACAAAATTGCAGAGCAATCGGTCAAGAGGAAGGGGGTAAAAGTGAATAATCCTTTTTATGGGCGCAGCGCAGCCCACTCTTCTAGCCTTATAATAGCAAAATTGTATAGTAAAAAAAGTAAATGCGTTTACCAAATTTTAGATAAATCGTTTAATAGGAAGGGTCTATAACTAAATATTACTTTTTATGGGCGTGGCAGCGCCTCCTTTCTAAATTAAAAACTTGTATAGTCACGGTTAGTAAAGGTGCTTACCAAATACTAGTTCAATCCTTTAACAGGAAGGGGTTAAAGCTAAATATTAATTTTTATGGGCATGACACATCTCACTTTTCTAATCACATCAATCGGTCAACAGTAAAGGGATAACTTTTCAATTACTAGATTTGACCCAACGACACAAACTCCACAAACACGGTAAGCTAAATAAAATTATTTAAATAAAAATGACTGCAGTTGAAATTTTAAGTCGATTAAAGCATACATGACGCTACATCCAGCATATGATCGAAAAAATATTAAATTTCCTTCAATAGAATAATATACATACGAGTATATAAGGTTTGTAGTTCACTTCCCCTAAAAATGTAACTACAAACACTGCCATTATTTTCGACTCATTACTAATCTCATTTTGCTTTTTTTAATTCTTAGAGTTTTCTGAACATAAGTATAATATCATCTATACAATTTTAATATGATTTTAGGATTGCCTTTATCTACACGTATAGTCGTAGACCATATACACATAATCTTGGAAGTAGTGAAATAGTATGTTTTCTCTTTTGTATTTAAACACAAGTGCTAGTGTACATGCATACAAACACCATTGTTTAAAAGTTAGTTTTTTGTGTATTTTTTCAGCTTGTTTCTAGTTTCATTATTTTGTTCAAGGAAGTTTAAGTTAAAGGTAGTTTTAGAAACAAAAAAAAATATATATATTTTTTCAAATTTTTGGTGGAATGCACATATGCATAGTAGAATAAATCATAAATGCACTTGCTAGATTACAAGAGCGTAAATGTAATACATTTATAATTAAAAAAATAAACCAGAACAACAAAAAATAGCTGAACTACTCGTATAGTAAAAATTTCCGCTTTCTTATTTTTCCTTTGAATGTTTAAATGAGTGGCCTTAACATAGGCTTTGATTTAAAAATTTTATAACACTGCCGCAAGGTAGGCTTTAATGTTTGATTTTTTTTGCTCTCTTTTATTTCGTCTTTTTGCATTTTGTTACACTCTTTGATGTTTTTTTTTTGTTGCTTATTTGTTTTAAAGTTTTCCATTAAGTCGAAAGGTTATGAGAGATGCCTTTTTAAAAATGCATAAACATGTTTGTTTTATTTGAGTTTTTATTTTTACAAAGTATAATTAAATATAATGAGTTCGAGTCGCTTCATTTATAGTGTTAGTTCAATTGTGTTATGTGATTTAAAATTATGTTTTATATGCTAGATGAAAATATCTTCAGAAAAAAACTAAGTTATTGTTGTCGGATTTTGGGTATTTTTTAAATTGAATTGAAAATTAGTTAAAATTCATGTCTTTTTTAAAATATTTCAGTACTTTATTTATGGATTTCCATTTTTGTTATCATTAAATTATGTTCACTGGAATGTCAAGTTTATGTTTGGTATTTGGCTATGGTGGTTTTTTATTTTTTATGGTGTAAAAAATAAAATTCATAAGGATAAAACAAAAAAATGAGAATATTCACCTTCCCCGCAATACCAAGGGAATTCGCTAAGATGCATATACACATGAACACATGCACGTTAGGGTGCTGTTAGCTAAATTAGTTACCGCGTTGACTACAAAGCCAGGCAAGTCATCAATATCACAAATTTTTTTTAGTGTAGTGTTGTGTTAGTTGTAGTTGCACTGTTTAAATACTGAACTCATAACACTGGTCACTAAGCACTACCGGCTGCGAATGATACTGTTCTATGCTAATGTACACCACAGCGCCCTCCTTCGTCGCTAATGTTAGCAAAATCGATAAAATGGATACAATAGTTAATAAATATATACGTGTATTGGTGTTTAAATCTGCAATTCGTTTTAAGGGGAGTAAAGTGCAAAATTGTTACATAGAAAAAAATTATTTTAATTTTCAGTAAAGAAACTCAATGAATTAGTAAATATTTTGTCTAGAAACGGACAATCCGAACAATTTTGTAAATACAGACAAAAATGTTTTAACAGTTTCATTGAAAAATACACGGTTTTTTTCAGTAAACAAATTGTACAAATCTGTAAAAGAGTTTGTCTAGAAATATTTACAAATACCTAACAAAATAATTTACTGAATCAAACAAAAATATTAACTGGATTTTATGTTATATATCAAACAATAGTTTTGTCTGAATATATAAAACAATACGTTTAAATATATTTAAAATTTTAAACAAAATAATTTACTGAATTAGAGAAAAACTATTACTGGATTTTGTGTAATATATCAAACAAACTTTTTGTCTAAGTCAGTAAAACGTTTTTTTAATATTTTTTAATTTCAACTGCCTTATTTATATAAAAAATATTATTATATATATATATATATATATATATATATATATATATATATATATATATATATATATATATATATATATATATATATATAAAGTTTATTTGACAACTATTGTTTAGAAAATTGTCAAATAAGCTCATAATAAACATAAAATATTTTTTATAACTAATAATATCATCATTCACTTTATTATATTTGTTCAACTCTCTATGTTTATCTAACGACTCTAAAAAATGAATGAGAATTAACGCAACAACATTTATAAATTGATGCACTCAGAAATCTTCGGCAAACAAATAAATTCCGACATTGCATGGCTTTTGCTATTATTGTTGTTGTTGTTATTTATTTGTATGTCATCATGGGTGTTGTTTCCTTTTACGACACAAAAAACTGGTTTTTGTTGTTGTAGTTGGTGTTTGCCTCCTAAGTAAAAGTAAAAAAAAAAGTTCACTAATTCAGTAAAGGACATTTACTGCAAATTACATTTTATTTTAGACAATTTTTTTAAATTGTTTAGTGATAATTTTTTCTGTATATAGCGACTTGCAATATGAAATCTATGTAAGGCTGACGTTTAGGTTATGAAATATGTTCAGCACTTTTATGTAAAACACAACTGGGATTATCTTTGTGGAGCATTTATGCCCTCTAGCTCTTTGTTGTATAGATTTCTTGTCATTTTTTAAAAGATATGGAAAAAAACTCTCATCTAGCGGTGATATAGCGGGGTAAAGTGTGGAACAAAAATTTTCGTCGTGCTATTTTACATAGAAGTGCTGAATACATCTTTTACCTTAAAAGTAAACCTTACAAGATTTTCTATGCCGAGTACTAAATGTGAATAAGTACGAAATTAATCCCTAAACACATTTTAGGCTTTGAAAGTTTTCTGGTGTTCCAGTTGAGTCTGCAGCTTGGCATTATTTCAAGTTTTGTAATATGTATAATTTTATGGCGAATAATTTTGTAAAACATTTTAACCCGCTATATTGCCACTGAAGGAGAGTTTCTGGCCCTTTTAGTAAGAAAGGCAGAAAAAGACCCATATTACGAAGGGTTAGGGGCTTGAATTGATCCACAAAAATGTTTCTCATGGTGTTTTCCATGAAAGAGCTTAACTCGTTTTATGCCTTAATTGTAAAGCTTGCAAGATTTCCTATGCTGAGAACTAATTGTAAATAAATACAAAATTAAACCTTTCATTTTTGACTTATTTTTGGCTTTCAAGTTGAGTGGAGAGCTGTGGTGTTCTTAAAAACTTATAGTGGAATTGTATGACAAACACTTTTGTAAAACACTTCAACTCGCTTTGCTGCCGCCGAAGGCGATTTTTTTATTTGTTTAAGAAAGGGACGAAGAGACCCATACAACGAACCGTTAGAGGGTTAAAATGTTTCACGAAAATGTTTCCAGTGATATTTTGCATAAAATTGCTAAACACATTTGATATTTTAAATGTAAGGCTTACAATATTTGTTATGCCGAGTCAATACCACTATGTGGAAAGGGGGGGGGGACTTAAACTCCGCCTAAAATGATGAGTCCCAGATGTAAAATTTCAAAACGCCATACACGTTTATATATGTTTGGTGCCCTCTACCAGAATCAGTAGTTAGAACCATGTTAATTTTGTTGTTGTACAGTGTTATTTATTCAGTTTGGTTTTTTTCCAATATTGTTTATTGTTAATTTTATATCATAATTTACAGAACTATTAAAAGTAATACAAAGTTTATTGAAATATGTGTGTTTCAATTTATACAAAATTTTTTAATTTGCTTTATAAGAACGGATATAATGGGCTATTTACGTTTTTAATGATTTAAAATTTGCAAGTCCCTTTGATTTGGTTATAACCGTATTACTAGCAAGGTATGTTCAATATGGCTCACATTTCAAGTTTGAATTAACTTTACACTTGGAGTTTCCAACAAGTTTCTCCCCATTCTTGATGACTTCATAGCGGTAGGTAAAAACATCACCGTCTGCAATGTTTGTGTTGCCATGATATACCCAACGGTCTTTTTCAAGGTTTCCATTAGCTAAATCAAATATTGTTGGGGGTATTTTGCTTATGGCCATGCCACTAAATATAAAAGCTGTTATGCCTTTTTCATTTGGTATGGATACCTCAAAGCCGTTAGGTTTGCCTTCAAGCGTGGATTTGGGCACTACCTCCGCCAAGAAACATTGCAGGCAACTAAGAAATATCAGCAATGTTAAATGGGAGCAAATTACCGACTTCATATTTGTACAGTTTCGTACGAGTAGTTATTTTTTGGTTGACTTTTGAAAACAGACTTAATGAGTGTTTTTTAAATTTAGGTGCTTATATAAAATATTTTGTGGAAGTCTTAATTTTATTTCGTTGTTTTTACTAATTAAAATGTACAGATATGTGTTATATATAGTATATGGCTGATTCTCATTCGAAACGTACATTTTGTGTGTTTTTTTTTGCTTACCAATGTAATTAATATATTTATGAATATGAGAAGATAGGATGTTTATTATAGTTTTCGCCTCATTCAATGGTTCCTGAAATAAAATTATATATTTCGGTTTTTTAAAATTTGAACGTTACATTTGCTTTCGCTATTGTTTCAGGAATGATTTTTGCGAAAAAAGTACACCACAAAAAAATGGGTTAGCGTTTGAAAGCATCTACTCTCTAAAAATAAAAAAGTATAATAAAAGTATAATAAAAAAGTATAATAAAAGTTATGACCAATTTTTTAGTTTTGATTTGCATGTTTTAAATAATTCTTTGCAAACATTTATACATAAGCAAAAAGCAGGCTGCCTGTTCTTTCAAATAAGAGTTATATAAAAAAAATCTACCAACAATATCAAAAGTTATGTGAATTTCAAATAATTTTTTTGTAGCAAAATACGACCTACCAAATACATTCTTCTTAAATATAACAACCCATAGTGCGAAAGAAGTAACAGTTTTTTCAAAGAATGTCAGACATTTGTAAACAGAAAATGTTCCTTACATCGTTTCTGCCCTTTAGCTGCTGTTAACTTTTTTTAATGTCATACAATTTATAGATAAATTATATTTAAGCAATTTTTTACGTAACGCTCAATACATTTTTATACGCATTCAATATTTTTTACGGCTCCGTACTCCAAAAGTGTAAAGGAACCCTATTGTCTTCGCTACGCTGTCCGTCTGTCCGTCTGTCTATCTATTCGTCAGTCTGTCCGTCTGTCTGTCTATTCGTCAGTCTGTCTGTCACAGGCTGTTTTCTCGGGAGCCGTAAGAGCTACGTACCTGAAATTTTTACAGAATATGTAAAACTTTGGCCGCTGCAAAATCAAATATATGACAGTTAAAAATTAAAGGGTGTTCTAAAGCGAGCAACGAAACATGTAGAAATACTAACGTAATATGCAGACACTTATATATAAACGAACACACATACTACTGCTTAAGCTTTTTTCGGCTTTTCTGCAGAAACACCCAGGGTCTTCGAACCTGCGACGCCCGGGTAATAGTCTAGCACATTACCCACTATACTACGGGTGTACCCAGACACTTTAAATTGTCAAAGTAAGTGTTAATTTGTGTAGTCTGTAGAATAGACTACACCATATAACACTGATATATAAAACAATAAAAATTAAAGGGTGTTCTATCACTTAATGTAATTTTGACTATGTAAATTAGACAATTTGGTGTATCTTGGTAACCGTAAGAGGCAAACTCTTGAAAATTTAAAAAACGCTAAAACTAAAAAATTCGAAAATTAAAAAAATTTCAAATCGAATAATCGCCAAAAATGAAAAAAAGCTCTTTAACGAAAAAAGCACCAAAATTAAAAAAAAAACGCTAAAACGCAAAAATCACCGAAACTAAAAAGATCGCAAAAAAACTAAAAAAAAACCAAAACACACAAAAAAATTGTCAAAACGAAAAAAACACTAAGGCTGAGGTCACACGGGCGTTTTTAAATCGCGGCGTTTCTGCTTTTTATATTAAATTTGAATTTTTAAAAAATTGAGAACTTTCAAATTTAATATAAAAACAGAAACGCCGAGTTTTAAAAACGCCCGTGTAGCCTCAGCCTAAAACCTAAGAAAATCGATAAAACTGAAAATATCGTCGAAAAACGAAAAAATCGCTAAAATGGAAAAAATTCACAAAAAACGAAAAAAAGCGCCAACAAAAAAAAAAAAAACGCCAAAACTAAAAAAATCGCCAAAACCCGAAAAAATTGCCAAAACGAAAAAAGTGTCAAAATTAAAAAAAACGCTGAAACTAAAAAAATAACAAAAAACCGAAAAAATCCCAAAAAAAAACTACAAATATCGTCAAAAAGTGACAAAAAAACGTAAAAAAACCCCAAAACCAAAAAAGTTTTTAAAACCTAAAAAAATCGGCAAAAAACGAAAAATCGCTAAATACGAAAAAATCAACTAAATTAAAAAAAAGCGCCAAAACGATGAAAAATTAAACAAAAAAGCTAAATGGAACAATTGCCAAAATTAAAAAAAGGCAAAAACGAAAAGGGATATATGTATATTCGTACGGAACCCTTCGTTTGTGAGCCAAAGTCGCATTTTACTTAATTTATTTAGAGCACACTGTATATTTTGAGTTCAATACAGATGTATAATCTTCGATGTGTTTTAACATAAGCTTCATAGTTGTTCACTAAAAAGTTTCAATTATATTACGAGTATAAAATATGCATAGCTCTCAATACATTTTATTTTTTGGATACAAACCATGATTGATTGATGAAACGTTGTGCAATATAACACTATTTAACTAAGTTCACAAAAGTTTTAACATTTAGAAGTACAAACCTTCGCTGTTATATTAGTGTATGTTGTTAATGCAATTCTAATAATTAAACTGAGTAATGAAACATACTTAAGAGGCGTAACGCTCAATACACAAGACTGCGGACACCAACAATTAAAAAAAAAATTATAATTTCTAATACATATATGTCAAAAATTTTATGTGTGAAACAAGAGAACCAAATGCAAATATTTTAATGCCGTTACAAATTTAATATGGTTTTTGAAAAAATTCATAATATTTTAATGTGTAAAATCAACACCATGCATTTCGGACACGCCATTTTGTATGAAGAGAAAAAAAAATAATATGTTTGTTTTTCGTTTTTAACACACAATGGACAGTCTTACAAAAAAAACGTATGTACATTTATTTACAATCTATTAAATCATTCTAAGGCAGTTTTAATTTTAAAATTTACGCGTTTATTTTATGAAATATTTTACTATACTTTCAACGGATAGGAAAAAAGCATTTGAAATGAGAATGAGCCTTATACAGATGTATATTAGGGTAGCTCTCGGTTCTTTTATGTATTATTAAAATAATAGATAAATGTGAATATATTCTTAGAAAAATTCATCTTTGGATTGATGATGTCTTGTCATCACCTTTGTACGAAAGTAACTACCTACTTATACTTTCTACGACAATTAAAAAGAAAACAAATAAAAAATATATTAAAAAATCAAAAAACCCGATTGCGTAAAAAAAACTAAAAGAAAACAAAAACAATTCCAGTGTTGGAAACAAAACGACTTTTACAGTCGGGAAGCTTTAAAAATTTAATCTTAAAATCTACACAATAATAGTTCCCGGATGTAAAAGTCGCTATATTCCTCACACTGGATTTGCTTCGTTTAGTTTGACGAATTAGTTAATAATCGTCATGGTAGTGAAAGGGTTAAATCAAGGTTAACGTAGTGCAATTTCTAAAAATTAATTTTGCTCGCATTTTAATTTATTAGATTTTGTGAACGTCCAAAATAGTTATTTCCTTTTTATTGTTAAAATATTATGGGTAAAATTATTTTTAATTTGAAGCTTTTATCGCCAAAATATTTGACCTTCTTCCCGCTTCCTTCTTTAGCCATTTTCACCCAAATAAATATATTAAACAAATCCCAGAAAGAAATTTGTTTACTTGTGCTACGAGCTCATACAATATGCAAATGGTTAAGAAACTATGTGGCTTCGAGATTTTCAAAGCAGATTTTGCAAAAATAGTAAAATTTTCGGAAGCATTATTTATGTGAATTTAGAACTTTCTGGTAAATTTGGATAAGCTGGTAAAAGTTGTTCAGAAATATGAAAAGAGGCTTTATGAAACAAATGATGTTTATAGCATTTTCATGAAACTCCTTAATAGTTATTTTTAATTTTTTATTTTTGTTTATTAATACATCAATAATAGTTATTATCGACCTTAGTGGGTAAAATTTTGTATTTACCTATAAATAACATTGTCAATGTAAAACTTCAATTAATTGTATTTTGATCTGTCTTGATGGCCTTGGCTATTTCAATACAGTTGTTTGAAATTTTAGCCTTTAGTTTGGTTGTCTTAAATAGTTTTATTATTTGGAACAAAATATTTGTTTTGTTAAACCAACAAATATTACACAGCAAAGATTATTGTCCAATTTTTTCCAATTAACAGTTTGCTCAGTAAAAAATCTGTTTTTTAATAATTTTTTCGTTATATCAATATTTCTTATGTTGATTTTGCTGTTATTTGATAAAAGTACTGCCAGCACAATTGAAAACCAAAGAGTAAAAATGTTTTTATATATTAAATGCTTGTAAAAAATATAAGATTTCATTTTATGTCTGAAAAACCTAGTTTTTTTTACAGTAAGCAGCACTTGTATTAAGAAAAATTATTTAAAAAAAATAGAACTTGTTGTTTTTATTCTCTTGCTAAACAAACACAACTACATACATACGTTCATACTTAACAATAAGCTTTCGATTTAAGGCACAATCATACCAAATAGGCTCGCTAGTATGACATCTACATTTAACACAAGCATTTTGTTCTCCGAATATCATTGTACGATGTCAAAGCAAAGCGAATCACAAACCAAATAATGAAATTTTGACATTCAGTCATGATTAATTTTTTATATTTTTCATGACTCATGAAAAATATAAAAAAATGAAGTTAACTTTCATTTTTTATATTTTTCATGACTCATGAAAGAGTAAGTTTATGTGCATTTCTTGCTGCCGTTTTCAAATTGCGTTTTTGGCCAAGTGGTAGGTGTGTTGAATTTCAAATCTGAAGGAGCTTAGTTCGACACTAGTTGAAGTTAAAATATAAACAGTGAGTAAAAATATAAAATAAAACTAATCCAAAAGTCTATAATCGATAATAAATTCAAACATAAAATAAATTGGCTAAAAACTTCCTAACAGATAAAATATAATTTCAATTCATAATCTTGTTCGATTTTTTTTTTTGGAAAATTTCAAGTAAATTTTTTGTTATTATTCTATTATGTCAATTGAAAATTAAAAAAAAAATTTAACTAATATCGTTTAGTTGGATATACGAATTTTTTAATAGGTTGTAATCTAAACATTTTTTTACTCAATTTTTCGGATTTTTTAATCAAAGCGCATAATAATTTTTTTCTGTGTAGAGCAGGTGTTAAAGCTTTCAAATGGTTTTACTTACCTTGACTTGCATATTTGTTTCTATTTTTGTTTTAAATATTGACACAGCCTTGTAGACTTATTTCTTGGCAATTAAGGTAATTAAGTTAAGGCTTTAAAACAAATAATAATTACAATGAACAAAAAGTTGTGGTAGAGGTGACTAAAATTATATTCGTGTACCGGAGTTTTATTTGCGCGTGGTATTCATTTTGAGAGGAGTTTAACTTCTCCCCTTTTGTATATTGTTATGGGAAAATCGGCAAAGGAAATCTTGTAATTCTTACATTTAAGGGTTAAGATGTGTTAAAATTTTATGTAAAATACTATGAGAGACATATTTGTAGAACTCTTGCTGTATGGATCTTTTTATGCCTCTCTTGAAGAAGGTAAAAAAATATGCCCTTACAAAATATTTGACACAAAATTTTACTGTAAGTCTGCAAAAACACCACATTGAGCCCCAAAAATTATTTAAAACTTTTCCATGTGTTTTTTAGGAATTATTTTGCATTTATTCACAACTTACAGTTGACCAAATGCTCCTTCTTACCAATTGATCTGGCTGGCTGGAAATGTATAAGAAACTTCATTTGCAATGTCCTTTATTTAAAATTAAAATTATTATATTATATTGATTTGAAACGAAAAATTACACTATGCAACAAGAAAAATGCCAAGAGGTACCGCAATACAAGGAATACCGCTGTGGAAATTTGAAATTTTATGGATAAATTTTTTTAGCTGTTTTTCTAAAATTTGGCATTATTAAAGAAGCTGATCCACTGATTTTATTATAACTTAAAAAGGGGTTGTGTCATTTTACTACAAACACCACCACAAAAACTTGAAGTAAAATTATCTTTAAGCCCGTTTTAAAATTTGTTTTATATACTCAATGGTATCGTAATTATTTAGACCGCAGTGATGAAAAATATATGTTTTTATTCAAAATTGGAAAATTGTTATTATTTAAAAATTTGTAAAAAATCGAAAATGGTTAAAACTCTAAATTTTTATTATTTAATCATAAAGTTACATATACTAGAAATAAAATAAGACTTTTTTCCATGAAAATCGATGGATAAATATCGACTTGATTCACAATAAAGTGAAATCATCTGGTTTTTGCAAAAACTTGAGTTTTGAAGAGCCTTCTCCACCGATATTGTCATTACTTGGGAAAGGGTTGTCAAATTTTATTACAAAACTATTAAAAAGCCTTTAAGCTGGTTGAATATTTTTTTTAAATTAATAGTCTTAGATGAACAATAAATTTTTTATGCAAAATTGAAAACTTTTCATATGTTAAAATTTTATAAAAATCAAAAGTGAAAAACACGAATCATTTTTACTAATTGATCATAAGGTCATATACACCTAAAATAAGATAACTCAGCAAAAACTTTGCTTACTGGTAGACAAAAAAGTATATGAGGATTTAAGTTGTAACTACTTAAAATTTGACTCGATAACTACTTATTTTTGTTTCAGAAGTCTAAAAAAAAACAAGGGATACCCCTTACAAATGTATTTACATTGTCTCAGCAATTAACTAGTTATTATTTGGCTTACATGAGGCTAAAAAATAAGTAGTTAAATTAACGAATTAAAATGGAAAACACAATTTTATACACATTACATATTTTATTTATATTTAAAAAATTTTTTTTTACCCAGCTGGAATACGAACTAGTGCTGGGATACTATCGATAGTACTATCGATACTATCGATAGGAAAAAATATCGATATCGATATTATTATTTAAAATGCAGTCTGGTACAGACTAACAATATATTCTATGCCGAGTCTGTATAACTATGTGCAAAAGGGGGGAGTTCAACTCATCCTAAAATGAGTCCCAGATAGGATTTGGGATTTCCCGGACTTTTGCACTTCCCGGGAAACGGGAATGGAAAAATCATATTTACTCGGGAATCCCCGGGAAAATATAATTTTCTATATTAATTAGATTAGTTAAATGAAAATTTGCAAAAATTTTGTCGTTTTATTAATATGAACATTCTTTTTAAATAAAATTTAATATAATAGCAATTTTAAAACAAATTTTAAGAATTTTTAAGCGAATTCAGGAAAATAGAGTTTATAGTTTTTATACATTTATAGATCTTATAAAGACTAATTGACGACGATTACCTTAATTATTTAGTTAAAAATCTATTTTTAAGGCCTCCAAATCATTTTATGAATAATTTGCCGTAATGTTTCTTAGTTTTCTTGCCAAATTTCCGGGAGATTTCTTATAAATTTTTAATTTTATTTCTCCTAAAACATCTTTTTCAGGGTTTAAATAGCAGCGTCGATTTATTATATATTTAAGTCGTGACAACTTAAAGTTTTTACAGCTTCTATGAACTTAAAATTTACACTAAACTTTTCAAAATGTTTTCATTAATTCTGTGGAAAATCACTCAAAGTTCGTTTAAGATCGAATTATTTATTTTAGGAAACGTTTAGAGCACTGCAATCGTTGATACTTATATAAAGTATATTCCACCTTGCTCTAATATAAGGATTAAACGAAAAAAAAAGAATGGAAATTTGAGTGTTTAAACAGTCCTGGAAATACGTTGCAACTTTTTTATATTGTTATTAAAGAAAAACAGGATTGATATTAAGGAAAAACAAGATTATAATACAAATTTCTTATATGAATAAGAAAAATTAATTTCGCTGTCACGACATTTTTTAAATAGGTCAAATAAAGTCCATATATTTATAAAATAATGTGTACTTTTAATTTCCCCATTTTCGCGGGAAAATCTCAAAAACTTCCCAGAAATATTAGGCAGTCTTTTCCCGGGAATTACCGCCTGGAAATTCTCGATTCCTACACCCCAGAACATACCCGAACATCGGTCGTACCGAAGCCGAGGCCGAGCTTTACTTTTAAACTTACAACAACATATAACTTTATTATTTTTGAGATCAACTTGCTTACCCAACTGAAAAAATAGTTTATTATGTGTTAAACACGAAGAACGAAAATACTGTTTTTACTCTCTTCATAGAAAATGGAGTGTCCGTAATGCATGCTGGTGACTTTCAAAATTAACAAACTATGAATTTTTTAAAAACGAGATTAAATTTATAACGGTATTAGAATATTTGCATTTGAATTATTTTTTTTAATTCTTGGTGTCCGCAGTCATGTGTATTGAGCGTTACGAACTTTTAGTATGCTTCATTATAAAGTTTAATTATTAAAATTGCATTAACAACGTACACTAAAATAACAGGGTAGGTTTGTACGTCTAAATATTTAAAAGTTTTTTGAATAGTATTGCAAAACGTTGCATCAATAAATCATCGTTTGTATCACAAAAAATGTATTGAGTGTTATCCATATTTTTTTTTAATCTAACTGATAGTTTTTAGTGAATAACTAAAAAGCTTATGGTAAAATACATCGGAGATTATACATCTGAATTGTATTGAATTCAAAATAAAGTGTGTGTTCTGAAAAAAATATTTGCTCAATTCACAACCTGTTGTAAGTGTTGTAGATCGTAAAAATTTTGTTAGTAATTTTCACATAAACATGTTCCTAAGCAAATGTTTATTAGGAAATTACCAAAAACATTTATACGATCTACAACACATACAACAGGTTGTGAATTGGGCAATTGTATTCGTATAAAAATGTATTGAGCGCAAGGTAAAAATTTTTTTAAATATAATTCATCTATAAATTTTAGGACGTTAAAACAAGTTAACAGCAGCTCAATGGTAAAAAACGATATAAAGAACATTATCTGTTTACAAATTTCTGGTTTTGTTTAAAAAAATTTTCCTTCTACCGCACCGAGGGTTGATATATTTTCGAAGAATGTATTCGGTAGGTCGTATTTTGCTACAAAAAAAAAATTATTTGAAATTTACATATTTTTTGATATTTGTGATCGATGCTATCAAAATAAGCCTTATATGAAACAAGATTCAGCCTACTTTTTGCTTATGTATAAATAGTTGTTAATAAATATTTTAAAAGGAAAATTTTTTTTTTATTTTTCCATGTGAAACCAAGTAAAAATTTAAAAAGTGGTCATCATTTCTAATTTCGTCCTGCGATTAGATTATTATATATTTGTTTATAATAATTTTTTGTGGTGGTGTATTTTTTTTCGCAAAAATCATTCCCGGCACAACCGCGCAAGCAAATGTTACGGTCAATGCACAAAAATGCTAAAGAATCGAAAACTATAATTTTATTTCAGGATCCATTGAATGAGGCAAAACTGTAAGATCAATCTTACCTTCTTATATTTCATTTAGTTACATTGTAAATGAATGTTAGAATTAGAATCAGCCATATAAGTGATAGTCTACGAACTTGGTGTGAATTACATCCCTGCGGTAAATGGAACTGACACAAAACTAGTCACATGACCGGTCCCCAGGTGGTAGGGACCAGTCCGAGTTCTAACACTTCCTATGAAGTGGACCAGCCACTTTTACATTTGGATGGCCTAGGATGGGGTTAATTGATACTCTGAACTGTCTTATGGAGTCCGAATCGTTGTAGAATAATATAGGCTATATATAAATATTATTTCAAAATTCAGCTGTAATTATCGATGAATTTATATTTTTATTGTTACAAATCCAAGTAGAAATTGTATTTTATTTTTAAACGATATCTTTGATCGGATTCGAACCGACAACCTCCGGCATGACAGGCTAGTACACTATCCACTCCATCACAGGGGAACTTATATTTCAATGTTATAAATACCAGTTAAGCTGGAGCTAATATCTGAATATAGTTACGGAATAGGTTCCTGAGTGGCATGGCAGTCTAATTGAAGGGAGACAATTAATATTATATATATATATACTATGTGATAGGCCTTAGATCCAGGTGTATCGAATTTGTTCAGTGCCGTCTACTACAATACTAGCCGGAGTACCAACTGAAAATGGTTAATATATGACCATTTACACAATATGTCTTTTTTCACCATTCACTACTCCTTATTTTTGGTACCAGTCTCATTTTGTCAAGTCATAGGACAAGTACTTTTGGATCATTTGTCACCAAATTTTCCGCAGGGATTATATTCAATGCGGGTAATCGAACAGAAATCTGGTGGGGGAGGAGCTGGCGGAAGGGCACCTCCCATACAAAGTAATTGCTAATTATCGTGCATCCGAAAAACTATATTAGTGAAAGTCTCTAGTCTTGATGTGAGTTACTTGGTAGCCAGTATGCACAGTCCAGCGCAAAACGAAGTGGCTAGGAGTGTAGGGAGGGGTACCTTCCATACATAATAATACAAAAAAAAACTTAAAACAAATTATAATCCTGCCTATTCCGTAAATCGAGTCGATTTAAAATGCTCGATTTAGTGAAATTAAATCAACTAATAGAAAACTTTTTTGAGACTTTTTTGCTGTTTCATATTTTTTTAGAGCTTAAAATATCATATCTGACATTATTTTACTATATATGATTTAAAATACATCAATGGTGGCAGTACTTACTTTTCGAAAAAGAGAAATTTACTCTGATTTGGTTTACAGAACAGAGCCGAATGACTTTAAAATACGTGTTATATACACGAAAATTTAAGAAGAAAAAGCTTAGAAAAAGTTTAGCCGCATGTGTTCAATGCTTAGCAGATACATTTATTTTTATTATGTTTTGCGTATTCTATGACATCTAGATATTTAAATTTTTATATTAATTTATTTGTGATCCCTAACGTGGTAAGTATTTGCCCAAAATGATATAGCTATGTTAAAATAACTACCCTGGAGGGAAAAGAACCTGTCACAGGGCTGGCCAGATGACTGGTTTCCATGGACTAGCCACCGGTTCGAGTTCCGGATCTTTATATGAAAGGGACCGGGTAACTTTTACATGGCGTTGTCATTGGAGTGGGTCAATTGACTTAATTAAAATACTCAGTGACAGGTTCCAGACCCAAAAGTAAGCTTCTTGTCGTGTGATGCGTTCTTTAATACTATTTAAATTACTGTACTTTAGGCATATATTTTTAATTTGAAAAAAATCTGCTTGTAAAATGAGTGTATTTTTCAAAAATTTTTGTTCTAGTTTTGTGATATGTTGTTATATAATTCTTTTCACCGGTTACAGCTCGGGAAATTTTCGTTATATACCCATTTTCACCAGTAATAGGACAAGTACGTGCAAGACAAATGGTACAACATTTCCCGCAGGGTAGTTAAAATGCCAAAGTAGAAATAGTGAGAGTTTGTTTTATTTTTTTCATTTATTATATTTTTTATTTTAACTCATTACTCAGCAAAAATTTTGAATTTTATTTTTTTATGTTAATACGGATATAACGAACAATAATTACAGGTCTCATCGAGTTCGTTATCATCATCCTGAACGGGGTGCAGGTTTACATCTTATCTGTTTCAAATTTTCGTCAACTGTACAGGTAGTATCTTGACCAAACTTCCGACCACCATCTATTACTGTTAAGTGGTAGGTAAAAGAATCATTTACTTTGAGCTTCGTATTGACACGAATACCCAAACGATTGTCCTTAAGAGGTTTAGATTCCTCAGAAAATGGACGGCCATCTGGAAGAGTGGTAGAAAAAGTAAAGCTCGTAATTTTTCCGGTTATTGGTATGGACAAATCAAAGCCATCAGGATCGACATCAAATTTTGTGTCAAGCGCCCAGAATCCTTGTATGTAACTAAATAATATCAGCAGGATTAAATACGAGCAATTTACGGACGTCATCTTCGCAGTTTTGATTGATTTGTAGAAGTAGCTCTTTTTATTACTTGACGTGAACACACAGACTGAATGATATTTCCTTAGTTTTTTTGCCTTTTTTATAAAATAATGTTTTGGAAATTTTTAACATTTCCACTTTGTTTCCGTGTATTTATTTTATTTTTGTTGTTTTATTTACACATTAAACAAAAATTTGTACACTGGACCAAAACTTTGAAAAAAAATTCATTGTTCCAACAATTTTTTCGTTAAATTTGATTTAACTTACTAGTATGTTAAATCAATAAACTGCTTCATTAATTTTGTTAAAGAATAACAATTATTACAATAACAATTGCACCGTTTTACATTGAATGAATATTTTCACTGACACAACTTATGCGTACATACATTGAATCAACGTATCTCTGCAAAACGTCAATGGATATATGATTTTCATTTGCTAAATTTGTGTAAAATATTTTTTCAGTGTAAGTATATAACAACGAGCTGCTGTTGTACGAAAAAAGTTATGGAATTTTTGGCCTTAGCTGGTAGAAATATGTGAATATGTAGTCTAGTTACTAATATATTATAATACTAGCTGAGCCCGGCAAGTGTTTTTAACTTCAAATATGTTTTTTTCAAAATTGCTCCACCCCATGACGACCAATTGGGTCGAAAATGAAACAAAAACCTAAGGTGGTGTATTGACACGAACCTGTATTAAAAATATCAGCTTAACAGCTCGTACAGTTCCGAAGATTTTGTGTTAATAACAAACACACAAACCATTTTATATATTAGGGGGCCCAAAAAATTTTTTGTTGTTTTTTTTCACTTTATGCATTAAACACATTCGCCACAGCAGGCTACCGACTACAACCTGTCAAAAATAGAATACATGTGTGTATATGAAAATGATTATTTTCACGACTGCACGGCTACACGACTGCAGGTTGTTGTCCATGCTACTTCTGTGGTGTAGTCAAATTAAACTAATTTCTATTTTTGTTGGCTACAAAACAAAAACAGTGTTGACAGTATAACAAAATATGTAAAGCAAATTAGTGATTAGAAAAATTTTTTATAGAAAAATAAAAAAGAAAATTACAAAACTTAAATGTTAAAATATATATGCATCAAGATTTTTAAATAAATAAATCTATTTGTTTTGTTATATAGAATATTGACTTAAGTCAAAAATACCAACTTCATTGAAAATTAAAAAAAATTACAGGGTAATAGCCCTTTTTAACCTAAAAACTTTAGTATAATTTATTTCGGTGCTCTCTCATGATTCCAGAGTTACGGGGTTCAAAACTTTAATATATTATTGATCATAAGTCCTACAATATAGAACGGATTTAAACGATATATACTACGTTTATACGCACGGGTTATATGCAAATAAAACTGTAAATTGTTGCCATATAATTGTTTTATTGCGACTTATTAACTTACGAAAACTGTTCACGATTAACGCACTATTTGCAAATAAAATGATTGGTGCTGGCTGCCCCGCTTTGGCAATAAAAGGCAATAAATAGAAAACTATTTCGCGAAAAATATTGATAGAAGAAAATAATGACACGTAAAACAAATAATTGTTTGTTCCTTTATACATTTCAACTATTTATTTTTTTTTGTAAAATACAAACGTCTTCTATAAAAGTGCTACCAAGTTTTTGTATTTTGATATGCCATATATACAGTGAACTAACTTATTTGCAAATATGTTTATTTGCAAATAGTCCGCGTATAAACGTAGTAATAGTTATCATTTCAAAATGCTTTAAAATACCTTTCTACTGGTATATACAATTTTTAAATCCATTAACACATTGCGAGCAAAATGGAATTTAAAACATTTTTTATATGACTTCTCACGTAAAAGCACCATTATCCTAAAAACTGGCCGATACAATCGTACTTAAATATGTATTTAGTTTAATAGAAAGCATTCCAAGCTTTCATTTGATGTATACTTGAAAGTTACCATCGATGAAATTCATCAGTTATGGCACTTTGAAAATAAATTAACTCATTTAACTCTTAAACTCATCTTTAAAGTACCATAACCTACGTATTTCATTGGTGACAGCTTTCAACTACACACCAATAAAAGCATGAAAAGTTCTCTATACAACTATACACATGCATATGTACCGTTGTATCGACCAGTTTTTATGATAACGGAGTTTCTGCGTGAAAAGTCAGGTAAAAAAAATTAATTGTTTTAAAAAATGTGTATACCAGTAGAAAGGCATTTTAGAGAAGTTTAAAGTGATATCCATATGGCTTATATCCGTTCTATATTCTAGGAGTTATGGGTAATAAAAAATAAAAGTTTTGAACCCATTAACTTCAGATCCAAAAGAGACCAAATAAAATTACACTAAAATTATAAGGTTAAAAAAGCTACTGTCTCATGAGTTTTTTTTAGTTTTCAACGATCCTGGTATTATTGACTTAAGTCAATATTCTATTTTATTAAACAGAAAAAAACATCAACAAATTTAAGTATGAAAAGTGCCATAACAATCAATAGATTTTAAAGAAATAAATTGATTTGTTTTTTACATTTTACGAGATGTAAGAACATTTTGAAAAAGCGATTTTTTATACAAGTAAAACTTTTAAAGTGGCACCACTGAAATATGTACTCCAAGAACAACATGTCAGCTGGTTAGGATGTAGCTGCCGTGTTCAAAATAATTAAGTAGCTGACTACACGACGACGATTGTTGCCAACAGCATTTGTAGTCGTGTAGCCGTGTAGCCTGCTGTGGCGAATGTGTTTATAGCATAATACTCTGAAAAATGGGTTTGTAGACTCTCAAAAAATTCTCTCCAAGTATGAGCTAATTATTTTGATAGGAAGGTACTCGCAGGTTTTTATTTTTTCATTATTATTAGAAAGAAAAATGCATATCTCGGTTTTTACTATTTGGAAAAAAATGTATCGTCTCATATATTTGTAGGAAATTGAATTTTCTACAAAAAAAAAAGTATACAGCAATTTTTTTGTAAAACTGACCGTTCAAAAGTTATTAAAGATTGAAGATTGATTATTTTCAGTCAGATTTCTTTTTATGGTTCTGTACACCAAAAGTGTAAAGAACCCTATTGTTTGCGCTACGTTCTCCGTCTGTCTGTCTGTCTGTCTGTTACATGCTGTTTTCTTGGGAACCGTAAGAGCTACGGATCTGAAATTGTCACAGAATATGTAAAACTTTGGCCGCTACAACAATAAAGATATAACAGATAAATAAATTAAAGGGTGTTCTGAGTCGAGTAACGAAACATGTTGAAATACTAATGTACATACACATATATATAGACGCTTTAAATTTTCAAAGTTAGTGTTAATTGGTGTAGTCTGTAGAATAGACTACACCAATTAACACCGATATTTAAAACAATAAAAATTAAAGGGTGTTCTATCAGTCAATGTAATTTTACTATGTAATTTAGACAATCTGCTCTATCTTCGGAACCGTAAGAGCTACGGACCTGAAATTTTTACATAATATGTAAAACTTCGGCCGATACAACAACAAATATATGACAGTTAAAAATTAAAGGGTTTTCTATCAGTTAATTTAATTTTGACTATGTAATTTCAATAATTTGCTGTATCTTGGAAATCGTAAGAGGAAAACTCTTGAAAAAAAAACTCTAAAACTAAAAAAAAAAAAAAAATTAAAAAAATGTCAAAATGAAAAATCGGCAAAATGAACAAAGCGTTAAGGAAAAAAGCACCAAAATTAAAAAAATCGCTTAAACGCAAAAAATAGCCTAAGCTAAAAAGATCGTAAAAAAACAAAAAAAAAACCCATAAAAGTCGCCAAAAAAACCTAAAAAAAAATCACTAAAACTAAAAATATCAAAATCGACAAAAAATTGCAAAAATGGAAGAAAAATCACAAAAATGAAAAAAAGCGTAAAAAAACGCCAACACAAAAAAAGCGCTAAAACAAAAAAAAAAAATGCTAAAACTAAAAAATCACAAAAAACCGAAAAAATCAACAAAATTGGAAAAATCACAGTCGTCGAATCAGCTCGATATCGAAAGCGACGATTCGGCCCCAGGATTGTGTTGAAAATTGCAAGCTATTCTATAATTACTTGTACTAGGGTTACTCGTCTCCTCCCACTGATACCCTCAAGATTTCGCTAGAAATTGCAATTTGTTCTAAGAGTAACCCACTTCAAATTTTGCGAACTTCACTATTGTAGTTGTGCTGATATAGGAATATTAATAATTACCTCGTATAGGAGTACCCGCTCCCACCTCCGAGAGCTTCGTGATATCGCTGGGACTCGCAGTTTTTTCTAAGAGCAGCTCACAATAAACTTAGAGATTATCACTATTGTAGTTATACAGATATAGGGAAATTAATTGCTTTGTACTCTTTCCCCCAAAAATGTCCAAAAAAGTGAAATTGCCTAGGGGCTTTTCACATATTACGTAACGCTATTTTCGGAGTTTTTATATTCTGTGAAAATTGCAGGTCCGTACATCTTAGGGCCTATTCACATATTACGCAACACTTTTTTTCGTAGTTTTATACCCACCCTCTCGTAACGTTTTTTTCAAAATTTTCATCATAAAGTATCTAATCCGTAACAAATCTTTAACGCCCCGCCCCCTGGAGGGTTACGTAATATGTGAATGGCCCCTTACGGTTCTCAAGATAGTAGCGTATTATTATGCGAATTTTAAAAACTTGCCTTAGTGCTTCAAAAAACATGATTTTTTTACTGGGGAGGCTTATTTCGGCTTGAGTTCATTCAACATTTTATTTAACAAGGTGAACTTTTATTTTAGAAAAGAAAACACCATTAATTATAGGCTTCATTTTTTTTTTAATATTATTTTCATATCATAATATGCAATAATTAAAAGTTATAAGTAAATGTGCTATACATATGCACATAAATGTTTATTTTTATTTAACACTTTTTTTTCTCAATACGGATATAGCGTCTTATTACTTATTTACAAACTGTTTGTGTTCCTTTATAGATGCAGGATTCCTTTACGCCACGGAGAACTCCGCCTTCTTCGAACTTTAATTCGTAGGTAAAAGAATCACCTTCTTTAAGCGATCTATTCACATGAACAGTCCAGCGATTGTTTTTAGCCTCTTTAGCTTCACCAGATACTTTAGCGCCGTCTTGAAAAGTGCCTTCAAATGTAACATGCGTTATTTTATCATTATGTGGTATGGACACATCAAATCCATTAGAGTCGTGTTTAAAATTGACTGTAAGATTTTCATTTTGCAAAGTGAAACGTTGCATGGAAAAAATTAATACCAGCAGCATTAAATAGGAACAGTTCGATCTCATCTTCGTTTTGTAGAATAAGTTATTTATTGCTTGACGTTAGCAGCCACAATTAATGATTTTTGTTTAGTTTAGTGTGCTTATATACGCTTTTTTGAAACTTTTTAGCTACGCACTTTGTTTCAGTTTATTAATTTTTTTCCAATATTTTATTAACTCATTAAACAAAAATATATAATTTGTATGATTGTTACAAAAGCCTTGTGTTGTGTAAAAACAAAATATTGAAGTTCTTGATCTAACTCTCTAGAAATATTTATGTAAATAGTTAAAACATTAATATATCTTCAATTTTAAAATCAATTGAAAAATAATAAGAGCTCGATCTACCAACTAATAAATTTTTATACTGTTCTGACAATTACTTCACCACAAAAAAAAATAAACAAACATTTGATTTGCCTTTAACAAAGTAGCGGGCTAACTGCTAATATCTAAGTACATATTGGCTTAGGTTTTATAGATGTATGGTATTTTTCAGCCACTAGTATTTTAGCCTCAATGCTGGTTAACCAGGCACGGATACAAGCTAAGGTTATTGGGGGTGAACTTTTAAATGAAACATATCATATTGTAATTTTTTTTTTATTTAGAAATAATGTATATTTTATTCGTTTTGCCATCACGCTTCCATCGTCATTGTTCAGGTGTATGTTGCTTACTTAATTACCCAGTGGTAAATGAAACGAAGTACCTAGATAATAATCGATGATGTCAGGATGATATTCTAAGCGAGCAATCTAAGTACTTAGATTGTAATGCACGTGTAATCTAATATATCATTTACTAATAATAGCTTCGATTATTTTGCATTGTGTAATGAGAATTTCGTTGTATTTCATGGAATTTATGCCTTATATTTACAAAGTAAAATACTGTAGCCTACTTTTGGGCTATATTTAAAAACAAACTCGCTTACAGTTCCACTTATGCTATAAACGCACAGTAGCGACAGGTACTGACATCGTAGATTACATTTTAAGCGAGAGCTCACCGATTAAACAGCTTATGGCACGCTTATGTTAAATCTAAGTGGGAAAATAAGCAAAAGCGTCACCGCTAGCAGCTACTAAGTAATGCTTACATCAGCGATTACGTAATGGGTATTTTTACCACTGGGAATATGATATCTTACTCTCATTTTATTCAAATTTTTAATCTCCTCGTTAAGCTGTCGCTAAAAACATTATTTACAAAACCAGAAAGCGAATGTAATTTAATTTAATTTCATATAAATTAAAATAAAATTATATGTAAAATAGATAACCGTAAATAAAAATAAATATATCAGATTCCTTTCTTATTGCAACAAAATAGGAAAAATTCATAAGAAGAGGCTTTAATTTTTATTTTAAAAGTATGTCTCTAAGTTGTTTGTCATTAGTGATTTTTCTTCTTAATATAAAATATTATTGTAAAATAAATCAATAAAATGGTGAGTCCTATTAATTAATTAAACTCTATGAGTAATAATTGCAATGCTAACAACGTTGTTCTGTTTTGCTACGCACGTTGAAAATGTAATTGATTTTTATTTTAATATTCTTCCTTGGAAAAATTTTCATATTAAAATTGTCGAAAACAAGGTAAATTAAAAATTTTTGGTTGTGATTTTGTTTCTTAGTTTTTTCATGTTAATTCAATATGATTTTACAATAACCATCAAAGAACATATTTGTTTTTATGAAATAACTATATTTCATGTTAATATAATATTCCACAACAGTTAAGTCAAAATTAACTTGATACTAAAATAAATACGAATAATCATGTTGAGTCAAAGTTATTTCAAGTTGAAACAACGTGAATTTGATACTGAAAGTTTAAATTTCTCTCTTCGACATTAGCAAGTTTTTGCGAATTTTCGCCCTTTTCGTTATTTTTCTGAATTTGTGGCATTCCTTATACAGAAAAAACTAAATTTCATTTTCTGCAAAGGAATTCCATAAAATAGTAAATATTTTGTCTAGGAACGGACCTACGAACAAATTTGTAAATATAGACAAAAATAACTCAAAAATGTCATTGAAAAAGCGTGTTTTTTTTTCCAGTGAACAAATTGTTTAAATCTATAAAACATTTTGTCTAAAACTTTTGACAAATTGTAAACAAAATAATTTTACTAAATTAAACAAAAAGATTTACTGAACTTTCTGAAATATATCAAACGATATTTTTGTCTGAATTTATAAAACAATTAGTCTAAAAATACTAACAAATAATAAACAAAATAGTTTACTTAATTAAAAAAAAATATATACTGGTTTTTTTATAATATATCAAAAAAAAAAACATATATAAAAATTTTTTGTATGGGTCATCATCATCCATTAAGCATTTATGAAATTTCAATTTGTTAAATGTGTTCAAATCTGAATGTTTATTTAAAGAATCTAACAAAATGAATGAGAATTAATGCAACGACATTAACGAATTCATTCACTCAAAAATCTTCAGTAAACAAACTTAGTACAATCGCATTCCTTTTGCTATCATTGTTGTTGTTGTTGTTGTTGTTGTTGTTGTTGTTGTTGTTGTTGTTTGTGTGTATGTCGTCATCGGAGTTGTTTTATTACGACACAGTTTTTCTTATTGTTTTGGGTGATTGCGTCCTAAATAAGAGTCAAACAAATAATTCATTGATTATGTAAAGAAAATTTACTGAAAATTTAATTTATTTTTAGACAAACTTTTATTTGAAAAGTTTTTAGCGATTATTTTTTCTGCGTACTAGTAAATACAAATGGATAACATAAAAATGATTTTACAAGCTTATATATATACCATTGAATATAAAGGATTTTCAGACTGAATACATTGCCGAATTTATCATTTTTGCTAAATCAAAACAATTAGTTTTATGAGTTTCAAATAATCTTTAGAATAAAGAATCTTTAGAATAAAGTTTAATTGTCTAAGCAACATCGAAATTTAGTTTAGTTACCCCCTATTAACTGGGATGCCGCAGGTTCGATTCCTGCCAAGACTCGGGTGTTTCTGCAGAAAAGCTCAAAATGGCTTAATCAGTATGTGTGTTTGTTAAATGGACGTCACGAAATATTTGTCCGACATTTGCAGACGAATGTGGCAGAACCATAATTTGTTTAAAAAATTCTGGCAAATCTCGAAAAGGCTTTGTGGAATCGCCTCGCTTTATTTCAAAAATTGTTTGCCAACAATTATATAAATTAGTTTCAGTCTTTTTGAATATATGTTGAAATGCAAGAAATTTCAATCTATAAAATTCTGCAATTCCTAAGAATATCAAAAATAGTGCTGATTATTTTCTTCATACAGAGAACGGTTTGATTGCTCTATTTTATGCTTGTGAATACAATCACAAAAAAGAGCCTCTTGTTGTCAATAACAACACCATGCAACAAGAAAAATGCCGGGGAGTACCACTACAAAAACAGTAGAAATTTAAAATTCTATGGATAAATTTTTTATTAATTTTTTTTAACTTAGAATTTTTAAGAGGCTCCTCCACTTATGAAGGGGTTGTCCAATTTTATTACAAAAACTTTAAATAAAATTACCTTTAACCCATTCTTATATATTTTTTTATATACTCTATGCTTACAGAATTATTCAGAAGGCAGAGATGAAAAAAATATTTTTATTATGCAAAATCGAAATATTTTTTTATTTATTAAAAATTTATACAAAATCGAAAATTGCAAAATTATACCATATTTATTCTTTCGCCGTAAAGCCACATGTACCGCAAATGAAATAAGCCGTATTTCATGAAAATTTATGGATAAATATTGATTTTATTCATAATAAAGTGAAATTAGTTACCTGATTTTTGCAAAAAATCTAGTTTTGGAGACGTTACTCCACCGATTTTGTCATAACTTGGAAAAAGGCTATCAATTTCCTTACAAAAAAAAAAAACTAAAAAACTGGAAATAAAATTACCTTTAAGCCATTCTAATATTATTTTTTTATATACTCAACAATTTCGGAATTTATTCATACCTCAATGATGAAAAAAGTATATTTTTTTAGGCAAAATTGGAAAATTTTCATTTTCTAAAAATATATGAAAAATCGAAAATGGCAAAAACTTACAACTTTTATTAACAAATCATAGAGCCACTTATTTTACAACTAAAATAAGCTTTATATTATGAAAATCGATGGATAAATATTGATTTTATTCATAATAAAGTGAAATCACCTGATTTTTGCTAAAATTGCGAATATTTACACTGTACAACAACCACTGAATACTGGATTTTCATGAAATTTTGTAGAGTCCTGACTCAAACTTAGGGTACTTTTTACCGCGATAAAATGTCTCATTTTTAAGTTAAAATATAAAAAAAAAACGAAAATATACCCTATTTAACTAATATAAATGTTGTTGGAAATTAGAAAGATGTGTTTGTTTTTTTAACATTGGTAGGTAGCACTGTTTATTTTGCATAACGGAAAAGAACGTTATATTATTATATTTTATAGACATCTTATAGTCATAAAGCGAACTTTAAGCGCGCGAAGCGGGCGGCCACATCTAGTTGTAAATAAAATCGTCATTTACTTTTCCATCGATTTTAATGGTTGTGGCTTATTTTATTCCTTATTTTATACCCAGCTTTCTGATAAATGACAAATATGTAAAATTAAGAGAGTAAAGTTTTAACGAATTTTCTTAAAACGAAAAAAATATTGAATTTCGCATGAAAAAATAAACAATTTTTCGCCAGGCTATCTTCAATTTTTGCTAGAAGTCTTAGAGCAATATATCTTAGCAAACGTGATCGGTAAAATTTTAAAAATCCATAATCAAAATATTTTACAGGGCCTTAAATGGATTGCCTTTTGCGATATCTATTGCAAGATTGAATCTGTTAAAGACCCGTTTTAACAAAATTTTCAAATTTACAAAATTTAAAATAATAAAAGTAAATTTTTTTTTTAAAATATGGGTTTTCAGGTCAATTTCAAAAATTTTAGTTCTTACCATTTCTCCTGTAGTAGACTTAAGGAATAATCATAATAAAAAACTTTTTACTTCAGTTTTACATAAAATTTTATCAAAAGTCAAACGGTGCCTTTCTAATTCACAAAAAAAAAGGAATATAAATCAACATGCCGCAATTTTGATTGAAAATCATATTAAATTTACAAGAAATGATCTGTCGTTTGAGTGTGTTAGTGTTTATTTGCTTTGTTCATTCCCTGTCGGAAACTCAGTTAACGTTAAATTAACTTTAAGCTAACTATTTCGCAACTAGTGCTGGCTGACACTTGGATTACTTTCCAATGGAAACAACTAACTATTTTAACATTGCGGTAGTCAATTGTCCCACACTGCACTACTTTTCAACTAACTTAAACTTGACTTTTTTTAAGTCACTTGGTAGTTAGTATATTTGCAAAAAGGTGTTGCTGGGGCTCATGTTTTTAGTCAAAGTGCTGACCACCCAGCTAAGGTACCATGTCAAATAATAATAGCAAAAAGTTAATATAAATGGAATGAGTTTCAAAGTAGCTGAAAGTAAAGTTGTTGGCTCTCAGCAAACCCAATTGTGTTCTCAACTTACGAATTGATTTTCTGGATTACATTGTAGTTAGCTTTTAGTTAGTCTAAGAAAAGTAAACTATAAGTTGTTTATTTTTGTAGTCGACTAGGGATTTTCCGACAGGGTTGCTACAATTAACTGTTCTGCTTAGTTGTGTGATTTGAAGACGACAAAAACGAGTTTCAGCGAAAATTTACTACTGCTGGTCTTAAATTCCCATTCTTTCATATTAATTTTAAGCGGAAAGTTATTAATCTAACCTGAAATCTTTTTGATTAAAAAATTTTCACTATTAAAACAGTTTTGTAATAAACGTTACATTTCATTTTCAATCGACATCACTATAACTTTAATTTGAAATAAGTTTTATGTTAAATAATCCTTTAAATCATGTTGAATTAAAATGAAATACATTTTACGTGAGATGGTATTTATTTAGTGTACTAGCTATAACCGGCGTGCTTCGCTACCCCATTGTTGTGCGGATATAGAAAAATGAGTTAACTCATTTAAAAATAACCATAAAATTGGTTAGTATTTTTTTTGGCGATCTTTTTAGTTTTGGTAAATTTTTGCGTTTTAGCGATTTTTTCATTTCGTCGATTTTTCGTTTTGAATTTTTAATTCTGTAATTTTTTAGTTTTCGGGTTTTTTAAAATTTCAGGAGTTTGCCTCTTACGATTTACAAGATACACCAAACTGTTTAAACTACATAGTCACTTTCAGAACACCCTTTAATTTTTGTTGTGTTAAATATTCTACAGACTACATCAATTAACACTAACTTTGAAAATTTCGAGAGTCTATATAAAAGTGTCTGTATGTTACATTAGTATTTCAACATGTTTCGTTGCTCGCTTTAGAACACCCTTTAATCTCTAGCCCCTAGTTCTTACGACTCTCGAGAAAACAGCCTGTGACAGACCGAAAGACAGACAGACTGACGGACATCGTATCGAAAACAATAAGATTAATTTACCCTTTTGGTGTACAGAGCCCTAAAAAAACCTTTACAAAAAGAAACTTTTAAAAAAGTAACCATTTTCAAAAGAGTACAATTTTCAAAAGAGTACCATTTTCCAAAAAACATTTTTCAAAAAGTACCATTTCTTCAAACTACATTTGCAAAAAAAGTACAAAACTCCTATCCACTCATTATGGCGCTTTTGGAATTTCATGTCTACCTTACCTAGATTCGGAGATATAAGAACACCGAGCTTAACCATTTTTACCACTTTTAATCCCGTTAGAATTTATGTTTTCAAAAATTCGTTCTTAGAGAATATATACAAACATATGCACTCAGTATGTGTATCAATGTGCATAAAAAATAGTTGTACCGAAAAAAGTACCAAAAAGGGCTATCAAAGTTGAAAAATACAAAATTTTTTTTGAGGGTTTTTTAAGGAGAGAAGACTGAATTTCAAGTTTAGTTTCTAACTTTATTACTTTAGGAGATAAACTGTTAACAAAAAAAGTACCAAAATTATATTTTCATCCTTTTTCGGCCCTTAAATGTACAAATTTTAAAAACGTTTCAGACACCTGTCCGCTCACTTTTCTATCTTATTATGATGCTTTTAGAATTTTATGTGTACCTTACTTAGATTTGAAGATGTAAGGCTACCGATTTGACCCGTTTTTACCCCTTTTAATACCCTTAGAATTAAAATTTTCAAAAATCCTTTCTAAGTGAAAATATACAAACATATTCATTTACTATGTATATCAATTTGCATAAAAAATAGTTGTATGGAAAAAAGTACCAAAAAGAGCTACCCTTTATATATTCGAATTACAAAAAAGTACCAAAACATGTTTGAGGGCTTCGTAAGGATAGAAGAATGCATTTTAAATTTAATTTCTATCTTCATTGCTTTAGAAGATAAACGGTTAATAAAAAAAGTACCAAAATTATATGTTTACCCTTTTTCGGCCCCTAAATGTAAAAATTTGAAAAAAACCCCGTCTTAGTGGATCTATACATCCTGAGGGGAGCCCACATACGAAATTTCAACTTTCTAGCTTTAGTGGCTTGGGCTGGGCGATGAAGATTCAGTCAGTCAGTAAGTCAGTCAGTCAGTCAGTCAGTCAGTCAGTTAGTCAGTCAGTCATTCACTCAATAACGTTATTCTTCTATTTATATACATATATGTATATAGAAGAAGATAGGTAAAGTAAAGCTTGAAGCTGTTGTGGCTGCAGTGGTTAGCGCGTGGACTATCATGCAGGTGGCAGAAGTTCAAATTTTGGCTGGGGCAGCCAGCTACAACACAAAGTTTTCTGATGACTATCACGTAAGTAAAATAATTAATAGAATAGCTACATTAAAATCATGTTGTTTCAGCTTGATATATTTTTAATTTAACATGATTCTTCGTGTTGTTCCAATATCAAATTCACGTTGTTTCAGCTTGAAATAACTGTGATTCAACATGATTCTTTGTGCTGTTGTAATATCAAATTTACGTTGTTTCAACCAGAAATTACTATGATTTTTCGTATTATTTCAGTAACAACTTCATTTTGATTTAACTATACAGGAATATTAAATCAACATGAAATATAGTTAAATCAAAATGATAAATTTTCTTTCAAGATTCTTGTTAATCATGTTGATTTAACATGAAACACCTATGAAGCAAAATCACTACCGAAAAATGTTAAATTAACCTGGTTTTGGACGATTTTACATGAAAAATTTTCTGTGTATTAAAATCGACCAATAAAGTAGTAAGTTGTAAGCATAACACTACAAAGAGTCAAGACAAAAATAATTTTTTTTTCAAGAAATTTATTATTTGACATATATTTTGCAATAACTTTATTTTAAATGAAATTTATTTATTTATTTTTAGAAAAATAAATTATATATATTCATATCGAATAAAAAGTTATTTGCTGGTTTTTGTATGAGTTGCAAAGCCTACTATGCTTATTTTTAAAATTATTCATTTGTGGATTCTCAAGTAGTTTTTGAAAGTCAGTACTTAAGATAAGAGGTTTATAACTATTCAAAAAAAAAATGGTTGAAGTCTACTGACGATTTGGTGTAACACCAAAATGAAAAGCATGTTTTCTGTAAAATCAAATATATTTTAAACTATAAAAGAAACGGAAACAAATGTAAGGACATTATTTCTTTTTTTAGCATGAATAACTTTAGACTTTTCATAAATTCTCTGGAAAAAAAAAGTAAATCTAAGAATATTACTTACCAAAACAGTTTATTAACTTTAAAAGAGCTTTTATTAAAGCGCTATATTATTGCATTACATAAAAATAGTTGGTTAAACAGAAAAAGTACTAAAAAGGGCTAAAAATGTTACCCTTTATTTATTACAATTTCCAAAAAGTTCCAATATCAATATTTCGGGCGGCCGAGTCGCCCCTCCGACTTAAAAAAAAAGTATAGGACTAGAGGGTCAAAGTGTGTCACAAAAGTGTTTCACATAGTGTTTCACATAAAAGAGCTGAAAACAATTATAACTAGAATGTAAGGATTACAAAATTTCCTATGCCGATTCATTATAACAATTTGAAAAAGGGGGAGGACTTTTAGCTCCCCCTAAAATAAAGGCTAGACATAAAATTTCAAAACGCCGATACATGTAAATGTTTCTTTTGCTCCCATCAACCAGAATCAGCCGATAAAACCTTGGTAACAGATTTTAGTTTTTTATTAAGATAAATAATCTAAATACGGAAACATATACTAAATAAACAAATTGAGGCCAACTTAAAAATTTCAAGGTCCCATGAATAAAGATCGAAATATCAAAATTGAGATTTTACAATGCCAACCATAATAAGTTCTAACAACTGTTCAAATCATTAAACAAAAAATAACTTTATTCGAAATAATAAAATTAATTAAGACAAACAAACTAAGAACAGAAATTCCAAGCATATCAAATATATTGTTATAGTCAAGTTCATTCAGAAGGCCGCACAATTACAGAGAAAATGATCAAAATGGGCGTTTCACATTGACAATGCACAGTGTGAACTTTTGCAAAATCAATAGTAATAAATCGGAAACTTCTTAACTGGCTTTTAGATTTGTCTAAAACTGACTGTAAACCACCGACTTTTGTCGAGTGGTCTAAGCGGTAAAGAACTCTGATGAGATTAACGGAAGCTATCGAAACGTCAGTTCAACCCTCCGCGCAGTCAAAATTTTCTTTGTCTACATGCTTCACATTTATATAATATATTATATAATTTAATAATATAATTTAATTGAAATATTAAATTAAAACCGAACTCAAGCCAAAATAATGATTTTTTTTTTATATAGACCCATACAGTTTGACTAACTCATAACTTAATTGTTAAACTCTAAAGGCACCTAGCTAAAAAGGATGTACATGTTCAAATAAACTGAACAAACAAACATTCACACACACTAGTACTTGTAATTATAAATGATAATTCATACTAGAATAGAGAAATAATAAAAGGAAGCTTACCATACGACAATAGAAAAAAATTAATATCAATAACTATTAAATGAAATACAGCTCAAGGACTGACAGTATGAATTGATTAAAAGTAGATGATATTCAACTCTTGACTGCAAACTACCGACTTTGGTCGAGTGGTCTACGCGGTAAAGAACTCTGATGAGATTTTGCTGGAGCTATCGAAACGTCAGTTCAACCCTCCGCGCAGTCAAATTTTTTTTGTCTACATGCGTCACATTTATCTCTAAATAAATATATAATTTAATTGAAAAATTAAATTAAAACCGAACTCAAGCCAAAATAATGAAATTTCTTTGGATATAAACTCATAACTTAATTTGTCTAAAAATGAAAACATCTTTAGAGGAGGAGTCAGGCTTTAAACAAATTTTTAAATTTTACTCTAAAACTTTTACGATATCTCTGAATCTAATGGGCATATTTCGACACAATGTTTGCTATGCTTAAAGATAATTTTGTTATCAAAATTCTCTTTTTCTTTTTTACTCAATAGGGCAAACCATTCTCGAGTTATGCTAATATATCTTGTGCAAGTGCCTTCATTTTCGTAATAATTGTATATCTCGAAAACTAAAACTGATAAAAACAATTGGATTTCAGACTCGCGTTCAGTGGCCCAAAAAACTATAGAAAGAGCTTCAATTTCAAGGGAACGAAAAAGTCTACCGAAATTCGCAAACTTAAACACAGAAAAATAAAGGAATGTAAAATCAACATGCCGCAATTGTGATTTGAAATCATATTAAAAAAAAAAAATATATATATATATATATATATATATATGTATATATAAATATATATATATATATATATATATATATATATATATATATATATATATATATATATATATATATATATATATATATATATATATATATATATATATATATATATATATATATATATATATATATATATATATATATATGTATATATATATATATATATATATATATATATATATATATATATATATATATATATATATATATATATATATATATATATATATATATATATATATATATATATATATATATATATATATATATATATATATATATATATATATATATATATATATATATATATATATATATATATATATCAAAAAATAATTTGTCGTTTAAGTGTGTTAGTGTTTATTTGATTCGTTCATTGCTACAGTTCACTGTTGTGCTTAGTTGTGTGGGTTATTGTTTATTCTTACAGGTGTCGGCTATGTAGACGACAAAAAACGAATTACCAGCGAAAATTTACTGCTGCTGGTTTCAAATTACCATTGTTTCATATTAATTTTTAATGAAAAGTTATTAATCTAAACTTAAATCTCTTTGATTTAAAATTTTTCACTGTTAAAACAACTTTGTTATAAACATTACATTTCATTTTAAATCAACATGACTATAACTTTAATTTCAAATAAGTTTTATATGAAATAATCATTTAAATCATAATGAAATAAAATGAAATGTATTTTACATATAATGGGTATTTATTTAGTGAATAGCTAAAATAAAGTTTGAAGCTGTTATGGCTGCAGCTCAAATTTTGGCTGGGGCAGCCAACTACAACACAAAGTTTTCTGTTGTCTATGCTAATAACCATCACGTAAGTAAAATATTTATTAAAATAGCTTTATTAAAAGCATGTTGTTTCAGCTTGAGTTGTAATGCAAAATGATTCTTAGTGTTGTTTCAGTATAAAATTTACGTTGTTTCAACTTGAAATAACTTTGATTCATGATGATTCTTCGTGTTGTTCCAATAAAAAATTCACGTTGTTTAAACTCGAAATAACTTTGATTTAACATGATTTTTTGTATTATTTCACTATCAAGTTTATTTTGATTTAACTGTATTGCAATACTAAATCAACATGAAATATAGTTAATTCAAAAGGATAATCTTCCTTCAAGATTATTGTAAATCATGTTGAATTAACATGAAACGCCTGTGAAGTAAAATCACTACCGAAAAATGTAAAATTAGACTGGTTTTCGACGATTTTAAATTGAAAGTTTTCTTTGTGTATGGGGTTTTCTTGTTATTTTAACCCCCTGCGACTGATGTCGTAGTCTAGCAGACACCAGTAAACAGAAAACATTGTTTTACGCCATACTTATACAAATATCGATTCTGTTGTTTTTAGTACCTTCTTATTACGTACTCATGTGAACGTTATTGCGAAGAAACTAATTGAAACGAGCGCACCCGATGATGTGAGCATACAAGTGCCTATAAGTCTACCACGTCAGTATTGAGTTAGACCTGACAAAATACGTTATAGCTTGTTATTAAACCATTAGGTTTAAGTATAAGGTTAGGCTTATGTGTAAGCTAAAATTAATGTTAAACTTTTTACCAAAAAAATAAAATACACACAACTTCAAAAAATAAAATATGAAGTTTTTTTTTGTTTTTGTATGGATGTAAATTTTTTAAGGCTAATTTATGACATGCCAATAATTTTGCTTTTAATAAGATTTGCCGTTTTGTTTTCAACAAAAAACTACAATAAAATCAAAAATATTTTCAGTGGGCTTACAAACGGAACTTGGAAAATATAAGCAGTCGAAATAGTGTCTATTGTACTACCACGTCAGTGGAATTGTGATAACGAAGTCACGTCAGTTGCAGAGGGTTAATAATTGTTCGCTTTTTCGATATTTTGCTGTGTATTTTGTTAAATATACAAATTAGACAAAAATCGGTAAGGCAAAAGCATTTGAAAACTTTACAGAGAACAACTTTTTAGCAGAAAATTTTTCATGATGTCTTCATAATTTTCGACTTGTGGGTCATCATGCCGTATAAATGCATTGTAAACAAATTTTAACAGCAAGTAGGTACGGGAAGGCGTGTTCCCAGCGGCGTGAAATTTTTTGAGTAATTTTTTATCAAGCCCCCACTTTTTTGGGGGTAAGACCAAAAATTGTTCTACTTAAAAAAATAATGGACCCCTAATGTACAATACATCCAGCTGTGGTTGAAAATAGTAAAAATATATTTTTTTTTAAATCAGAAAGCTTGCTATATATTAGGAATAAAAAAAGCCACAAATCTTTAGGGTGCCCCTGTGGCTGAGTAGTAGTGATGCTAGCCTGTCAGTCCAGATATCGTGGATTCGATTCCTGCCATAGACCCTAGGTATTTTCCGCAGACAAGCTAATCGCTTCGAGGGTTGTGTTTGTTAAAAACAAATCGATTGAAAAATAAATAACGAAACTATTTACAATTAACTGAAGGAATGGTGGCTTTAAAATTAAAATCCAGCAATAAACTAAAAAGTTATGAGCAAAAAACTGAAAAAAGTCAAGACAAAAATGATTTCTTTTAAGTCAAATATCTTTTAAACTATGAGAGATACGGAAACACTGTAAGCACATTATTTTTCTATCATACCTTAAAACGCTTTAATTTTTTGAAATCGGATAACATTTAAGAAAATTACAACGCTCAGAACTTTTTTTTATTCCGATCTGGTTAACCTTGGATCACTGTAGATACATTTCTGTTTAAGCCTGACTCCTTCTCTAAAGATGTTTCAAGTTTCAGACAAATCCTATCAGAAGCTTAGAGGTTCCAGATTTATTACCATTTCTTCAGCCGGCAGGCCCAAGCCGATCGGGGATAGGCCGATATTCCATGACACAGCGCGTTCTTTTTTTTGTACAAGATTGAAAGCTTACTACGTTTATTCTTCTGTAATTGTCAAATGATTTTGAAAGTTTGTCAAGAAGCTGAGAGGTTTTCTTAGTAACTTTTCAAAAATATGGTTGCAATTTACTAATGATTTGGTATTAGCACCAATGAAATGCACGCATATAGACATGCTTAGCCCGCAACAAATAAAAACGTTTTTAAGTTAAAACTTTTTTTTCGTAAAATAATGGTTGGATTCTTTTCATAGTAGCTTTTTTTTTTAAATTGGACATATTTTTTTCAGGTTTAAGTATATAAAAAATTAATTAAATTAATTACATTTTATTTTTAGCTATTTCTGTACATTTTGTATATTTTAAGAAAGATTTTCGTAGAGCGGAATTATGAAATATTTTGTAGTATTGACGAGTGTTGTCGTCCATATATTGCATGAATTTTTTTCAGTATATCAATTAAAAAACTGAATAAATATAAAAATCGGTTCATAAATGAGATAACGGACTGTACAAATTTTATAACATCTATTTTTGAAGGTGCGGAGCCCTTCCTCCTGGCCAACATGTTATTATTTCTCAATTGATTTTAAAATTGAGGAAATGTTAATGTTTCAACTATTTACATATTTCTAGCAAGTGAGGTCAAGAACTTCAATACATTTTTTTTACACAACACAAGGCCTTCCTAATATACATGCAAATTATATATTTTTGTTTAATGAGTAAATAAAATATGGAAAAAAATTAATAAACTTAAAAAAGTGCGTATCTTAAAAGTTTCAGAAAAGCGTATATAAGCAGCCTAAGCTAAAGAAAAAAATCATTAAGTGTGTCTGCTAGCGTCAAGCAATAAATAACTTCTACTACGAAATAAAAAATTTTACCAAGATGAGATCGATAAACTGTTCCCATTTAATCCTGCTGGTATTATTATTTTCCATGCAAGATTTCTGCGTACAAGGTGATGATGTTACAGTCGCGTTTGATTTCAGCCCTAATGGACTGGATATGTCCATACCACATAAGGATAATATGACGCATGCTTCATTTCAATTAACTTTTCAAGGCGGCGATAAAGTAGCTGGTGAAGCTGTAGGTCCTAAAGACAATCGCTGGACATATCATGTCGATAGTAAATATCTTAAAACAGGCGAAACTTTTGGCTACGAAATTACGTCTGAGAATGATACGGTTTCCCGTTTCGCAAAAGGAACCAAAGAAATTAATTATAAATACAGTGTTAAAAAATAAACAATTCTGTGTGTGCACATTTATAGTACATTTTCTTAGAACATTTAGTTATAGCACATTATGAAATGAATGAATAATAAAAATAATGAAATATAAAATCAATGACGTTTTCTCTTCTAAGACAATATTTCATCTTCTTAGGGATCCCTCGGGGGCAAATACGCACACTTGTGGCGGTAATTACGGGGCACTGTTTTATTAGTGCGCACGCTAGGAGATTGAATCTACCGTATAATGATTTCTGTAGGAGTTGTCATAACGAGGAGGAGGAAGAAAATGTAGAGCACCTCCTCTGTTTATGCCCCGCCCTTTCCGATCAAAGGGTGGTTTCACTGGGCAGCCCGCTGCTTCAGGATCTAGCAGCCTTATCAAACTGCGACATCAGACGGATAAACTCTTTCATTCGATCGTCGGGTTCGTTCAACGCTGATCCGAATAGGGAAACGTAGTAAGGCGGTTTCTACTTATTTTTCATGTTCCCGCTTCAGGTAACACAACGGGACCTATAGGGAGCCAAGTGGGCTGGTTTTTTTTTAAATCTTTAAAACTGGCAACCTGCACAACCTAACCTAACTTAGGGCGCATAAATTTGCAGTGTTTACCCTGTAAGAATTCGAACTTTCAGTCTCAAATTCACGTTGTTTCACCTTGAAATAAATTTGTCTCAAAATGATTATGAATATTATATTAAAGTGAGATATGGTTATTTCATGAAGAAAAATGTTCTTTGATGGTTATTGTAAAATCATGTTGAATTAACATGAAACAACTATGAATCACTACCAAAAATGTTGAATTAACATTGTTTTCGACGACTTTTAACAAGAAAATTTTCTTTGTATTAGATATGAACTGGCTTTCCAAGGAACAATGGTAAAATAAGAATCAATTAAATTTTTAACGTACATAGCAACATACGTACGAACAGAACAACGTTGGTTTTGAAATCATTCACGCTTCCATCGTCAGTGCTACAAATTTTTTAACAAACATTTTAATTTCACATGTTTTTAATAACTTTTTGTTTGCATTGCAATTACTCGTATTACTCATAGAATTTAATTTATATATAGGACTCACCATTTTATTGATTCATTTAATTAATTATATTTAATAGTAAGAAGAAAAGTCACGAATAATAAACAACTTATAGACATATTTTTAAAATAAAAAAAAAACATTTTTCTTATGGATTTTCTCTATTCTGGTGGAATAAGAAACGAAAATGATATGCTTACTTTTATTTACTTTTATTTATTTTACATATAATTTAATTTTAATTTAAATAAAATCAAAAACCGATATATCGATACATCGATTCTTAATTACGAGTATCGTTTTCGATATTTTTAAGAGCTTTATAAATTGTAGCTGCTTTTCAACTGTATACGAACGAACTGGCATCACTCCATGCATCATGTGTTTTTTAAACTGACGCAAAGAAAAATAGATTTTTCATAATAACAGTCAATACGGAGACGCTACAAGCAAATTTTTTAATGTGGTTTTTGTATGATAGACGACATTGGTTCCTGTAAATAAATATGTCTGCTGTGTGGAAATTAAAAATTGTAATTTGTGTGGAAAGACATACAAAACGTGTGAAAACAAAACAAATTTGGCTACACACCTAAAAAGCAAGCTTATTTGCAACCAGCGAAGGGATTTTTAGAATTTTTTCTGCTAAATTTAGCTTTTTTTATTTTGACTTAGCAACGAATTTTCCATTTAGCAGTTAGCATTATTTTTAGTATTTTTTAATTATTTATTTGGCATTTTCTAAAATTTTTTTTCTTAATAATAAATATCAAATTATATGAACATGTCATACAAAAAATACTCAATTTAAATGGAAAAAATAAAGTTTATATGATTGTATAAACCAGAACTCAAATACTGAGTCCTGGGGACCATTTCTGAAAACTACAAGTTACCAATCTACAAGCAAAATACCCACAAAACAACAATAAATTTTGTAAAAATGTTGTTGTTTTGTAGGTATTTCACTTGTAGATTTGTAACTTTTAGTTTTGAGAAATGATCCTCTGTGGCCTGTTTCTCGAAAATAGAAGTTACAAACCTACGAGTAAAACACCAACAAAACAACGACATCTTTAGCAAATACATTTGCTATTTTGTGTTTATTTTACTTCAAAAATGGAGGGGGTAATCAATTCGTTTGTATTTTTTTATACGTTTGTTCACTTAGAAATACTCCATCTATAGATTGATGTGGAAAAATTTTGGTCCTGTTCGTAAACGATTCAATGCGCTAAAACTGGAAATTTAAATGTCCTGATGCAGATGACGCAGAAACAAATTTTCAACATGGAAAACGGTTACTACTATAAAAGAGCATCAGCAAACTTGTATTGACATTGTAAAGTCGAATTTTGTCATATGATGCAGTGCAGTGGTGCATTTACGAACAGAGCCTTTATTTCATATGAACAGGTATACTTCCAGATCCTGTAGAGGGGCACACGGGGTAGTAAAATGCCATTGCTTCAATATCATGTAATTTTTGTACATATTTCAATCGTTGCCATTTTTGTATTGTACAACTGTCGCATCAAATCACAACTTTGGAAGAGTATTGAAAAAGCCCTTGAAAAAGCCCTTGAAAATATCATCGTGTAAATTTAGTATTTCTTGTTTAAGAGTTTAAAATTGTTATTTTAAACGGCTCAATAGATATGACTGTTTTATTGTGGCTTATAAGTTTTTCAATTCAAATAATTCGTTAGTTATCATTACAAAACGTCTATAACTTTTACAGATATTCAAATATCATTTTGAACTATTTGCTGTGAAAAAATAAGAAAAACTAAAATAACATTTTCAGAGCACTTAAGAATAACGCATATTTTATCATTCATTGCAACAGTTAAATACGTTTGTTGTATTGGGTACGAGTATATACATACATGCGAAGAGGAGCCTAATCCTTGCAAATGAGGATGATGCGCTCTATGAATATAATTAATACTTTTTTACAAAATGGTCGATATACAGACACTTAGACGGTTAGAAAATAGTATTATACCGATTCGTGCTCTATAAAATACTAAGAATATATTATATACTCCGAATTTCATTAAACTCAAAAAAGCAAAAAAGAAAAAAATGTAAATTTGAATTTTTGTGTTGAAAATTCCCCAATAGCATTGTATTATATGCAGGCCAGTTCTGTATTCCATTCGTAATGAAAATGTTCAGAATTGTCATAACATCGTTGTTGTAAATATTAAATAGCAACAATGCTTTGATAACTCCGCACATTTGCCTTTCGCATGGAATACACCTAATGGAATACCTAATAAACAATTTCTACTTTATTGATTTTGAATTGTTCTTGTTTTATTCGAATAAAATCAAATATTTGCTAGAAAATATGGGTAAATTATATGAAAAATAAGCGCGTTATGAAGAAATCGCAGTTGAAAAAGAACTTTCAAAAGTTTAGCATTATTTTTTTGCATTTTAAATTTAGTTTTACCATTTTTTAGCATTATTTTTGACCCCATTTAACAGCAAAATATTTTTAGGTATGGCCACACTGTTTTGCAACTTATGAAAACATCAAAATTCGACAATGAAACTGAAGCAGATGCTTTAAAATTTTTAATATGCCAATCTTCTTCAGTATCGTCCGAAAGAGTCGCTTCTGCTGTAAATTTAGCAGTCCGTAATCAAAGAAGCAGATTGACATGGGAACACATAAAACAAAGAGTGCTCCTGATGTACATATCCGATGAATACTGTTTTAACTAACATATAAGTGTCAGATAATGCTCTCGTAACTTATATGATGCCATTTAAAATTTCATCATTTATTTTCTAATAAAGTGAGCTGACAACTTTTTTAATTCTTACTTCGTTTTTGTTTTAATTTTTTGTTTCTATTCTTTTTACTTAAATCGATGTAAATATATATATATAGCGATACTGTTCAAAAATATCGATACGATATATATCGATAAATTTTTTTCGATTTGCCCATCACTACATTAGGGTGTCCCTTATTTTTTAAAGTAGAAATATTTGTGGTCTCACCCCCCAAAAGTGGAGACTTGAAGCAAAAGTGACTCAAAAAATTTCACGCCGCTGGGGCCACGCCTTCCCGTGCTTATTTGTTGGGTAAAATTTGATTAAATTACATTTGTACGTTATGATGACTCACAAGTCGAAAAATATGACCACATCATGAAAAATTTTCTTCTAAAAAGTTGTTGTCTGTGAAGTTTTCAACACCTTTTGCCTTACCGACTTTTATCCAAATCGTACATTTAACAAAATAAACAGCAAAATATCGAAAAAGCCCATAACTATGAAAATAACAAGAAAAGCCCACGAATTTGCAAATTTCGGTAAGCTTTCGCGTTCCCTAGAAATTGAAGCTGTCTCTTTAGCTATTTAGGCCCCTGAACGCGAATGTGAACTCCAATCAGTTTTAGTTTTCGAGATATACCATTATTTCGAAATTTAAGGCACTTGCACGACATACATATATCTGTGGTCACAAGCCTTAACCGCTTACGACGTTCTAAACCATTTTCGGGAGAGCTGTTTAAAGTATCAAAAAATCGCTTCCAAAGCAGTCCAATCAGACAATTGTCGTCTTAAAAAATTACATACTTAAAAAATTGGTAGCTATTTGATTTAGACACGAATGGAGTCCATTACAGCAAAAATTTAATTTTGTCCTAACTCGATTTAGGCGATTAAGGGTTGTGACCACGATTTAGGAAAATGCAGTAAAGTTCAGTAAAATATTGTAAAAACGTTTGGGTACTAGAGGGCTGCACGAATATATTCGAAAGTACTCATAAGTATGTTTGTGTGTATATACGTATGTTTTTTGTATATATGTGTGTATATATGTATGTTTATATGTATATTTGATCGTGGCTATGTATGTACACACATATACATGCATGTATACATAAGTATATACATAAGAACATACATCTATGCACACTCGAAATTCTTACGAGTACATTCTACGAATACATTTGAGTACACTTTGCAGCCCTCTATTGGGTACTCGAACGGACATAATGCGAAACGCCCATTTTAATCATTTTCTCTGTAATTGTGCGGCCTTCAAATTGTCTGAATGAACTTGACTATGTCAACATGTATATTTGGTATTTTTGGAGTTTATGTTTTTAGTTTGTTTGCTTTAATTTGTTCATTCCCTGTCGGAAACTCAGTTAACTTTAAATTAACTTTAAGCTAACTATTTCGCAACTAGTGCTGGCTGACACTTGGATTATTTTCCAATGGAAACAACTAACTATTTTAACATTGCGGTAGTCAATTGTCCCACACTGCACTACTTTTCAACTAACTTAAACTTGACTTTTTTTAAGTCACTTGGTAGTTAGTATATTTGCAAAAAGGTGTTGCTGGGGCTCATGTTTTTAGTCAAAGTGCTGACCACCCAGCTAAGGTACCATGTCAAATAATAATAGCAAAAAGTTAATATAAATGGAATGAGTTTCAAAGTAGCTGAAAGTAAAGTTGTTGGCTCTCAGCAAACCCAATTGTGTTCTCAACTTACGAATTGATTTTCTGGATTACATTGTAGTTAGCTTTTAGTTAGTCTAAGAAAAGTAAACTATAAGTTGTTTATTTTTGTAGTCGACTAGGGATTTTCCGACAGGGTTGCTACAATTAACTGTTCTGCTTAGTTGTGTGATTTGAAGACGACAAAAACGAGTTTCAGCGAAAATTTACTACTGCTGGTCTTAAATTCCCATTCTTTCATATTAATTTTAAGCGGAAAGTTATTAATCTAACCTGAAATCTTTTTGATTAAAAAATTTTCACTATTAAAACAGTTTTGTAATAAACGTTACATTTCATTTTCAATCGACATCACTATAACTTTAATTTGAAATAAGTTTTATGTTAAATAATCCTTTAAATCATGTTGAATTAAAATGAAATACATTTTACGTGAGATGGTATTTATTTAGTGTACTAGCTATAACCGGCGTGCTTCGCTACCCCATTGTTGTGCGGATATAGAAAAATGAGTTAACTCATTTAAAAATAACCATAAAATTGGTTAGTATTTTTTTTGGCGATCTTTTTAGTTTTGGTAAATTTTTGCGTTTTAGCGATTTTTTCATTTCGTCGATTTTTCGTTTTGAATTTTTAATTCTGTAATTTTTTAGTTTTCGGGTTTTTTAAAATTTCAGGAGTTTGCCTCTTACGATTTACAAGATACACCAAACTGTTTAAACTACATAGTCACTTTCAGAACACCCTTTAATTTTTGTTGTGTTAAATATTCTACAGACTACATCAATTAACACTAACTTTGAAAATTTCGAGAGTCTATATAAAAGTGTCTGTATGTTACATTAGTATTTCAACATGTTTCGTTGCTCGCTTTAGAACACCCTTTAATCTCTAGCCCCTAGTTCTTACGACTCTCGAGAAAACAGCCTGTGACAGACCGAAAGACAGACAGACTGACGGACATCGTATCGAAAACAATAAGATTAATTTACCCTTTTGGTGTACAGAGCCCTAAAAAAACCTTTACAAAAAGAAACTTTTAAAAAAGTAACCATTTTCAAAAGAGTACAATTTTCAAAAGAGTACCATTTTCCAAAAAACATTTTTCAAAAAGTACCATTTCTTCAAACTACATTTGCAAAAAAAGTACAAAACTCCTATCCACTCATTATGGCGCTTTTGGAATTTCATGTCTACCTTACCTAGATTCGGAGATATAAGAACACCGAGCTTAACCATTTTTACCACTTTTAATCCCGTTAGAATTTATGTTTTCAAAAATTCGTTCTTAGAGAATATATACAAACATATGCACTCAGTATGTGTATCAATGTGCATAAAAAATAGTTGTACCGAAAAAAGTACCAAAAAGGGCTATCAAAGTTGAAAAATACAAAATTTTTTTTGAGGGTTT
Organism: Panzeria rudis; assembly: GCA_956483635.1. Lineage (NCBI taxonomy): Eukaryota > Metazoa > Arthropoda > Insecta > Diptera > Tachinidae > Panzeria > Panzeria rudis. The sequence goes on from OY101448.1 coordinate 176,123,903, forward strand.
TTTAAGGAGAGAAGACTGAATTTCAAGTTTAGTTTCTAACTTTATTACTTTAGGAGATAAACTGTTAACAAAAAAAGTACCAAAATTATATTTTCATCCTTTTTCGGCCCTTAAATGTACAAATTTTAAAAACGTTTCAGACACCTGTCCGCTCACTTTTCTATCTTATTATGATGCTTTTAGAATTTTATGTGTACCTTACTTAGATTTGAAGATGTAAGGCTACCGATTTGACCCGTTTTTACCCCTTTTAATACCCTTAGAATTAAAATTTTCAAAAATCCTTTCTAAGTGAAAATATACAAACATATTCATTTACTATGTATATCAATTTGCATAAAAAATAGTTGTATGGAAAAAAGTACCAAAAAGAGCTACCCTTTATATATTCGAATTACAAAAAAGTACCAAAACATGTTTGAGGGCTTCGTAAGGATAGAAGAATGCATTTTAAATTTAATTTCTATCTTCATTGCTTTAGAAGATAAACGGTTAATAAAAAAAGTACCAAAATTATATGTTTACCCTTTTTCGGCCCCTAAATGTAAAAATTTGAAAAAAACCCCGTCTTAGTGGATCTATACATCCTGAGGGGAGCCCACATACGAAATTTCAACTTTCTAGCTTTAGTGGCTTGGGCTGGGCGATGAAGATTCAGTCAGTCAGTAAGTCAGTCAGTCAGTCAGTCAGTCAGTCAGTTAGTCAGTCAGTCATTCACTCAATAACGTTATTCTTCTATTTATATACATATATGTATATAGAAGAAGATAGGTAAAGTAAAGCTTGAAGCTGTTGTGGCTGCAGTGGTTAGCGCGTGGACTATCATGCAGGTGGCAGAAGTTCAAATTTTGGCTGGGGCAGCCAGCTACAACACAAAGTTTTCTGATGACTATCACGTAAGTAAAATAATTAATAGAATAGCTACATTAAAATCATGTTGTTTCAGCTTGATATATTTTTAATTTAACATGATTCTTCGTGTTGTTCCAATATCAAATTCACGTTGTTTCAGCTTGAAATAACTGTGATTCAACATGATTCTTTGTGCTGTTGTAATATCAAATTTACGTTGTTTCAACCAGAAATTACTATGATTTTTCGTATTATTTCAGTAACAACTTCATTTTGATTTAACTATACAGGAATATTAAATCAACATGAAATATAGTTAAATCAAAATGATAAATTTTCTTTCAAGATTCTTGTTAATCATGTTGATTTAACATGAAACACCTATGAAGCAAAATCACTACCGAAAAATGTTAAATTAACCTGGTTTTGGACGATTTTACATGAAAAATTTTCTGTGTATTAAAATCGACCAATAAAGTAGTAAGTTGTAAGCATAACACTACAAAGAGTCAAGACAAAAATAATTTTTTTTTCAAGAAATTTATTATTTGACATATATTTTGCAATAACTTTATTTTAAATGAAATTTATTTATTTATTTTTAGAAAAATAAATTATATATATTCATATCGAATAAAAAGTTATTTGCTGGTTTTTGTATGAGTTGCAAAGCCTACTATGCTTATTTTTAAAATTATTCATTTGTGGATTCTCAAGTAGTTTTTGAAAGTCAGTACTTAAGATAAGAGGTTTATAACTATTCAAAAAAAAAATGGTTGAAGTCTACTGACGATTTGGTGTAACACCAAAATGAAAAGCATGTTTTCTGTAAAATCAAATATATTTTAAACTATAAAAGAAACGGAAACAAATGTAAGGACATTATTTCTTTTTTTAGCATGAATAACTTTAGACTTTTCATAAATTCTCTGGAAAAAAAAAGTAAATCTAAGAATATTACTTACCAAAACAGTTTATTAACTTTAAAAGAGCTTTTATTAAAGCGCTATATTATTGCATTACATAAAAATAGTTGGTTAAACAGAAAAAGTACTAAAAAGGGCTAAAAATGTTACCCTTTATTTATTACAATTTCCAAAAAGTTCCAATATCAATATTTCGGGCGGCCGAGTCGCCCCTCCGACTTAAAAAAAAAGTATAGGACTAGAGGGTCAAAGTGTGTCACAAAAGTGTTTCACATAGTGTTTCACATAAAAGAGCTGAAAACAATTATAACTAGAATGTAAGGATTACAAAATTTCCTATGCCGATTCATTATAACAATTTGAAAAAGGGGGAGGACTTTTAGCTCCCCCTAAAATAAAGGCTAGACATAAAATTTCAAAACGCCGATACATGTAAATGTTTCTTTTGCTCCCATCAACCAGAATCAGCCGATAAAACCTTGGTAACAGATTTTAGTTTTTTATTAAGATAAATAATCTAAATACGGAAACATATACTAAATAAACAAATTGAGGCCAACTTAAAAATTTCAAGGTCCCATGAATAAAGATCGAAATATCAAAATTGAGATTTTACAATGCCAACCATAATAAGTTCTAACAACTGTTCAAATCATTAAACAAAAAATAACTTTATTCGAAATAATAAAATTAATTAAGACAAACAAACTAAGAACAGAAATTCCAAGCATATCAAATATATTGTTATAGTCAAGTTCATTCAGAAGGCCGCACAATTACAGAGAAAATGATCAAAATGGGCGTTTCACATTGACAATGCACAGTGTGAACTTTTGCAAAATCAATAGTAATAAATCGGAAACTTCTTAACTGGCTTTTAGATTTGTCTAAAACTGACTGTAAACCACCGACTTTGGTCGAGTGGTCTAAAGCCTACAGTACACGGAATGTAAAAAGCCACATGCGTATGTGGGTCTGACGTCACGAGAATTTTAAGCATATTGTTTGCATTTTTTATACAAGTAGTAGTGGATACATGCTGTAAAATTTTGATAGTACACGGCATGTATTTTTGTCCCAAAACTCAAATGTAACATATGTGGGCGAAGCGGACACATTTGCAGAAGCAATACATGTGTAAACATCTAAATGGTTACATGTATGTTACTAGTACACGGCATGCAGCAGATGGACGCGTTTTATATATTAGCATGTGCAAAAGCCATATGTTTATGAGGATTTCTAGTACACGGCATTTGTATTCTTCTATTCGAGTTGAAAACATATATGCTGAATTTTTCTGTCGCCTGCTGTTCACTTTCTTTGTCGACGAGACTTTAATTGATAAGGCGCAACGTTGGACAACATTATTTTCACTCATATTTTAGTAAATGAATATAATAAAGGCACGAATTAAATCACAAATTAAATGCACAAATTAAATGGAATAGCAAGACAAATTTATTTAATAAGAATCAAAACAAACACAGCTGTTTATGACTATCAGTGTTGCCACTCAAAAAAAGAAACTTCATACCAAAGTTTCCTCAAAAAATACAAACTAACTTTTATAGAAATTTATTAAAATTATTTCAAAATTATTACTTTCTAAATTTAAAATATGGGTCGAAACAAAAATTTAAAATTTTTGTTTGCTTTAATGGAGCATTTAAAATGGTCAATTTTGAAAAAAAAGCGAAAAATATCTTTTTTTTTTCATATATAAAGGCTTGTAATTCAATGAACTTTTGTCTGATCAACACAGTATAAATATGAACTGAAAGAGCAAAAACATATCTATGCAACAATCCCAAATTCGCTCAATTCAAGTAAACAGTGCTCAAGATTTTTGTAAATATCTTTACAAACTGCAAAAAAACAAGTTTTTTGCGAATATCTCGAAAACGTTTCTTAATAAAAATAAATTAATGCCATATTAATTTTCAGCAGCCCCAATTTAGCTTAAAAAACATCTAATTTTTGAGGTGCATTTTTTGTGAACTAGTGTTATCAACGGATAAATGTGGTTACGTTGTAAAATGTAATAAAGATATTTGTGTTTATTGAATGCAATACAAAATCATATTGTTGTATAGGCTTTGGTAAAACGTGTTTATTTTTCTGTAAAGACCACACAAAAGGTGACTTGTGAAAAATAGAGTATTCTATTTAACAGGCAATTAAACCAAGCTTGACAGCAGCCCGTATTTAAATAAACTATAGTATAATAAACATAAGATATGCTAAAAATCGAGGCTTTTGATTATAATTACTTTTGGCATCGTATTGCGACTAAAAATTAAGAAAATAAATTAAGTTTAAAAAAACTTAAAAACACGCTTTAATAACAGCAATCCCAATAAACAATTATGACTAATTAATTTTTAATACGAGTAAGATTAAAATAAAAATTAACTTATGTATTAACATTTAACATAAAGCGCCCCACGATTTTTTACTATAAGTGAACTATTTTGTTAATACAGCGTGTTTTTTTAGAGGTATAGAACTTCGAATTGAAATAAAACACAAGAAAATCGTTTTAATGTCCATCAATTTGGCTTTATTGGAAGGATAATTTTATGCCATTAATGTTTAAATATGATTTCGGGCATGTGGCCGCTGCGGCTGGCTCGAATAAAGCCAATTCTACAGGTCCAATTTTCAACCAATTTTTCGAGCATATGGGGCCGTATGTTGGCAATAACGCCACGAATGTTGGGTTCCAAGTCCCCTAACGTTTCTGGTTTGTTGGCGTAGACGAGCGACTTCACATATCCCCAAAGAAAATAATCCAATGGTGTCAAATCACACGATCTTGGTGGCCAATTGACAGGTCCATTCCGCGAAATTATGCGCTCATCGAATGTTTCCTTCAATAAATCGATTGTGACGTGCGCTGTGTGGCATGTAGCGCCGTCTTGTTGGAACCACAACTCATCCACATTCATGCCATCCAATTCGGGAACAAATCTTCCATAAAGTTGATGGACAAAGCTCCAATTGCTGTGCACGGTCGCGAATCGATTCATTCGGGTCCTCTTCAACACTTTGCTCTACAGCGGCAATTGTTTCTTCTGTGCGCACTGTTCGACGTCTCTGCGGATGCGTATTATCACTTAGAGTAAACGTAGTGCGAAAACGATCCATGGTTAACCGAATTAATTGCTCTGATGGACGATTATGTCGACCATAAAATGGACGGAGCTTGCGGTAAACTTCGCGAACTGAACCATTATTTTCGAAATAAATTTGCACGATTTGCAAGTGTTGTTCTTTTGTCAACCTGTTCATGATGAAATGGCAAACCAAACTAAATATTAATCACTTGACAGCTGACAAAATGGCCGCCAGTTAAAAAAGTGATGCCAACTTAAAGTTCTATACCTCAATAAAAAACACCCAATACATAACTAAACTTTTATTTTAATTTTATTAAAAATTAAGTAGTCATAATTGATTATTGGGATTGCTGAAACTCTTCATACTTACAAATTACTTTCTATTTTTTAGTTCCGTTTGATATTAAAGCGTGCTTAAGTTTTTTTTAACTATCATTTTTATATTAAATGTGAAAGTTTTCAATTTTTTGAAAACTCAAATTTAATATAACAAGCAGATACGCCGCATTTTAAAAACGCCCGCGTGGCCTGTCTTAATTACAACTTTTATCAATTATACTACAAATAATTAATTTTATAAAAACCTCTTTACAGATTTAATTCGAGAGTTTTTACTAACTGCATTGAAACTTCTAATAATAAATATGCATAAACATAAACACAAACCAACCAAACGAAAAAATTCCTACATAATTTGCTAGGAAACACCCAACTGGCAACGCTTTCAATGGGTACATACGGTTAGAACATGTTCTGACAAAAATTCTTGCTGTTACATATTTGTGACAGCTACATGCGCATGTAAAAAATATTGCACGTGTCACAATTCACATGTATCAAGGTAGTACACGGCATGTGAAAAATACACATGGGCGTATGCGTCTTGATAGCTACATGTGGTACACATACGAATGTTTACTTCATGTGAGTGTCCCAAAAAGTGGAAGTACACGGCATGTAGCAAATGTAGCTTCATGATGACGTCAAAATTACGTCACAGCCACATGCGCATGTGGATTTTTACATTCCGTGTACTGTAGGCTTAAGCGGTAAAGAACTCTGATGAGATTAACGGAAGCTATCGAAACGTCAGTTCAACCCTCCGCGCACTCAAAATTTTCTTTGTCTACATGCTTCACATTTATCTCTAAATAAAAATATAATTTAATTGAAATATTAAATTAAAACCGAACTCAAGCCAAAATAATGAATTTTTTTTTATATAGACCCATACAGTTTGACTAACTCATAACTTAATTGTTAAACTCTAAAGGCACCTAGCTAAAAAGGATGTACATGTTCAAATAAACTGAACAAACAAACATTCACACACACTAGTACTTGTAATTATAAATGATAATTCATACTAGAATAGAGAAATAATAAAAGAAAGCTTACCATACGACAATAGAAAAAAATTAATATCAATAACTATTAAATGAAATACAGCTCAAGGACTGACAGTATGAATTGATTAAAAGTAGATGATATTCAACTCTTGACTGCAAACTACCGACTTTGGTCGAGTGGTCTACGCGGTAAAGAACTCTGATGAGATTTTGCTGGAGCTATCGAAACGTCAGTTCAACCCTCCGCGTAGTCAAAATTTTTTTGTCTACATGCATCACATTTATCTCTAAATAAATATATAATTTAATTGAAAAATTAAATTAAAACCGAACTCAAGCCAAAACAATGAAATTTCTTTGGATGTAAACTCATAACTTAATTTGTCTAAAAATGAAAACATCTTTAGAGGAGGAGTCAGGCTTTAATGAAATTTTTAAATTTTACTCTAAGACTTTTACGATATCACTGAATCTAATGGGCATATTTCGACACAATGTTTGCTATGCTTAAAGATAATTTTGTTATCAAAATTTGATTTTTCTTTTTTACTCAATAGGGCAAACCATTCTCGAGTTATGCTAATATATCTCGTGCAAGTGCCTTCATTTTCGAAATAATTGTATATCTCGAAAACTAAAACTGATAAAAACAATTGGATTTCAGACTCGCGTTCAGTGGCCCAAAAAACTATAGAAAGAGCTTCAATTTCAAGGGAACGAAAAAGTCTACCGAAATTCGCAAACTTAAACACAGAAAAATAAGGGAATGTAAAATCAACATGACGCAATTGTGATTTGAAATCATATTAAAAAAAAAATAAAAAAAAAAAAAATATATATATATATATATATATATATATATATATATATATATATATATATATATATATATATATATATATATATATATATATATATATATATATATATATATATATATATATATATATATATATATATATATATATATATATACATATCAAAAAATAATTTGTCGTTTAAGTGTGTTAGTGTTTATTTGATTCGTTCATTGCTACAGTTCACTGTTATGCTTAGTTGTGTGGGTTATTGTTTATTCTTACATGTGTCGGCTATGTAGACGACAAAAAACGAATTACCAGCGAAAATTTACTGCTGCTGGTTTAAAATTACCATTGTTTCATATTAGTTTTTAATGTAATTTAATGTTTTTAATGTAATTTATGTAATTTTTTAAGATGACAATTGTCTGATTGGACTGCTTTGGAAGCGATTTTTTGATACTTTAAACAACTCTCCCGAAAATGTTTTAGAACGTCGTAAGCGGTTAAGGCTTGTGACCACAGATATATGTATGTCGTGCAAGTGCCTTAAATTTTGAAATAATGGTATATCTCGAAAACTAAAACTGATTGGAGTTCACATTCGCGTTCAGGGGCCCAAATAACTAAAGAGACAGCTTCAATTTCTAGGGAACGCGAAAGCTTACCGAAATTTGCAAATTCATGGGCTTTTCTTGTTATTTTCATAGTTATGGGCTTTTTCGATATTTTGCTGTTTATTTTGTTAAATGTACGATTTGGATAAAATTCGGTAAGGCAAAAGGTGTTGAAAACTTCACAGACAACAACTTTTTATAAGAAAATTTTTCATTATGTGGTCATATTTTTCGACTTGTGAGTCAACATAACGTACAAATGTAATTTAATCAAATTTTAACCACAAATAAGCACGGGAAGGCGTGGCCCCAGCGGCGTGAAATTTTTTGAGTCACTTTTGCTTCAAGTCTCCACTTTTGGGGGGTGAGACCACAAATATTTCTACTTTAAAAAATAAGGGACACCCTAATGTAGTGATGGGCAAATGGAAAAAAATTTATCGATATATATCGTATCGATATTTTTGAACAGTATCGCTATATATATATTTTTACATCGATTTAAATAAAAAGAATAGAAACAAAAAATTAAAACAAAAACGAAGTAAGAATTAAAAAAGTTGTCAGCTCACTTTATTAGAAAATAAATGATGAAATTTTAAATGGCATCATATAAGTTACGAGAGCATCATCTGACACTTATATGTTAGTTAAAACAGTATTCATCGGATATGTACATCAGGAGCACTCTTTGCTTTATGTGTTCCCATGTCAATCTGCTTCTTTGATTACGGACTGCTAAATTTACAGCAGAAGCGACTCTTTCGGACGATACTGAAGAAGCTTGGCATATTAAAAATTTTAAAGCATCTGCTTCAGTTTCATTGTCGAATTTTGATGTTTTCATAAGTTGCAAAACAGTGTGGCCATATCTAAAAATATTTTGCAGCTAAATGGGGTCAAAAATAATGCTAAAAAATGGTAAAACAAAATTTAGAATGCAAAAAAATAATGCTAAACTTTTGAAAGTTCTTTTTCAACTGCGATTTCTTCATAACGCGCTTATTTTTCATATAATTTACCCATATTTTCTAGCAAATAGTTGATTTTATTCGAAATCAATAAAATAGAAATTGTTTATTAGGTCTGTTCTGTATTCCATGCGAAAGGCAAATGTGCGGAGTTATCAAAGCATTGTTGCTATTTAATATTTACAACAACGATGTTATGACAATTCTGAACATTTTCATTACGAATGGAATACAGAACTGGCCTGCATATAATACAATGCTATTGGGGAATTTTCAACACAAAAATTCAAATTTAAATTTGTTTCTTTTTTGCTTTTTTGAGTTTAATGAAATTCGGAGTATATAATATATTCTTATTATTTTATAGAGCACAAATCGGTATAATACTATTTTCTAACCGTCTAAGTGTCTGTATATCGACCATTTTTGTAAAAAAGTATTAATTATATCCATAGAGCGCATCATCCTCATTTGCAAGGATTAGGCTTCCTCTTCGCATGTATGTATATACTCGTACCCAATACAACAAACGTATTTAACTGTTGCAATGAATGATAAAATATGCGTTATTCTTAAGTGCTCTGAAAATGTTATTTTAGTTTTTCTTATTTTTTCACAGCAAAGAGTTCAAAATGATATTTGAATATCTGTAAAAGTTATAGACGTTTTGTAATGATAACTAACGAATTATTTGAATTGAAAAACTTATAAGCCACAATAAAACAGTCATATCTATTGAGCCGTTTAAAATAACAATTTTAAACTCTTAAACAAGAAATACTAAATTTACACGATGATATTTTCAAGGGCTTTTTCAAGGGCTTTTTCAATACTCTTCCAAAGTTGTGATTTAATGCGACAGTTGTACAATACAAAAATGGCAACGATTGAAATATGTACAAAAATTACATGATATTGAAGTAATGGCATTTTACTACCCCGTGTGCCCCTCTACAGGATCTGGAAGTATACCTGTTCATATGAAATAAAGGCTCTGTTCGTAAATGCACCACTGCACTGCATCATATGACAAAATTCGACTTTACAATGTCAATACAAGTTTGCTGATGCTCTTTTATAGTAGTAACCGTTTTCCATGTTGAAAATTTGTTTCTGCGTCATCTGCATCAGGACATTTAAATTTCCAGTTTTAGCGCATTGAATCGTTTACGAACAGGACCAAAATTTTTCCACATCAATCTATAGATGGAGTATTTCTAAGTGAACAAACGTATAAAAAAATACAAACGAATTGTTAACACCCTCCGTTTTTGAAGTAAAATAAACACAAAATAGCAAATGTATTTGCTAAAGATGTCGTTGTTTTGTTGGTGTTTTACTCGTAGGTTTGTAACTTGTATTTTCGAGAAACAGGCCGCAGAGGATCATTTCTCAAAACTAAAAGTTACAAATCTACAAGTGAAATACCTACAAAACAACAACATTTTTACAAAATTTATTGTTGTTTTGTGGGTATTTTGCTTGTAGATTGGTAACTTGTAGTTTTCAGAAATGGTCCCCAGGACTCAGTATATGAGTTCTGGTTTATACAATCATATAAACTTTATTTTTTCCATTTAAATTGAGAATTTTTTGTATGACATGTTCATATAATTTGATATTTATTATTAAGAAAAAAAATTTTAGAAAATGCCAAATAAATAATTAAAAAATACTAAAAATAATGCTAACTGCTAAATGGAAAATTCGTTGCTAAGTCAAAATAAAAAAAGCTAAATCTAGCAGAGAAAATTCTAAAAATCCCTTCGCTGGTTGCAAATAAGCTTGCTTTTTAGGTGTGTAGCCAAATATGTTTTGTTTTCACACGTTTTGTATGTCTTTCCACACAAATTACAATTTTTAATTTCCACACAGCAGACATATTTATTTACAGGAACCAATGTCGTCTATCATACAAAAACCACATTAAGAAATTTGCTTGTAGCGTCTCCGCATTGACTGTTATTATGAAAAATCTATTTTTCTTTGCGTCAGTTTAAAAAACACATGATGCATGGAGTGATGCCAGTTCGTTCGTATACAGTTGAAAAGCAGCTACAATTTATAAAGCTCTTAAAAATATCGAAAACGATACTCGTAATTAAGAATCGATGTATCGATGTATCGGTTTTTTATTTTATTTAAATTAAAATTAAATTATATGTAAAATAAATAAAAGTAAATAAAAGTAAGCATATCATTTTCGTTTCTTATTCCACCAGAATAGAGAAAATCCATAAGAAAAATGTTTTTTTTTTATTTTAAAAATATGTCTATAAGTTGTTTATTATTCGTGACTTTTCTTCTTACTATTAAATATAATTAATTAAATGAATCAATAAAATGGTGAGTCCTATATATAAATTAAATTCTATGAGTAATACGAGTAATTGCAATGCAAACAAAAAGTTATTAAAAACATGTGAAATTAAAATGTTTGTTAAAAAATTTGTAGCACTGACGATGGAAGCGTGAATGATTTCAAAACCAACGTTGTTCTGTTCGTACGTATGTTGCTATGTACGTTAAAAATTTAATTGATTCTTATTTTACCATTGTTCCTTGGAAAGCCAGTTCATATCTAATACAAAGAAAATTTTCTTGTTAAAAGTCGTCGAAAACAATGTTAATTCAACATTTTTGGTAGTGATTCATAGTTGTTTCATGTTAATTCAACATGATTTTACAATAACCATCAAAGAACATTTTTCTTCATGAAATAACCATATCTCACTTTAATATAATATTCATAATCATTTTGAGACAAATTTATTTCAAGCTGAAACATCGTGAATTTGATACTGAAAATTCGAATTCTTACAGGGTAAAAACTGCAAATTGATGCGCCCTAGGTTAGGTTAGGTTCTGCAGGTTACCAGTTTTAAAGATTTAAAAAAAATCAGCCCACTTGGGTCCCTATAGGTCCCGTTGTGTTACCTGAAGCGGGAACAAGAAACCCCCTTACTACGTTTCCCTATTCGGATCAGCGTTGAACCAACCCGACGATCGAATGAAAGAGTTTATCCGTCTGATGTCGCAGTTTGATAAGGCTGCTAGATCCTGAAGCAGCGGGCTGCCCAGTGAAACCACCCTTTGATCGGAAAGGGCGGGGCATAAACAGAGGAGGTGCTCTACATTTTCTTCCTCCTCCTCATTATGACAACTTCTACAGAAATCATTATACGGTAGATTCAATCTCCTAGCGTGCGCACCAATAAAACAGTGCCCCGTAATTACCGCCACAAGTGAGCGTATTTGCCCTCGAGGGATCCCTAACAAGATGAAATATTGTCTTAGAAAAGAAAACGTCATTAATTTTATATTTCATTATTTTTAGTATTCATTCATTTCATAATGTGCTATAACTAAATGTTCTAAGAAAATATATTATAAATGTGCACACACAGAAATGTTTATTTTTTAACATTTTTTTTCTCTCCAATTTTGTGGGTTCCCTTTGCGAAACTTAAACCATTAGCACCATCAAACCTAATTTCGTAGTCAAAAGTATTGCCTAGTTTAAGATATTTACTATCGACATGATATGTCCAGCGATTGTCTTTAGGACCTACAGCTTCACCAGCTACTTTCTCGCCGCCTTGAAAAGTTAATTGAAATGAAGCCTTCGTCATTTTATCCTCATGTGGTACGGACATATCCAATCCATTAAGGTTGAAATCAAACGTGACTGTAACACGATCACCTTGTACGCAGAAATCTTGCATGGAAAATAATAATACCAGCAGGATTAAATGGGAACAGTTTATCGATCTCATCTTGGTAAAAATACATCCAGCTGTGGTTGAAAATAGTAAGAAGATAATTATTTTTAAATCAGAAAGCTTGCTATATTAGGAATAAAAAAAGCCACAAATCTTTAGGGTGCCCCTGTGGCTGAGTAGTAGTGATGCTAGCCTGTCAGTCCAGAGATCGTGGGTTCGATTCCTGCCATAGACCCTATGTATTTTCCGCAGACAAGCTAATCGCTTCGAGGGTTGTGTTTGTTAAAGACAAATCGATTGAAATATAAATAACGAAACTATTTACAATTAACTGAAGGAATGGTGGCTTTAAAATTAAAATCCAGCAATAAACTAAAAAGTTATGAGCAAGAAACTGAAAAAAGTCAAGACAAAAATGATTTGTTTTAAGTCAAAGATCTTTTAAACTATGAGAGATACGGAAACACTGTAAGCACATTATTTTTCTATCATACCTTAAAACGCTTTAATTTTTTGAAATCGGATAACATTTAAGAAAATTACAACGCTCAGAACTTTTTTTTATTCCGATCTGGTTAACCTTGGATCACTGTAGATACATTTCTGTTTAAGCCTGACTCCTTCTCTAAAGATGTTTCAAGTTTCAGACAAATCCTATCAGAAGCTTAGAGGTTCCAGATTTATTACCATTTCTTCAGACGGCAGGCCCAAGCCGATCGGGGATAGGCCGATATTCCATGACACAGCGCGTTCTTTTTTTTGTACAAGATTGAAAGCTTACTACGTTTATTCTTCTGTAATTGTCAAATGATTTTTGAAAGTTTGTCAAGAAGCTGAGAGGTTTTCTTAGTAACTTTTCAAAAATATGGTTGCAATTTACTAATGATTTGGTATTAGCACCAATGAAATGCACGCATATAGACATGCTTAGCCCGCAACAAATAAAAACGTTTTTAAGTTAAAACTTTTTTTTTTCGTAAAATAATGGTTGGATTCTTTTCATAGTAGCTTTTTTTTTAAATTGGACATATTTTTTTCAGGTTTAAGTATATAGAAAACTAATTAAATTAATTACATTTTATTTTTAGCTATTTCTGTACATTTTGTATATTTTAAGAAAGATTTTCGTAGAGCGGAGTTATGAAATATTTTGTAGTATTGACGAGTGTTGTCGTCCATATATTGCATGAATTTTTTTCAGTATATCAATTAAAAAACTGAATAAATATAAAAATCGGTTCATAAATGAGATAACGGACTGTACAAATTTTATAACATCTATTTTTGAAGGTGCGGAGCCCTTCCTCCTGGCCAACATCTTATTATTTTTCAATTGATTTTAAAATTGAGGAAATGTTTCAACTATTTACATATTTCTAGCAAGTGAGGTCAAGAACTTCAATACATTTTTTTTACACAACACAAGGCCTTCCTAATATACATGCAAATTATATATTTTTGTTTAATGAGTAAATAAAATATGGAAAAAAATTAATAAACTTAACAAAGTGCGTATCTTAAAAGTTTCAGAAAAGCGTATATAAGCAGCCTAAGCTAAAGAAAAAAATCATTAAGTGTGTCTGCTAGCGTCAAGCAATAAATAACTTCTACTACGAAATAAAAAATTTTACCAAGATGAGATCGATAAACTGTTCCCATTTAATCCTGCTGGTATTATTATTTTCCATGCAAGATTTCTGCGTACAAGGTGATCGTGTTACAGTCACGTTTGATTTCAACCTTAATGGATTGGATATGTCCGTACCACATGAGGATAAAATGACGAAGGCTTCATTTCAATTAACTTTTCAAGGCGGCGAGAAAGTAGCTGGTGAAGCTGTAGGTCCTAAAGACAATCGCTGGACATATCATGTCGATAGTAAATATCTTAAACTAGGCAATACTTTTGACTACGAAATTAGGTTTGATGGTGCTAATGGTTTAAGTTTCGCAAAGGGAACCCACAAAATTGGAGAGAAAAAAAATGTTAAAAAATAAACATTTCTGTGTGTGCACATTTATAATATATTTTCTTAGAACATTTAGTTATAGCACATTATGAAATGAATGAATACTAAAAATAATGAAATATAAAATTAATGACGTTTTCTTTTCTAAGACAATATTTCATCTTGTTAGGGATCCCTCGAGGGCAAATACGCTCACTTGTGGCGGTAATTACGGGGCACTGTTTTATTGGTGCGCACGCTAGGAGATTGAATCTACCGTATAATGATTTCTGTAGAAGTTGTCATAATGAGGAGGAGGAAGAAAATGTAGAGCACCTCCTCTGTTTATGCCCCGCCCTTTCCGATCAAAGGGTGGTTTCACTGGGCAGCCCGCTGCTTCAGGATCTAGCAGCCTTATCAAACTGCGACATCAGACGGATAAACTCTTTCATTCGATCGTCGGGTTGGTTCAACGCTGATCCGAATAGGGAAACGTAGTAAGGGGGTTTCTTGTTCCCGCTTCAGGTAACACAACGGGACCTATAGGGACCCAAGTGGGCTGATTTTTTTTAAATCTTTAAAACTGGCAACCTGCAGAACCTAACCTAACCTAGGGCGCATCAATTTGCAGTTTTTACCCTGTAAGAATTCGAATTTTCAGTATCAAATTCACGATGTTTCAGCTTGAAATAAATTTGTCTCAAAATGATTATGAATATTATATTAAAGTGAGATATGGTTATTTCATGAAGAAAAATGTTCTTTGATGGTTATTGTAAAATCATGTTGAATTAACATGAAACAACTATGAATCACTACCAAAAATGTTGAATTAACATTGTTTTCGACGACTTTTAACAAGAAAATTTTCTTTGTATTAGATATGAACTGGCTTTCCAAGGAACAATGGTAAAATAAGAATCAATTAAATTTTTAACGTACATAGCAACATACGTACGAACAGAACAACGTTGGTTTTGAAATCATTCACGCTTCCATCGTCAGTGCTACAAATTTTTTAACAAACATTTTAATTTCACATGTTTTTAATAACTTTTTGTTTGCATTGCAATTACTCGTATTACTCATAGAATTTAATTTATATATAGGACTCACCATTTTATTGATTCATTTAATTAATTATATTTAATAGTAAGAAGAAAAGTCACGAATAATAAACAACTTATAGACATATTTTTAAAATAAAAAAAAAACATTTTTCTTATGGATTTTCTCTATTCTGGTGGAATAAGAAACGAAAATGATATGCTTACTTTTATTTACTTTTATTTATTTTACATATAATTTAATTTTAATTTAAATAAAATAAAAAACCGATACATCGATACATCGATTCTTAATTACGAGTATCGTTTTCGATATTTTTAAGAGCTTTATAAATTGTAGCTGCTTTTCAACTGTATTCGAACGAACTGGCATCACTCCATGCATCATGTGTTTTTTAAACTGACGCAAAGAAAAATAGATTTTTCATAATAACAGTCAATGCGGAGACGCTACAAGCAAATTTCTTAATGTGGTTTTTGTATGATAGACGACATTGGTTCCTGTAAATAAATATGTCTGCTGTGTGGAAATTAAAAATTGTAATTTGTGTGGAAAGACATACAAAACGTGTGAAAACAAAACATATTTGGCTACACACCTAAAAAGCAAGCTTATTTGCAACCAGCGAAGGGATTTTTAGAATTTTCTCTGCTAAATTTAGCTTTTTTTATTTTGACTTAGCAACGAATTTTCCATTTAGCAGTTAGCATTATTTTTAGTATTTTTTAATTATTTATTTGGCATTTTCTAAAATTTTTTTTCTTAATAATAAATATCAAATTATATGAACATGTCATACAAAAAATTCTCAATTTAAATGGAAAAAATAAAGTTTATATGATTGTATAAACCAGAACTCATATACTGAGTCCTGGGGACCATTTCTGAAAACTACAAGTTACCAATCTACAAGCAAAATACCCACAAAACAACAATAAATTTTGTAAAAATGTTGTTGTTTTGTAGGTATTTCACTTGTAGATTTGTAACTTTTAGTTTTGAGAAATGATCCTCTGCGGCCTGTTTCTCGAAAATACAAGTTACAAACCTACGAGTAAAACACCAACAAAACAACGACATCTTTAGCAAATACATTTGCTATTTTGTGTTTATTTTACTTCAAAAACGGAGGGTGTTAACAATTCGTTTGTATTTTTTTATACGTTTGTTCACTTAGAAATACTCCATCTATAGATTGATGTGGAAAAATTTTGGTCCTGTTCGTAAACGATTCAATGCGCTAAAACTGGAAATTTAAATGTCCTGATGCAGATGACGCAGAAACAAATTTTCAACATGGAAAACGGTTACTACTATAAAAGAGCATCAGCAAACTTGTATTGACATTGTAAAGTCGAATTTTGTCATATGATGCAGTGCAGTGGTGCATTTACGAACAGAGCCTTTATTTCATATGAACAGGTATACTTCCAGATCCTGTAGAGGGGCACACGGGGTAGTAAAATGCCATTACTTCAATATCATGTAATTTTTGTACATATTTCAATCGTTGCCATTTTTGTATTGTACAACTGTCGCATTAAATCACAACTTTGGAAGAGTATTGAAAAAGCCCTTGAAAAAGCCCTTGAAAATATCATCGTGTAAATTTAGTATTTCTTGTTTAAGAGTTTAAAATTGTTATTTTAAACGGCTCAATAGATATGACTGTTTTATTGTGGCTTATAAGTTTTTCAATTCAAATAATTCGTTAGTTATCATTACAAAACGTCTATAACTTTTACAGATATTCAAATATCATTTTGAACTCTTTGCTGTGAAAAAATAAGAAAAACTAAAATAACATTTTCAGAGCACTTAAGAATAACGCATATTTTATCATTCATTGCAACAGTTAAATACGTTTGTTGTATTGGGTACGAGTATATACATACATGCGAAGAGGAAGCCTAATCCTTGCAAATGAGGATGATGCGCTCTATGGATATAATTAATACTTTTTTACAAAAATGGTCGATATACAGACACTTAGACGGTTAGAAAATAGTATTATACCGATTTGTGCTCTATAAAATAATAAGAATATATTATATACTCCGAATTTCATTAAACTCAAAAAAGCAAAAAAGAAACAAATTTAAATTTGAATTTTTGTGTTGAAAATTCCCCAATAGCATTGTATTATATGCAGGCCAGTTCTGTATTCCATTCGTAATGAAAATGTTCAGAATTGTCATAACATCGTTGTTGTAAATATTAAATAGCAACAATGCTTTGATAACTCCGCACATTTGCCTTTCGCATGGAATACAGAACAGACCTAATAAACAATTTCTATTTTATTGATTTCGAATAAAATCAACTATTTGCTAGAAAATATGGGTAAATTATATGAAAAATAAGCGCGTTATGAAGAAATCGCAGTTGAAAAAGAACTTTCAAAAGTTTAGCATTATTTTTTTGCATTCTAAATTTTGTTTTACCATTTTTTAGCATTATTTTTGACCCCATTTAGCTGCAAAATATTTTTAGATATGGCCACACTGTTTTGCAACTTATGAAAACATCAAAATTCGACAATGAAACTGAAGCAGATGCTTTAAAATTTTTAATATGCCAAGCTTCTTCAGTATCGTCCGAAAGAGTCGCTTCTGCTGTAAATTTAGCAGTCCGTAATCAAAGAAGCAGATTGACATGGGAACACATAAAGCAAAGAGTGCTCCTGATGTACATATCCGATGAATACTGTTTTAACTAACATATAAGTGTCAGATGATGCTCTCGTAACTTATATGATGCCATTTAAAATTTCATCATTTATTTTCTAATAAAGTGAGCTGACAACTTTCTTAATTCTTACTTCGTTTTTGTTTTAATTTTTTGTTGCTATTCTTTTTATTTAAATCGATGTAAATATATATATATATATATATATATATATATATATATATATATATATATATATATATATATATATATATATATATATATATATATATATATATATATATATATATATATATATATATATATATATATATATATATATATATATATATATATATAGATATATATATATATATATATATATATATATATATATATATATATATATATATATATATATATATATATATATATATATATATCGATACTGTTCAAAAATATCGATAAATTTTTTTCCATTTGCCCATCACTACATTAGGGTGTCCCTTATTTTTTTAAAGTAGAAATATTTGTGGTCTCACCCCCCAAAAGTGGAGACTTGAAGCAAAAGTGACTCAAAAAATTTCACGCCGCTGGGGCCACGCCTTCCCGTGCTTATTTGTGGTTAAAATTTGATTAAATTACATTTGTACGTTATGTTGACTCACAAGTCGAAAAATATGACCACATCATGAAAATTTTTCTTCTAAAAAGTTGTTGTCTGTGAAGTTTTCAACACCTTTTGCCTTACCGACTTTTATCCAAATCGTACATTTAACAAAATAAACAGCAAAATATCGAAAAAGCCCATAACTATGAAAATAACAAGAAAAGCCCACGAATTTGCAAATTTCGGTAAGCTTTCGCGTTCCCTAGAAATTGAAGCTGTCTCTTTAGCTATTTAGGCCTCTGAACGCGAATGTGAACTCCAATCAGTTTTAGTTTTCGAGATATACCATTATTTCGAAATTTAAGGCACTTGCACGACATACATATATCTGTGGTCACAAGCCTTAACTGCTTACGACGTTCTAAAACATTTTCGGGAGAGCTGTTTAAAGTATCAAAAAATCGCTTCCAAAGCAGTCCAATCAGACAATTGTCGTCTTAAAAAATTACATACTTAAAAAATTGGTAGCTATTTGATTTAGACACGAATGGAGTCCATTACAGCAAAAATTTAATTTTGTCCTAACTCGATTTAGGCGATTAAGGGTTGTGACCACGATTTAGGAAAATGCAGTAAAGTTCAGTAAAATATTGTAAAAACGTTTGGGTACTAGAGGGCTGCACGAATATATTCGAAAGTACTCATAAGTATGTTTGTGTGTATATGAATGTATGTTTTTTGTATATATGTGTGTATATATGTATGTTTATATGTATATTTGATCGTGGCTATGTATGTACACACATACATGCATGTATACATAAGTATATACATAAGAACATACATCTATGCACACTCGAAATTCTTACGAGTACATTCTACGAATACATTTGAGTACACTTTGCAGCCCTCTATTGGGTACTCGAACGGACATAATGCGAAACGCCCATTTTAATCATTTTCTCTGTAATTGTGCGGCCTTCAAATTGTCTGAATGAACTTGACTATGTCAACATGTATATTTGGTATTTTTGGAGTTTATGTTTTTAGTTTGTTTGCTTTAATTACTTTTGTTAATTCGAATAAAGTTATTTTTTGTTTAATTATTTGAGCAGTTGTTAGAACTTATTATGGTGGCACTGTGAAATCTTAATTTTGATATTTAGATCTTTATTCATGAGACCATGAAATTTTTAAGCTGGCCTTTATTTGTTTATTTAGTATATATGTGTTTCCGTATTTAGATTATTTGTCTTAATAAGAAACTAAAATCTGATACCAAGGTTTTAGCGTCTGATTTTGGTAGATGGGACCAAAAGAATCATTTACATGTATCGGCGTTTTGAAATTTTATGTCTGGCCTTTAATTTAGGGGGAGGTAAAAATCCTCCCCCTATTTCCACATTGTTATAACTCGACTAGAAATTTTCATCCAAACACATTTGGGATCTAACTGGGATCCCAACTCCGATGTAACGCAGAAACGTATTTGGGACCCGATTGGTTGCCTGTGGGGAAATATCAAAATCTTGCAAAAATTTGCTCAAATGGGGAAAATATCAAACTCTAATATTGAATTAAAATTGCTGAAGTTCTCCAAGTTACAAAGTATGTAACAATCACCTCTGTTTAAGATGAGAAAAATATACGATTAAAAATCTGTGTTAGATATTCCCAATAAGTTCCCAATAGTTTCCCACTTGGGAAGAACTTATGTTAAGTCACGAATTTGTAGATGGGCTATCCCAACAAGTTCCTGATCAAATCAAAAGTGGGATAACCTTTTGGGTGTGCTACATGCATTCCCAATCGGGCCCCAATATGAGTATTGGGAAAATTTCTAGTCGGGAATGAATCGGCAAAGGAAATTTTTTAGTCCTTACATTTTAGGTATAATTGTTTTCAGCGGCTCCATGAAAAATGGCCCCAAACTTTCGTATTGAAAACAACAACACAACTTTTGGGGCCATTTTTCTAATTTTTGAGGCCATTTTTAATTTTTATTTTTTAAATTTGGGACAAAATATAGAAAAATGGCCCCAATTTAATAAATAAAAAATGAAATATGGCCCCAAAAATGGAAAAATATCCCCAAAAATCGTTTGTTGTTGTTTTCAATAGAAAATTTGGGGTAATTTTTCGGTGCGGCTCCGTTTTTCGATATACCCTGAGGAAAAATCCCGAAGCTGAAGGCCGGCTATGCAAGAATCTTTATTCAGCAAAGCTGCTTTTCGATATACCTAGAGGAAAAAATCCTTAAGCCCGGCCGAAGGTTGACTATGTAGAAATCTTTGCTCAGCGAAGCCGTTTTTCGATATACCTAGAGGAATAAGCCCTTAAGCCCGGCCGAAGGTTGACTATGCAGAAATCTTTGCTCAGCGAAGCCGTTTTTCGATATACCTAGAGGAATAAGCCCTTAAGCCCGGCCGAAGGTTGACTATGCAGAAATCTTTGCTCAGCGAAGCCGTTGTTCGATATACCTAGAGGAATAAGCCCTTAAGCCCGGCCGAAGGTTGACTATGCAGAAATCTTTGCTCAGAGAAGCCGTTTTTCGATATACCTAGAGGAATAAGCCCTTAAGCCCGGCCAGCGAAGCCGCTTTTCGATATACCTAGAGCAAAAAACCCTTAAGCCCGGCCAAAGGCCGACTATGTAGAAATATTTCCTAAGCTCGTTTAACGAAAAATTGTCAAAAAAAAAAAAAACGGGCCTAAATTAAAAAATTGCCCCAAAATAGAAAAAATGGCCCCAAATAAATAAATAAAAATGAAAAATGGCTATAAAATAGGAAAAATGGCCCCCAAAAATTGTTGTTGTTTTGAATGAAAAAATTTTGGGGCCATTTTTAATATTTTAGTTTGGGGCCATTTTTAATTACTTGAGGAAAAATGGCCCAATGAAAAATGGCCCCAAACTTGAAAATGAAAAATGGCCCCAAATATTTTCTGTTGCAAACAACAACAAAAAATTTTGGGGGCCATTTTCCCTATTTTGGGGCAATTTTTCATTTTTCAGTTTGGGGTCATTTTTCATTGGGGCAATTTTTCAAGGAGCCGTTTTCAGCACTTTTATATGGAACACTACGTGAAACACTTTCTTCGCTTTTTTGGTCGTTTGTTTTTGTCCCTTTTATTTTGGTCCAATACTTTTTTTCTAAAATCGGCGGGGCGATTCGGTCGCTTGAAATATTGATGTTCGCACAACTCTGCTACTTATAAACCGATTTTCAAAATTTAATTTTTTTTGAAAGGGTTTATTTGCTATTTGGTCATATAATTTTTTTCTTCAAATCGGAGAGGTAATTTGCGTGCTCGTTATATTGATAATCACATAACTTCTATATTTATAAACTGAATTTAAAAAAAAACTTGAAAATGTTTGCTTGCAGTTTAATGCCATCTTTTCTTTCGAAAATCAAAGGATAAATTTTCCTGCCCGAAATTTTTTCTTTTCGCATAACTGCTCCATTTGTGGACCGATTTTAAAAAATATTTTTTTGTTCGAAAGGGTTTATTAAAAGTTTGTTCTTACTCTTTTTTTTCGAAATTCAGAGGGGTAATTTGACCGGCCAAAATATTGATAATAGCATAACTCCTCTATTTATAAACCGATTTGCAAAATTCTGTTTTTGTTTGAAAAAATTTGCTTGGAGTATGGTCGCATAATTTTTTTCGAAAAATCAAAGATATTATTGTAAAAAAACTTTTATCTGTTCGATGGCCTCTTTATATAGAAGACGGTCTATTTTTTTTGCCAGAACTATTTGATTTGTTAGTTTTTTAAGATTTTATAAGTTAATTTTCTAGAACTACTACACGTATTAATTTAAAATTAATCCAAGATTTTAGTTTTCTAACTTATGACAATATTCATGTGTCATTTTGGTGGTAACATTTTAATTTTTCAAAGTACATATTTACAAAATGTATTAAATGTATTCGAGATATTTACATGATTGTAAATTCTTAATATAAAGCCTAAATTATAATACTTGTTTTTTTTTATATTTTGCAGTTGTTTAACAAACAAAACAACAACACAAAAGGATAACTTCATGTGGGAAAAACTAAAGTTACAGACCTTTAGCTATTAAGGACACCAAATAAAGAAACCCAAACTGAAAAAGGTATGAAAAGAATTTAAATGTATTTATGCGTACAAAAGGATAATTGTGACATTGTGCTTATTAAGCAAAACCACATATGGACACATGCCAGCCTAAATATTTAAACAAATGATAAAAGCTAAAGATATAATCGTAAAAAAAAAGAAAATTTCTTTTGTTAATATACATACATGCAGCGGTAAAACTTACGAAGCATTCACTAAACAGGCCTTTTTACAGACTTTCAAAGGGCTGAATTTAAGATCCAAAACTAATTATTTTCTGCCTTCTAAGGATAGCCTCCTAGAAGGTCTCTACACTGGTTTCTTTTGGAAAGAGTATTCTATTTTTAGATCTTTCGTTTGGTTTAATAAAATATGTTCTTTAGAAATAACAAAAAGTCTCGTATTCTTTTTTCGCAAATAGTTTGTATATAAGACTGAAATTTACGTACAAGAGGCATCATACATGCTGCTATTATATCATTTATGTTGCGGCTACTACATCATGTCCTATACGTTCGTAATAAATACACGACATTTAGCCTCCCTTATATGAATAAAAAATTACTTTGCATGAAAAGAAGGAGTTCGAAATAAAAAAATCACGATAATCCAAAATATAGAAACCGCTATAAAAATATCAAGATAGAAAAATGTGCCTCCATTTGTTTTTTAACAAACCTTCCCAGACCAGGTCTTCTATCAGGCCTGCCACGTATGGCCTGCTAAAGAATGCCTTCAATTAGGCCTGCTGAGTAATGGATCTAGGAAGGCCTGGGTCGGCAATGACATCGCGTGTAAACACGGTATGAATATGCAATGTCCGTGGAAGTACCTAGTAGAGACAGCTAAATAAGGCCTTATAGAAGTCCTCTTTATTCCATCCATTTACCGCTGGGTATTTGCAAACATATACAGACATAAAAATAAAAGACTGAAAAAGGGCAGGGGAAAAGCTTTGTACAGACAGACAGGCAGCTTGTCCTTCATGACATGACACATGGCGCTAGTGCGACAATTGAAAAGA
Source organism: Panzeria rudis (assembly GCA_956483635.1). Taxonomy (NCBI): domain Eukaryota; kingdom Metazoa; phylum Arthropoda; class Insecta; order Diptera; family Tachinidae; genus Panzeria; species Panzeria rudis. The sequence continues at coordinate 176,147,690 of OY101448.1, forward strand.
GAAAGAAAATAAAAATTCATATACATGACATGTATTGTAAACGTCAGCAGCACTTGATTTTTGTTTTTTTTACGATTTTTGTAACAAATATATAAAACATGCGTTTGGTTTGCTTCACACAACTCTTACACACATCCACACAAAGTGTGCCAACATCACTTTGTTGTTTGTTGGATTATAGAGTTTCTCTGGGCCAATACTTATAAATAAAAACTAAAATAAGAAAATTACGTTTTTATGTTTGTTTAAAAATGATGATGTCCTTAACCCAGTAAAATTAAAAAAAATGGCAGCAAATTTGATGCTGATGGACCCTCTTTGGTGTTTCTTTTGTGTGTGTGTGTGAGTGTGTGTGTGCTTTTCTAAAAAGAAAAGGTTCTAAAAACATGTTTAAACATAATATTTGCATAACAAATGATAGGTAAGGATATTTTTACCCCTTTTCATTGTGCATTTATGTGTGTGTGAGTGTGCAGTAGAACGCCATTTGCCTCTATAGACTCTAAATAAAATGACAAAGAAATTGAACTTATTTAAAATTCCGTCTATGTCATAGTTTAACAAAACGGTAAACAGTGGAGCTTTTCGATTTTTGTGATGCACATCGATTATAATCATTATTATTAGATTTAAATAAATATAACAACTTATATAGTGTTTTAAATTTGTGTCGAAGATCTTAGGAAGCCTTTCTTGAAGTATCTTTGGGGATAATCGAACCCAAGACCTCAGGATTAAGAGGCTAACATCGCTACCGATCAGGATAGAGTAGTAAATGTTAATTGAAATAAGCATAAAATTGAAAAACATTTATTGTGCAGTATCTTTCTTAGCTTAGTGATAAATCATAATTTCTTCACTAGCACGAAAAAAATTGTGGTGGTACTAATATTTTCGCTATTACTAAACGCAGATTTAGTGCAACAATCTACACAACACTTAACTAGTGAAAAATCTGAGCCACCACTAAAAACAAAACCTACATTTAAACATACTTTCACTAAACTCTAAAAAACTTGAGCATAAAATTTAGTGCAAATTTTTTCCCACACAAGTTAGTCGACATTTTTTCAGACATTTTCTAAACATTATTTGAATCCATTCTTTTAATAAAACTCGAATAAAATTGGGGACCTTAGCGCAAAAACCATGTAATGTATATAATAGAAATATTAGATAAATCACGGCTACAATATGTATTTGCGAAATACTGGAATTCAAAGAGAATCTCCCTCATATGCAAATGTATGATGCGGAGTACTAGAATGAAAAACAAAATTTTCAAGTAGCGTGGCTTTCACACATAGTTATTGCAATCATAGTTAGGGGTAGTGCACTAAATGTTGATTTAAATTAGCATTGCACTAATTAAATTCGATAAAATTTATTTTGCACTACTTTTCACCTGCTTAGTGAACCCATTTCTTCAATACACTGAAATAGTTTTGTTCATAAATTCGGTGAATTTTTACATTAATCCAATGAAAAATTTCATTAAAACTCAACCAACGTCACGCTTCATTGAATTAATGAAACAAGTTTCGTTAACATTATTTTAATGAACATTTCATTAAATATATGAAATAATTTCATTGCTACACTGTAATAATTTCACTACGCTAGTAAACATATTTCATTATATCAGTGAAATTATTTTATTGTTTTAATGAAACTGTTTCATCATTTTAAATAAATTATTTCATTATTAAATTAATAATTTATGTCATTATTTTAATGATATTCTGTCATTATTTTAATGAAATTATTTCATTGTGTTAATGAAATTATTACATTACTTAGTAGCCTCTCTAACTTATCTCTTTTATTGACAATTCCATGATTGAAACACGTACGAAGACGCCAATACACATCAGAAAAATTTTTAATATTGTTGACCGCTCTCACTTTCGAACTCAGGCTCTTGATTCTCATTATTTGCTTTATATTTAGGTAACGTCTTAACTAGTTCAGCCAATAGCACTGTCAAATCAATGTGTCTATGAGTGTATAACAATAAAAAAGTGTACAAAAACAACAAAAACATATAAAACTATTTTTGTTGTTCGCTTTTGGTTGTCAACTGTTGAAATAAATAAAGGTACTCGTATGTTTAAAAAATATATGCATGTGATTTAACTATTTTATAAATCCAATGAAACTTTTCATCCAATCAATGAAAACTTGACATTCTGAACAGACTATTTTTATTTATTTTGCTTAGTTTTTTATAGTATATGTATATTTAAAGAACTTTAAATAACAATTAAAACATTTTGTCCAAACTTAAAGGGTTTTCCATAAAACGGCAAAATATTGTTGTCATAAGTCCAACGAAATTTTCTAACGAAACTATGAAAGTTAATAAAGCAATTCCAATGAAATTCTTTTACAATATTCGTGATAATTCATTAGAATTGAGAAATATTTAGTTAGATTTGTGAAAAAATCCAACAAATTTGTTTCATTGGATTTATGAAGCGAAATTCTTTCAGTGTAGCACTAAACAAATTTAGGGGTAGCGCAACTTTTTCATTATCACTAAGCGCAGATTTAGTGCAAAAATCTGCACTAAACTCAAGTAAAGAGAAACTTAAACCAGCACTAAAAATCTGAACTTAAATATACTCTCACGAAAGTTCAACATTTTCAACCTAAAATTTAGTGAAAAATTTCTATATATATATATATATATATATATATATATATATATATATATATATATATATATATATATATATATATATATAAAATCAAAGATGTAACACGTCCCTTAACGTAGTACTTCTCGAAGCCATCTCCGCTGTAAGGAGCACCAAGTCCCTTTTAAGAAGTAACTGCCCAGCAAAACCTACTGCTTCGGCCGAAGCAGGTTTATAAGCGAGAGAAGCTAGTTTTGTTGTTTCTACTGCTTCGAAAAGCGCTTCAAACATGCATGATTTTTCTTCGCGATGTCCCGCCTTGGTTTTGATGTAAAACAGCGCTTCTTTCGAAGCATCGAAAATGCTCTAAAATCATGTCTCATTTTATCATCGTTAAACTACAGACAGAACAAATCATGTTTTATTATAAATTTCTCTCTTCCACGCAATAGGTAGGAAACGTAGGAAGAGAGCATACTTTAAATGGGTTTCGAGTTTTCAAATGTGTTAGTGTTTATTTGAAACAATACGTGCGACAATTCTTTAGAACTTTTGAAAGCTACAATGCTACTCAATACAATTTTTTTTATTTTGGAGCTCGTGTTGAAGAAATGTAAAATGCAGACTAACTTCGTAATTTAAACATTATGAACACTGAAAGATCACTGCCTTCTTTTTGAGCATCCTCTGAAGCACTTCAAAAGATTGCATGTGGAAGGCATGAAAGTTTTTTACTGCTTCCAGAAACATGATATTTTTTTTGCTGGGTTCTTATAACACATATTTATATGAGTGTCCAAAATAAGTTTGCTAAGAATCACACAGAGTCTGTAGTTTTATCAAGGATATATATATATATATATATATATATATATATATATATATATATATATATATATATATATATATATATATATATATATATATATATATATATATATATATATATATATATATATATATATATATATATATATATATATATATATCTGTGGTTTTCTTAAGTAAGGGCGGAGTCCGTTTTTGTCGATTTTGAGTTATTAATGACCAATTGTATTATTTTAAATGCTTTTTACCTATTAAAAATAAAGTATTTCGGCTCTCCTGAAAATTTTGCTTTTTCAAGAAAACCACAAGATTTTGATATGCCATGATAACATTAGGAATATATAAAATATTCGGGGTAAGCTAAATTGTTATTAAAAAGTGATAGAATCATATGTGATTTTCAATATGTTTTTGCGGTGTCCTGTAAAATTTCCAAAACGTGACTTGGTGTAGTTTACTTCCCACTTACAGATATATATTATGGGCCCATTTAAAAATGCATGACTGCGCTTTATTAGTGATTTTAAATGTTTCTCTGTATATCAGTTAAATAGATGTTGACCAACAAATTGTCTAATACTCAATAAAAGCAATTGTCATAACCAAAAATATCATACACAAAAAATACTAAATATCATTTTCTGTAAAGAAATTAAATTAATTAATAAATATTTTGTTTAGAAATGGACCTACAAACAAGTTTGTGAATACCGACAAAAATGTCTTAATAATTTCATTAAAAAATGACTTTTCGATAAACAAATTATACAAATCTATAAAACAGTTTGTCTAAAAATATTTACAAATTCTAAACAAAATAATTTACTGAATCAAACAAAAAATATATACTAGGTTTTCTGTAATATATTACACAATATTTTTGTCTGAATTTTTTAACAATTTGTCTAAAAATACTTACAAGTCCTGAATAAAATAATTTGCTGAATCAAACATAAATATTCACTGCATTTTTGTAATATATCAAACAAATTATTTGTCTGAGTCATTAAATGCTTTTTTTAAACATCTTAATAATAATATTATCATCCGTTAAGCATTTATGCAATTTCATTTTGTTAAATGTGTTCAAGTCTAAAGACTCTAAAAAAATGCATGAGAATTAACGCAACATTAACGAATTGATTCACTCAGAAAACTTCAGCTACACTTTACGTTTGATACTTGAATTATATTCCGCATTCCGTTTGCTAGCATTGTTGTTGTCGTTATATATGTGTATGTCGTCATGGAGGCTGTTTATTTATGACACAGAAAAATGGTTTGTGTTGTTTGCATCCTAAATAAAAGTCAAAAAAAAAAATTTACTGATTTAGTAAAGAAAATTTACTGAAAATGAAAATTTGTTTTAGACAAACTTTTATTTGAATATTTTTTGTTGATAATTTTTTCTGTGTAATTAGATTTTTGTTGGTACAAAAAAAAGGTTTGGTTTTTTGATACAGCGCAGTGATGCATTTCCGAATAGGCTCCATTTTTGTTGGCCTGCGATATTATTAAATCAAACTAAATCGATTTGGTTTATTGAAACTACTAGTATTTAAATTAGTCTTTAATTCGTTAGTTTCTGCAAGAAATTTTTAAAAAATTAGTAATATTAATAAGGCTGATTTATTCCATATACAATAATTATAAATTCTGTTCTGGCGGTCCATTCCGGTCCCACTGTTTTATGCAAGAGTTTTCCTTTACATATTTTTCTTTTCTTTATTTAGTTTATTTTGGTTTTTATAACATTTTAGCATGAAATATAACAAATATATAAACATATAAAAATAGCTTATTAGAGTAAACAAAGCCATAAAATCTATATTTTTTTTAAAAATATATAAAAAATAAAAATGGGAAAAATTTTCAAAAGAAAACTTTTTTCCAAACGCCAAAAGAAATTTTCAAAGTTCATTGGCTTCCAAACGTACTATTTCCTTTCAACATAAACAAGTTTCTTTTGTATAAGAATCTATTGCAGGGTGTGTGTATATATTTAGGACTTTTATAGTCTTCTATTTACAACTTTGAATATAAACGATGGTAATATTAAAAGGAAGCCAAAGATTAAGTGCCATAATTTGTATGAAAGCTACAAATAACATGCAGTTAAAAACTCCTACACTCAAAATAAATAAATTTCATTTTCTGTAAAGGAATTCTCTGAAATAGTAAATATTTTGTCTACAGAAAAGAATTATCTCAACAATTTCAATGAAAAAAATCGTGTTTTTTTCCAGTGAACAAATCTATAAAACAATTTGTCTAAAAATATTTACAAATTGTAAACAAAAGAATTTACTAAATCAAACAAAGAGATTTACTGGATTTGCCGAAAAATATCAAACAATAGTCTAAACATCCTAACAAGTATTAAACAAAATAGGTACTTAATCAAACCAAAATATTTACTGGGTTTTTTTGTAATATATCAAACAAAATTTTTGTCTTGGTCATTATGATCATCATCCATTAAGAATTTATGAAATTTTACTTTGTTAAATATATTCAAGTCTGAATGTTTATCTAAAGACTCTAAAAATTAAATGAGAATTAACACAACGACATTAACGAACTGTTTCACTCAAAAATCTTCAGTAAATAAACTTACTACAATCGCATGTCTTTTGCTATCATTTTTGTTGTTGTTATTTGTGTGTATGTTGTCATCGGGGTTGTTCTTTTACGACACAGTTTTTTGTTTATTTTTGGTGTTTGCGTCTTAAATAAAAGTCAAACCAATAATTCATTGATTATGTAAAGATCATTTACTGAAAATGAAATTTATTTTTAAGACAAACTTTTGTTTGAAATTTTTTTTTTTGATAAATTTTTCTGTGAATAGTTAACCTACTGTTAATGTAAATTGTTGTTGCAATTTTATGTAATAACAATTTTCATTGGATAAAATAATATTTTAAAGTTGTAAGTCATTTCATGTCTATGGATACTTTGCGATATCGTTATTCAACAAGATGGTAAAGGCGTCCGGTTCATAAACCTAAGTTCCAGACCGAAATATTACTTTTTACTGAATTGTAAAATATTAGTTTGCGTAAAACGACATTTGAAAATTAAGATCATTATTGATAGCTAAAAAATTTAAAAAATGTTTGTGGTTAAAGTTACCAATTTAAAATAATACCACTTTGGTCTACGTGGAAAAGTATTCTGACGAGATTAGCGGGGGCTATCGAAACATGTCAGTTTAACCCTCCGTGCAGTCAAAATTTTTTTCTTTGTCTACATACTTCACATTTATCTCTAATTAAAATATAATTTAATTGAAAAATTAAACTAAAAACCGAACTCAAGCCAAAAGAGTTAAATTTCTTTGGATATAAGCCCATACATCGTGTACATCGACTAAAACTCATAACAAAAATAGTTATTTTACAAAAATTACTGTATATAAGTCAAGTAAGTCACCGCATGTCTATGTATACTTTGTGCTATCGTTATTTAACAAGATGACTTAGCTGAGATGGTGGTAAAGGCGTACGGCTTATAAACATGAGAACCTAAGTTCAACGCCAAAAAATTAAAAAAAAATTTTTTTTTAACAAATACACTTACTGCTAAGGTATTGGCCAGGCATCGAACCAGCGACCTTCCGGTTAGTAGTTTACATACTATTAACCAAACTCCAACTCCATTGGTTGATTTTTACTGTATTTTATGGATTGGCGCAATTCTAACCTAAGAAATTCGTTAGATTTACCAACATTTTATTTTGAGTGTGCAATACCATCGCTCTATGATGTTCAACACCGATACATGTATAGATTTCGAAACATATGAAAACATGAACAATGGCAGCAAACGGTTTCTAAGCAGAGGATGATTGTAAGCCTTACAATGCACGATGGTCCAGGAACCCAGAATTTTGGCCATAAATAGAGCATTGATTTACTGGTTTTATAAAATATTGCATTGGGTGGCTTGGGCACTACTGATTTTAATTCTGAAATTTTAATTTTTAAATTCAAGATGGTGGCTCCAATATGGCGGTATAATTTTTAAACAATCAACTTTTAAATTTTTTAAAAAAGCCAAAAGAAACTCTTAGGATTCGTAATAGATATTATTCAAACAAGTGATTGATATTCAAAATGGTGAAATCAATATGGTGGCTATAATATTCATACCTTTTTAAAAGATCATCATAATTTTCTAATTACTCTAAGACTAAGAGCGACAGAGGTTAGAGATCATCCATATGGAGGCTCTTAGAGTGGCGGATTACGAATCCGATAATAAAATTTACAAATCCAATATAGGGGTCAAAATGTTTAATAATCATCTTTTTAAATTTTTAAAGAAGGCAAAGGAAATTATGGAAGGCCGTGATAGATATTTCACAAACCGATATTTGGAATTTAATATGGCGGCTATAATATTGATACTATTTAAGAGATCATTATTTTTTAGTTGCTCTAAGGGCCATTATTAAAACTTGCCGATAAAGCAGACGTTAGCTAAAGGCACTTTCAGCAAGAGTGAGGGATAAACTAATCCCTAACTATTTTTTATTATTACAACTTCCTTGTAAATAAAGAGATGCTTTTTTAAATTAAAAATGGCGGACTAGTATATTTATAAATTTGTTAGATTTCTTAACAGATCTTTAACTGTAATACAACAAAAGTTAGAATTTAAAATATTTAGCGTAAAAGACGTACGGCAAAAATTTGTAAATAATAAAAAAAGATTTGATTCTGTGATTTGTTTATTTTTACAAATTATATTTAACGGTTAATTAATATCTATGTTCTTGACCCCGAACACCCTCAAAATTTTGCGTAAGTTGCGTTGCGAAAAATCGCTAAAAAACAAGAAAAGCTGAAGTTTTCGCTTTTTTTACTCGAAATTTTGAGGGTGCACGAGCGAAATGGACCTCAAATTCGGATTCATTGGGTAGAAATCCATGTAGGATGGTGGGTCTGGTGAAATGTACACCAACTTTTTAGTTTTGTGTGCCGATGTAATTATCGCTTGTTAAAACCCAAAGCTTACAGGTAGTTTCGGTTAATTGCCGATAGCTCGAAAGCTTATGAACGGCCGTAAAGGGTCGCAAAAATGTAAGTAGTACACATATTAAGAAGTTTAATTTTAAATTTTTCGTAAATGATTTTGCTTTATAGGTATTTCATGTTAATTCAACATGTTATTACAATAACGTTCAAAGAACATTTTTCCTTTTGAAATAACTTTATTGCGTGTTGATTTAATATGCCTATACAGTTAGAGAAAGATGAAGTTGATATTTAAATAAAACGAAGAATCATGTTGAATCGACGTTGTTTCAAGTTAAAACAATGTGAATTTGATACTGAAAAAAACAGGAAGAATTATGTTGAATCTAAATTATTTAAAGTTAAAACAACATGAATTCAATATAGCCATTTTATTAATTATTTTACATTAGTAATGTGTAGTGTCATAGGTTTTAGAAAAATGTGTATTGTCCTGGCCAACATTTGATCCCGGGGCTCATCTATAATAAGAAGAAAAAAGAAATGATTTAAAAAAATTAAACTGTTTTAAAATTTGTTACGAAAAGAAATCTTCAACCTTCTATTTTATCACATTGACTTAAGTGATGTAAAACAATTTAAAAACATGTTTTTAAATTCTTACAAAACCATCGCAAGTTCTTATAACTTTTAAAACATTTAAATTCACATAAAGATTTTCGTTAACTTTTTGTAAAGCCTTGAGGCATTAGGGACGAAATAAAAAAAAGTTATGCCTTAGGAGATATACTAAATTCTTATTAAAGTCACTTTCTCTTCACACAATTGGCTACGTTCTTCATGAAAAATTCAAACAAACAAACAAACAAAAAAAAGAAAACTGTAATTTACATTTAAATGTTTCCTTTTATCCTGATGCTCGTCAACATACTTGCACAATATTGATGTTTTTTGTTGCAAAACAAAACTGCTTCAATACTTATAGATTCATACATTGAAATCTATTTGTGTACACACAATCATACGTTTATTTTGTTTCTATCGTATGAAACCATAAGTATTTTATGTGTTCATATTAGTAGAAGATTTCAAAGAACATGTCTAACTCTGTGTATATTCGTATTATGCCTGTATTGGCCTGGTTTAGGAAAACTAAGATTTGTAACAGGTTTCTTGGGTGTTTGTGGTTTTAGTTGTTATATAACATTAAGTTCTATAATGCTGGCTGATGTTAGAATTATGTGAAACCAATAGTCATAAATAACGGAGCCCACCATGCAATTATATATAGGAGATGCCCAACCAAATGCTTTAGTATAGATTCACTCTTTTGCATATGATTACAGTGAAGTTTAGAAGTTTACAAATACCTAATACTCAAATAATACATATACACATTATTCTTAAAGCAAAATTTCATAGTAAAACAAGATTAATTTAATTAATTTTTCGGTAGTGATTTTCCTTCATAGGTGTTTCATGTTAATTCAACATGATTTTACAATAACCATCAAAGAATATTTTTCCTTATGAAATAACGATATTTCATGTTGATTTAATATTCTAGTACAGTTAAATCAATATGAAGTTGATATTGAAATAATACGAAGAATAATAATATATAATTTATTGATACCAGGAAGTCAAATATTCAAAGTTATTTTTTACAATAATTATACAAATAATAATAAAAACATGTACAAATATTTGAGATCAAGAAGAAATTTTTTGAAAAAAAATTATTTGCTTATCTATTGATTTCTTTCAATATTTTGATTAAAAATATATATATATTTTTTAGTATAAAATAGCAAGTTCTTCCCTCATTGATTTAAGTCAGCTGAAATTTTGATAAAATGAAAATGAAAATATTTTTGTCAACCATTGCAGCCATATCTGCAACTAATCACTTCAGTATAATAAATTCTCAAGTTTCATCCATATGATATTTTTATTCTTGTAGAGATTCAGAAACGACTGCCCGCAAAAAGAAAAAAAAATTATGTGGACTAAATTTGCGAATTGATAGTACTTATGTTATTCAAGTCATGGGCTTACGGAGTCTAAGGTCGCTGAAATTGATTTTGGCGGAACACTCTCATTGGTAATTCCGGATAGGGACTTTTGGGTCGAATCTGATAGGCTTTATGAGGGTTGTGCGGTCTTCACGGACGGGTCCAAAATGGGAATAAGCACGGCAGCGGTTGTCTATATTTTAGGGACGGACATTCGTAGGTCTTTTAGGCTACCGAACGAGTGTAGTGTTTTCCAAGCAGAGATCCTGGCGATCCTCAGGGCAACGGTGTTAGTGGCCACAGATGTGGCTGAGGGCGAGGAGGTAACCTACGTCAGGCGGCGCTAAAAGCATTGAAGGGACAGAGTGTCAGATCGAAACTAGCTAGCGACTGTGAGAGAGCCCTCAACTCGCTTATGGATAAATATAGTGTCAGACTATGTTGAGTTCCTGGCCACTGCAATGTTGAGGGAAACGAGACTGCTGATGAGCTTGCAAGATTAGGGTCAGCGTTAGATGAGGATTTGTGTGACAGATCGGTTAAAATAACGATCGGTCATTACCATAGGGAGCTCAGTGACTGGGTCTCGAGCAGGGCCAACCGTTCATGGGGGAGTAGGGAGGATTGTAGAGTCTCGAGGGCCATGTGGCCAAAACTTGACTTGGGTAGATCCGCAATACTACTGGGTATGAATAGGAAGATGATAGGGGTCATAATAGGTGCCTTGACTGGTCATTGCTCGGTTAGGGCGAGGACGAGCATTTGGGAGATTGGCACTACAGGCTTTTGTAGGATGTGCGAGGATGATGAGGAACCAGAAACCATTGGGCATATTGCCAGAGGCTGCAACGACACAGGCTTAGGTGGCAGACGTTTTCATGAGAGCATTAGTGATATCGCGAAGTGCAAACTTGAAGATATCAGGGGATTCATCGTGGAAATAAGGTGGCTTAATGGCAGATAATAGGTTTATTTTCTGGGTACGGGAGAGCTTTTTCATAACGGTTACGAATAGAAGGGAATCACAAAGGATACAATTGGGTCTCCGAGTGCATGTGCGGTATAGCACTACCCTTCCTAACCTAACCTAACCTAACCTAACCTAACATAACCTATGTGATTATTATCACAAGCAATATGTTTTACCTCCTTTCCATTAATATGACAATTCACAATAATCACACAATAATCTGTGGCAGGTTTGGCGGCAATGATTGGTAAAATATGAAAGGATAGTAAGCACCTTGTAATTTAAACAATATTTCAATTCTAGTTTTATTTATATAATTCAAAGTACTGACTTAGATTAATGAGGAAACAACTTGCTCTTGTTTACCAACAAAAAATAAATGATTGCTTACTTTAATTGTCATTACTTTTTTTTTATATACATACTAGAGAGCTGCACAAGTATTCAAAAGTACTCATACGCACATATTATGCATGTTTTTTTGTATTATGTGTGTATATATGTATGTATATCTGTATATATAGTCGTGGCTATTTATGTACACACATATACATGCATGCATACATACATACGTACATACATAAGAACTACATATATGCACACAAGAAAATCATACGAGTAAATTCTACAAACACATTTGAGTACTCTTTGCAGCCCTCTAATACATACCCATGCATAAATAATATATGTGGCAAATTATTAGAAGAAATCAAGAGTAAAGAAAACGATTTAATGGGTCGGTTATGTATGGTAACCGAACTTCAGTTGGGTTGCCAGTTGCCAAAAATCATATTACGGATGGCAAATTTTCAGTTGCCGGCTGGCAACGCAACTAAAGTTCGGTTGCCATCAATAATCGACCCATTAATTAAAAAATTTTTTTCATCATTAGATCTCGACGCTTTGAGGTTCAAGAAAGCTATTCTGAGTATGTTACGATGTTCTTCTTCTGGCTATAAGTTAATATGTATGTGTGGTCGTATTTTTAACTCTCTCACAACTTTTGAATGGTTGAAACCATGGCAAGAAAAATTGCGGCATTTTGAAAATGTTGACTTCACTTAGATATCCCCTTTAATATGAACCAATTCGATTTCGCAGATTTCGAGAATTTTCGAACGTAAATAATGTGCTACCATTCTGATCGAACCCAAAGTCTACTCAACTCTCAACCTCAAAAAACAACGTCGAGTGTTGCAAAGTTGCATTAAAATTTATTGATCCGTTCGAGAGATTCTATTACCGAAAAAATTTAATATTTTAATCACTCAAAAAGTTAGCTTTTAGCTTTTAGAAAACTGCGTTGAATGCCGTAAGTTTTGAGAGACAACATTGTCAACATTTTTCGAAAGTTGTTTTTGTTTAATTTTAAAATTGAGAAACGTAATAATCGAATCGAACCCATAACATCCACACTGATAGGCTAGCACGCTAATTACTACCCTACAGATGTACCTCAAAGCTTTATACAAAAAACTCGTTTTGTGGGCAACTTAAACACTTTAAATTACGTACATAAATGAAAGCACGACAACTTTGATGCAGTTGTTACTGTTGTTGCTGTCAATAAAACTGCAAACACGACAACTTGGATGCATTTGTTACTCTCAGAGCAAGTTCTTTATACACGACAACGTATACCACCTTGTCGCTATACTTATTTCTAAATGTGTTCTATATGCGACAAGTCTTTGTAGTCGATAATAACTGAGACTACGTGGATACGTAGCTTCACGATCCAGTAAAAAAAATTATATTTTTTTGCCATTTTTGATTTTTTATGAATTTCCAAATAATAATATTTTTCAATTTCATAAATAAATTAAGTAAAGTGCCCCTTTTTCGTTTTTGCCCCTTTTTCATTTTGATAGTTTTTTCGTTGTGCTTTTTGTTTAATTTTAGTTTTTTTAAAGTATTTTTCGTTGTTTTTGGCGATTTTTTTGGTTTTGGCGCTTTTTTAATTTTCGTGATTTTTTCGTTTTTTTCTGACAATTTTTCGTTTTTTTTTTCAATTTTTAGGGTTCCGTACACCAAAAGTGTAAAGGAACACTATTGTTTTCGCTACGCTGTCCGTCTGTCTGTTTGTCCATCTGTCTGTCTGTCCATCTGTCTGTCTGTCACAGGCTGTTTATTCGGGAACTGTAAGAGCTACGGACCTGAAATTTTCACAGAATATATAAAACTTTGGCCGCTACAACAACAAATATATGACAGTTAAAAATTAAAGGGTGTTCTAAAGCGAGCAACGAAACATATTGAAATGCTTACGTAATATTCAGGCATTTACGTATAGACACTTTCAAAATTCAATTAAAATTTTTCAAAGTAAGTGTTAATTGGTGTAGTCTGTAGAATAGATGGTGATATTTAAAATAACGAAAATTAAAGGGTTATTTTGACTATGTAAATAGTCAATTTCCTGTATCTTGGAAACCGTAAGAGGAAAACTCTTAAAATTAAAAAAAAAAAACGCTAAAACAAAAAAATTCCAAAATTAAAAAATGTCAAATCGAAAAATCGCCAAAATGAAAAAAGAGCTTACAAGGAAAAAGCACCAAAATTAAAAAACGCCTAGAACGCAAAAAATCACCAAAACTAAAATTATCGCCAAAAAACTAAAAACAACTCCAAAAACCGAAAAAAGTGGTCAAAAGAAAAAAAGCACTAAGACCTAAGAAACCGCTAAAACTAAAAATATCGGCGAAAAACAAAAAAAGTCGCTAAAAATGAAAAAAAATCACAAAATCGAAAAAACCGCCAAAACAAAAAAAAGTTCAAAACTAAAAAAATCGCCAAAAAAAAACTTTAAAAAATCGCCAAAACAAAAAAGTGTAAAAACCAAAAAAAAAACGCTAAAACTAAAAAAAATCAGCAAAACCCGGAAAAATCCTAAAAACCGAAAAAAGCGCCAAAACTGTAAAGTGCTCCCAAACTTAATAAATCACTAAAATGAAAAATATCGTTAATAAGCAAAAAAAAAACGTTTAAACAAAAAAATAAAGCTCCCAAACCAAAAAAGAAACGCTAAAACTTAAAAAATCTGCAAAAAAAACCAATAAATAACCAATCAATGAAGGTCGAATATGAAGGTGAATATTTAACTTCCTGGTATGAAAAAATAAGAACCCAGCAAAAACTTGGTAATGTATTGTCATTACCAAACAACATATTTTTCACCACAAACTATATACCGTCCGAATTATTTTACAATCGTTGAATCAATTAATTATTAGTAAATAAACAAGCAATTTATTTTCCATACAAAATTGATTAACGCCTTGCGTTGCGTTTTACAAAATAAGCACCTAAATATTGTAGTTTCACATACTATGAATTATGGAATGGTTTTTAAAAAATATTTCTGTGTGATCTGTCATACAAATTTACATAAATATCAGATGGGGTATTATTAAGCTCATTCATATCAGATGACATCAACTATTTTGTTTTATTTTTCATCCTTCATCCGAATTAATCAATACGAGAAACATTTCAGTGTCAATGGGTGGTTGCAATTTTTTTTAGGGGTTTCAACATGTTCGTGTTTTATTTTGTCCCTGATATCTATTCGCATTTGCATGCATAAATAATGCGAACAAGTCTAGGAATGATAAACAGAAATGAATTTTCTCAAAGAGAATGTTCACTAGGGTGGATCGTCGATGTATATTGTGCCTTCTCTGCTACCTAACACCACAACTTTAATATCTCGAGATTGGTAAAATGTATATAAATAATTTTTTAACACGTGGTTAAAACTTTATTCCATATTTCGTCAATATCTCCGGTACAAGGTTAGCTAAAATAAATATATATATATATATATATATATATATATATATATATATATATATATATATATATATATATATATATATATATATATATATATATATATATATATATATATATATATATATATATATATATATATATATATATATATATATATATATATATATATATATATATATATATATATATATATATATATATATATATATATATATATATATATATATATATATATATATATATATATATATATATATATATATATATATATATATATATATATATATATATATATATATATATATATATATATATATATTATTATGATTTTCAACAAAATCCTTTTATTTTTCTTTAAAATTTCAAGGAAGCAATCATCTCTTTAAAAAAAATAGTAGTTAGATATTAGTGAGAAAGAAACTTTTATGGCTTATTGAGTACAAAAAATTCAAAAAGCTAAGGTTGAATTAGGCTGTTATGCAAAAAAAAAAACTTTTAGTGCACCTAAGTCAACTTAAAACTTTGTTTTATGTCAACATTTATATAACTTTATCTTGTTGAGTTAAGTTTTTATTCCTTCCTGGTAATTCATATTTTGTCGACTTATGTTATATTTTCATTTTGAACTCCTTCAACATAAAACAAAATTTCCTAACATATTTCATTTAAGAAACCATAGAGTATATAAAAAAATTGTGTTAGAACGTCTTAAATGTAATTTTATTTAAAGTTTTTCAGTGGAATTTGTAATAAAATTAGACAATACCTTCATAAGTTATGATAAAATCAGTAGAGCCTCGTCAAAAATCCCAATTAAAAAACAAAGTATCCATATAATTTAAAACTTCAAATGTTTTTGTATATAGTGTTACTCCCCAGAATTGTTCTTGTTACATAGTGTTTTCGGTAAATTTTCGGACCGACTTTGGTTACGAATTCGGCATCTTGTGCAGACTTTCTAACCGAATTCGGATCGAGCTTAGCACAAAATGTTTGTTGGGTTATTATGTATGGTGTGTTTATTAAGTTTGTGATTCTAAGTATGTGAATGAACGCATTTCTTGGTGTTCTGAGAAATTAACAACAATTTGTAACGTAGCATATTTCATTATAATTAAGTTCTGCGCATCACCGAAGATTTATTCTGAAGCCAATGTGGGAGAAAAATATATATGTATAATTTAAGTCTAAAGATGACTAGTTAAAACAATAAAGCTTTAACTGTCTAATTTATATAGAAATATAAATTTTGTTAATTACATGATCTTAAGTTATTTTGGAGCGAAATTTGGGCAATAAAAGAAAGCCCAGAGGAAAGATGTTAATAAACTGAGCTGCAAGCAGCCTGTTTTAATGACATTATTGACAGCTTGACCCCATGTTTAAGTCAAATGAAAGTTACATGCAGCGAAACTAAGTGAGCAAAGAAAAATAACAATCTTATTGGCGAAATTTGCTGACTACACTTTATTCATATTTAAGAATATTTAAGTAAAATTGCTGAATATTTAATAAATGTATAATACATGTAACTTTTTCAACTCTGTCATTTAAGTGCTAAAGCAGAAATGAAATAAAATTCTCTGTCAGTTTGTTCATCGTTAAAGGACCTTGACTTCTTTACATTTATGTATATATTTTTTATATTTTATTTTTGCTGTTTCTCATAAAATATAAAACAAGTCTGTCATTAATTTGTTTGTTTTGCAACGAAGGCGACTCTTAATATGTACAACGAATGGAGATACAAATTCGTGTTAAAGCAGACACAAACTTAAATTTAATGCAAATTTATTTTTGATACGAGTTTATCAACAACTTGAATTAATAATAAAATTACTCAAAAACTTTTGTTTGTAATTTCAATTTCATAAAAGTCTTTTGTGATTTCTTAAAAAAAGAAAGAAAAAAATAATGATAAAACTTTCTTAACAAAATTATGAAGTTTTCTTTTTTGTCGTTTGCTTGTAGCAAGGAACGAGCACAAGGTTAATTTTAATATTTTTTTCTCCGAAAGTGTCCTTTTTTCTTGTTGTCTTCTTTTTTCTGTTTGACTTTTCAAAGGTCAATGACAAAATGATTTTTTTTTGCAATCAAAATTTTCTTCTCCTTATTTTAAATGATTCTAAAGAAGTTTTCTTTTCCCATGTCGTTTATTAAATTTAATTTTAAAATGAAATTTAAATTAAACATTGCTGCAGTTCTTGGCATTCCTTTGAAATTCGATTGTATATTTGTTGATACTGTGATATTAGAAATTAGTTGAAACAAGATTATAAAGCATGTTTGATGCAGCCAACCACACACGTTTATTTATTGTATGTATGTATGTATGTATGTATGTATGTATGTATGTATGTATGTATGTATGTATGTATGTATGTATGTATGTATGTATGTATGTATGTATGTATGTATGTATGTATGTATGTATGTATGTATGTATGTATGTATGTATGTATGTATGTATGTATGTATGTATGTATGTATGTATGTATGTATGTATGTATGTATGTATGTATGTATGTATGTATGTATGTATGTATGTATGTATGTATGTATGTATGTATGTATGTATGTATGTATGTATGCATGTATGTATGTATGTATGTATGTATGTATGTATGTATGTATGTATGTATGTATGTATGTATGTATGTATGTATGTATGTATGTATGTATGTATGTATGTATGTATGTATGTATGTATGTATGTATGTATGTATGTATGTATGTATGTATGTATGTATGTATGTATGTAATTTCTAATTAAGTATTTGTGTACTTCGTATGTACGTAAATAATACCCTGTGGACATTTTTTACCGACATTTCAGGAAATTACTGAAACTTTACTGGACAATCAACCGAGTTGTCTTAAATTCCTTTAGAAATTTAACAGAATAGTTCCCAATTTCCCGATTAATAGCAGACTATTGCGCGAGCATTTTCAGTCGGCATGGAATACAGTGAAAGAATTTAGCTTCATAGATTCTATGAAAAGATTGCGTTAGATTTTTTCATAACACCAATGAAATACTTTACAATATATTTATGTGAAGTTTCACGAACGTTCTAAAAGAATTTTATTGGAATTGCTTCATTTGATTTTATAGTTTCATTAAAAGTTTCTTTGGATTTGTCACAACAACATTTTATGATTTTATGTAAAGCTCTTGTTTTTGACAACCTTTCTAAATAGATACTGAAAAAAACTTGAAATATTATTTTTATTATAATTATTATTATTATCTTCCCTAAGTGGAACATAGGGCCATGTGGTTTCGTTAATCATGTATATTAAGGTGACCAGGAGATTAACCTGATGCACCTGATTCTGGGCTACGGCTGCTAGACTAGCGGTGCAAGTGTCAGCCGTTCCTCAGGAGTCAGACGCTGAACAGACGCTCGGTGTACGTATTGATCCATAGGTGCTATTTGATTTCACTTCGGCCACTCATATCTGAGAGGCGTTCCCCTATCCGCTACTTGGGGACGCGTCCTCTAGACGTTCCAGCTTCCCCAAGAAAAATTTAGTAATTTTTTAGAAAACTCTTTTGTTTTTGACAAACTTTTGTAATAGATACACTGAAAGAATTTTGTTCATAAATTCTGTGAATTTTGTCATAAATCCAATGAAGAATTTCGTTAAAACTCAGCCAACGTCACGCTTCGTTGGATTAATGAAACAAGTTTCGTTAAAATTATTTTAATGGAAGCTTCATTAAATATGTGAAATAATTTCATTGCTCCAATGTAATAATTTCATTATATTGATGAAAGTATTTCATCGTTTTAATGAAACTGTTTGATTATTTTAATGAAATTATATATATATATATATATATATATATATATATATATATATATATATATATATATATATATATATATATATATATATATATATATATATATATATATATATATATATATATATATATATATATATATATATATATATATATATATATATATATATATATATATATATATATATATATATATATATATATATATATATATATATATATATATATATATATATATATATATATATATATATATATATATATATATATATATATATATATATATATATATATATATACATATATATATGTATGTACACATAATTTCCTTCATAAAAAATGCCCTTATTTATTGCAACAGTTGCCAACAAAAAGCGAAAGCTAAAAATTATTTTGCACGATAGTTACTGTTATGGCCTTTTCTTAGCACACTGTTTTGAGAGTGCTGTTGGCTGAAGTAGTTAAGGCGTTACCTTTGAAGCTAATGATGGAAATCAAGAGTCAATAAAACAGTTTAAGGTAATGAGCCCGCTTAGTAATGAAATAACTTCATTGAAACAAAAAAAAAATAGTTTCATTAAAATAATGAAATAATCCATTAAAATAATGAAATAATTTCATTGATATGATAAAATAATTTCATTAGCTTAGCAAAATTATTTAAAAAATTTGCTGAAATTTCCATTAAAAATAATTTTAACGAAACTTGTTTCATTAATCCAACGAAACATGTCATTGAAAGAACTTTAAGGAAATTTTTCATTGAATGATGTCGAGTATCACTTAATTTGTGAAGAAAATCCATTTAATTGATTAGTATGAAAATTTTCTCACCTACGACTTTATCCCTTCTGGCCAAAATACCTGTCACAAGAAAGGTCACGTGACTGGTTCCGAAGGATTAGCAACCGGCTCCAGTTCTGGAAATTTATAGGAAAGGGACCTGTAACTTTTACATGGCGTTGTCATTTAAGTGGGTCAAGTGACATAGTTAAGATACTCATTGATAAGTTCTAGAGCCAAGGTACTTGTGCTGTGGTGGTTTCTTTCATACTAGTTAAATTATTGTACTTTAAACAAATATATTTGATTTGTAAAAAATCTGCTTGTATAGGGAGGGTATTTTGCTGAAATTTGTATGTTAGGTTTGTGGTATGTTCTCTTTTCACTGGTCACGACTCGCGAACATTTTGTAAAATTCTCATTTTCTACCAGTCATAGGACAAGTACGTTCTCCACAATTGTTACAACATTTTTTTCTGCACATTGTCTGATTGCAGTTTTCGTAATAATTTTTATTGATCTCTTGAGAGTTTGTGCATTAAATTTTTAAACTGATAAAATGTGAGTAAATTTTTTCTGGTCAGCTGCCCAGAAGAGTAAAAGATGTTATATAACATTTTGTATTTAAGTGCGAATTTCATACGCCATTCCAGATAAATTTCTGATCATAGAGCCGACAGCGATGCGAACGAGTGTGACAAGTATAAAAAAATTCTGAATATTTTCTTATATTTATATTGTAAGACATTTTTCCGAGACTGTTCAGACAGAAAATTCTTTAATTCACACCAAGGTAGATTAAACAGTTACCATCAAAAGATTAGCTGACTTAGAAAATTTGAAAGCGTGTGCGTCACACAGATAACAAATTTCTACAGTTTTCCGATATGTTTCTATTAACGAAATGCATGTGTTAGTAAATTTAAGAGAGCTTGTGATTTTGTGGCACACACTCAGAGGGGAAAAAGGCTACTCTAGCGGCGGAAAAAACAAAAAAAAAATTATCGAATTTGAAAACAAATTTAAACACAGTATCAAAGCGGAAAAATCAGTATATTTAAAAATTAAATGTATTTATCATTATGTCGTCCGGCTCAGAACATATGGCCTTTTAAAAATTGGATTTTTATATAAAATTTTTTTCGGACAAAGTAACTTTTTATTTTTGATAAACTATTAATTATATCAGTTATTTTAAACCGCTTTACTTTACATATTTGCTATTTCAGTTAAGTTTTACAAACTTAAATGCAAAAAATTTTTTTATTTAACTTTTCTAAATCTTTTTAGAGATACAAAAAAAGTATAACCGAGAGAGAGTACCTGAAAATTTTGTGGAATCTTAATAAAGATATTATAGAGTAATATTGGTCCAAAAATTTGCTGCGTATGCGACTTTACATCAGTTTTTCTCAATACACTTAGTAAGACGATATTCCAACTCTTTAATACCATCTGAATAATACGATTTTGGGAACCCCTAAAAATACGCGTTAGTTTCGGTAATCACTTCTTCGTTTGAGATGAATTTTTTTCCTGTGAGCCATTTTTTCAAGTTTGGAAACAGGAAAAAGTCACTAGGAGCTAAATCTGGACTATAAGGTGGATGATCAACCAATTCGAAGTGTATTTCATGTAATTTTAGCATCGTATCCAATGCTGTGTGAACCGGTGCGTTGTCTTGAAGAAAGAGCACTTTTTTTTTCTTTAAATGTGGTCGTGATTGCATAATACTTTCCTGTCTTTGCTGATCCTTTTTCAAGATAATCGATGAGCAATATTCCGTGTGCATCCCAAAATACAGTGGCCATAACCTTGCCAGCCGATTTCACTGTCTTCGCCTTCTTCGGAGTACTTCCACCAGCTTCCACCCATTGTTTCGATTGATTTTTGGTTTCAGGTGTGTAGTAGTGGACCCACGTTTCATCAACAGTTATTAATCGACGCCAAAAATCAACGGCATTACGCTTTATCATGTCCAAACACCGCTGTGAAGTGGTCTGTCGAACTTGTTTTTGTTCGACACTGAGTAAACGCGGCACCCATCTTGCCGATAGCTTTTTCATATGCAAATGTTCATGCAAAATGTTGAACGCACGTTCATATGATATGTTTACCATTTCAACAATCTCACGTAACTTGACTCGGCGATAATTCATAACGATATCGAGGATTTTCTTGATATATTCTTCAGTAACCCCCTCTTTTGGCCTTCCTGTTGATGGTATTGTTGCAGTGCTTATTCGGCCGCGTTTAAATTCAGCAATCCAATATTTTGCCATGTCATGTGACGGAGCAGACTCACCGAATGTTTATCGAGCTTTTTTTTGTCTCTTTCGCCGTTTTCCCTTTCAAATAATAGTGTTTCATCACTGCACGAAATTCACTTTTTCCATTTTTCAAGAAACACAAAAGTTGCTTACTTCAAACGACTACAACAAATAAACTAATCGATGAATTTGGGTGAAATTTTAACAGCTGACGTTTGACAGATCGCAAATTCTAAAAAAAAAAAACTGTTTTTGTGTTTGTGCTGCCATCTAGCGCTAGGTAGCTTCAATATCAATCCGCCCTCGTACACCTTTTTGAAAATTTTCTACTTCTTTGTATTTCTATATGATTTTGTTGTAATTCGCTTCCAAAATCACTTGTAGTAGTAATTTTCAATTTTAAGATGCATTTTTTATGCATATTGAAATTTGAATACTCTTTGAATTTTTCTTAATGTATTTTGAAGTTTTAAAATTGGTCGCATATAGACACTTATAACGCCCACTGTGTTAAAAAATAGCTAATTTATTTCTAGACATTATAGCCTACAGCCTTTCCAGGCATACGTTTTTTGTGGATCAGACTCTTAGTTTTTAAGATATAAGCTTTCCGACGACTAAAGAGTTTTATCGGTAAAATTGTTAAAAATAGCTAAATAACTTTTAACACACCTTGTAGCCTACATCCTTCCCTATAATTCATCCATAATTTTTTTGGGGATCAGACTGTTCGTTTGGAAGATATGATTTTTCTGCCCCCAGATTGGCCTTATAGTGCGACACCCAGACAATAGATTTTGACATACATTACATTACATATATCTGATATGATTCTACCAAAAAAATGCATGTGTTTTTTTTGTGTTGTAATTGTTTGTACTTTCGGTGGGACCTGTATTAATATGCCTTGATTCGTACAGCACAATTCTTGCAGACATTTGGGAGCTATATTCAGAACATTTCCAGAATTTCAGATAAGTCCGCTTTCCTGTCAACTGCTCATAAGCTTTTCGGTACGTTTTCTCGCTGATTCGATATATATTTTTCGTTTGCCTGAACTCATACCAAAGACAACAAGAAATGTTCGTTGGGCATAAGAGGGTGGGTGTATTAATGCATGTGTAATTGTTTACTTGAGTCATATGTGAGTTCATGCGTGCTATTAATGTGTTTCTTTGCATTTTAGATTTTATAACAAGACTATAGGGAACAATTTAAAAATTTTCTGTTTGCAACAATTTTTAATTAAAATTCTGATTAAAGAAAATCGCATTGGGTTGCTTTTGTTTTCTTTCGCTGAAAGTTATTACAGAGAGATATTAATTTGCATTAGTAAACATATTTTAAGCTTGTGGTTTTAATAAATATTAAAAGCCACAATTTTAAGAAATGAAATGCCTAAAATTTCGAAACTTTATATAATTGAAAAGTTTTTCAAAAACATTTCTTATACAATTTTTTTGTTAGAAATAAAATCGCCAGATTTCGTTTTCACAGAGATGGAAAAAGTATCAGTTCAACTCATACAGAGAAATTCACGCACAAAGTACAATGTTACTGGTGTAGGAAAAACGTAATTTTTATCAATTGAGTTGTCTGACTTAATTCTGCATAAAATCAATAGTTGTTTATTGATTTTTATAAAAAAATGGCTCGTTTTGCTTGGAAGGAATATATTTGCCTATGTGTTAATAGAAAATTAACGGAAGTTTTGTAATTTTTTTATGCATTTGAAAAAAATATATAATATTTTCGTAACTGTATATCTTGAAAAGTAGAGCCAATTTGAAGAAACCGAATGCTAATGCCAATTCAGCACCTCAAATAACATAATAAATAACTTTCCATTGCTTAGTATGATTATTTCGAACGTATTTGCTTTGTGAATCCAAATTGATTATTAGGCTAAGGCTCGTAACGTTATATTCGAAAAAGAATTGGGCATGATTAATATTCCAAGGAACAAGGGAAAAATTAACATTAACTTAGTTTTTCAACGTACACAGCAGAACAGAGTAGCGCCACTTTCGGAAGCCGCTACACTTCCATCGTCAGTGCTCCAGTCCAAAAGTGAAACAGAATTTGTGAACTTGTGCTATTATAATTTTGTGCCACAGATTTGTGCACTTCTTAAAACTTGTCACAACTCAAAGAGTTCCAATAAAAATGTTAAAAAACATTCAAACGCTGTTACATTTCTATCGAGGAAAAACTCGAAAATCTTTTTGAAAGATTTCTTCTATAAGATACTCCTGTATAATATTCTTTACTTAATTAAAAGATATATCTTTTATATAAAATATTTAACAAAAAAAATTTTTTTCTTAGCTTTTAAAATTATTTATTGAATCTTCAATTGTAAAATTGAACTAACAATAAGTATTCAAATCTTAAAACTAAAATTGTTGATAGTTAGTCCAGCCACTGTTAGACAAAAAATATTTGGATTAGACGGTTGTTTCTTTAAGCAAAGCATACATTAACTCCAGTATATTGGCACAAACAAATGATGTTGAATCGTGCTCGAAACACATAACATACAAGAGTAATTCCATTTAGCCTGGTGTGACCATTTTACACATATTTTTTGCTATAAATCAAGAATATAGGATTTTTTTACTAAAAAAAAAACGTTGCGGCTCGCAAGGACATTAAGCTTAAAGTCGTTGAATAACGGGAAGTCACTGATAGAACACGATTTCTGCTCAGAATGGCCTGGTGTGGCGACGAGTGTTACCTTGAAAATCTTAGTTTTAAAGCATTATGACTTTTAGTATAAATTCTGTAAAATTTTGACTATAAGGTACACAATAATTTTGTTATAGATACCTGTTCAAAGTGTTTTTAATCGTATTATGTATTTACTGTTTGACAAAAAATAATTTTTCTTATAAGAAAAACTATTTATAAAATGAGACAGGTGTGACCGAAGGGTGTGACCTAGTACGAAAATTAAAAAAAATCGAAGAAATAAAACTTTTTATTGATTTAATTAATATAAATAGTATAAAAATAAACTCATAAGCAAATAATAAGGTATTAAATTATTTGCTATTCGTCCTATTATAGACAGTAGAACACTCCAGCTGAATATTTTTTTAAATTCAATATGCATGCTCATTTAAAAGTGCCTCAAATTTATTGAAAAATATTAAATAGCGTATTTTTATATTTTCTTATAATTGTCATTCTCCAAAAAACATCAATTGAGAGATTTTTATTAAAAATGAGAAAATTATTTTTTCTTGCATAGGGCCCTTTTACGCGGAATCACTCACAAGCATACTGGTGCAATATTCATTTCTTAAAAAATTCTGTACGGATGATTTGCTATACCTAGTGCGCACCGCATTTATTTTGATACTATTTTGAAAACAAAAATGAAGGAAAACACACGTGTGTTCTTATTAAAATATTATTAGGAATAATGATCTGTTTTATTTCAGAAAAGTTTTACAATATATATTTTGTTCCTTTTTAGGGTTCCGTACACCAAAAGTGTAAAGGACCCCTATGGACCTGAAATTTTCACAGAATATATAAAACTGTGGCCGCTACAGCAACAAATATATGACATTTAAAAATTAACGGACCTGAAAGTATCACAGAGTGTGTAAAACTGTGGCCGCTACAACAACAAACATATGATAGTTAAAAATTAAAGGGTGTTCTAAAGCGAGAAACGAAACTGAAATACTAACGTAATATACAGACACTTATTAATAGACACTTTAAAATTTCAAAGTAAATGTTAATTGGTGTAGTCTATAGAATAGACTACACCATATAACACTGATATTTAAAACAATAAAAATTAAAGGGTGTCCTATCAGTTAATGTAGTTTTGACTAATGAAATTAGACAATTTGCTGTATTTTAGAAACCGTAAGAGGCAAACTCTTGAAATTTAAAAAAAAAACGCTAAAACTAAAAAATTCCAAAAGTAAAATAAAATGTCAAATCGAAAAATCGCCATAATGAAAAAAGCTCTTAAAAGAAAAAAGTACCGAAATTAAAAAAATCGCCAAAACGCAAAAAATCACCAAAACTAAAAAGATCGCAAAAAAGCTACCAAAAACCGAAAAAGGTGTCAAAACGAAAAAAGCTCTACAACATGAAAAATCGCTAAAACTAAAAATATCATAAAAAAGCGAAAAAATTGTCAAAAATTGAAAAAAAATCAATACGAAAAATAGTGCCAAAACAAAAAAAAAAAGCGCCAAAACAAAAAAAAAAATTGTCAAAAACCTGAAAAATCGCCAAAACAAAAAAAGTGTAAAAAATCCCTAAAACTAAAAAAATCACAAAAAACAAAAAAAAAAATCCCAAGAACCGAAAAAAGCGTTAAAACTGAAAAAAGCGTCAAAACTAAAATAAATCGCTAAAATTAAAAATATCGCTAAAAAGCGCAAAAAAAACTACAGCAAGGCGTATAATCACACCACATGCCCATAAACGACCAAACCACTGGTGCCGACACTTGATTGCGCGCGCATACTGGTGTAGTGTATGGGGCCCTCTAGTCGTATTGTGTCTCTCTTGTTCGGCTGAAAACAAGAGTATCTCTCCTTCTTAGCCGAGAGTGTCCTCTAAAATTAATGATGTTGCGGGCTACGGGACTTGGATGCGATTCGAGCTTTGTTGTATATGTTGTCATATGTTTTGAAAACACAGTCTTTACTAAAGGAACATCTTGATCTTTATGAATACGCTGGTTTCTGACATACCAAGGTGCCCCTGTAATCAAACGAAGAATTTTATTTTGTTGCCTTTGAATTTTCTCTATATGTGATGCAAAGGCGGTGCCCAATAACCAATAAATACAATAGCACCAAATTGGTTTTATTATCGTGTTGTATAATAATCCAATACTCATAAGCTCTTATTATATCAAGGCAGATTCAGTACAGGTGGCCTTATTAGCGTAACTGGTTGTCAGCTGACTTACCCCATCCGTTAAACTCCATATAAAATAGAAGAAAACTTTTACCCCAACTGTCAACGTAAAAATAAAAAATACTCCTACAACAAATTTACATACATATGTTGTTGTAATGATAAGTCCACTTGTGTTAATACACTTTGTATTATATTTTGTTTTCGCTTTTGATGGGCATTTTTATTAATATCTACAATCAAAGCTGTTTGTTATGTTTTTGTTTTTATACATGCTTAGACTCTTTCAGTTATTTGTCTGTACTTAGTTCCAGACAGCCAACCGAGAAGCGGGCCACTGAATTCGATTTTTACCTAAAATTCTCGCTTTTTTTTTGCGTCGAGTTTGTGCAGCAATTTTTGTAAAGATGCGATTTTTTGGAGCTCTAATAATTTTTGAAGCTGCTTGGTGCATTCCTTCAGCATAATTTTTAACTGCGAGGATCTGTAGCGCTGCCATTCTCTTCAAACTCTTCTCTTGTCAGACAATAGCCGTTCCACATGCTCAGAGTAATTTTTGTTAAAAAAGTAGAAATAGCATTTTCAGCACCTTGCTAAATGATAGCCTCTAACTGTGTAATAGAGACGTCTATGGCGTCAGACGTTCTTAGTGGCTAATTTTCCGTGCAATTGGCACTTAAATTTTTTTTTGTATTTTAGCCAATTAATTGGTGCGTAGAGCCAATTGCAAGTGGGTGAGGTTGTTAAGAGTGTGTATATGGTAATAATAGTGGGTGAGTGATCTGAAGATAAATCTAAGGAAACTTCAACCTTAATTATTTCGCTGGGAACTCCTTTTACTACTCCGAAGTCATTTAACAAAAATACCCACTTCATTTACTAAAAAACTTTTGCAGCCACGTAAAAGACACGAAAATTTTAATATACGAATTTTAATTAAAAACAAACATCCTTTAAGGCATATTCAACACTCTCTCATACTTACTAACATTTTTGTGTGGAACAAACTCATAAAAATTCATTCATATGCTGTTCCCATAAAAACGAAAGCAATTGGTTGTAAAAAAAAACACCAACAAAATAATTGTCAAAACGAATTTCTGTAAAATGAAAATCATATTAATATGATTATTTCGAACGTATTTGCTTTGTGAATCTAGTGGCGCTACTCTGTTCTGCTGTGTACGTTGAAAAATTAAGTTGATGTTAATTTTTCCCTTGTTCCTTGGAATATTAATCATACCCAATTCTTTCTGAATATAACGTTACGAACCTTAGCCTAATAATCAATTTAGATTCACAAAGCAAATACGTTCGAAATAATCATAATAATATACAATTAGCTACTTGCTCGAGCTTTTCACATGTTTACATGTTCATATATACTTAAGTATAAAATCAAACCAAAAAAGTTTGTCTTGAGTAGAACAAAAATCAGAAAAATGGGAATGAAGAAAAATAAACCGATGGCAACGCTGGGAAAGCGCACTTCAATATCAGCTTGAGAGTGATTTAATTCTCGTATTCAATTCTCACGAAAAAGTTGTATATAAAAGAATTAAAATCACATTCAACAGAGCCACCTGACAAGTGGTGATAGCAAATACACGTGAGCACTGACGATGGAAGGCTTCCGAAAGTGGCGCTATTCTGTTCTGCTGTGTACGTTGAAAAATCAAGTTGATGTTAATTTTTCCCTTGTTCCTTGGAATATTAATCATACCCAATTCTTTCTGAATATAACGTTACGAACCTTAGCCTAATAATCAATGAAAATCATATGTTTTTTTTAAAACATATTTTATGAGACAATAAGTAATGACATTTACTCCATCTTAACCACAGAAGCCAGACCATTATTATACATATGAATAGCGTAGGTAAAATTATTATTAACTCCCAGCCGTTCAAATGGTGACAAAACACACACATTTTTCACAGCTGCCGTATTCTAAAAAAATTATTTCAGAATTTTGACTAAAGCAATATTTAAAATACAAATTATATTTTTTTTAGAATGCGTCCCTAAACCTTTGCATTTTAAATTGACACTTTGCTGTCTCCAATCAGTAGTGCAGTCAGTGTACTGATTTGATAAATTTTACTTTTTTGGTAAAATTTATGGCTTATGTATGATATAAGATACTTTGTTATATAGAAAATTTTAACCCGGGTTAAAATCTACTACAAAAATGTTAAGCGTATCATTTTACAGAGAAGTGCTAAGCACACCTTATACCCCAGTAAAAAAAGACACTCTAAAGAACTCATGAAAATGTAGAGTTTGCGATCCGGAAGTAGTGCATATTTGGATCATTTCTAATGATTTTTATATAGGGTTGTCATTGCAAGAAGGTATCTTTTTCGATTCCTAATCACCGAATTGGAAGTGAAGCTAAGAAATATTACCTTTTTGGCGTTCTATATTAATATTTTTCTGTAGGAAAATGAGTACAAAGATACACATTTTCGCAAATTGTTTCTTTTTATACGAATTTAAAGCCAAAACGGTGTTTTTATGTAAATTTTAGAAAATAACTGTTAATTTTTAGACGAAAATTAGTTAATAAATTTCTTTAAAAAAAATCTAATTTTTAAAAAGCTGGTGGGTATTTTTTAAACTATAAAAAAATTTAAAATTTTTGTGGGACTAAAATAAAGTTTGACTTGCTTTTCTACTAATTATCTGCATTTTTGAATATCGATTCTTTGGAAGCAACGAAAATGTAGATCCTCAAAAAGGACTTCCAATTTTTTTTACTGGGACGTTAAAAGCAAGGCGTACGAGATACGCTAAAGCGCAAAAACATCACCAAAACTAAAAAGATCGATAAAATACAAAATAAAACAACGCAAAAACCCGAAAAAGGCATGAAAAGAAAAAAAATCACTAACACTTTAAAAAATCGCTAAAACTAAAAATATCGTAAAAAATACGAAAAAGTCGCCAAAAATGAAAAAAATCACCAAAAACGAAAAAGTCGCAAAAAATTAAAAAAATCACCAAAACGAAAAAAAGCGCCAAAACAAAAAAAAAAAGCGCCAAAACTAAAAATATCGTATAAAATACGAAAAAGTCGCCAAAAATGAAAAAAATCACCAAAAACGAAAAAAAGCGCCAAAACAAAAAAAAAAAAAGCGCTAAAACAAAAAAAATCGCCAAAACGAAAAAGTCGCAAAAAATGAAAAAAATCACCAAAACGAAAAAAAGCGCTAAAACAAAAAAATCGCCAAAACGAAAAAGTCGCAAAAAATGAAAAAAATCACCAAAACGAAAAAAAGCGCCAAAACAAAAAAAAAAAGCGCCAAAACAAAAAAAAAAGCGCCAAAACAAAAAAAAAAACGCCAAAACAAAAAAAATCGCCAAAAACGAAAAAAGTGTCATAACCGAAAAAATCGCAAAAACTAAAAATATCACCAAAAAACCCCCAAATCGCCGAAAAAAAAATAACCAAAATTAAAAAAGCGCCAAAACGGAAAAATTTTCAAAATAAGAAAAAATGGTAAAAACGAAAAGGGATATGCCTATGTGTATTCGTAAGGAATCCTTCGTGTGCGATCCAAAGTCTCACTTTACTGAATTTATTATTGTATTGCTCTAGTATTAATTATATTAAAGCTATAAATAATTGTCATGGCGTTGATGGTAAACTCATAAAAAATATGTGCAATAAAAACCTATTGTCTCTATCTCATTAAACGAATGTATATAGATACTTTTCTAAGCACACGTCGGTGTGTGTAAATTCAACTTAAATGAAAATTTAATAATATGCTGGTGGTGAAATACAGACAAGCACATTTTCTTATATACAGCGAAACCAATTCGCTACAGTACGGGGAGAGTCTCAAAGTCCTTAAAAAGGTAAACATATCATATATCTAATGCATTGCAGATGACGATGTATGAAGACTGTAAAAGCCGCAAAAT
Organism: Panzeria rudis; assembly: GCA_956483635.1. Taxonomy (NCBI): domain Eukaryota; kingdom Metazoa; phylum Arthropoda; class Insecta; order Diptera; family Tachinidae; genus Panzeria; species Panzeria rudis. The sequence continues at coordinate 176,178,610 of OY101448.1, forward strand.
AAGTGCCTAATTACAAATGAAACCACTGTCGACAACTCATATTAAATAAAGGCGACGACTTAAGGCTAAATGAAGGCAGGAGACAATATTTGTTGGTATTTTGTGTAAAAAAAGCAAACAAAATAAACGTGTTTCTCTTTAAAATGCTCCCTATTATTTTGCTTTTAAAATCTAGAAAATTTTTCTATGTAAGTTTTAATCGAATTGGCACGGAACTTTGTGAAAATGTTTACAAGATATGAGAATTGCCAAAGAGTGCAAAGGAACTTGAATACATAGTGGATTGCAGCGACACACTGTGGTTCCAATTGGAAAAAAATGATAATGAGTCTGTATCATTGAAACTTGCATTCCGATGACAAAACGAAGCATGTAAAAATTATAGAGGAGAATATAAGCTTTAGTTATATTGAAATTTGGACTATACTTTAATTCATTAGAACATCTTTAATATTTTAAAAAATATTTGGCTTTTCTGATTTATGGCCTCGATTATGTTCTCTATTTGGTCAATATATCCGGTAATATCATGGTCAAAATTTTCAGAAAAATATTTTATGATATTTAGCACAATCCTTGACAATATGCAAAAGAAAGTTTTTAGTTATTTCAATTCATGAAGTCGTGCAAAATAATCCAAGTCAAGACTTTGAAATGAGAGTGAAAAATGGTTAGATTTGGCCAAAAAAGAAGAATCTGATTGAATATTCAAATATTCCACCCTTAATAACAATAATTTAATTTTAAATTAATTCAAATAATGAACTTCGACGTTTTTCTCAAAAATTTTTCAAAACTAAAACTTTTTCTTTCTCTGCGTATTATCGAGGGCTGTGTTAGAAATCATAAAATATATTTTTTTAGATTTTAGCTAAGCTCCCTGCGGAAAATTTGGTGACAAATTATCCAAAAGTACTTGTCCTATGACTTGAGAAAATGAGACTGGTACCAAAAATAAGGAGTAGTGAATGGTGAAAAAAGACATATTGTGTAAATGGTCACATATTAACCATTTTCAGTCAATTTAGTTGGTACTCCGGCTAGTATTGTAGTAAACGGCACTGAACAAATTCGATGCATCTGGATTTAAGGCCTATCACATAGTATATATATATAATATTAATTGTCTCCCTTCAATGAGACTGCCATGACACTCAGGAACCTGTGCCGTAACTATATTCAGATATTAACTCCATCTTAACTGGTATTTATAAAATTGAAATATAAGTTCCCCTGTGGTGGAGTGGGTAGTGTACTAGCCTGTCATGCCGGAGGTTGTCGGTTCGAGTCCTATCAAAGACATCGCTTAAAAAGTTCTACTTGGTCCGCTTCATAGGAAGTGTTAGAACTCGGACTGGTCCCTATCACCTGGGGACCGTTCACGTGACTTGTTTTGTGTCAGTTCCATTTACCGCAGGGCTATTACTGAAGATATTTATAAAATAGGGAACAAAGTCGAGGCAAAATCCCAAAATTTTAAAACTAAAAAACAAATATCCTTGTAAATCTCAAAGGTATTCTAATGAAGTAAAGCGTATTATCTTAATCTATTCATAAACTTTACAACAATGCCAAATTAATTAAAATCGGATAACATTTGTAAACGTTATGAGGCCAACAAGGTTTTTCATGCTCGAGGTGGTAAATTTTGACACACTGTAGCTCACCGTGTATTTCAACAGGGTAGTGCAAATTTCAACACCCTTAAAGTTTAGATCATCCTTTATGATTTTTACATACATTGCTTTGTAATCGGATCGCAAGTTTCAAAGATACACATTTATTACAATTTTTTCTAATTGGAACCACTATGCGACATTGCGATCATATCCACACATTGCAGACAGTGGCTCTTCCTTTAAATATAAGTAAGTGCTAAGTGTAGCAAATTTTGATTCGCAAGTAACAACTTAGGTCCAAATTTACAGTCATTAGTTAGTTATTAGTAAACTAAAATGATAACTATTTCACATCTTAAGGCGGCAATTTAAAAATTTTTAAGCATACAAAGCTAATGGAGGAAATATATCTTGTCGCTCCTAAAAGTATGCTATATGCATGTAATAATTTCAACAACATGGTGTAATGCAGGTTCAACAAATACAACAAAAACCTAGATAATGCTTGTCAAAAAAATACACGTGCTAGACGTTGCTTATGTACAAAACTACCAGAACAAAAAAATAATCAGCTGACGTTATGCTGCCACCTGTGTACTTATTGCACCATGTTCCAAAGCATCTAACTAATTGTTAATCAATGGCATTTGACGGTTTAAGTAATGGTAAACAAAGAAGTGTGAATAAAATATCATTGGCTTAACTATTGTCATTAGCTAACTAATGACTGTGATTTTGGGCCTTAGGAAGTTAGGAATTACATGATGTAAAGTTAAAGGATATTCTCCAAAGTACAGCCAACTTAAGCTTTTAGACGCGCTGTGGTTTTTTCAATACATAATTGTTTCCCTCTTTCTGAAGCCCACCCTACACAGAAAAAAATTATGATAGCTTTTTTTTAAACAAACATGTTTTTGAAACTGATTTGAAATCTTTATTATTGTCTCTATATTTAGTTTGATAAATAATTTTGTTTGATTTATTATTTCATTTCATTTACCTACCGCCAATGTTACCAACCTGATAAAATTATGAAATTCTTTGATTTATTTTTTGTATTTCTCTAAAACATTTTTTGATTGAAACGATTTCTTTATTGAAAAAATAAGAATTTTTTTTCAAACAAATTATTACAAATTTTTGCATTTGAATTTAAAAATTTCTTTATAGGACCTAAATTGAACAAATTTACATTTGATTCAGGGAATTTGGTATTTGAAGTGAAAAATTAGTTTTTTCTGTGTTTCTCTCTTGCATCAAAAAGTTTTTTTTTTAGCTTTGAAATAAATTTTATTTTTGCCCTCGTAGAATAATATTTTAAAAAGTACATATTCATTCATGAAACATGTTCTGGCGTATGAGTGCGTTAGAGTTATAAAGTGTGCATATAAATATGAATGTGTGTATGTTTCGAAATTTTTGGAGCAAAAAGAAACCAAAAAAAATTTTTTTTGTGAAAAAAAATTGAACTAAACAACGTTAGCAAACCAAACCATGGCAACAATTTAAATATTAATATATTTGAAAATTTACAAGTTTGGAATTTTTTCCACCTTTTTTTCCATTTGTAGTCGCTGGTGTATGCGAACAAGCTGTTTTGAGTTTCATGGTAATAAAAGCATTTAGATTTTTATTTGTACGGGGTTTTTTCCATCAAATTGTTTTCATACTCTTCACCACAAATGAAAAGGTTGTGGTTATGTAAGTTTATCATTCCGTTTGTAATCTCTATAATCAAACTATATAGCAGGTGATATAACAAATATACATAACTACTAAATTAAATTCTGTGGACAAGTCTAAACAAATTATAAAATTTTTGATTTTTAAATTTGATTTTGTCATAGCTGCAGAAAGACTTGTCAAATTAGGCCGTAATATATATTAAAAAAATAAAGGAGAGAAATGGGAATTAAGAAAAATAGACCAACGGTAACTTTGGGTATTGCATATAAAACAGTGCAGTTAACATCAATTTAAGTGAATTAAATCTCGTATTAAATTTTCACGAAAATGTTTTATATATAAGAATTGTAATCACAAGCAACAGATCCACCTGGCAAGTGGTGATAAGGAAAATAAACAAGAGCACTGATGATAGAAGTGTAGCAGCTTCCGAAAGTAGCGCTGCTATATTCTGCTGTGTACATTGAAAAATTAACCCAAGTTGTCTGGGCGCACCCATATGGTAACACAAAAGACTGTTACATTAGAAGCTTTACAGCAATTCAAATGCAAAAATATTTTACACAAAATCACTTGCATTGCATCATAGAGACATCTGTTAATATTTACAAATTGTTCTTAGGTCAGTTGTGTTTCAAAGTTAGTAAGTCTTTTGAATAACCTTTAAAAAAAGTTGAAAAATAGTGAAAAATTGATTACGTGGAAAAATAAGTTACTCTTTATTTTTACTTGTATCATGCTTACGAAAAATATTTTATTATAAATATACAACCGAATAGTCGTATTGCCTTTGACATAAATCGACATATTACAAAATATATATCTGATCCACTTTTGACGCGCTACATTTTTCCTTTAAATTTTTCTTGTAGTACTTAAGTTTGTAGGTATTCTGTGGAAAACATTTACTCTTGATATGGAATGTTCTTTCTTTGCAAAACTTGCCCTCAGTGAAGCCATTGGCTTTGGGAAGGGATACGCTCCCTTTCCTTCAACAAGTTCAAAATATTAGAGTATTTTTGGTAATATAAGTACACTAGAAAAGTAATTTTGAATTCACAAGCAAACAAATTCGAAATAATCATATTAATATAAAATATTTTATTTTAATCACCACTTAAAGTTATGTTCAGTTATATTTTTATATGGGTAAAATTCATTTAACATCGTTCAAAAAGGATACAAAAATCTGAAATGTGAACTTTTTTATTTAAAAGTTTTTTATACATTAATGAGTGAGTGGTTGAGCAAATGTCTGAAGATTGTGGAAAAATAACAATCTGCTAAAAAACACGTATGTTTTTTTACACAATATTTTTGTCATTCATTATTTCACTTTAGCAAGATATGATTTCAGTAATATTTCGCTCCATTTTAATTGCTTAGAGCTCTTTTAAAGCAAAGCTATTTTAATTGCTTAAGGCTCTTTTAAATCAAAGCCAAAGACTTACCCCCATATTCATAAATAAATAAAATGTATTTGAAATCTATTTTAAGAAAATTTTGTATGAAAATTTTGACATAAAATACATTTCAAACTCATTTTAAATTCTATGAATATAGGGGTTAATATATAAAATAGATTTTTTGTAAGAGTACTTCTCCTTAAATTTCCTTTGCTTTTTTGTTATATTCAGCTTGCTATTTTTCGTCCTAGTTTATATTTTCTCTATAACGTTCTTATATCTCTGCTCTAGTTAATTTACTTTTCTTCTGCTTTAAAACCCTAAACAACAACAAAAACAGCGAAATTATATATTAGAAACTACCAGAATAAAATCCGCACAAATAGACAAGTCACGAATTACAATTTTTTAATATATTCATTATTCTTAAAATTAAAATCTTAAGCAAATGGTCTAATGGAATTTTTTACGACACAAATTTTTATGATTCGAGAACAATTTGTACTTTTCGAAAAATTTTCCTGAAGTTTTGCAATATATATTCATGTAACGAATGACAAAATTTTAGCAAATTAATGAAGCGCATGCTACAATTTTTTTTAACATATGCTTCAATTCCACATGTGTTTAATACATTTTTGAATTGTATTATTACCAGGGACCGCACAAATTTTTGACGAAAAAAATCATAATGATCCCAGAATATTTATTAGTAACATGTTGTTGAACCATAAAATTGCTATTTTTTGCCATGCTTACAATTTATGCACTAAACTTTTATTTTCAATTTTCACTAAAAAAGAATCAATTAATAAGAATTATAATTGAGTTTTGTTTTTTGATCGTAAAATAGTTCTTATCTTTGAGTTTTATTTTTTAGCTCAAAAATAACGATTATTTTAAATTTAATTTTTTTTGCTCTTAAGTAACGATTATTTTTTTGTTTTTATTTTTTGCTTAATTTTTTATGATATTACTCATAACCGTTACATAATGATTACACTGTACAACAATTTTCAAAAAATTAAAAATCCCGTAGGGTTTTATGACGGTTTTTTTATGTTTTCGAGGTCGCTGAATCCGAATCTGAAGTTATTTTTTTCGGGGCAACGCACCACTGTCGGTGAGGGTTAATATATATGACCAAGAGAGGAATTTTTTTTCTTTTGTAACCTAGCCCCCGGACCCTCCTAAATACAAATTCTATGATTTTTGTGTAACTTTATAAAAAGAAAAATAAATTAGTTTAGTTAAATAGAATATTTTTTATATATCTATTATATTTTTATTTATAAAACTTAAACAAAAATCCCAAATTTGAATCGCAGCACCCCTAAGAAGGAGGGTCTGAGGGATAGGTCCCAAAGGAAAAAATTTCCTCTTGAATAAGTAATGGGGTTGGTCATGTATATTAACCCTATCCGACAGTAGTGTGTTAGGACTGCAGCACAAAAACCTGACATGACGCGAACAAAATAACTTCAGATTCAGCGACCTCGAAGACGTAAAAAAAAAACGTCATGAAACCCCATGGGATTTTCGGACTGTTCTACAATGTTATTACTCATAGCGTTCTAATTAATTTATACAACTCACCATCTTATTGATTTATTTGATAATAATTTCTAATAATAAAAAGAAAAGTCACGAATGACAAAAAAGTTATAGATATACTTTTAAAATAAAAACAAAGTCTTTCTTATCAATTTACTTTATTTTGTGGAACTGATAAATGAAACTGATATGTTTAATTTTGTTTGCGGTTGTTTATTTCTGCATTTGTTTTCTGTTTTTGGGAATAATCCAATTGGTGGAACTACATCTTAAAGCGGAGACAAGCAAGTTTGTATGTAATGAGCAGGGACGAGGACTTCATGCACTCAAAAGACCAGTTTGGGCACATAAAATATGGCATAAAAACACGAAAAATAACCTAAAAAACCAAGAAAATATGCCCTTATTTTTAAATTTTTATTTGGTAAAAAAATGTCTACTCTTTAAATACTGATACCGTCGATTTTGATTTGAGAATTTTTTTTGGTGATAAACAATTATTTTTAACCCCCGACCACAAAAGGAGGTCAGTCTGATATTGATTTTCGTCTAATAAAATATAATAAAAATCTCAAAGCTTGTATTACAATGTGAAGGGGACTTTAGTGACCAGTGATATGCCTTTATCACTAAAACAGTCCAGCAGCAGCTAACACAACACAACACCACACTAATGCAGATCAGAAATATTTATGATGTTGATGATGACTTGCCTGGCGCAGGGATCGAACACTGTTAAATTTTTTCGTGTGATTAATACTTAATAAAGTCTTTGAAAACAACTGTTATTTGTTGTGGGTTATTCTATATGCCCACTTTTCGTTGGTGCTAATGTCAACTCACCAGTATACCTTTAACCATCTTGTTTGATAAGTTTTCTAACTTGCATTAATGTAAAAAGTTGCATTAATATATACAGTTCAGCACCCTCGTTACACAGAAAAAATTATTTCCCAATTTTTTTCAATTAACTGTTTAACTAGAAAAATTTTTATTTTCAATTAATATTTTAATTGAATGAACGTTTATTTTTCAATTGGTTTTATTTTATTTTAAAACAATGCTATCAATTAAATTTTAAATCAAGTTACCATAAAATAGCAAAATATTCTACATGTCAATTGTGTATAAATAAAATAAGTTTAGTTTGCATGTGTGAGAATTGTATAGTTTTTCTGAGTATGCGACATTGTTTTATCACAATTAATTGATTATTTTTTTTTTAATTTCAATCAACTTTTTAATTGACATAATATTTATTTTAATTGAAAAAAATCGAAAAATATTTTCATTTAATTCTGTTGAGATAATACTACAATTTTCGTGATTGGTTGAAAACTAATTAATTTTTTAATTGGATCTTCGTTTTTCTTAATTAAATCATGTTTTTACTTTTTTCTGTGTAGAGGGTACACAAAATTCGGCATAGCCGATTATAGCCTCCTTACTTAATTATTTGTGTGTTAGTGTTTCCTTCAAATGTTCAAGGCTATAAAATTGCCAAAAAAAAAAATTGTTTCTGTAAACACAGAAATCGTGATGAATATATTATTAATTTTATGAAATGAAGCCTTTAAAGAGAGAATGTATTTTGTTAATATTTACAACATACTCGTATTATAAATATTATATACTGGTCTTGAATATAGATTTTAAAAATTGTGATTGATGAATGGTTTTGTTGTACTTCGCAGAAGAAATATATTCTATAGACTCTATATAAAAATGTGCTTTTGTTACGAACGTTTTTCAATTTATTTATTAATACAAAAAATTTCAATGGATTCCTGCTTAACCGAAAGGATTTCCACACATCAGAATTGCTAAGCATTTTCATGTTTTTTTTGAATTCTTTTTATAAGGGGTACGAGAAACAGCCTCCTAAAAAATGGAAGGAAATCAAACACATGAGCGCAGATAAGAAGGTGTTTTAGATTTCGAAAATAGCTTATTGTTACATCAGAATTGATTCTTCTGCATTGTTTACTTAATAATACAGTTTAAATTAATAATATGAATTGAAGACTTCAGAACTAATCTAATAACATTCAAATAAAATTTTTTTCAATTTCGTTACTTAAATTTGCTTTACGCCCCTTGTAAGCTTAGTGTTCTTTTTTTTAGCAATAACAAATCAAAACTGAAGGAAAAATAGTGTTTCCTTGACATTTGCTAGACTTTTATGGAAAAATATAAATAAATAAAAGCTAACAAACCTTTACTGCCACCGCCGGCCGCCATCGCTTTCTATGAACATGAAATATTTCAAATTATTTAAATTTATAACAGTTATAACTCCTGCATGTGTGTAAAAAAAGAGCCAAAGTACATGTAAATACGTGTATATGGCACATTCCAACATACGAATACGTCTTCACTTATTCATGTGTTTATAATTTTGATAAAATATAAAAACTAACTTCATGTAAATGGAAAATATAAAAAAACGCCATTATAAAAATCTAACAGAAAATTTCAAAATGGAAAAGTTTCGTGTACAGCTAAAAAAAAATAATAATTTGTTCAAAGTGGTGACGTGTTTAGTTTTCTTCAGTCTTTGTTAATATACTTTACTATATGAGCTTTTGTAAAATATTAAATATATTCCAGTTTCAATCTATTATCTACAAGTTATAATCAGAGGCGGATCAGAGAGGAGCAAAAAGGGATACCCATCCACACAAATAAAATATAATCCCGACTATTGGGTGTAGTGTAGTGGCTAGTGTGCTAGACTATTAGCCGGGGGTCGCAGGTTCGATTCCTTGGGTGTTTCTGAAGAAAAGCTGAAAAAAAACGTTTAAGCAGTATGTGTGTTCCTTAAAAAATATTCGTAGTCTCAACACAGAAAAAAGTAAAAAATGGTTTCAATTACTAAAATTGTTAAAACAAACAAAAAATTGTTTAATTTTGCACATATCACTAAAATGATGATACCAATTATCGGTATTGCAAAAATTGCAAATAGAACTTTTTTTCTAATTAATGGTAATTGTATGTTTGATTAAATAAATAATTAATAAAATACATAAAATTAAATAATTGTCTAATTAAATTAATCAAAAAATTTGTTGACTAAATATTAATATAATAATTAAATGAATTATCGTACATAATTGAAAATAATGTAGCATGTACTATGACACAGGAGAAGCATACACTTTCCCAAGTTGCTTTTAGAGTAATCACTTCTATGCAAACAAAAATATTCGCCATCGCCTGTGAATGTTATAAGCAAACTTCACTCTGTTTAGAAAAATTTTAGCTGTTATTTTTTATCAGTGTTTACCTGTTAGCGTTACTTTAATTGGCAGCAAATATTCAATCAAGTAAGTGATTAAATCAATAAAGTAAATTATAAAGTAATTGATTATAAAGTAATTGATTGAACTAATTAATATATTAATAAAATATTAATTAAAAATCAATTAATAATTAATAGTATTTTTGCGTTTTTGTTTCTTTTTTAATTAAGAAATTAATTGAATCATTTAACAAGATAATAAAATTTCCAGACAATACCAAACAATAGCTTTAATTAAAAACAAATCGATGATAATTTTTCTGTGAAGGGACCAGTAATTTCTTACGAATTTTGGGGTTTTTCGATTTAACGGAACTACGGCTTAGCGGGGCTCAAGGAAAAAATATAAATTAACGGTGCACAAAGGACTAAATTTGAAAAAAATTTATAAAATTTTTTATCTAAATATTGATTTTTATGTTATGCAAATCGAAAGAAGTAATTCAATACAGTCAACATTTACTACTTGTCATTTTTTCGTTAAATTAATGTTTAACGAAATATGATGACAAATGTGTTTTTTTTACTATGTACCGAAAACTAGGTTGCTCTGCTCTTTCAAGTCCATTACGTTAGATTTCGTTTTGTTTTGTATTTTTCAAAGTGTAAAACACTTGTGTACACTAAATGTACATTAACTTAAATGTACGCAGCTAGAAAAGATAACAATGAGAACAAAATGAAAAAAGTTTAAAGAAAATACATTTGCAAACATTTCCCGATTGATTTGCTCATCATAGTGGAGAATGTGTTAGTGTATTTGCGCTAAATACAATGAAGCATTCAACAAAATACATTCCTGCTTTTGTTTTGTTTGCAATTGTACGATTGACAAGGGATATAAAAGCAAGCAGATGAGTGAGAAGCCAATTGTTTTGTTTGCAATCTTTGTCATTACAAAAGTATTTGTTTTGGTTTTGCTCATGTACAAAACGATTAAAAATATTTTAATAGTTTGTGTCTTCGTTTGCTCTCTGCTTTCAAGTATTGTTGACCAGTATGATTGGAACTGGGTCGTATGATTAATAAATAGTCAGCTGTGATACCAAAAAGTGTCAGTTAAAATTGTAAAAAAGTGTCTACCTTCAAGCTGTCATAACAGTCAAACCTGAAGCTGCATTAATGCTATTTTTTCACTGTATGATAGCTAATGAGTCATAGAGTAGAATGCTTCTACTTGACACCAGAGGGGCGGCAATACTACTATAAAAAAAACGCGCAATAGCAGAGTTGCAAATGAATTAAGCTATCTATCTCTGTCTCACTTCACCACCTGTTCGCTCTACACTATCCCTTTCCCAAAAGAAGGTAAGACATTAATTAATTAAGTGGTAGGCATTAATTGTGTGATTGTGTTATTTCGCTTTATAAAAATATATATGAAAGTTTCGTGTTGCTGTGTTCGTTTACGCTAATCTCTAAAACCGCTTCACAGATTTAAAGACATGTTGTAAGTGTATATAATTGACTCTAGATTGGGATTCCTTTAAAGCAAAAATTTACCTTGTAAGGTATAACACAATATAAATTCAAATCCGTTCTTGAGTCAGGCGTTCTGTACTTGGCTTAAGAAACGGATTTAATTACAGATTACTTGATTTTCCTTTTCTATTAAGAATAAATTTTATTTGCACGAAACACCAATTTTTTTTTTACAAAAACTCTTTTACAAATTTTCAAATATTTAAAAAATAGACATTTTCTAAAAATTTAATTTGAAAATTATTTTTATTCTTGCCGTATTATATTATTTTTAATACCGAAATGATGATACCGGTATAGAAAGAAACGGTATTTGAATACCGGTATTTTACAATCAAAAATAATTATGGAACCCTATTGTTTTCGCTACGCTGTCCGTCTGTCTGCCTGTCTATCTGTCTGTCTGTAACAGGCTTTTTTCTCGGGAACCATAAGAGCTACTCTCCTGAAATTTTCACAGAATATGTAAAACTTTTGCCGCTACAACAACAAATATATGACAGCTAAAAATTAAAGGATGGTCTTAAGCGAGCAACGAAAGATGTTGAAATACTAATGTATTATATACACACTTATATATAGACACTATAAATTATCAAAGTTAGTGTTAATTGGTGTAGTCTGTAGAATAACTGATATATAAAACAATAAAAATTAAAGGGTGTTCTATCAGCTAATGTAGTATTAATATTTAACTTAGGCAATATGCTGCATCTTGGTAGCCAAACCCCTTGAAATGTTCAAAAACGCTAAAACTAAAAAATTCTAAAATTAAAAAAGTGTCAAAACGAAAAATCGCCAAAATGAAAAAAGCACTTAAAGGAAAAACATCAAAATAAAAAAAAACGCGAAAACGCAAAACATCACCACAAAAATCGCCAAAAACTAAAAAAAACGAAAAAAGCACTTCAACATTAAAAAAACGCTAAAACTAAAAATATCATCGAAAAACGAAAAAAATCTCCAAAAATAAAAAATCGCAAAAACAAAAAAAAGTCGACAATACGAAAAAAAAATTGTCAAAACAAAAAAAAAAAAAAAAACGAAAACTAAAAAAATCACAAAAAATCGAAAAAGAGCCCCAAAACCGAAAAAAGCGATAAAACTGTAACAGAGCCACCACTAAAATAAATCGCTAAAACTAAAGATATCGCCAAAAATAAAAAAAAACGTTTAAAAAATGCCAAAAACCAAAAAATTACCAAAACTAAAAAATCGGCAAAAAACAAAAAAGAAAAATTTAAAAACGAAAAATCGCCAGAAAAAACGAAAAAATCACGAAAATTAAAAAAGCGACAAAACCGAAAAATCGCCAACAACAACGAAAAATACTTAAAATATAAAAAAAGCTTAAATTAAACAAAAAAGCACAACGGAAAAAAATGCCAACGAAAAAAAAGGCAGAAACGAACAAGGATATACACCTGTGCATTCGTACGGAACACTTCGTGTGCGAGCCAAAGTCGCACCTTACTTAATTTATTATTGAATGTTTCTCTGGGTATAGCTAAATTATTTTGTATTATAGCTGACTATATGCATACACAGATAAATTACATGTCTGTGGTTCTAAGCAATAGTCGCGTAAGTCGAAAAATATAGTTTTGAAAAAAGCTATTTTTTATGTTCGGATGCGCTTTTGCAAAAATGAGAGGGCTCATTATAAATAAATTTTATGCAAATTCGAATATTATTAAAAGCGCAATGCTAAGGTTAAAAAATGGTTTTGAAAGTGGCACTATATTAGGAGATATTTAATAAAGAGATAGTTAGTATGTTTATGGAAAACGTAAAATATTGAAATTTAAAAACTATGTCGAGTTAGTCTTTTATTGTAAAGTAACATTTCACGTGTTCGCTGAAATACATTAGGCTAGACCATGTGTTTTAGATATTCTCTATTTGCAATAATCACTTATATCTACTTAGACTATTAAGAAAACTTTTTTTCAATACATAAATTAGTTTAAAAAAATTCAAAAACAACTTAAGTCATCTTAGGGTGTTTCAATAAAAAAAGATTTTGTAGAAATATGCTTTTAAGTCTATTTAAATCATAATTACATATGCTGTCAGTCTTCATTATGCCTTAAATCAATAAGTTTTTATAAATATCTCTTGAAATACCATCGTCAGAAAAATAAGGATTTCATATAAATATAAAGTTTTGTTAGTAGAAAACGGTAGCATACATTAACTTAATTCCTTTATAACTTAATTCCTTCATAAGTCGACTTATGCGGTTGTTGATTATGACCACAGTTATACACATGGCTTATTAAAATAATAAAAGAAATCCTTCTGAACAAAAATTTTGATTGATTTGTATTGTGCAAATACCTTTCAGGATATTTTATTGTTGAAATACGAGCATTCTAAAGAATATACAAAATATGAACACAGAAGACAGCACGTTGTCAAATTGTTCGACTGTTAAAGGTAACACGATGCGTATGAGTATTTTATATTTCATATTAAATTTATTCAACAATAAATATTCATCATACGCAATAACATAACAATCAATTTACATAAAGAAAACATCAATGAGTTCACACAAATGTAGTAAATTTATTTAGTGGCATGTAAGATAAAACTTCCCACAAATATTAAATAAGTACAAAGATTTCATAGTATATTTATTATTTGAATTGAATGGAGGGAGGCAACAGGCAAGGCATATTTCTTTTGTAAAAAGTATATACGTACGCACATATGTTTATATGGACACATATTTATGCGTTTTGCATGAAAATTAATATGAAGAACCACGTATTTTGGAAACGACTATATACTGCAATCATTTGCTTTATTCAATTATGATTTCGATGAACAAATGAACATAACCCGGAGTACTTTAAGTCATAAAAGGGAAATTTTTTTAGTGCTACCGATTTTATAAAGCAAAAGCTTTATTTTTAATCGAAAAAAGACTTCCCAAACCACTAAATGCTTTCTAAAAGCTTTAACTTGAGAATGAACATCTTATAATTATATAATTGATTACAAGTACTATTAACATAAAACCTCTTAACAATTTATACACTTCCACAAAAATTATCTTCTAAAATAAAAAAACTTTGCTGAATTTCTTAAGCAGAATGAATAATGGCATGAATTTGGTAAAAGTCAAAGTTGCTCTTTAATAATGAATAATTTTAAGTGTTTAGCCATTTGAGCTGCTTTGGTCTTATCACTGTTAAATACATTTCTATTATAATAAATAACTTGTATCCCATTCAGGGCTCTGTTCAATTTATTTGTACATAACCTTGTTTAATTTTTTTTATAAATATATGCATATTTTTCACTTTTTACTTTTTGTTCATTTTATCAAATTCTTTTTTCAACGGTCATATTCAACATGATCCATGAATGAAACCTATTTCTCGTAGCCAATTACAGCAACATTTATAGTTGAATAACTGTGATGAATTTAAGCCATAAGAACCGGAAAGAAAAAGGCAAACCTTAGATCTTGTTAAAGGTTACTTTACTTATTTAAGTAACGAGGGTGGTAACAAAAATATTAGTCATAATGAATGTTTAACAATGTGCCTAATTACAACTGGCACCATAACCACTATCCACAATGAGTTTACATGCATTTTGTAAAAAACTCAAGTGGTGGTCAGACTCTTACCATGCAGCGAATTATTCTACAATTGTGCCGTTTTTGACACATTTGTTTGTTATATTTGGCACTATTATATATATATTAACACATAAATCGTAGTTTTGTTTTTTTGTTTTTTTTTATCCATCCCAAGGAATACCAAAAAATATTCGTATAAATTCGTATGAAAACAAGATTACTTTTATATTTTGCGATAGTGGTTTTGCTGTATTCAACATAATTTTACAATAACTTTTAAATAACACATTTCCTTTTGAAATAACTACATTTAATGTTGATTTAATATTTCAGTACAATACGAATGCCATACTTAAATAATACGAAAAACAATTTTGAAACAAAGTTACTTCAATTTGAAGCAACGTTAATTTGATACTGAAATTACAGAAAGAATCATATTGAATCAAAGTTATTTTAAGTCGAAACAACACGAATTGAATATAGCAATTTTATTAATTATTTTACTGTGCCAACGACTTAACGATATAATTACCAACTAAAGAGGGCGCAGTAGTGTTTATTAGCATATAAATCAGATAAATTTGTGTTGTAGTTGGATGTCCCTACCCAAGATTTGAACTCGGGCTTATGCTATCATCACATGCTTGATACTCAACGCGCTAACTACTACAGCCATAACAACCTCAAATATATGTACTTTAAATATACTTTAATATAAATACCATCATAAATAATATCAATTTCACTTTAAGTCAATTTGACATAAAATTTATTTGAAAGTAAAGATATAGTCATGTTGATTTAAAATTTAATGTAACGTTGATTTTTCTTTGATTCACTACAGAATATTCTATTTTAATTTAAGGTCATACAAACTGACTTTACTATAAAACAGGATGTTATGAATTGAATATTGAACAATGTTGTTTTGACAGGGATTAATATTAAGTCAACGAGAGTTTTGTTTAAAATTAATATAGAACAATGCACAGTGGGGACTTTCGCAAAATAAATGGTAGTAAATCTGGAACTTCTAAACTGCTGATGGGATTTGCCTAAAACTTATAATATTCTTAGGGCAGAAGCCTATATTTTTACTTGGTGTTTGCTGGCATCGCAGCTTAAGCAGGAATGGAGCTACAAAGGCTTGAAACACGTAAGCGGACGCATAGATGTTCTGAAAAAGTTTTTTATATAAAAATAAATATATATCCGGCAATATACATTTTTCTAAATTAAGAACACAAGCGATTTAGCTTGTCTGAGGAAAATATCTAGCGTCAATAGTCAGCTAGAGCGGCACCCAATTTAGGGAAAATAAAGTTGTGTTCGATACAAAAATATGTAGTAAAATAATTGTATATTCTCAAATTCAAATTTTTGACATCTATATGAATCTCTTTCTTACAACTAAGAACATTATTATAATATATGTACATTTTACTGATCTCGAGATATGTAAAAATATGTATCATACCCCTAACTTTTCTCCTTTTATTCACACAACTGTTATAATTTCTACAATTCTACTCCCAGATATAAGAGTAGGAAAATGGCTAGGCCGATAACATATTAGTTGAATAGACTATATTTCGACTCACGCTACCAATTTTCTATGATCCGAAAACAATCCATATGCATTACCATAAGAGCATAGTTGTAATAAAGATATGATTCTGATAATTCTTAAATCGATTAGATCAACCGATGGTATGCTTTTATCATGACTAGGTAACGAATACAATGAGCATAGCCGAATAAGATATTATAAATTGGATTTTATTGTCAATTAATAGTATTTGCAACTAAAAAAATTGTCTTTCTAAATTTGCTTTACTTTTGTTGCAACTAACTAGTAGTTAATTTTATTTTCATTGATACACCTAACCGATTAAACGGTTCGCATTAGCAATTATTTTTATTGTAACATCATTTCTTTTTATTTTTTATGTAACTATCATTCGAACTGAAATAGCTATAAGTCGGAAGTTATTATTATTCGGCTTAAGTTCAATAATTGAATTAATGTAAATTCAAATTACAAGCATAACTAAAAATAAAAATAAGAGTTGGAAAAATTGCAATAAATAATCAGAAGG
The DNA here is from genome assembly GCA_956483635.1 of Panzeria rudis. Classification (NCBI taxonomy): domain Eukaryota; kingdom Metazoa; phylum Arthropoda; class Insecta; order Diptera; family Tachinidae; genus Panzeria; species Panzeria rudis. The sequence goes on from OY101448.1 coordinate 176,195,358, forward strand.
TGATAGAAGAAATAAGATACTCTTATTCTGTTTCCTCATAGGGTTTGGTTGAGTAGCGGATGTTTCATTAATACTGGTATCCCCGATCAAGCGTGGTGGGGGCGAGCAAGGGACGCTGATGAGATGACAATGTAGCGGTGAAATTAGTAGTACTAATGCGTTCTGCTAGTCTGATTAGATATTTGAATTTACATTAATTCAATTATTGAACTTAAGCCGAATAAATGTAACTTCCGACTTATAACTTCCTTTTCAATAAAAATTCTATGATAGTTGTTACAACAACAACAAGTGTAGCCAAATACATAAGAAAAACAAAGAAAAACTTTTAGGGTTATACAATACGCCTACTTTTGGATTTCATTACAAAAAAAAAATCATCATAATGAAACAATCTGTTTTTCATGTAACAGTAGTTAGTATTACTAGCACTAAGCGGTCACGCTAATGCATTTCACTATAACACGCGAATAGTTTGTCTGATTTGAACAAATGAAGCATTAAAAGATGAAAAATATAATTACCTTTAAGTTGTTAATATTTATTTATTTTTTGTTATATATCCAACTGTTTCGGGGTTATTCAAAAATTATCGGCGAAAAATTAGTTTTTTCATGCAAAATTAAAAAAAAATTAAGATGACAAAAATGCAACATTTTTATTAATTATCAGAATCCTAGGTATCTGAGGAATAAAATAAGCCGTAAATTAATTAAAATGATGGACAAATGTCGATTTTATTCACACGTAAGTGAAGGAATTTAATTGACGAAAAATGCGATTTTGGTACAGCACATAAGCACACACACAAATTAAATTTCTTTTTTGTATCGAAATTTTGATTTTTGGCAAATGTGTTATAAATAAAATCTGATTTACAGCTTAGTTTTTCTAGTAAATTTTTTTTAATAAAAATAGTTTATAATAATAAACTAATAAAGAAATAATTATATAAAAACTTTATTTGAGACATATTGTTTTTTAAAAGAACTTCAAGGTTTCCCTTCGCACCCTTTCTAGAAAAGCTTTTGAATTTTTCCTTATTATTTTCAGTATAATTTACTTTAATTGCAATAAATAATCAGAAGGTGATAGAAGAAATAAGATACTCTTATTCTGTTTCCTCATAGGGTTTGGTTGAGTAGCGGATGTTTCATTAATACTGGTATCCCCGATCAAGCGTGGTGGGGGCGAGCAAGGGACGCTGATGAGATGACAATGTAGCGGTGAAATTAGTAGTACTAATGCGTTCTGCTAGTCTGATTAGATATTTGAATTTACATTAATTCAATTATTGAACTTAAGCCGAATAAATGTAACTTCCGACTTATAACTTCCTTTTCAATAAAAATTCTATGATAGTTGTTACAACAACAACAAGTGTAGCCAAATACATAAGAAAAACAAAGCCGAATTTTTAAAGTTATACAATACGCCTACTTTCGGATTTCATTACAAAAAAAATTCACCATAATGAAACAATCTGTTTTTCATGTAACAGTAGTTAGTATACTACTAACACTAAGCGGTCACGCTAATGCATTTCATAATAACTCGCGAAAAGTTTGTCTGATTTGAACAAATGAAGCATTTAAAGATGAGAAATATAACTACCTTTAAGTTGTTAATATTTATTTATTTTTTGTTTTAATTATCCAACTGGTTCGGGGTTATCCAGAAATTGACGGCGAAAAATTAGTTTTTTCATGCAAAATTAAAACTTTTTTCGTTTTCAAAGACTTAAAAAAAAAATTAAGATGACAAAAATGCAATATTTTTATTAATTATCAGAATCCTAGGTATATGAGAAATAAAAAAGCCATAAATCAATTAAATCGATAGACAAATGTCGATTTTATTCACACGTAAGTGAAGGAATTTAATTGACGAAAAATGCGATTTTGGTACAGCACATAAGCACACACACAAATTAAATTTCTTTTTTGTATCGAAATTTTGATTTTTGGCAAATGTGTTATAAATAAAATTTGATTTACAGCTTAGTTTTTCTAGTACATTTTCTTAATAAAAATAGTTTATAATAATAAACTAATAAAGAAATAATTATATAAAAACTTTATTTGAGACATATTGTTTTTTAAAAGAACTTCAAGGTTTCCCTTCGCACCCTTTTTGGTAAAGCTTTTGAATTTTTCCTGATTATTTTTAGTATAATTTACTTTAAGCATGCAGTCGTTAGTTTATTTTTGCATTTTATTTCTCATTCTTTCATTCATTCCGGCACTTTTTTTTTTGTTATTTAGCTGCCAAGTTCATTAAGAGAATTAAATAAACAGCAGGCATATTTAGTATAGAAGGCATACAAACACGAATAAGATGGCCAGTACTACAAACCCACACACACACACTCTCTCTCTCAAAGTGAACTTTGAGTTGAATATGCCAATGTTTATGTTTGTTTGTTTATGGGCTGGTTTGTATGTGTTAGAATTAAGTTTCATTTTGTTTCTATTATTTGATATTAAAAGTAGGCTGCTGCTGCTGCTGCTGTTCCAGTTATTTTCTTTGTAGCCATGTGCTTACAATATTCGTATTGGAATGGTAGGTAGTACTTTAAATTCTTCTCCATTTTGTTTAGAGGCTTTTATAACCGTTACATGTATATAATCTACAGCTAACAATCATATAAACAGCATATTAAACAGCAATAAGGAAAACAGTTACAAGGCTTATAGTTCGGCTATTTTCTACTCTCTGCCTGTGACTCATTCTCTTGTGGCATTTTAAATGAATTGAATGAATTTTTGGAGGCAAAACAGTTTTCTTCACAAATTCCATAGAGTTGTGCAATGTTTCTCAAAAAATGTTCAATTTGGCTGTAGCAAGTGAATTTCATATTCACATTGTAAATGTTTAGTTTAATTATAAAATGGAGCTAGGAGTTGTTTATGGAATGGTATGATGGTAAGGAAGCTTAAGGTAATATTTAAGAAGAAGCCAGTATTCTAAGTTTTTTTTATTGTATTATAATATTGTTGTCATTCGTTACCTCATCTTAGGACCATATGATTTTTATATTATTTAACCTCGCTTTAATTGTTTAGCACAATTTCTTTAAATGAAAGCCAAAGAATTAATAAGTGAAATAAGTGGTTTTAAGAGTGATTCCATTTATCTTTCCCTTAACATTTGCTTATATTCCGCATACTGTTTTTCATGTAGCTTTAATTTTTCTCTGTAAGGTTTTTGGATCTCTGCACTACTTAATTTAGCTATCTTCTCCCTTAAAACCCACAACAATGCAAAAAAGTACTAAAAACAGATATTAGGGAGTACCACTCAGTCAAGTCACGCATTACAAATTCTTATATGTTTCTTTTTCTTGACAATCAAGTTTTAAGCAAATGGTTTAATATAATTAAATTGTTTATAACGCAAATTATTGCTATCGAAACACAATTTGTTATTTTGAAAATTTTTTTGCTTTTAATCAACACTCTTCTGAAATTTTAACAAAAATGTTTAAGTAACGAGTGGCGTATTCATAGCAAATTGAAAAAGCTCATGCTACAAACTTTTCAATTAAGACTTAAATTTAACATGATCTTATAAAATATTTTTTCCATTGCAATTATTATTCACAAAGTTTTGATTAATTTAGGGCCAGACTATTTTATTGTTTTATTAGATAATAATATATAATATTAAAAAGAAAAGTCACGAATAATAAACAACTTGTTGACATACTATTAAAATAAAAAAAGAAAGCATTTTCTTTTGCATTTGCTCTATTTTGTGGGAATGAGAAACGAAAGCGATATGTTCACTTTTGTTTATGGTTATTTATTCTTGCGCTTGTTTAATATATGGTTTATGTGCTTACCGATTTATAGACGTGCTGGTTTAAACACATTATAAACCAAAAAGAGAGATTAACTTGCACTCATATATTAGCCCTTAGTGTTTTATATTTGTTAAAACCTTTAAAAAGTTTTTGTAAACTTTTTTTTGCTTAATTTGAAAAACAATTTCTATCGAAAAACTCAATTTTAAACCCTCGGCTACATTTTGTGGTATACACAATAAAATTGATAACTGTATCCATTTCAACTTTAATAGTCATTTAAATTTTCCCTTTTTTTACCAATAACTACATACTTTTACTACATACTTTTTCATTTCCTTTTTTTTAAACCCATATAAATTTATACAGAATGTGTATTTTCAAATATTTGTTGTTAACTGATTTTTAATAGACTACTTTTCATTTAAATGTTTTATTAAAACACATTTATTGTTATTTATTTTTGTTTTATCATTATTTTTTCCATTTGAGAAATCATTTGATAATGAAAACCATTTAAAGGTTCTTAAATAAGATTAATATGTTTAATTTCCTAAATCTGAAAAGGCCTTTAAATGCTCATTAGCTATCGCCATCCTTTTCATAGACACTTACACAGACATTCATAGGATTATTCGCATCATTGCCCCGCAAACATATTTTAAGGCGTAAGTCACTAAGAAACTTTATCGATATAATTAAAATAGAAGCGGTTAATATAAACGAAAACTAATCTTTCATCATGGAGAGCACCGAACAGTGGAAGTAAAGTCTAGCAAGACTGAAAATATTACACTGTACAACATAAAAAAATAGCATATTTCTAGCGTTTGATTCCGGCAGAGGGCACCATATGGCTCATTTTCATTTCGAATGCTTTTTTCGTCTCCGCTAAAAGTGTAGTAAATTATATCATAAAATAAACGCATAAACTTTAAAATGAAAACTGTGTATGATTTAAGAGATCGTAAATAAATGTACATAATTTTTTTTTGTGAAAGACTTTCCATTATGTGTCACAAAATGAAAAACAAAAATGATATTTTTCCACTCTTCATACAAAATGGCGTGTCCGTAATGCATGGAGTTGATTTTCGACATTAATAAAATTTTAATTTTTCCAAAAACGAAATTAAATTTATAACCGTTTTAGAATATTTACATTTCCTTCTCTTGTGTATTGAGCGTTACGCTTTTTTATAGTACGCTTCATTACTCAGTTTAGTCGTTAAAATTGTATTAACAACATACAGTAAAATAACAGCGTAGGTTTGTACTTCTAAATATTTAAAACTTTTGTGAACTTCGTTAAATAGTATTATATTGCAACACGTCAATCATCGTCTGTATCCAAAAAAAATGTATTGAGTGTTTTCCATATTTTTTTATATAATTGAAATTTTTGTCAATAACTAAGGAGCTTATGTTAAAACACATCGAAGATAATAGATCTGAATTTAAAATATAGAGTGTTCTTTGAAAAAATATTAAATTTATATAAAAATGTATTGAGCGTTACGTAAAAAAAAATTGTTTAAATATAATTTATCTATAAATTTCATCACCAAAGCACTGGCGACAACACCTGATTGCACGTGCATACTGGTATAGTGTATGGACCCCTTAAGACTATGTAGCATACATTTTCATAATGTTGTCAGAAGAAATTTTTTATACACGACAACGTATACCACATTGTCGCCATATTTATTTCTAAATGTGTTTTATAGGCGAAAAATCATTCATTGATTGTCTAGCAGACGTTATCAATGAAAATGTCGTCGGTAACAACTGGGCCTACAGGGTATCGTTGAATAGGCAACATTACGGCAACAACAAAAAGAGGGTAATGGAAGACAATAACAAATTAGAAATAAAAATAAAACATTGTTCCTTTGTGTGTTTCAGTGTTTGTTTGTTTAGTTAATTAAGTTCATTTTGTGCTTTTAGTTTATTGATTCCACAAAAATGTTATTTCCTTTTGTTGTGCTGTTTTATAATTTTCTATGTATTCGTATATATGCAGTTGTTAATGTGTTGCGTGAGCATGTGTGTGTGTGTGTGTGTGAGTGTATTTGATTGTGTACAAAGGCTGGAATGTAAAGAATGTAATTTGTTGGTGTTTTCAAATTTCTATCAAAGTGATATGTATGCTTTTAGTCAGCTAATTATATGAAGTAGACCACACCATTCATGCCTTAAAAAAACTATATAAGGCAAGAAACTAGGCAATTATTACCACATTCAGCTTATTTTTATTTGAATTTATTATGACCATAATAGCTTTTGTATACGGACTCTAATGCATCATTAGCATTTCTTGGAATTAAAGTTAATTTAAGCAAAAGATATAACTAATGCTGCTATTATTCTTGCAATTTTAAATTAGAATTTAAAATTTGCTTATACCTTGATAAATAGGATCATTTTTTTAAGTCTCTTTTCATTGCGGTTTTTCGCAAAAATTTTCACAACTTTGTCTCCTGACTTGATCTTTTGAAAATAAAGTTTGTTAAAAAAATATCAACTTATTTAATATGATTATCCTCCTAATAAATATAAATTGACTAATTTTTTCCCTTAAAAAAGAAATACGAATATACACGTGTGTAATAAAATTCAACTAAAAGTTTTCAAAAAAATTCCAAACAAAATTCTGTAATAAAATTTCATTAATTCAGACATGTTGAAACTTAAAGTTGAATGCTGTCGTAGTTTGTTCTTAAGCAACAAAAGCAAAAATACTATCAAAAGAACAACATGTATCTACTATACATGTGAGAATTCAGTTGGATGAGGTTGCTGTTTCTATTTGCAGTTGTTAACAAATGTTTCGGTTAAACAACCTCTACAAATTCTACAATTCTGAGTGGCTTAGAAGTAATTTAACATGCTATCTGCTGGAAATGTTCGATTTTTCTAGTTTCAGTTGAATATTTTTTTTTAAATATCTTATGTCCTTGAATTGCCATTATATTTAATTAGAATTGAAATTAAAAAATTTAAATTAAAACTTAAATAAAATCATTTATTTCAACTTCGTCTTTCTAAAGAGGAGGAGTCAGGCTTTACAACGCGTGCCTTGGTTGCTTTTCGGTTTAAGCACGAGAGGAGCTACAGTGGGTCGAAGTTAACTTCCTGGGACTGAAAAAAATTTCTGAGACCTTTTTTAAATGTTATCCGATTTTAAAAACTTAAAGCGTTTTGAGTTAAGCTAAAAAATATAAAGGAGTAATTTCCTAACATGTGTTTTCGTATCTCTCATAGCGTAGAAGATATTTGACTTTAAAGAAAAAATTTTTTGTCTTGATTTTTTTTGTATTTCACCTAATGCCTTAATGGTAATTTTATTCCGCATATTCTGGTAGCTCATTTATAAATATCGATCGAACCATTCGCGAATTTCATATATATAAAAAATGTTTTCTCTAGTTTTATTTAGAATTTTGTCAAGAGCTGAATGCTGACTTTAAAATTAAAATCCAACTGTAAACTAAAAAGGTGTAGGCGAAATACTAAAAAAAATCAAGACAAAAAATAATAATATTTTTATTTTCTTTAAAGTCAAGTATCTTCTTTAAGGATATATTTTCTCTGTATTACTTATCGCCTTATAGTTTTAAAATCGGATAACATTTAAAAACGTTACAAGCCTTAGAAATTTTTGTTTGAGTCCCAGGTAGTCACATTTGGCCCACTGTAACTCATGTCGTGCTTAAACCAGAAGGGCACTATGGCACGCGTTGTAAGGCCTGACTCCTTCTTTAAAGATATTCGAAGATCAAATAAATGTAATCGGCAGTTTTGAATTCCACATTTATTACCATTTATTTTGCAAAAGTCCCTACTGTGGGCCGTTAATTTTAACGTGAAACGTCTGGATGACTTCGTTCTAAATATTTTAATAGACAAATTATGAACTTAGTCGAGGTGTATGTCATAGAAAACATAGAAGCCTGAGTGTTAGCAGTAGTCGGGTGTCAAAAAAAATTTAAGTCTAAGAATGTATTAGTAGAACATTTTTCTGAGAGAAGTAACACAATCAGGCAATTAATGCCTACCAGTTAATCAAATAATATGTTAACTTCTTTGGGAAATGTAGAGTATAGAGCCAACAGCTGGTGAAGCGGGAGAGAGATAGAAAGCTTAATTCATTTACAACTCTGCTAATGCACGTTTTTTTTTTGTAGAACAATGTTGCAGCCCCTCTGGTGTCAAGTAGAGGCATTAATTTGTTTAAGCTGTTTAGCCATTTTATTAGTTCTTTTACTTTGCCGGCGGTTGTGCTACAATACCGACGAAGGATGGTGCTGTGAAGTGCATTAGGATATGTTAGTATTGATCGCTGCCGGTACTAGCAAAGTGATCCGTGCTATGCGTTCATCACTTTAACAGTCCAACAACAACCAACACAATAACACATCGATGTACATCGGAAAAATGCATGATGTTGTTGGCTTGCCTGAAACTAGTCTTGAACTCAGACCTAAGGGTTTGTAGTCAAACGCTCTAACTATTCAGACAGCAGTACCCTTAGGCCCAAATTTACAGATATTAGTTAATTATTAGTAAACTAAAATGATAACTATTGTTTAACTAAAACATCATATATACAGTGTATTGTTTAACTAAAATTTTTAATATGGGTAAAGAATGGTAACCCTTTCAAATATAAATAAACAAGTAAAAGCAAAGAAATAAAGAATATTAAACATCTTACGGCGGCACTTTAAAGATTTTTAAGCACACAAAGTTAATGAAGCAAATGTTTTTTGTCGCTCCTAAAAGTATGCTATATGAATGTAATAATTTCCAAAACATGGTGCAATAAGTATGCAGGTTCAATAAATACAACAAAAAATTAGATAATGCTTGTCAAAAAAATACACGTGCTAGACGTTACTTATGTACATACAAAACTACCAGAACAAAATATAATCAGCTGACGTTATGCTGCCACCTGTCTACTTATTGCACCATGTTCCAAAGCATCTAACTAATTGTTAGCCAATGGCGTTTGACGGTTTAACTAATGGTAAACAAAGAAGTGTGAATAAAATATCATTGGCTAAACTATTGTCTTTAGCTAACTAATGACTGTGAATTTGGGCCTTAGTAGAACATTTTGTATTAGTATTGGTTTAAATAAAAATGTACCCTTAGCACCAAAATCATACTTATGGCGTTTTCTTTTCTACAAAAAAAAAATTTTGCATTGTTTGCACTTTTCAATAAAAATTTGCAATATAATAATTTTTTGAGGAAGTAAATTTATTAGAAAATATTATATCATCACTTACCAAGGTACATTTTTGCTTTAAAGGACTGCTAAATTGCGATTTTTGGAATAAAAGTTAAACAAATGTTACATTTTTGTTTTCATTAAAGAAAACGCCATTATTTGTACAAAAAGTATTTTACAAAATTTATATTTTTAAATATTAATTTTTAGTTATTATATACAACCAATTTTGCATTAATTAATTAAAATATCAATTTAGAATCATATTTGATTTGCTAAACATAGTTTTGCATTTTTTTATTTGGTACTATAAAAATGTATCCCCAATAGTAACAAAAATGCAATACTGCTGAATGAAAAAAAAATGGTTGGAAGCTTCAATAACTTTTAACACACAAATATCCACAAAGTTTAAAAAATATTTTAAAATAATAGAAAGGAGAAAAATTTTACTGAACGGAAGGTGGAACTTACTTATTTCTAGACCAGCCGGTCTTCTTGTCTGAGTTATTTACCACTTAAAACTTACAACAACGGCAGCAACAACCACCATGACAGCTACAACCAATTAGTTTGAAAATCCTTTAACTTTAAATAATTCCCGCTGTAAGAGCCATGTAGGGAGGCTTTTTACCCGTAATTAGCTAAAAGATTAAACCAAAAACCAACTAAAAGCCAAACTAATTAAATAACTTTGAATTTTAATATATAAATTAGTATTTTAATACAACCCAGCTAAAAAATTTTAAATCATTTTTCGGGAACTACTTCTCCTCTACTTTCGAAATAATAATAAGTGTGTATTTTTGACTTCGCAGGATGTGGTTATTAACAGCAGCCAGATAATTAATTAAAAAATGGAAGCTCATTGGAAATTTTAACAAATACTTGATTTTTTGGAGCATATGAAATTAATGTTATGAATTATCGCATTTCTTTTTATAAAAAATAAATATTACCAACTACTTTAATCATTAGGAATAGCTTCCCATTTAATAGTAGCGATTACAATACAGACGTAGCGAAAAAGGATTGGTAAA